>CM076614.1:16869928-18069928 GCA_038502775.1 Hippodamia convergens | reverse complement strand
CAGGCTCAGAGTTCTTTCATCATGAGGTTGGAGAAATGATATTAGATTTTGTCACTGAGATGAGAGATATACCGGTTTCGGCCTTGTTGGGCCTCATCAGTATCCCGAACATTTCAGGACAAAATCTTCATGAAAAACTTCAGAATTTATTAGCAATTGATTGTGAAGTAATGAGTAAAATATTACAAAGTACTGAGGTGGTGACATCCAATTGCGTCAAAATGAAGTTTCACATCTCCAATCAAATGCAAAAAAAGAAATCTGTACTTCCTCTTTCACTGAATGAGATTTTAGCAGTGGCTCTATTCAGGGCTCGCTTGCTAGTTTCTCTATATCTCTCATCTCAGTGACAAAATCTAATATCATTTCTCCAACCTCATGATAAAAGATCTCTGAGCCTGGGAATTGAAAATGGTATTCATTTCGATGATTACTATTTTGAATTCATCTATGTTTCAAAAATGTTCTCGATGTGCCTTCGTAAAGGCAAAGAATTTTCTTTTTCTTGAAATATTTTTGTTTGTGGCTTTGATATTAAAAAAAATTAATGATACAGGGTCGCGAAAACCACATGTCTCTATCCTTAATAATAGCTAAGATATAATGCAGTCTGAACCAATTTGGGACACAGTGTAAACAAAATTGATCAATAATGACGTTGTAGATTTTTCCAATACGCTGAATGGACTGTGTTATAAAAAATCAACTTCTATCATCAATACAAACTGTTTGTCTTGGTCGCAAATAATTCATCATTAACGCTTTACTTACATTGTGTTATAATTTTGCGAATTAACAGTGTAAAAATAAATGAAAAATTTAACCGAAAAAGATTCAAAGTGAAGTGTGTGTTATGTGGTACCTTATTCAATAATTAATGAATATAAAAAATTCATACTGACAATGCATTCATTTTGGCTAGAGGATTTAAATAAGGAGCAGGTAATTCCTCTTCGAGTAGAATTTTTATTTTAAATAATTCCATTGATCACTGGTTTGATGAAGGTACCATTATTCTTTAGCAATAAATAAAGTGTTTCGGTAATTTTTCACTGTGTTCATAAGCTCAAACGATTCAGCTTCTGTTCAATGAGCTTTATATCAATTCATTTGTTTTGATCGTACTAATTGTGAAATTTATGAAAACTAATTGATAAGAGAAAATTATGATTATGTTTCGTCATTAGATTCTAAAATAAGTAAAAATGTTCATAGTTGATGAATTTCGTAATATATGATATAGATGATCTAGAAATCCTATAATGTAGTCCAAACGAAGACTGTATCAATAAGGATAACCTTTGCCGAACCAAATGAGACTGTAAGCTTAAGACGTACTCAGCAAAGCTCAGAAACTGGGATCCAAAAATTAGACATTTGAAAATATCGCTGATCATATGTGAAGGGTACACTTTCAATATGATGCATCTCATCAAAGTGGTTAGTAATCAACCTTTTCTCCATCTGCCCAACATTCAATTATGTAGATTTCTTTATATTATAGAGTCATTATTTTTTTGTAAAAAAGTTTCTTGTTTCGTGATGCTTAAAACTTTGAGAAACACTCTTTGTTTAATTGCTTAGCTATGCAGCATTTCTTCATTTTGAGGAAATCTGGAAGCGGGAGTTAGAGGAAATATTTTTTTCTAAAAAATTTGTTTTTAATATTCTGTGGAGGGGGTGAATTTTGGTCAATATGGATGAATCTCATGAAATAAAGAAATTCACATAATTTAATGTTGGGTAGATGAAAAATAAAAGTTAATTACCCACCACTTTGATGAGATTCATCATATTGAAACTGCTCTCCTTAAACAGAATAATAAAAACAATTAAAAAAAATATTTCCTTTGATGAAAAGTGGGCCTCATATTCGCTTCCAGATTCTAAGAAATGAAGAAAAGCTGCATAGTTAAGAAATAAAACAAAAAGTGTGTCTCAAAGTTTCAAGCATCATGGAATAAATGTACATCAAAAAAATGTTAATTACGCACTACTTCGGATTCATTGCTTTTCCCCCCTCAGAAAATTTGGCTTCGTCCCTGCATATTTCGAAATTGTGACATTGGCACCTAGAAAGTTTCGATATATGAATCAGAAATCGTGAATCAGAGGAGAGTCCTTTGAACGGCGCACCACCCATCTTTCACTTCTTCGGTCCGAAAAAAATCGAATACAAGCTATTTCCGTTATATTCAACTCCCGAAAAATCTGAAAGATTCCGCACGTTTCATATGAAAATCACCAAGTAACTCGATATCCTAATGGGGGGTTCCAAATGATCCAAACACGGCCAATATACAACAAGAGACCGGTATTAGGTTGCCTATTTATAATTTCACGATCAACTAGCTGAGATAACATTGTAACAACCCAAATGGCATGTTCGGAACCTCCCTATTTACAAATATGTATACTATTTCAATTCTCATTATGTAACGTTCATTTTTCTGTTGAGAATACGAGGAGGTCGGTCTGCTGTTGCATGTTACGTGCTGGGATTATATTTTCAAACAAGATTATCTCAGTTTTTATAAACACGAACACAAAGGCGTACACAATGCTTCTTTCATGGTCATGTAGTTTTGAAAGGTAGGAAGAAAAGGCGAATGTAGCTTTGACAGACTTCACCCATGTTGCTCCGAAATTTTCGATAGATCTTCCGATCGATTTGGTCAGAAAGATAATGCGGATCTTCTTCAGTGTGTACCTTTTATGGTTTTACGAGTCCAGAAAAAAATTCAAGGTTCAGACAATAAATCATTCTGTACTTACTTTGCTTGAATGTTTGATTTTTCTTCATATGAAACAAATTTACCAAAAATCAGAATCAGGTCACATCTATACATCGAAAGATATTCAACAAAAATTAACACTTACTGAAAGACACCCTGTTTAGAATTTCATGACAACATTAGTTTATTCATCATTTTCCTATTGCATTTATAAGCATAAATGGAACAAATTACTGCCAGAGTTAAAAATGAGTGCTGGTAGTATATATGAGATCTAGGTACGTTGGATTGAAAGGAAACATTTTTCATAAAAGCTAAATTTTGATATTTTTTTTACATTTTCGGGACTCTAGAAACCTGTTGGTTTACATAAGAACAGTAATGGAACGAAATTAAAATAGTAGATAGGAACCAACAAACACACACAAAGCTGTTAGAAGAAGGCCCTCAAAATACAACAAATATATGAAGAATATGAATAAGAATATAACAGGAATAAGGTCATTATAATAAAAATTTTGAAGAACATTGGGAACTTTCATTCAGACTTGTGATTTCTCTTGTCTACATAATAAGGGTTCAGGCTGATTCACTTATCTTGGTAACCCCAATTTTCTCGACAACGTCCAAATAATTTTTCATTGTGTGAATGGCGTTTTGAACAAGTCAACTCCAAAAAACATCAAAATCAGTTATCACTCACCAGCGATTCAAATTCTTATGGATTTGTAGCGTCCCATCTCGGAGAGTTGCGCTTGTAATACTTTCAAGTAACCCATAATAAAGAACAGATTTCATAAGAAATAATTAGGGTACCCATTATAATTGAACCAGATCGAAGAACTTTATATCTTATATTAGAGTGGTATCTCTTCTTGTGTCCTCTAAACGTACCCAAGACACCAATAATTAAAACATTGAACATTTCGACAAACATTATAATAAAAAATGTGATTTAAACAGAATACCCATAATATCATAGGTTCTGATCTTGCATGAAACTGCGACGAATCAAACAAATTACTTCATCCGTAATATAGCACTAATTAACATCGGTGTGGTGTTATAAATATTGTGCATGTGGCGGTTCAAATACGAAAACAAACTGATCTGCAGGATGAAACACTCCAACACGATCCTATTTCGGTACACAGCATGTAATTTCGCGATAACTACAACAACAAATAGTAATTTTTGATGGCGAAGAAGAAAAAGTTACTTGCGGAACTTCTGCTAGATATAAATATGTTATTTATATGATGAACAGGATTTCCTGCAGCATTATTATTCGCCAACTCGAATAATCTGGATTGAATATTAATAGTGGATCTAGGCAATTTTTTTTAAACAAAAACAACTGATTCCGTTTTTCAGAATTAAAATTCTGAACCATGACTTTATGTCAGATGTATTCATTATTTCTATCTGACTGATTCCTACTTTAGATTAATAGGAATATTATTTATGAGGTGCTATATACAGGGTGAGGCTATGACTTTTACCTATATTTCAGAGAATTCTTATTAGGATCAGAAAATAGATAGATCGAGTAGCGATGCTTCCACCAAATTCAATGTCAACCATACATAGATTTTAAACATATTAAACCAAAATAAGAAGCATTGTCTTGGAAGTCAATTCTGATAGCAAAACTCATTGTTGTGAACAAATGATGAAATGTCAGCTTCGTTATTTCAAGTGTAACACCCTGTATACTGTATACTTTAACACATTTGATCTCTTCGTTCAATTCTACACTGATTTGATATATGATATGCGTACCCACTTTAGCGATTTTTGAGTTATAGCATAATTTTCATATTTTTTGTCAGGAAGATTGTCACAAATCAGTGTTTATATGTCCATAATCCCTCATTATAAGAATGTGTTTTTGCAACAGCGGAATGAAATAAAGGACTGTTTTTGGTTCAACTTATTGATACATTTTATACAGAATGTCTGAAACAGGACTTCAAAGTGATCCTTGATAAAACTATGAAATCTCTTTTTTTCCAAATGGCATCCATATAATTTTCTGATTCCGATAGATTGCTCGTCAAAAACTTGTTAGAGTGTGCCAATCTGACTTTTTTTTCATTTGATCATCATAAAAAAGCTTAAGAATGGCAGTTCCTAACATAACATAAGAGCATACGAGAATTCGAGTGAGCGGAACCTGGCTCTGGTCGTCAAATTCAACAACGACAAAACTACTGAATTGAACTTGATAATACATACAATTCACACAAGTGTGAAAATACAGAAGCTAATGTTAAATCTAGACAAGACAACTATACTGTTTTACTCTTCCATGCAGATTTTACAAATCTCAAAAATATTTACTTGTCCATGGAATACATTTTCTTTCGAGCCACAAACATTGCGAGGATAAAACGAATTTAATTTGTAACGATGTCGTGTGGAGTCAATATTCATAAATACTTCTCTTTTACGTTTGCCGAACAAATTAATTACTGCTGTTTCACCCTTTTTTTAATTTTGTGATGTAGTATCGCAACCACATGTAAATAAAATATAAGCTTGAAATTTTGGGTTGGCGCTCATACTTTGTGATGAATATTGTTCATGGTAATTTAGGTTTTCAGGTTTCAAAAAGTAAATAAGTTGATCAATTGGAGTCCGTGCAGTCAGAAGAATCAACAAATCAACATCTTCCCCAACAACGACAATTGTGGGTGCATTGAAGGGCATATTATGAGGAATATGAATTTACCAACTATTACACTGAGAGAAATAAATTTGTTTTTATCAATAAAGTATTTATTTCGAGATTATTCATTAACAGACAAATCCACTTATTAATCTTTAATTTATTTATTAACTAACAGATCTTGCCTCTGAAAGAATTCATTCATATATAACGAAATATTTATTTACACGGTATTTGTTAATATTTAATATATTTGGGTATGATGTATTTCATTTAAACTGCAGTTCTCCTCAAATAAAAGATATATTAATTGAAAACATATGTTCATTTGGTAATAAACGAACGTTTGGTTTCTATTACTAAATGATTCTAAACTTCCACCACTCCACGATATGTTTACTCAAAATACAGGATTTATTAACAATGAACAAACCGCATTTGACATGTTTCAGTCATCTTGGCTAGTTAACATTGTTCGGTGGTCGGTAGATTCAACTACCCGACTCCTGCCGATAAATCGCGAATGACGCAATCGGATGAAAGGTAAAAATCGAATCATCGATGACCACCGATAGCGAATATCTCTCCAAAGAATTCTTCACGAGCGTCATAGTTCATGAAGAATTAAAACTAACATCGAATTCTGGGAGAGTCGCCAACCGAAGATCAGATGGAACCTTCAACCTTCCCAATGGCACGTGGTTAGCGCATTGGTCTAGTAATTCTAGGGTCGCAGGTTCAAATCCTGCACGGACTGGTCATTATTCCAGAATTCACTTTCGTCTGCAAAGCCATTAATTTTCAATTTTGCTATCAGACGTTAACATTCATTCATAATTCATGCAGTTTGTTAATTATTACTAAATATATTTATTTCAGTGTAATGCGTCTTTATTCGGTATTATTGAATGTTATTATTCATAAATAAATGTGATATAATATTGAGTGAAGGTGATTTGCGAAAACTTAAATAAATTCTTTATTTCCATGAAAGAAATATTTATTTGTCCATTTGGCCAATAAATGATTTATTAACTATAACGCATGATCGATAATATCAAGTGAATATTTCTCTCAGTGTAAAACCGCAACTTTTTACAAATGTTGGGTCTCAACGTTTTGTGGACAATTGTTAAATCTTTGACCTATTTTCACGATAGAACCTACCGTTTGTGAGAAAAATGAATGAAACCTTAATTTTATAACTTTGATGGGATTTTCGACAATTTATTTATAATGGCGTATTCAACGTCTCTACCAATTTTCAGTTCTATGCACACTGAGAGAAGTATTAACTTGATATTATTGATCATGCGTTATAGTTAATAAATCATATATTGGCCAAATGGAGAAATAAATATTTCTTTCATGGAAATCAAGAATTTATTTAAGTTTTCGCAAATCATCTCCACATAATATTATACCACATTTATAAATAAATAATATATTTCAATAATACTGAATAAAGACGCATTCGACCGAAATTAATATATTTAGTAATAATTAAAAAACAGCATAAATGTGGAGTATACTCACTTATTAACTATTAATAAAGCTTTGTTAGTATTGAGCTTTCTGTTGTACATATTAGGTTTTTATCTGATAATTATTAATAATTATCATTCATTTTTATTTATCTTGAGTGAAAAATAGATTTGAATTCATTTATAAATAATGAGACATTTTTAATCACGAATGAATTTCAGTACAGTATAGAGATTCATTCAGTGATTGTTAATCTTGAATTTATAACAATGAATAAATTGCAATAAAATGTTATCCTTTATTTATTCAATATAAGCATACATAATTGATATCGAATTGCATTGAATGAGTACATTTGATATTATTTATTATTAATTTATATTCAGATTTCACTCGCAATATTTATCGAAATCGTCATAGTACAAAATACAGGTACAAACACTCAAATTTCATATTAAAATATTATACGAATCAGAAAAAAAAATTCTACTTTTACTTCATGGAATAAAACTTCACATAAAATGAAATCATTGATAGTTTTTTTCTGCAATTTGTCATCATCTGAAGTTCACACTTCATTTCTGATTCCCTCCAGATCGAAATGGATACTGCGTTGTTGACTCTCCCTGTATAACAGAATAACAATGAAAGTTTAGTTAAGAATAAGTTCTTGATAATGAGCATTAGATATTTTTGCATGAAGAAGTAACAATCGAAAAGTAAAAAAAACACTTACCCTTCAAGCTCCAGAGATTTCTCAAGAAATATTTGTATTTGATTGTTGCTCAATACTGGGTAGTTTGTCAGAATCCTCTTGATTATTCTGGAATATTCTCAGACTCAGAACAGAATAATCGATTTCATTTACTGTAAAAATATAGAAAACAGAATAAGAAACTTAGGTAGAGTTTTTGCATCATGCATGAATTGGACAACCAACATCATAAAAAAATTGGAGTGTTTCCAGACCTTCTGTATTCTACCATTCTATTGTTATTGAATACCATTTGTGTTATCGTATTCGATTTGCCAATAGTTATTTAAAAGGTTTAACAAAAGTTCCTCAAATCGGTGAATTCCATCTTTGTTCAATCAATTTTAATAACAAGGTTCCTATTTAACGCAGCAATAAAATCCAACAATGTTCCCTCGAAACGGGACATATTTCTTTCCTTACCTTCAAATATCTTGAGAACGAGATGCACCAGGTCACTTTCTTCAAGTTTGCACTTTTAGTCACTACTCAATGCCATATGATGGATTCACTATTATATATTATTAATTGATACTACTATCATGAACAGTTCAAATCAAACGGTCCAAACTTGAAGCGATCGGAATCAGACAATGAATGTGGGAATTGGGAATGAAAACTAAAAAGTTTGTTGATGCTTGCACGGCGACAATTTCTCTAATCCAATCGTAACAGCGATTTTGAGCATGTGATAGAATGCTGTTCATCTATTGGATTTCAAAATTTATTTTTTAAAATATCGGTTTATTTCACATCAACTTATGGATGACTGAAAAATGTCAGATGCCGTTTGTTCATTGTTAATAAATCCTATATTTTGAGTAAATAAATTATGCAGTGGTAGAAGTTTAGAATTATATATTTACTTATAGAAACCAAAATATATTAAATATTAATAAATACCGTGTGAATAAATATTTTATTCCATATAAATGAATTTTTTCAAAGGCAAGATTTATAAGTTAATAAATAAGTTAAATACTAATGAATGGATATAACTCTAAATAAATAATCTCGAAGTAAATGCTTTATTGATAAAAACAAATTAATTTCTCTCAGTGTGCGAATCTTGGCTGAGTGATGACTCAGTTTGGTGTATTTTGTCTGGACTACATTGAAATTCGGTCCCCAAACTAACAATTTCAACCGAAGGACCTCTCGTGAGTCACATGGGGCGTGATAATCTCGCATATAATGCCCTTTCTTGGCAGCTTTTCGCAATCATTGCCATATCTAATTCCATTACAGTCCACTTGCTTTCTCAAAGACACAAAACCTCTTATACAATATTTGTCACACCAGTCTTCGTTAACTAGAAGGAATGATTAGTAGTTCTGTTATTTCAAACAGGGACAATAAATCACCTGACGTCTCCGGTCATTGTCGCAGCGACAAAAGCGTTGTAAAAACATTATATTGAATTGTAGAAATGTTAAGGAAAATAGACGAGGCATCATCTATTAAACAAAGCATTTTCAGGCTAAATAATAGCTTGGGATTTTATGACCGGACTGTTGGACACGCTGGGTTCCTCGGTAGCTCCCAGTTGGCAACGCGTTATACCATAAAGTCATTAAACGGAGGAAGTTATTTACAACTATTTTCTGGTGTGCCTTTCCTACCAAGTTCTGGGATCTATTTCCACGATTTTGTTTGTTGGATTTCAATTCCTGTTGTGACGGGTCGTAAAACGAATGGAGTAACAGTGCGAGAAGATTACATGGATCTTCTGCCTATAAGAATCAATGACATCTTCAGACAATGAGAAAGATTAGAGTGCAACCCCACATGGAATTCATTCATTTCTTTCAGATTTCTCTGGGCACTCTTCCTAGGTACTAAAAAACTGGCTCCATCAAACCAAATCCTTGTTCCGAAGAAATTCCTTTCGACTTCTTGTTTCATCAGCAAAACCCGGGGCAAAACCTTAGACAAACGAAAAAGTGTTTTTTCTAAGAGCAAAAGTGATGACTAAGATGGTTACGATGTTGAGCATAAACCATAAAATATCAAAATCAATTTGAATTGAACACAAATAAGAATTAGGGCACAATATAAAACAATATCACAGGCTTCCAGAACATCTGAAAAACATTCGGTCGAATTCCAACTTCAGCGAACAAATGAGACACTGGATAGAACGCCAGCACTCGAACTTCTGGATTGTTTTCTAGAATAGAAATAATTTTGTTTGATAATAATTTTTAAACTTGTTTTTGCGAATACTTACTTGCTTTATACTCAATACTTACCTTCAACAATGAATTTGGATTTGTAACAGATGAATATACTTACCATAATAACAATATATATATATATTAGACTGTTTCAAAAAAATCGACATTTTTTGTTTTCACGAAACCCCCCCCTAATTATCTTCAGGGTATCATAAAGAGACCTCTATGAAAATATCAGCCTCAAATAATAATATTTAGAGGTCGCTCATCAATTATTTCTATTTTCCCTACTAATAGCAGGGAAAAAATTTCTTTTTTCAATAAAAAATTCCTAGAGCAGAAACCAATAGACGGATTTCATTGTGTAATACATTTTCGTGTAGACAACCAGATACTCTACAAAAATGACCTTTACGATATTTCGGTAAAACGGCCCCTTCAAAAGTTATTCGATTCGATGCTTATATTGAGGTATTTTTGAAGAAAAAAATTATTCAAAAAAATCGATTCTGTTTGTTTTCACGAAACTCTATTTCTAATTATCTTCAGGGTATCGAAAAAAGGCGTCTGTGAAGATATTAGCTTTGAATATTAATATTTAGAGGTCGCTCAGCGATTACTTCTATTTCCGCTGTTGATAGCAGGAAAAAAATTTCTTTTTTCAATAAAAAATTTTTTCTTCACGAACCAATTGACGGATTCCTTTGAGTGATACATTTTTGTGTAGGGAACTAGATGCTTTACGAAAATGTCTTATACGATATTTCGAAAAAACCGCTCGTTCAAAAGTTATTCGAACTTTTTCTTCGAAAATACCTCTATATTAATAACTTATATTAAGGTATTTTGGAAAAAAATATTCAAATAAGTGGTTTTATCGAGATATCGTATTGAACATTTTCGTAGAGTATCTAGTACCCTACACCAAAATGTATCATACAGTGGAATCCGTCTATTGGTCAGTGAACAAAAATTTTTTTATTGAAAAAAAAAGTATTTTCCTGCCATCAGCAGCGAAAATAGAAACTATCGATGAGCGACCTCTAAATATTAATATTCAAAGCTAATATTTTCACAGACGGCTTTTGTCCATGCCCTGAAGATGATTAGAAGGCGGGTTGCGTGAAAACAAGTAAAGTCGATTTTTTTGACCAATTTTTTTCTTCAAAAATACCTCAATATTAGCATCGAATCGAATAACTTTTGAAGCGGCCGTTTCATCGAAATATCGTAAGGGACATATTTGTAGAGTATCTGATTGCCTACACGAAAATGTGTCACACAAAGAAATCCGCCTATTGGTTTGTGTTCTAGGAATTTTTTATTGAAAAAAGAAATTTTTCCCCTGCTATTAGTAGGCAAAATAGAAATAATTGATGAGCGACCTCTAAATGTTATTATTTGGAGCTGATATTTTCACAAAGGTCTTTTTTCGATACCCTGAAGATAATTAGGGGGGGGTTTCGTGAAAACAAAAACAGTCGATTTTTTTGAATCAGTCTAATATATATATATATATTGTTACGCCCCTGTACTGATTTTCAGAATTATCTGAGGGCGCATCGTTCCGATGATTTCCACCAATAAAAACTCAATTGATTCGATCGACGCACGCATCTTTCATACACATTGTTTCCAAGATAATTGTAATAAATTCTTTCTTTTCATCTTCGACTCTCTTGCGAGCAAGATAAACGGCCAGAGATTTTGTAGTTGAATTATTGGTAGATAATCGAATTATTTCGGATTTTACTTTCTCTGCATAATCAGATATTCTTGGTTTGGAAGAGTATCTAATCGCAATTTTGCGGATTGGAGTATATCGAGTTCGTCGAGAGGTGAGAAATTTTATTGTAGTGTGATATGCGTCGATCTTGTCAATTTTGTTTATCCATAATTTTTTTTTTTGATTTTTTATTTAGAGGCCCAGAAGGATTGTTGGACGATCGTCGTTTTTTTTTACCGACGTTTGTACCGTCGATTGTACTGGCGTTTATACTGGCGTATTATCCCGGCGTATTGTCCTGGCAGTTTGTCCGGCAAGTTTTCGAAGTCCAGTCCCTGGAACATCCCTTGGATTGAAATATTAAGCCCTTTGGTACCATCCAATTCCACGGTGTTCGTGCCTGACCATGGTGTTAAGCAGCAAAATATTCATTGTATTTGTGATATAATTAAAACTGTATTCGATTTCTTGAATAGGTGAGAATATATTATTTAAAAGTACATTGTCGTTCATTACCTATAGGATCAGCAATCAAAGAAAGAAACTCAAACTCGAACCTCCATTTTATAACGTAACAAATTGGTTCCGATACGGTCATTGCTGATTTTTTGGGTTTATGGACGATAATACAGACAAATTTGCTTGATACTGTTTTCGCAAATTTTCCCACTCTTCTCTTTATACTTTTGAGGTATTTTTTGTTGCCAAAACTTTCTGTGTATTATATCTCTAATCGATTTCTTAAATAGATTAGGTGAAATTTGGAGTACTAGGAAGATTGTTAACCATTGGAGGCACCAACATTGGCAAAAAAAAGGAAAAATCCCATTACGACGATCCTGCAACATTCTTTCTGGACACCACTTTTTTGTAGTTGTTGACCGTAAGTGTTGCATTTTTTCAATTCTTGCCACATATTGTTTTCATTTCTTCAGTCAGTTTTTTTGCAATCTTTACCTTCTTATATTATTTTAATACTCTTCATAGTTCAAAATGTCGAATTTTGATTTTGAATTATTGGATAGATCCTGGTTGGTTTATGAGTTGAATATTAGAGGTTTCACAGTTGCGAAAGAAAATAAATCGGAGTTAGCAAAACATCTAAACGCCCACATAAATTTAAAAGGTTTAGATATAAATGAGATTCCTGAAGGACTCAATTTAGATACTGAAATTCAGACTTGTATGGATATATTGACGACACTGTCAAAAAAAGTTAGATGTATTTTCACCGAAAAATTAGTTTCATATCTTGATGTTTCTTTTTGGCACCTACAAGAAAGACTTAAACGTTTAAATCCAACTGCTGAGGACGAGAAGGAGAAAATTGAGAAAATAATTAATATGACAGATTCATCTTTAAATGAATTCAATGAATTGAAATCTTTTTTGCTGAATGAATCTTTATCTTGTGAAAATGATGTCGGTGAGAGCGACACCATTTCTTCTAAAAATTTGATTATCAACAATCTTGATTATGTGCCAATTACAAAATGGGGTATCAAGTTTAAAGGTACATATAGAAATAGTTTGGACGTTCTCATGTTCATTAGAAAAGTTGATCAATATAGTAGATCTTACAAAATCCCAGAGTCAAAACTTTTAGAAAATTTTGAATATTTACTTGAAGATAACGCAGCTATATGGTTTAGACACGCGCAAAATAAAATTACATCTTGGCAAGATTTATGTGACCGGTTAAAAAAGGAATTTCTACCACTTCATTATGAAAAACATATAAAAGACTTAATAAAAAATTGTAAACAACAAGAAACAGAAGGTATAGGCACTTACATAGCAAGAATTAGTGAATTAATAAATTTTTTGCCACAAACATACTCACATGAAAAACGTATGTCAAAAAGTCGTGAAAATTTATTAAAGAAATATCGCGATAAGTTAGTTTTGGAAACAATAAATTCTGAGGAAAAATTAAGAGAACTTGTCACCAAAGTAGATTCTCATTCTAATTATTTCAGTGAACATGTCACATTCCAAGATTTGAAGCCTGATACAACCGAAATAAAACCAGGTTTAGATATTAATATTTGAGAATATTAACGTAATATTTGTGTTTTAGATGTTTTAATGATTTTTTTTAAATTCATTTCACTAATTTATTTCTATCAGTTCAGTCAAATAATTTTATTTTATTCATATCTCACCTATTTTTTTGTTTTTTCAGTTTGTTGTATTTCACCTAAATCTGTGGCAGGATTGAACGAGTGGAACATGGAAGTTCTCGGAGTGGTGCGCTTTTATTTAATGTTTTTTGAAAATACTTGGTATTTTCACCTTTTGGAGGGATGGTGTTACGCCCCTGTACTGATTTTCAGAATTATCTGAGGGCGCATCGTTCCGATGATTTCCACCAATAAAAACTCAATTGATTCGATCGACGCACGCATCTTTCATACACATTGTTTCCAAGATAATTGTAATAAATTCTTTCTTTTCATCTTCGACTCTCTTGCGAGCAAGATAAACGGCCAGAGATTTTGTAGTTGAATTATTGGTAGATAATCGAATTATTTCGGATTTTACTTTCTCTGCATAATCAGATATTCTTGGTTTGGAAGAGTATCTAATCGCAATTTTGCGGATTGGAGTATATCGAGTTCGTCGAGAGGTGAGAAATTTTATTGTAGTGTGATATGCGTCGATCTTGTCAATTTTGTTTATCCATAATTTTTTTTTTTGATTTTTTATTTAGAGGCCCAGAAGGATTGTTGGACGATCGTCGTTTTTTTTTACCGACGTTTGTACCGTCGATTGTACTGGCGTTTATACTGGCGTATTATCCCGGCGTATTGTCCTGGCAGTTTGTCCGGCAAGTTTTCGAAGTCCAGTCCCTGGAACATCCCTTGGATTGAAATATTAAGCCCTTTGGTACCATCCAATTCCACGGTGTTCGTGCCTGACCATGGTGTTAAGCAGCAAAATATTCATTGTATTTGTGATATAATTAAAACTGTATTCGATTTCTTGAATAGGTGAGAATATATTATTTAAAAGTACATTGTCGTTCATTACCTATAGGATCAGCAATCAAAGAAAGAAACTCAAACTCGAACCTCCATTTTATAACGTAACAAATTGGTTCCGATACGGTCATTGCTGATTTTTTGGGTTTATGGACGATAATACAGACAAATTTGCTTGATACTGTTTTCGCAAATTTTCCCACTCTTCTCTTTATACTTTTGAGGTATTTTTTGTTGCCAAAACTTTCTGTGTATTATATCTCTAATCGATTTCTTAAATAGATTAGGTGAAATTTGGAGTACTAGGAAGATTGTTAACCATTGGAGGCACCAACATTGGCAAAAAAAAGGAAAAATCCCATTACGACGATCCTGCAACATTCTTTCTGGACACCACTTTTTTGTAGTTGTTGACCGTAAGTGTTGCATTTTTTCAATTCTTGCCACATATTGTTTTCATTTCTTCAGTCAGTTTTTTTGCAATCTTTACCTTCTTATATTATTTTAATACTCTTCATAGTTCAAAATGTCGAATTTTGATTTTGAATTATTGGATAGATCCTGGTTGGTTTATGAGTTGAATATTAGAGGTTTCACAGTTGCGAAAGAAAATAAATCGGAGTTAGCAAAACATCTAAACGCCCACATAAATTTAAAAGGTTTAGATATAAATGAGATTCCTGAAGGACTCAATTTAGATACTGAAATTCAGACTTGTATGGATATATTGACGACACTGTCAAAAAAAGTTAGATGTATTTTCACCGAAAAATTAGTTTCATATCTTGATGTTTCTTTTTGGCACCTACAAGAAAGACTTAAACGTTTAAATCCAACTGCTGAGGACGAGAAGGAGAAAATTGAGAAAATAATTAATATGACAGATTCATCTTTAAATGAATTCAATGAATTGAAATCTTTTTTGCTGAATGAATCTTTATCTTGTGAAAATGATGTCGGTGAGAGCGACACCATTTCTTCTAAAAATTTGATTATCAACAATCTTGATTATGTGCCAATTACAAAATGGGGTATCAAGTTTAAAGGTACATATAGAAATAGTTTGGACGTTCTCATGTTCATTAGAAAAGTTGATCAATATAGTAGATCTTACAAAATCCCAGAGTCAAAACTTTTAGAAAATTTTGAATATTTACTTGAAGATAACGCAGCTATATGGTTTAGACACGCGCAAAGCACTTACATAGCAAGAATTAGTGAATTAATAAATTTTTTGCCACAAACATACTCACATGAAAAACGTATGTCAAAAAGTCGTGAAAATTTATTAAAGAAATATCGCGATAAGTTAGTTTTGGAAACAATAAATTCTGAGGAAAAATTAAGAGAACTTGTCACCAAAGTAGATTCTCATTCTAATTATTTCAGTGAACATGTCACATTCCAAGATTTGAAGCCTGATACAACCGAAATAAAACCAGGTTTAGATATTAATATTTGAGAATATTAACGTAATATTTGTGTTTTAGATGTTTTAATGATTTTTTTTAAATTCATTTCACTAATTTATTTCTATCAGTTCAGTCAAATAATTTTATTTTATTCATATCTCACCTATTTTTTTGTTTTTTCAGTTTGTTGTATTTCACCTAAATCTGTGGCAGGATTGAACGAGTGGAACATGGAAGTTCTCGGAGTGGTGCGCTTTTATTTAATGTTTTTTGAAAATACTTGGTATTTTCACCTTTTGGAGGGATGGTGTTACGCCCCTGTACTGATTTTCAGAATTATCTGAGGGCGCATCGTTCCGATGATTTCCACCAATAAAAACTCAATTGATTCGATCGACGCACGCATCTTTCATACACATTGTTTCCAAGATAATTGTAATAAATTCTTTCTTTTCATCTTCGACTCTCTTGCGAGCAAGATAAACGGCCAGAGATTTTGTAGTTGAATTATTGGTAGATAATCGAATTATTTCGGATTTTACTTTCTCTGCATAATCAGATATTCTTGGTTTGGAAGAGTATCTAATCGCAATTTTGCGGATTGGAGTATATCGAGTTCGTCGAGAGGTGAGAAATTTTATTGTAGTGTGATATGCGTCGATCTTGTCAATTTTGTTTATCCATAATTTTTTTTTTTGATTTTTTATTTAGAGGCCCAGAAGGATTGTTGGACGATCGTCGTTTTTTTTTACCGACGTTTGTACCGTCGATTGTACTGGCGTTTATACTGGCGTATTATCCCGGCGTATTGTCCTGGCAGTTTGTCCGGCAAGTTTTCGAAGTCCAGTCCCTGGAACATCCCTTGGATTGAAATATTAAGCCCTTTGGTACCATCCAATTCCACGGTGTTCGTGCCTGACCATATGATGTTAAGCAGCAAAATATTCATTGTATTTGTGATATAATTAAAACTGTATTCGATTTCTTGAATAGGTGAGAATATATTATTTAAAAGTACATTGTCGTTCATTACCTATAGGATCAGCAATCAAAGAAAGAAACTCAAACTCGAACCTCCATTTTATAACGTAACAATATATATATATATATATATATATATATATATATATATAGATAAGATTTATTGGACATAACCCTCTGAAACTGAAATGAACCGTAGACAGCTGTTTCGGGCTTTCGGCCCTCATCAGTACGGTGAGAAGTTGGTATTCGAAAACGCATAACGGAGTCAACACAAGGGAGCCAGCCGCACATTTGCGATTTCGGTTGGAAGACCCTGCATATATATATATATATATATATATATATATATATATATATATATATATATATATATATATATATATATATATATATATATATATATATATATATATATATATATCCATGTATACAAGAATATTTTTTTTACCACAGACAAGTGCTTAGGACTTTTCTGGTCTTCAAATGTTTGCAATTATGTTTCAATCAATTTCTCTTTTATATTTATATCGGTTAATAAACATAATAAATTCAATGTATCAGAGCATGGTTTGACAGATAAGTGTAAGCACAAATAAACTAGAGGAAAAACCATGGACACTAAAATAAAAACAAGACAAGAAGAGAGGAGTACAACAGAACTCTTTCAATAAGAAAACATACATTAACGTGATAAGCCCAGTCTACTACATAAGCTAGAAGACTTACAGACTTCAAATATCGATTGAAATAACAATATATCATGGTGCACTAATTTGTCAGTGGCCAAACCCTTTCAAAAAAAGATTCCCTATAAATGAAACACTATTTGAGAAAAATAATTATTCTTTAGTTTATCAATGTTTCTTACATTTATCAGACAAATTCTTGAAAATCTTCATAATCATGAAACTTTTATGATTCATCCGTCGACATTTTTGTAAATACATCGTAACCATCGATTAATACTTTAACCAATGAAGGTTTATAACATTGATCTACACAACTCGAAATTTCCTGAGGTGAGTTCTTTCCTCAACAAATCAATCAATCAAACTCGATCTTCTCCCACCTAACAATTTACCACATTATTATTTTCATCCTATGAAATACAAGCTGTTTTCTTTTTTAAGTTCCCTCATCATAATTCTTGTGTTATTCCAATCCATCATGATGTGATCTATGGTAGTGAAACACACATGATCTGCAATTCGCGATTTACCACTATCTATATTTTTTATGTTATTTCAATTTTTACTCTTTCTTATCTCCGAAGGTCTTGATGTATCTTCTACATACACAGGAAATACTGAAAATATTGTGAATATTTCTTGATTTCTGTTTCTTTTTCAGTCCTTGTTGGTATTATAGATCTTAAATAAGTTTTTTTTTTAAAACAGTTTTTATGTTTAATTTAGAATCAACATGTGTTTCATCTGTAAATGTATTTATCCCTTGGAATTTTCATGTTTATATAAACAAATGAAAATGAATTATATATAAGAATCTATTGATTCAGAAATAAAAAGTGATTTTTAAGATTATCTGAAGCATAAATGTTCATCCATTATAAAGTTTATGGGTCTAAAATACATCCCTCTACTTGTATATCAATAATAATAATAATTTGATAAGATCAATTTATCTGCATTCTCTTCAAGAGACCTTATGAAATTTATATATTAAACGAAACGTCGGATGTTGCATACTTAAATCTCTCCAAAATAATGACTATTAATTAATTGTCTAATAAAAAAATTGCTACATTGTGGAAAACATTAATGAAAAAATAAAAGCAGTTTAATCGTCGATAATACTGTGGATACCCTTATGAAGCATTCACCCCTTTCTTTCCGTGGTTCGTTCACTTTAGATAACTAACAAAATCCCTAATCGATCTTACGGGCCATTCGAGCAAGTCGTATGTCAAATTGGTGAGCTGCCAATCTCATTCCAGAGGATCTTCCTCGGACCGTGGACTGAAGGCCGCATTGTACAGCTCTCTATTTTATAGACGTGTGACAGGTGACTGCGCTGCGGCGATCTTATCGGAAAGCAGATCGGTAACTGTAATATTATAATATTATAAATATTTTATACCGTGGCGATATTCATTAAATCGATTTCGATTGGTCAGAGGAAAGCCGATCTACTCCTGTCATCTTCGATGAATCTTCGGAACTTGAGTATTATTATATCTTGACTGGATTTTTCAGAGAAATGCACAGTCATCGACTGTCTGCATTGCTCGGCACTGCGACCAGTTTATGAAGAAGACTTGCAAGATTATCAGATGGAGTCTGCATAAAAACGATGCTGAAACAACTTGAGTCTAAGAGGGATGATGCGTTGGAGTTCACTTCGTTTCAACATTAAAGATTATTTCAGTATGTTCCAGTGTTAACTTTCCTTATTTTATCCCATTTTAGAGCAATACAATGTGAGTCTTTCACTTCTACATATATTTCAACAAAATCTCATTGAGGTTGAAAGAAAAATTTTTTGTCAACAGTTTTTTCGATTCTGCCTGGATAGATAGATAGATAGACTTTTATTCGATCATGCATACAAATTACAATTTACCACATGGGTGTAGATCATGTCAGCAAAGTTAAATATAAAAGAAATAAACTTTAGATCTATCGGTTGAGACTTCGAAATAATGTAGCAGAAAGGTTTTACTTCGAATCTTTTGAACACAGTTGCCTCCAGCCAAAGTTACCAATTTATTTTAATTTCAGAGAAATTAAGTTTACTTGAATCCAAAAAAAGCTGCAAACTTTTTTGAGTTGAAGTTCTTTTTTTCAAATGCTCAGAGTTGGCAACCCTGATTGAAACACTCTTTTTCAAATACTATCAGTGTCAAAATTGCTGAAATTTCGTAACTTACAACAAATTGTGAAAAAAACACACGTAAATCAGCTGGGATGATTATAATGAATTAAATCCTGAATAAATGAGCTTTCAATTCACATATAGCTTGAATTGTTTTTCAAGAAATTATTAAACAAGGGACTATCAAAAAAAAAACGTGTAATATTTACTTGTTATGATTTCTGAGACGTGTTATCCAGAACGACTCAACCACTTGCCTTGTGTCAGTGGTACTCGTGTGCAGCGTGTGTGTAAAAAGTGATATAATTTATTTGTTGTTGATTTGCTAACGATTTTAAATTTCAGGAAATCGGTGTTGTTTATACCACCCTGTTTCAGAACCCCTCGGTCTCCCCATATTCATGTTAGTATAGATTAACTACATCAATGAAAATCAATATTCATGCGAAAAAAACTTTTACGAGATATAAGTGAAAATTTTATTTTTTCAATTATTTTCGTTAACCTTATCTATTCAACCGAGCCGAACCTAAGAAATTAGTGAGGGAAAAAAGTGTTTTTTCTGACCTCGGAATTATTTTCGAGCAACCATGATGTTTCTGTGTAGTCATACTGGCTACAGCTTCTGGCAGAAGAGTGGCTGATGTTCGACACATATTAAACCTGAAGATATATTTTCCAGGATGACACAAACTCATTACAATTTTGATATGATACATGGTCTTTCTCCGAATGTGTTCAACAGAGAGTCAGATAAAGCCTTTTCATAGTTCTATTGTCTTTGGTGTATTTACCCAAAAAACTGAGTTTATTTCTTTTTTGTGAATAACTGGTATATCATTCGATCATTTTCGCCGGCAGCCCTCCAAATTTGTCTCTTGAATACATTCGAGAACATCTTTTCCAGAAAGAACTCAGTTGGTTGATATCCTTTCGACTCTTGCTTCAAATATTAGAAGAACCTTGGAACATTGGTATTTATCAATGTTTTATGTTATTCTCGAAAATGCTTCAGAGAGAATAAGGGACCTGAGTAACACATCTTCATAAAAACAGTGCAGACGGCTTTCTCAACCAACCAACAGATACAATTCTTCATGGCAGTTTCATATTTTTTTAAATAAGGTTTTTATTGCCTTTTTAGTTTTATGGGATTGTTTTGAGAAAACTTGAACTACACTTACCGACTTAAAATTCGATCCATTCAAAATAATGATTTATTTGAAAATGCTATAACTTTCAAATGGGGAGGCTGATTTATTTGAATTTTTTAGCAACTTTTAGATAAAATACTGTAGTTTTAAGGTTATTATTCGGACATCTAAAAGTAATTCAGTAATCGCCACATATACAGGGGAGAACAGAAAACGATTTTTTCCTCTACTTTTGACACACCCTGTAGTTTAATTATGCTAGTAGATCTGCACACCATTAACTTTATCAAGAAGACTGATTTGTTTCCAACATTTTGTTTTTTTATTTATCCCCATATCTCAATTTGTTTGTGAAATGTGACGGTTTGAAGGAAATATAACATTCTTAATTTTTTTCTCCAGTTTTAGCAGAGTAATACATAATTTTATAAACAAATGAAACAACAAATAAACTGATAAATATTACAAATTAATAACGGGTATTTCCATCACGAGCTCGAATAACTGCCTAGATAGATGTCGAATCTCGATCTGGTCAATTTGATCCCATTTTTGGACCATTTTAGATGTCTGAATAATAACCTTAAAACTACAGTTTTTTATCTAAAAATTGCTAAAAAATTCAAATAAATCAGCATCCTCATAAGAAAGTTATAGCATTTTTAAATAAATCATTATTTTGAATGGATCGAATTTAAAGTCGCTAAGTGTATTTTAATAGCATCGATAGTGAATTGTACCTCGATTATGATCATCCTAAATGAAACTTTCAAAATTGAAGAAATGAATTGCGGTATTCAGAAAATTGAATCTACGTTTGCTCATTCCCCGCGAAGAAAATAATTTTCGATATTACTTTCCGAAAAACCCCACACCAATTCGTTAGGCAGGGCAAGATACGGTCACAAGCTGGATTCTAGATTTCTCAAGGATGACAGATGACGTGTTTGATTACTCTGGATTACCGATTAAGTCTTTTATCTCCCGTAAACAAACATTCTCCTTTACTGAAACCATGAGAGAGGAGCGAAAGATAAACACTCTTAGGCCTCAAAGCTTCATCAAAGACCGGAGATCTCACCACTTTTCTTTATCAATAAATATTTTAATTTCTTTGAAAACGTAAATAGATGGTCAAATGTAACGTGTTTTCCGGCCGAGGCATCGCGAAGGAGAAACATATACATCCCGGTTTCTTATGAAAACTGCAAGAGATGATTTACACAACTTTGATATTAGATGTTTCGGTGCAATTCACGGACATCGAGCCCTCAAAGCATCGTGCTCTTTATATAGTTTGATAGTTTTTCGCCTTTCTGATCTCGCTTTGAGGTTGCCGGAACATATCAAAATAATTACATCACGCAGGATTTAGGATGTAAACATGAGACGGTGATGATTAACATGGTGTCGCTGGTACTTTTGATCTGAGCTTCGTAGGAACGTTAGCGGACGGAATCGATTTTTCTCAGAAATGACGGACCAGATGTGAGTGAAATCAGCGGATATAACATCTCGTTATTTTTTACTTGGCGATTTTTACTTCATTCGTGGGCTTTCTGTTGCTATTTTAGAACCAAATCGTTCTGATCAGTATCTAGTCTAGTATCTATCGAACTATTCTTCATATGATGAAGAGGAACTTCATGCACATAGAGTTTGTGGTTCTGTAATACTCTGTAATACTGTAATACTCTGTAATACTCTTGATACGGAGCAAAACAGTATAATAAAATACAAGTCAAACAGTACAGCATGTACACAGTGTATCCCGACATTAAGCGACTCGTTTTCACATGTCAATAAACTATATATAATGACGAGTCAAGTTAAGAATTTTTAATTTAATTTTTATTTAAGTCAATTCATTACATCATAACCATAACAAAGATAATAATACATAATAGACTAAATATAATTGAATTGCAATTTCAATATGTCTAAACCACATGGCATCACAATTAAGTAACTTTCACAAAAATAACAAAGATAACATTTATATAAATTCTTCAACAACCGGTTCGGGAGCAGAGTTACCTAGGCACGAATGCCTGTGTTGTATGTAAATCTACCCTCTCGCGGCTGTACCTAAATTAAACAATTAGTCGGTGAATGCAACCTAAATGGAGTGAAAACATGAGGAGTTTAAAAATACAATTATTCACACATACACAATAATAATTTGAAAGAACCAACGGAACCAGAGAAAGAGGTATCGACATCATATGTAAGTTTCTTTTCTTCTTTGACCTATTCAATGAACGAATCAACTTTGATCTTATTTTCTAAACAATTTTTTTTTCTTATGAATATATGATCTATAAGTGATTCAGTGTTTGATGTTATCCTGGTAGGTTTGTTAATATGCGATAGAAAACCTTTTGAATTCAAAGCATCCTAATAACGACCGGTATCAGATTAAACAGTTTGCAACAAATTGATATTGATATCTCCGGCATATATTTCCAATTTTTTAAACTCAAGATCACTCAAATATAATTCTAAATCATTTATATAAGTTGAAATTTTCGTAGCAGGTGATCTATAATATGCTGTTATACCTATTGTATTATGCGAATGAATAAATTTATTTATGAATGTTATTCTGAGGAATCTAGTTTCATTCACAATTTTGATTTCAACTGCAGCAGAAAGACTGCTCTTTGTGTACACTATAACCCCATCACACTTATTTATCTCCGATTCATTATAATGTATGTCATAGTTCGGAATAAGGAAGTCATTTACATTTTCAATCCTCCTAGTTTCAGATAATACAATCACGTCTAGAAGGTCCTTAGCCATCTGTACATGTACCAGCAATTCATCATAATGTTTTCGCAAACCTCGAACATTAAAGTGAGCTATGCCAATACCCTCTCCCCCCCATTCCGCTCCACTCATCGCAAACTGCTGGAAATTTTCCACCACTCTAGTATCTACTTCTACATTATCATATAAATGTTCCAAAACCTCCAACATTCCGCAAGTCAACAACCCAATCTACAACAAATTATTACAAGTTACAATCCCGTGAAATTTTCTCCCAGATTGAGGGCTGACTGGTCGAAAACAATAGATAGTGAATATGGTAAACATCAACAATTTTAGTTTTGAAATGAAGAAACAAAGTAACAGAATTAACTGTAAACAAACTATATCCAAAGGAAATGTAAAAATCGCAAATGACCAATAAAAACAAATCAGATGCAAAGAAAGGGCATCACTCACTGAACCAACCGTCTCAATCACCCTTCTTTATCCTAGATGTGAGATTGACTGCACAATCATTCATTTCTTCAGTGATACTTTGTTGACAGATCGAGTTCTAGGCTTCTCCTGTAAAGATCTTACGACAGGTACCGGTTTTATGGGAGGTGGATTTCCTGGGGTTGCAAAGTCTCCCTGAGGTTGCAGTAAAGGCTTTTCTTTAATCTCTGCAGTTGGTGTGCAAGGCGCACTGTTAGGCCTGATCACAGAAGCACCGTCTTTCTCCAAATCTTCAACTCCATACGGTACTCCGTCCACAATGAGTTTACTTCCCCTTATATAAAATTCTTTGTGTCATCCCTCCTGTTTCACGAGTAAGAGGTGTTTCCTCAATATCTTTTTCTCCCTTCTTTGTATTGGAGTGAGATCGTGGGCGATGGAAATATTTGTCCCTTTCAACCTTCTACAATTATTCAGGATTTCGTTTTTCTTCAGGTTTGATATTCAATTTTTATGGGACAGTTATCGGATCTGCCTAACGGTATACGTCGGCGAGATCTCCTCTTTCCAGGCTCACACCAAGCAATCCCTTGAGGTCCTCGCACAAAGTTTCCGCGCCAATCTCCTCCCTCTTCTTCCCTAGACCGAATACTAATATTTTTTTTCTATTCTGTGTTCTCCTAATCTCCTCTAGTTCAGCTCTAAGTTCACTGTTTTCTTGTTCCAAGTATGCGACACTGCCTTTCAAATCCTCAATTTTCAAGAGAAGTCGTGCTTCGCTAGCTGCCATGCAGTTCTCTATGTCTGTACGGCTCTTCAATATCTCCTCACGAATGATTTTTATCGCATTCTGCAAATCTGACATCTTACGGTACGGAAGTGTATTCTATGGCTCCCTTTATAACAATCTGTTACTATTCACGGAACAATGTTGACGGTGTGTTTATACTTATGATTAGCACTATCAGCAGTTGGTCACGCGTCGAACGATTGTTTTTTTTTTACGATAAATCAATATAATGATCTCGTTTACCGCAAAAAAACTTCGAATAATCGGAAGAAATCAATCACTCCGGGAAAACAATTCTATACAATTATGATCCTCCGAGCTAGAACTCACTCTTGATTAATTTTCTAACGAAAATTCTAACTGGTAGCTCGAAAAACTCGCGGAACTTATGTAGAGCACCGAAAACACGTCTATTCGTTAACCAAACACAATTGCAACTGTTGGGAATTCCTTAAATTTTTTTCCTGCGACGCTCTTTCTGAAAATACTCGTATGTGCCCATATAAAATAGTAATCCCATAATAATTTTTTTTTCTGAATCGACTCAATAAATTTTGGTATCTTTTTGAATTTGAATATAAGTCAGGACAAAATGCACTGCTCCACAGGAGTTAGGTATATCTTATTCAATCGTTTTGAAAAGTATGTAATCTTCGAGAAAAACGCTGTATAATCATTTAAAACTCAATCACAACTTGAATCGATCCAATAAAAATCAGTATGAGACATTTTGTCAATCTGGTCGCCTTTTTTTCTGAATTTTGGTCCTTTGCATATACTTCATAAATGTTTTTATTTTGAAATGGAGTCAGTTTATCAACGGCCTTGATTTGAAAAGAGTTTTCTGAAAATGCCAAGACGTAAATTAACAAACGCTGAGGCTAATAGGGCTATCGGAATGCAACAGGGTGTTCTAACTCAGCGAAAAGGCTCCAAGTCAGGAAAAGTGTGATATCTCGACTTTGTAATAGGTTGAGCAAAACAGGTTCCGTGTTGGAAAGACCAAGGCTTGGTGGGAGACGAAAAACAACACCTGCTGGGTAAATGTGGAATTGCATAGAACATGCATGGGATATGCTCCAAAGAAGATAATCACCAAGCTACCCCAGAATCCTTAAATGATCTGAGAGAGCTTCCGCCCCGCTTATGGAACCAAATTCCTCAAAAAAAATGTTCAACAATCTCGTGTGTAGTATGCAAAGAAGTTGTCAAGCTGTTATTGATGCCCGTGGATGCCTTACATTTTATTGATAGTCCTAAAATGCTTGAATTCTCTGGGAATAAAATTTCATTATTTTACTCGATTTTTCTTAACCACCCTGTATATGCTGCAGACCTACAGGCTCAAATTAATTTTATTTCCCCCAACTCGAAATCATATTAATATGAATTTTTATCACAAAATCTCATTTCAACTTTATTTTTCTGAAATTTGAGTGAATTTCCCGAACTCAAGTGGAGCAGTTTGTATAGTTTGTATGCTCTGTCCTTTTCGATCTGTAATTTAAATAGTGTTGCAAAAGTTAAGTCTGTAACGCTCTATATCAAATCTCCGGATTTATTTTTCACTGACAAGAAAATACAAAGAAAACGAAATAAATATAAACTTGCGACTTTTGCCCCACCCTAGTAGAACAATATCTTCTTCTAGGGGGCAGTTTACTTCATCGATAAATAAATAAAAACTAAATATTATTAGACCGTTATTGATCTGGATATGTGTTACTGATGAATATATCGATAATATATATCGATATATTTCGATAGCTTTTTTTTCCAAATTGGCAGGCCTACCATGAGCAAACTTGTGAATTTCTTGGGCTAAATGACCCTACCAAAAAAGCCGAAGGGGTATGAATCTGGTGACTTTGCTGGCCAGGGTATGGTAACTATGGCGCGTTCAGGAAGAACTCAATTAAAAAATGCCTGGAAGCGCATTATGACCAGGGCAGCCATCTTGCTGAAACCAAATTTCCTTGGAATCTATTTTCAATGTTCGTAGAGCTGGTATCATTTCATTTTGTATTCCAGAGGTCCGACAACAGTATCGCCCAAAAATCCTGTACAAATACTCGGTGCTTGATGTTACTCTCAAATGCTTATTGGTATTATCGGGACAAATATCTGCTGCTGAAGGAATGTAGAATTTGTAGTGGCCAAAGCAATAATATTCATAGAAAGAAAATGAAAACGTTTTTTGTCAATTCATTATTTTTTTTTCTCACAAAAATCCATTCACCTGATACAAATTTCTCTGAAAATTACCTGCCGTGTTTGCAATTTATAGAAATTAAACCTTCCTATGTTTTCTTTTCATCATCATGCATTTACTGCATTTGATAATTCATCTGGTTTTTAAAACGATGAAAAGTAATCAATATTTTCTGAACTGAAATGAAGAAAATACAATAGGGCCAACAACTTTATCGACACTGTCAGCTACAAAATAATAATATTAATTAATTAAGTCGTCGTACACCATATGGATTTAGACATCTAAGTCATAATAAATGCGGCTTACAAAATGTCACAATCATTTATGGATTGATTGTCTTATTCCAGATGTTCTCTAAATATAACTTAAGATAGTCTGTTACATTTCACTTCAACAGTCGTTGGGAAATTATAGTCTGTTACTTAAAAATGAAAATCGTGATTCCTCATACTCGGCTGCGGCTCGCCCTCGGTATAATTCACTCAATTTTCATTCTCACCTACCACAGAATATAGTATTTCAAAATTTCTTATCTAACATCTTATGGATGATCGTTCAAATTCTTAGCCAGAGATTTGAGATTATGACATTGTCTATGGCATTCATAGAAAGCAGATAGAAGAATTAATTAACTTCCTCGTAAAATAAGCAATAGGGTTTTTTTCTCGTATGTAGGTAGTTCTCACCTCGACATGGTGTACTCTATAGTATGACGCCGATTATAATATTTACTTATTATGCAAAATGGTGGCGTATCCCAGAATAAAGGCCGAATTAGAAGGGGGTCGAACAGCCGTAACCAACAAATTTCTTTATTGGCGTCTCAACGCAACAAACGTAACCGGTATAGCGGCACAAAAGGGGTGGTTACTTTCGTTATTTATCGTCCCTAAGAACCTGGACCTGCGACTGAATCGTACCAAAATAAAACGTCATAAATATATCCACAAATAATTTTCGCAATGGAAGTTCACCCTACGAAAGGACGAAAACCAGTATAGAAAATTAGCGTGGCATTCGTATATTTATATATAAACCTCAAATGCACATCGATATTGTTACAACAGTTGTGCTTTGTGATGCGGGACAAAAGGTCCCTTCTAGTCGGTCAAACAATGCATTCGTGAAAATTGTTGGCACAGGGCGGTGCCGGCCCAATCGGCCCTAGTCTCCAATTTTTCGCGCGCTTGTTTTCTATATGCTTAATCAATATTTTTTTGTTGAAAGCTATACATAATATCATACGAAGAAAAACAACCACGAAAATTGTCTGCTACGGTTAATGCAAGGAGATAAAACATCATTCAGTTCAGAGAAAAACTGAAGCAGGAATATGCCGTCTACATTGAGTGTAGAGATTTGAAAAAAATAAGAAGTAAAATATAGATTTCTAACATGTTAATGATATATTCATTTTTATTCAAACTATTTTATTTATTCATAAAGCACTTACCTAAACAGAATTCCAGTAACAAAAGACCGCAATGATGGCAATATAAATTGAATAATTAATTACAAAATAGAAAATATCAATTGAAAAATTGTAGACTTCTGAGAAAAAAACTGAATTATAAGTTCAGTGAATTTTTGAATTAGAGCATAAATACTTTTCTGAAATTCTCTGCCAATTCCGTTCAGTTTGTGGAACAAAATCGTGCTAGGACAGTTTTCATGGTGATATTTATAGATTACATGTTGGCCTCCTACCACAGATTCATTTATCATCTGTCAAATTTATGAAGAAAATAACGTATAACACTCGTTCAGAAAGAAGGCTAATTCTAAGACTCGTCCATTCTGAAACACGTCACTTTGTCGCTCGTTTTTGAATTTTGAATTCGTGGAAGAAAATCAGTGCCTACTGCACATGTTTCATAAAAAACTATTTCAAGGTATCTAAATTTGAATAAATCAGAAAAGCTAGACCTCAGATAAATAGAAGAAAAAGCGATTAACAAGAAGTCTCTTCTTCTGTATGGGTCTTTTGAATGAGAATTTCCTCCACAATATGCTTCATTTTAGAATTTTATTTCTTTTGCCGTTCGAAATGGCTTCAATAAAAAAAAAACCTTATAGTGCTTTATTTGGCTGGGATGGGATTTCCTTATTTCAACCAAGTGCGTCCATCCACATGATCATCTATATGAAACTTCTGATGTTCCAAATAACTACTAACTTTGATTCTACTGTGAAACCCTGATTGGCAAATCATCTCCAATAGTTGACCCAGTAGTTTTTACTGATGTTGAAAAAATCGATGTATCTAATTTGCCTCACTGAAAATTCAGTGATTCCTCATTTATCACTTTGACAATGAAAAGAGATCGTTGTTATTTCGACAAAATCAATTTTCGAAAATTGTCCCATTATAGAATTCCTGGTAAGATCCGATTTTTACCTCACCTCTTCCTGATACATTTACAAGATCTTCTTGTTCTGGCCGAAAACTTCATTATGAGATAGCAAGCTGATGACCTCTCTCCTTAACCTTCGAGCACAATTGAATAACACCTCCAATATGTTCGAGCAAGTCGATTACATGAAAGAAGAACTGATATTATTAATCGAATAGGTTCAACGGAATCTACTGCAATTTAAAACCTCGAAGACGGAAAAAAACAGTTTTTTGACGAGAACAATTAGTTAATACTTTCTAGATAATGTGAAAACCAGGTGCTACAATCGAAGGATTCCATGCATTTTCAATGCAACTCCTCCGTCTGCTGGGGGAACATACGACTTATATCGCCAAGTCTGCTTCAAATATGCTGGGATATTTTTTCAAGGCTGAAAAAATCTGTCTTTGCGGATCAGGTTCTTCTCATGTATTAAGAGCATATTGGAGCATCACTCTAAATTTTAGATTCATATTGAGGATGCCCACAAGCCAAAAGATTTCACATATATTAGCTACTCATCGTTTGGATCTTCAATAAAATTTGTAAATATCCAAACATAAAACTTACAACATCCAATTGAACTCTTTATGTTCAAACTTTGGTGATACCCAGGGCAGGGTGGTAGTGCCATCGAGTCTAGCTGACCTCCATCACTGTCTGATCGTTTAGATTATTCCCTAGTCCTCCCCTGTACAGCCATCATCTCAAGCCGCTATTCGGGGGACCCGCAGCTGGCAGGACCCCTTATTTGTTAAACATACGTGTTAATCTGGCGGTCACAGGACATAATCGTGGGGCTCGTACTTGTACTACAAGGGGTGTCAGGGGGGACACCCCTAAAACTTGGTTATTTGCACCAACATCTCTATTAATGTATAAACCGATCTGTGAGGTCTTTATGCGATATGTCTAGTATGTGTGTTTGACGTCCGGGTAATCTCTCGGATTAGGAAGGCTAATTTTATGGATGTTGTATAGAGCCTTTTGGAAGAAATGATTTTGCTCATACAAAATATCAAAACGACGAATTATTGATTTTTTCATTTATTTGAAATGATCACATCATACCATTTTTGTTGGGGGCAAAGTATTTTTTCCTATTCGTTCATTCTGCAAATAAAAAGAATCAACCGCGGATGATATATTTTTTCTCGACGTTACTACTGTGTGTATGCTGTATCTTTCTTGGTCTCGTTATAAAGAACCAATGAAGCCATCTGAGCCATAATTTTGGGCAAATGGAATGTTCATACATTTGTGACATGTTTAGAAGGGAGAAATGTGGCTTGGACTTGTTTCTGGATCCCTCGAACACCATCGACTGCGTTTATCATCAAATAGATAGGTACTTTTGAATAAATTTGAAAGGGTGTTGTATGGGGGATGAATATCAGCTTAAACTCATGAAAAGCTATCCACAAAATAAAGCAATTATAGGAGGAAATGGATATATCTGAGAACTGTGGGAAATTATACTTACATCATATGACATAGCATCAGACTTCTCCGTTTTTACATATACAGGGCGGTTTTTTAACTTGTACAGATATTTCATTGAAATATTCCTGAGGTCAAAAGAGATACTTTGGTCCGTCACAATTTTTTGCAATTCGGCTGTTGAAAATCCGTAGAAAATATAATTTTCAATTAAATCTGGCAAACGGTTTTATCGAATGAAATAATTTTCAGAATGAAGAATTTTATTGATGCGGTAAATCTTTTTGGAGAAAAAAATTTCACTCGCACGTTTAATATTTTTCATTATTACCATTACATACCATTCGATTCCATAATTATAGCCCAAATTCGAGGGAACCAACTCTTAAAAGTAAGTTGAATGCTATTTAACAAATATTTGGCTCTTTGAATAATAAAACTTTTATTCACAAAATCGTGTGAAATGCTAATTTTTCATGTAATTTATAATTTCAAAAAATTTTCATCTGCGAAAAATTCACATGATTAAATTTTTCCTACATCATTCAAAGGGTTCAAACGGTAGATCTAATACTCGGAAAAATTTCAATGCCTCGTGTCTAGGAGCGGCAGAGCTCATTATGAAAGTGAAAATAGGTAATACATATCTTTTTTTCTATGCAGAAAATTTGCATTTTATATCCGTTGCCAGGTTATAAAATATCTCTTTTCGAAATAACTATTTCCCCGAAAAAACAGTGAGAACTTTTTATCCGGATATCCGGATTTTTGATTTTGAGTTGTGTCACTTTCGTAGTGAGGGTGCGATATATAACTACAAATCTCTTTTTTTGTGTTTTCTTAAGTTTTTCTCTCCCTTTTCTGAAACAAGAAAAAACTAGAAAATTTTTTTAAATGATAGAAAAAAGGCTTTTCTTCTATTATTTTCCTTAGCAACGCAGGTCTAATTGTCAACAGCCTACCAGTTGAAAAATTCAAATTCCACATCGATAATTTTCTGATTTCAACAAATAACATATTGTAATATTGAATAGTTGTTTGCCCGCCACAGAAAAAAATTGGGTATTATACACGGGAAAAATATTAGATTTGAGCTCTCGCTTTTTTGTCTCCGTCCGGTTTCAACACAAAAAATCGAATTCAGTTTCAACTCAGAATTTCAACTGTACAATTGAAACTGACAGTTAAACCTGTACGTAAGTGCCCGGCCTAATACTTTTTTCTCTTTTATAATTAATCAGAGGAAATGGTATACGAAGATTTATTCTTTTTGACCTTTATGGTCCAGTCAGAAACCCACCTGTAGACCTAGTATATTGGGGCCGCTTGCCTCTACACAAAATTCGGAGATAATTTGAGTCCTGAGTCACACATCACATGCGCGCGCATAATAATATCTTTCAATTATTATACGCTGATTTGTGACTCAGGACTCAAATTACCGAATTAAGTGTAGTGGCAAGCGGCCTTAAACCACCCATTCTAATACTAAGTTCCTGAAAAAGGGTAACTGTGTGAATAAATTTGATGACACTAACATATTGGTAACTTAAACTTATTAACTATGATGGAATGATAAAAATTAAAATTTTGCTTGTAAACCAGCTCATTTTTTAATCTACGTAATTCGCCTTGTTACTTGTTATTGCGATTACCCCCAAAAGAAAAATAGAAAAAATTAATTGATGATTGCAATTCGATCAAAAAATTTCCGATCTGATTCCTGCACCTCTCATCTGAAATTCTCTCACAGTCATCGAATGTTAAAGAAGCGATAAAGATCAAGTGATTCCTAGGAGGTAGCAATCATTTCCAACCGGGACTGTGTTTTTAAGTGGTTGTTACGTTATCCTGGAGTGGAACCCCCACGATTTCGGAATGGTATCGGCGAATACCAGAACAGCATAAATTACCGATTCCGTTCCTATCTATAGGCTTTGGAGTGTTTAGCCAAATTGCCAGGTGTTTCGGCTTCGGAGAGTATGAGAATTGGGGTACGAATAAGGAATTTCGAACTGATGGGAGTCGCCTTTCGACTTCTGAAGTACTTCGAGGCTGAATGAGGCTGAATTTGACTGTGAATTCGGTGACTTCACGCTGTTGGGAAGCTGGTAAAATTGAATTCCTGATCGAGAGAATATTGAAATACGTTAGGTATGAAGGATCAGCTGAGTGATTGGTATTAAACATTTCACAGGTTGACTTTTACGAAAGGGATCAAAGCGAGGATGTGTCGACAATACACCAGTCTACAATATACCTATTCTATATATTGTACTACACTATATTCTGTGATAGTGAAGTTGGGTAAGTTTAGGTATTTGAAAATTTGAAGGACTATTTGAAGAAAAAAATTTAATAATTATTATTATAGTCCCAAAACTTATTCTTATTTGAATAAATGAAATTTTCTGACAATCATCCTCGATGTATTCGATGGTTTAAAAGCATACGTATAGATAACCGGATATTTTCCAGATACATTAATATTAAAAAAATATTAGCTTTTTGTTGGATGATTTGAATCATACGAGTTGATACGATTATTGTGGGGAATAGTCATGTCATTACTTTTGATTTGGGAATTTTCTGAAAAAAAGTAAAATAATAATAAACACGTTTTTGCTGTTATTCAGCATTCATTTATTAGAAAAATTAACCAGTTTCAAGCTCAACAATTTCAAAAAGATTCGATTTTAAAGAAATGATCAATTCTTTTCTAGGTTATACCTACCTATATATTCACATATATAAAGCGATTGGACTTCTACGAACTTGAACGAAAAAACAGCAATAAGAACAACTAAGAAACTAATGATAAATTTTATATAAACATTTTCTACGCCATATATATGTGAGTTGTAATTCAGAACAAAATCCTTAGTATAAGTTTTTCTGACATATACCTACTATCTACATAAGCTGATTAATGTGATATCGGCAGAAATTAGTGAACGGTCATTCACAAGTGCTGAGATTAAAAAAATTTAAAATGTCACTTCATTAACTCAACTCAATTTCGTTATAACATAATTCAAAATTCATCAAACCTAGCATTGAGCTATGTTATTAGAGTAAAACTCTTTTTTCATCATATTTTATAGATTCCCACTTTGAACATTTGTTTACAAAATCGGCAATTATTTGACGTTAATAAAATTATATAGCAGACATGATCTCAGTAGAATAAGATTATAGATATGTACTGTTATGGTTCCTTTTATTTATATTTAAAGTTTTTGAATTTAATTTGAATTTCAGAAACCAAATTTATAAAAAATTATATAATTTTGAAAATTTACCTGGCCTAGACTCTACTCATTTGAGGGTTCAATAAAACTTGAAAGATTTTGATTTTAAAATATTATAATTGAAAATTGGTTGAATTTAATGAACTCTTAATATCTAATAAATATTCAATTTGATTTCTATATTAAACTATACTATCAATAAACAAAAATAATAAACACTATCACTAATTCTATGGTTTTCAAATCAGTTCAATGTTCCTATGAGGTTATGTCTAAATAAGTTGGTTACTGTTTATAAGTCAACTCACTTTCAATCATCACAGTCTGCTAAAATATTTCTAAATAGACTCTTGAAATTATGCTTCAATAAATATTTTTGAAATTACTGGTTCTATTGCCTTTCTTTCTTCGTCAAGTTCTTTCTTTCTTCGTAAGTTGAAATCTTCTTTTACCATTAATCATATTTCCATTTCCATTTGTATAACAATTGCACTAACTTAATAGGTACAACACTTAATTTTTATCAATTTAAATCTGTTTCATTTAATTTTTCCTTGAATATTAATTCTCAATTCGATTTTTACAATCTTTTTTCATTCAATCTTTTTCTCGTCTCCCTGGTTTCACTTCTCAAAAAATCCTTACTCTCTAGATTTCTTAACACTAATACATAATACAATAACATAGAATTTATTTACATTTTTCTTATCAAAATCTTTCAATTTTAGCCTTATCAAGAAACCAGCAATTTAACTCAATGAATTTGGAAATCGAAGAATACTATTGATAATTACATATTTATGAAATTTACTATGAGAATTTTGAATTGATGTTATTTCTGGAATATAAATAATAAATTTAAATTTTGAAACTTTTGAATTTTGATGCATGTACTTGCCATTATGTTATGATATAATTTCAACCAGGTAACGTATTATGTATCCTTTTGAAATAATCTAAAATTAGATATAAATATAGAACCATAACAAAATTTCATAACAGTACTTATAGTTATTACCTACTAAAATAATTCTGAAAATAAGGTAAAACGTATAATAGGTAGAATTCTTCAATGCTATAATAACGACATCGATTGACACTCTCTGAAATCTAGTCGCCACAAATCAGTTACTGATTTCATACTTGGTTATAATTTTAATCATGAATTGATACAATTTTCAGAATTTGAAATGAAAAAAATTATAAATATTAAATTAATGTGTCTCCTTACTCTGGTCATTGTTCAGTTGAGTTTTGTTGTGTCCATTTTCTATATTTAATTAATTTTCAATTGTTAAAGAAAAAATAATTAAAATAATTGCACTCGATACTTCATGTTGATTGATTATTTGAGCTCTTTCCATTATTTGTGTGGTTAGTTTTCAATACCGACGATTCTTTATAACCTCACGTAATTTCCTTGTTTCCAACGACATTTACTCTTCTTCCCTTTGTTTCAAAATAACCATTAAAAAAACTCAAAATAATAGGTGGGGAAGAACGTTAGATGTAATGCTTTCAGTAGCTTCTGGAGGGGTTTCACAAAAACCCAGAAGGCAAGAAAATATACAATACAATGTCTTGTTGTGTTGGTCCAGACCAAATTTGACGTCCAGATGGATTATTGTTTAATAAGACTGCAATCTCATTGAGAGAACATCAAAAACGAAAGTAAAACAAAAAGAAAAGAAGTGAAAAGTAAAAATTGAATGGATGCATCTTATTATACAGGAAATAAATAATTCTTATATAACTTCTACAGCATTCTAGTTAAAAAATGCTAAAAATAATCGTTCCTGTACGAGAAACTAAATACGTGGTGAACAATTCTCGAAGTCTATTCACAAATGAAAGAGTTTTGTTTCTTCCTTATGTACTGTGAAAAAAATTAAATCAATCAAAATAAGATTTCATAAAATTCGCCCTTATATTGAACACATCTACCTGCATCGGTAGAATATATATTGTTGAAGATCAAACAAATTCGTTGCGCAAGAACCAATTTCAATCAACCATATTGTTGACAGATGCTATTTCTCATATCAAATCTCTGTATAGCATGAATCGATGTATCAAATGAGCGTTACTTAATGAATTGAAAATGAAGAATGTTCTTTACGAAATAATCGGTGATATCAATGCTGATGATTTCAATTATGCTTCATGCTTGATTGATGTTGAAAGTGTTGTGGTATAAGCAATTTGAGGACCAGATGAAATCAAATCTACAATATTTTTGATTTACCGATACATAATCGGTGTTATCAATGGTGATGATTTAAATTATGCTTTATCCTTGATTGATGTTAAAAGTTTTGTGGTATAAGCAATTTGAGGACCAGATGAAATCAAATCCACAATATTTTTGATTTACCGATACATATTCGAACGATGAAATCATACTGACAGTATACGGTGAGATCGAAATTCAGAATTAAAAGATGCATTTTTTAAAAGCTTGGTATAGGTACTGATTCTGATCGTGAATGGTAAAATATTTTCATAGTTTCCCTTCACAGCATTTTCAGACTGAGACATTTCGATGAAATTTAAAACGACGAGTTGATATTATCCAGTCTGCCAAATATTCGTAAATATTTATAAAAAGATTTTTTAAGGGTCAAGTTTTTTATTGCAACATGAACTTTCATCTGGTGTGGTGTGGAATACAAAATGCAAACATGAATGGGAAGGAAAACCACTTAATTCTCAAAAAATAACTCGCTGTATATTTTCACAAACATTTGGCCACTGGCTTGTCTTGTCATTCTTATTTGATATCGGTGAAAGTCGAAGGACCAACAAGAAAAAAATATTGACACCTTAACCCTCTATATTTCAATACCAAAGCGTTCATGGCACATATTTATAGACAAAAACCCTGTTGATGTGAGTAAAAGCATCAAAATTTTTTCACTAAATTTAGAAACACGTTGTATACTATTATCTAAATATTTGGAGATATCTCTAGCAGTAGTTTTTGTGGTCGATGTTAATGAACTTCTATACGAAGTGATATACATTGCGAGATCTGATGATAGTTTTTGCAAAATTCAACAAATTCGGTGTTACAAAATTCAACTTCTGTGAGATTGTTGTTTTGGAAAACAATGAACGATGCATTTTTTATTAAATTATTTTGTTGGAATGAATTCATGCGTATGATAAATAAATAAATAAATAAATAAGGTCTTTATTTTTTTTTTAAATAACACACAACTGACCCACGAACGTGGCGAGATTTAGCCAAGGCTATTCTTACACCTAACCACTGAACATGAGCCCGCTGCGCAGTATTACATGATAACAATAGTAGAATATTTAAAGGAAAAATCAGCATGAAGATATAAAATGTAATAATTAATTATAGCGTCGCATATATGATGAGAGACAAAGCCCCACCATACAACGTGATAGTTGTAAGCATTGATGTCATATGTAAAAACGAAGATGTCAGGTCACAACAAATTTTCAGAAGTAATCGATTACCGGGGGAGAGTACCGATCGAACATGGCAGAAGAAAACAAAAATCAGGATCCCAAAAAACAATAAGAAACTTGTGCAAGGCTTAGGCTGAGATACCAAGTATTTCATTTTTAAATTTACGTTTAAACTGATTGTAGGAAACACATGATCTGAATAAAGAAGAAGAATTAAACATTTTTACAGCGTTATACGTGAAACCTCTTTTAAAAATTGATAGGGAGAACTTAGGCATATTAAGCAACGATCTATGTCTAGTATTAACCATGTGAAGCTCACCTCGAGGAACAAGATTCTTACAAACAATTGATTTTGGAAAGGAGTTGTATGATTTGAATAAGAAGCATCCGAGATGGAGTTTTCGCCTGTCTTCCATGTTCATCCGATTCAACTCTTTGATTTTATGGGAAATATGGTCATATTTGCGTAGTCCAAATATGAATCGACAGCAATAATTTTGAACCAATTGAATTCGCCTCTTAGTAGCAAAGTCAATAAAAGGGCCATATATGAAATCGCAATAGTTGAACAAAGATAAAACTAGGCTATCACAAAGAAGTTTTTTTAGCTTCCTAGTTAAAAATTGCCGGGAACAGTATAATATACGCAGAGAGTAGTAGGCTTTTTTAAAAATCGAATTTAAGTGCTCTTCAAACGTAAGTTTATTGTCGATTGTAAGTCCCAAATTCCTCGAAGATTGAACTAAAGGAATATTGATGTTGTCAATGTGAATATTCATTGCAGGAACCAATTTACCATTAGAGAAAACTAAGACTTTAGATTTGTTGGAATTTATGAGCAAGTTATGCTGTTTAGATTATAGTGCTATATTTTTTAAATCATCATTGACCTCATCCGAAGCTGCTTGATAACCTTCCAACGCGAAACTGCGATAAATTTGTGTGTCATCTGCATAGGCTTTAACCTGGCAATACTTGGCACATTTCAGAATGTCTGATGTATAAATTAAAAATAAAAGTGGACCCATAATAGTTCCTTGTGGAACTCCTGCCGAAATGGGTAGAGAAGAGGATAAAGAATTACCATATTTTACGCACTGTGAACGATTCGACAGAAATGAAGTGATCAAACCAACTGCAGAATTCGAAAGACCATAATAACCAAGCTTTGAGGAAAGCAAACGATGGTTTATACGATCGAAGGCCCTGGAATAGTCTAATAGGACTAACAGTAAAGCAGAACGATTATCCAAGGCACTAACGATGTCATCAGTAACACAAGACAAAGCTGAAGCAGTACAAATACAAACCTGAAATAATAATACATATTTATATATCTATAATAATTATGATTGTACATGAAGAAGGAATTTTTAATGTAGACAAAAGAATGTAGACGACAGTCAATAAAATTCAGATTAAGGGTTATTGGAATTGCAGTCAAATCAAACAAAAAGTTACTCTTTTTCTTCATTTGTGTTTTGTTCATGCTTTCACTTTCACGTATATTTTGATGATTCGGGATTATATTAATAAGAGAGTTAACATCGAAAACACAACCTCAATTTCTTCTACCAATGACGGAATACAAGTAATTCTGGAAGCTCGAGCATAAAAATAAAGTTTATAATTGTTTAATAAGACTGCAATCTCATATGAATGTTTTCAGTGCCAATTTTGTGGACCTGAAGTACTTATTATACTATCACAAAATTTCCTTCTTCATATGAGCGTTTTCTACAGAGATGCAAATACATATATTGTGGTAGAGGAAACCCTCACACGTGGAATGATATTTTGTTGAATCCTGCCTCTGAACCAGTAAAAAAAATTGTGTTGAAACGGAATTTTTATAATTTTTTTCGGAGTAAATATGGCGTTAAATGAATTTAGTATACAAATATTGAAAATATTTGTATGGATGAATCGTAATATTAGGAAATACCCTCAATTTTTCTAGCTTCATGATAATAAGGTTCGTTCACTCGTAGGGAATCCAAATTAACAAGCAAGACTAATGCAATGCATATTTCCATAGTCTACCAAGCTCGATACTCCCGAGATAGGAAACGAAAAATAACAATGAATAAATTTATCACGCTCAGGCGGCTTTTCCTTTCATAAACGCGAGTGAAATTTGTGGTCCTCACGCTCGGTTTGTCCTCGCACACACATCTTTATTCGAAGATCCGAATAGAGGTACTAATTTAGCCGTTACATACGTTTGAATGAGAGCGAACACCACAATAGGCCTTAAATATGATTTATAGCGCAGTTTATTTAGGGCAACAAGAAGTTAGACACCCCAAACATAGTTATGTGAATGTACACACGGTTTTGGACTTATTCAAAATTATTCCAGCTTGTACAGGGCGTTGGGTATTACAAAAAGTATCGTTTTCCATTAACAGAGTAGTATAGGACCATTTGTATGAAGCCCCTTTGCGTTTTTCCCGTCATGTAACGTGAACTTATTTTAGTTTATAGAAGGGCATCTCCAATATGATCTTGGAAAAGTTAAAAACATTCTTGGGGAAACATACGGCAAGGAAAAAAGTTTATAGGGAGCACTAATCGCAAATATACAATAAACGCATTAGCGCTAGTAGTCTCACAAAATTCTCTCAGTACATATGTATTTTAACAACTTGAGGTTAAAAGAAATACTTTTTCGTATACCATTTTTTTCCGATTAGGTCCAGAGAGAAATATAGAGCGACTTTCATAATCAGCTATGCAACTCCTGGAAGCACACATACTTAAGTTTTTCCAACCACTAGATCTACCGCCGAAACTTTGAAAAAAATGTTGCAGAAATTTGAATCTGTACAACTTTTGAACAGAGTTGCATTCAACCGAAGTACCCAATTTTTTAATTCTGCTGATATAGATTTTTTTAAATGATTAATTAGTCGAAAAATGCGCTTTCGAGGGATTTCACGTAGAATACTTTTAATTTTCAAAATGGCCAAATATTCATTAAAAATAACATTCAACTTAATTTCAAGAGTTGGGTTTGGGTCCCTTGGATTTCTAGCATAATAATGAAATGTGAATGTCATTCACGACATATATTCGAAGGGTTTTCAACAGCACAACAGCCTGTATCTTTCCAACCGAGCCGAATCGGAAAAATTATAAAAACACACAGTGTTTTTTTTACCTCAGGAATCTTCCGTACAAGTCAATGACACAGGGTGATTCTGAATTAGTGGGAAAATTTGAGGGTGATTTTTTAGTCAACATCAAGGGGGTGTTTTCTATATCTTCTCGATAAAAACCCCATCCCTTACGAGTAACAACTCTTTGAAGGAATGACAATATAATCGATCTGATTCGATATTCAGGGATAAGAATATCAACAAGAATGGATATTTCTAGCAGAATGATAATTTTCTAGGGTTTTCCAACCAGAAAATCGAGATTCCATTACAAGAGGGGGAAATTAGCAACCCAAATATTATTCTGCATCATACCCTTTCAAAAAGCCTACATATTTATATTTAAAAATTTCATTTCGAATGAGGAATTTAATCTGACATATTTAATGTTTTGTCACTTAAGCTTTTCAACACATACATTCACACTTTATCCAGTAGAGCCTGTCAATCAGACTACTTCATAATGACATTTAGTGTTATTTTTGCGGTTTTCTGAAGATCACAAAATAAATTAAACAATAATTAAAATGATAATGACAAACAAACAACAACGAAACAATATTAAAAGCATAATACATATTACTTAAAAATCATAATACCTAAATATTGAAAATTGCCAACATGACACAAAGTACAACTTCTCATTGAATTTCGTATCTTTTCGTAGACATGTTGAAGAAAATCAATTATTTTGGCTCTACAACATTTTGAACAAAAATCAATATGAAAGACCCCTCTCAATAGTTTGAAATTTTCCGTAACAGTTTACAAACACCCCAAGTATATAAATAATTCAGGCCGAATCAAGTAACTACGTTTCGAACTTTGTTTTGGGAGTTTATCCTAAAAATGTCTTCTTGTATTTTACAATACCCTGGTTATTCCTCATCAACACATATACTGCTGTTGAGAAAGTTCAGAAACTTCATGACAGTTTCAAAAATTGTCGATTCTTCACCAAACGTTTAGTGTGAATGGTTCTTTACTACCCGTTTGATAACTTTTATAGCTTCAGTCAAGTTAATGTCGTTTTTGTTCCTGAGAATTTCGGATTGGTAACTGTTTTGCGTTCTTACAATCAATTTAGATTGTTAACCTGAAAATTTTGTTTTGCCATAATGCTCAAAAGTAAACTGCGGATGAAAGAGATGGGGCTATTGGTATGATCGGAGCTGGACGTAATCAGAGAGATGTTGCGAATTTTTTTCAAGTAACTAAAAACGTAGTATATAGGCTCGTACATGAATATTCAGAAAGAGTAAACGTTACAGAAGGACTAATAGCGTTGATAAATCCAACGACATCCTAAGGAGCTTCAGCTGTTTCCTTATGAGGAATCAGAACCGACTGAATGGTTCTTGGTTCCGCCAGCACTGGACACTTGCATACCTTGGGTACAACCGTATCTTCCTCTGATCCACATAGCCTGCAAATTTTATCTGCTGACTTTCCCATGCGGTACAAAAGATTTTTGTACCGGCAGTGTCTAATCAGTAGACCGACCATTACCCTAAGCTCAGCCTGTGGCAGCTTCATGAGCTTTCTAGTTTAGGTAGACGAGAATTGCAAAAATGTTTGCTCGAGCAAGTCTCGGAGTATTTCTCCAGAGCGTTATTCCTTAATTTCCGCTCCCATTGTTGGACCGCTTTCTAAATTGGTCCTTTCCCAGCCCACAGAGCACCAGGCTTCAGCCTTCGAGGAGGCCATAGTCTATGCAAAAATATCTACAAGTTCATTTACCAACAGTTGGTAGTTTGCATCATTATTGTTGCCCAAAAATCAACAAATTACTTCCATTCCCTGAGTTCCTGCCTCGATAGCTTCTCTGTAAAAGTTACGTCATCCAGCAATTTTCTGATTTGTAACCCAATAAAAACGTCTTCCTTCAATTTGGCATCACATAACTTGAGAAAGACTTCTTTAGAATATTTAAATCCATCACTATCTTTCATCATAGCCTTCACAAAGTTTTTACCAGTCCAAGTTTAATGTGAAGGAAAGGCAGAAGGCCATTTGTGGAGTCTACAAGAGGTCTAAAGCTGCGATAGGTACTGGTACACCTGTATTATGAGGAAAAAGTCGCATTGCAGACCGCAAATTTGATCTCCTACTTTTCCTTTCCGAAATAAGCTTCAGCCGTTGGCAGGCAAAAATAGCAATCGTCTAAATATATATATATTAGACTGATTCAAAATAATCGACTTTTTTTGTTTTCACGAAACCCCCCCCTAATTATCTTCAGGGTATCGAAAAGAGACCTCTATGAAAATATCAGCTTCAAATAGTAATATTTAGAGGTCGCTCATCAATTATTTCTATTTTCCCTACTAATAGCAGGGAAAAAATTTCTTTTTTCAATAAAAAATTCCTAGAGCAGAAACCAATAGACGGATTTCATTGTGTGGTACATTTTCGTATAGACAATCAGATACTCTACAAATATGTCCCTTACGATATTTCAATAAAATGGCCGCTTCAAAAGTTATTCGTTTCGATGCTAATATTGAGGTATTTTTGAAGAAAAAAATTATTCAAAAAAATCGATTCTGTTTGTTTTCACGAAACTCTATTTCTAATTATCTTCAGGGTATCGAAAAAAGGCGTCTGTAAAGATATTAGCTTTGAATATTGATATTTAGAGGTCGCTCAGCGATGATTTCTATTTCCGCTGTTGGTAGCAGGAAAATATTTTCTTTTTTCAATAAAAAATTTTCTCTTCACGAACCAATTTACGGATTCCACTGTGTAATACATTATCGTGAAGGGAACTAGGTGCTCTACGAAAATGTCCTATACGATATTCCGATAAAACTGCTCGTTCAAAAGTTATTCGAACTTTTTCTTCAAAAATACCCCTATATTAATACCTTATATTGAGGTATTTTGGAAAAAAAGTTCAAATACCTTTTGAACGGGTTATTTTATCGAGATATCGTATGGAACATTTCCGTAGAGTATCTAGTTCTCTACACCAAAATGTATCATACAGTGGAATCCATCTATTGGATCGTGAACAAAAAATTTTTAATTGAAAAAAGAATTTTTTTTCCTGCCATCAGCAGCGAAAATAGAAACCATCGATGAGCGACCTCTGAATATTAATATTCAAAGCTAATATTTTCACAGACGCTTTTTGTCGATGCCCTGAAGATGATTAGAAGGCGGGTTGCGTGAAAACAACTAAAGTCGATTTTTTTGAATAATTTTTTTCTTCAAAAATACCTCAATATTAGCATCGAATCGAATAACTTTAGATGAGGCCATTTTATGGAAATATCGTAGAGGACATATTTGTAGTGTATCTGATTGCCTACACGAAAATGTATCTTACAAAGAAATCCGCCAATTGGTTTGTGTTCTAGGAATTTTTTATTGAAAAAAGAAATTTTTCCCCTGCTATTAGTAGGCAAAACAGAAATAATTGATGAGCGACCTCTAAACGTTATTATTTGGAGATGATATTTTCACCGAGGTCTTTTTTCGATACCCTGAAGATAATTAGGGGGGGGTTTCGTGAAAACAAAAGAAGTCGATTTTTTTGAATCAGTCTAATATATATATATATATATATATATATATATATATATATATATATTCTTTTGAATAAGAGAGCTAAAATAATACAATAAATGTTGAAACAAAAAGAACCTAAGCTGAGGTAAAAAAAGGGTGATTACAGGGTTCTTGCCATACTATTCATCCACTGCACCAATGATACACCTTACAGCACACATGGAAAGCCCACTGCTTGTCTTAATCTCAAATTATAACATCAAAATGAAGTAAGAAGGCTTTTGAACTCCTTCTGAAAATGGCCTGGCTTATTATTTCATCATAAATTGTCCATAAATATAAAAAAATTGTCATGAGCGATTTTGGCAACTGTAGCGCTTTTGGCTCTACATTTTCCTCCTTGAAACATTTCCTTATCTACACACAGAAAACTAATTCAACAGTTCTAGTACTTTTTCTGTTATAAAATGCATCTTCTTCAATCGTCCCCATCTTATTAGTTTCTGAAAAGTGGTACGTGCTAGGACTTAAGGAATATTTTTCTTAGAAGTGTAGAAGATCTGCTTTGGGTAAAAAAAATCTTGTCGACCTGTGCTATTAACTTCATGACTCAAAGAACAAACAAAAAAACTACATATTGAATCTTGAGTTTTGAGTTTCGTGGGACACCTCTCTAGACACCAATTAAAGTTGGCAAAGCCACTCCATGTGAAAAGAAGTGCTCATTTATCCTCCTCAAGTTCAATGATCCCACAATTAATGAAATAGGTTGTAAATCGATTTGATAGCAAATGACAATTCAAGAAGGTGCATCTTTCACAACATTACGGTTATAGAATAAGTAGTGATGACGCATTTCGCAAATCGTATTAAGTGTGAAATATCGAAATCTACCTCTAAAGATGAACCAAAAGGCGGTAGATCATTGGGTACCATAAAAATATTATGCCTCGTAGTACCAACAATCGCGGCCGATTATGAACGCATTCATTCATTCAGTAGTCGATAACTACTTCATAATGACGAACTTCACGGTCATTTTTTCCAACGTCCTGTGTCGAATAATGCGTGACATCATCCTCGCTGAAGACACGACTTTCCTCGTTCCATTATCTTTGCTAATAAATACATCTTTCAGAAGTCCTGATCATCCATCAAGATTCGTGAAATCTCGATTTGCCACCAGTGACATCTAAGCGATCCCTTTTTTTCGAGCTTGGCCGAAGACAGAAAAGGTGCATATGTCTGGCCTGCTTTGGGGGCCTCCCGCAGAGGCCCCATAATGAGCGATGGGCCCGTCGGGATCGATCACGAGGTTAGGTTAGGTCGTGCATTTGTTAAGTAGCATTGCACGGTTGTAAACATTAACTTTTGTGCAGATCGATGGGATGTTGAGCTAGTGGCATTTGTATGAGCTACATGTGTCTTTTCTTCTTGGGAATACGGACAGATCCATATTCTTTCGAATAGGAAGAGAGGTGGATCTTGATGTCCCAACAAAAGACTGGAGGAATGAGGGTTGTGTATTATACAAGGTGTCTCGCAAATGTCATGAAATCAATATGGTTCACTCAACATGTGTATATACATGAGCATCATCTTGATCAGTCAAGGAGAAAAAAGGTTACTACGGTAATCAGTAATGATAACACAACAAAATGTCATACACAAAAGTTAATAATTTGTATACTGCCAAAAATTCTGGAATCTTCTCGAGAAACCAACATGATAGCTATCTGCGGGGCCAAAGCTCTGCCACTGCTCTTACTAGTGGGCTCACTTGAACTTTTCATAAATTTACCTAAGGCTCATTGATTAGAAGGAATTAGAAAAATTGTGAGTAACATTCAAATAAAGATGGAAGAATTGGAGGATTTTCTTGACTGGTGGGGCTTAACCACCCCATGACACAACTCTAGTTAGGCCTATGTCTCTGAACCTTAGATACACGAAAAGTTATTACAAAATTTTAATTATTTGGTATTCTTTGGGATTCGTGACTTGAATCAATACCTAGTTAACTAGAGAATAGAATTCAAAGAGTTTCTGTTAACCGTGTCGACAGAATTGTTATCATAGGAAATCTCAGGGAAATATTCTGGGGCCTTTTTTGTGTTATTTGTCATTTATGTGAATGATCTTCCAGAAACTGTATTACTTCCAATCTTGAAAATGATAAACCCAGTGTAGGTTGATGACGCGAATGAACTACCTTAATGCGTAATAAAGACACGAGATCGAGCATTGAGCAGAAAGTTTTCAATTCAATGAGTAACTGGTGTATTCATCATGAGCTTTCATTGAATGTCAATAAAATCGAAAGTGTTTAAAACCTCCTAATCGGAAGAAAAATTTCCAGCAACTATTGACTCACACTATATTTAAGAACATAAAAATGTATGACAAACTACCCAAATATATCCTGAATATAGGTAACCAATTATAAGCAAATCAAACGTTAACTTGCTGATTTAATTATATGAAGTGAACCTTCTCCTACTTCAGAATTCTGTACTTACTTATACTTTTGGAATTTCCTTTTAAAATCCAAATTTTTCGTTATGTTTCTTTGACGGATTATCCTTTCGTTATCTGCAATGAGTTTGAGAATGAAGGTTTGTTTATTGTATATATGTTAAGATGGTTATTATGGAGTATCTTGTGAGAGTCAATATATTTAAGTCTCATTTTTAGGGCATCATCCAGGTACCTAATTATCGAAATATCCAAGTTTGAATTCGTTTTTCAAATTTTTAAATATTTCTATAGTTTTCCTGGGACATAAAGATATAACTATCATATCAAATAAAATTATGCAAAGGAGATGTTAAAGTATTGATTCTTCCCCAAGTACCCGTAACCCAAAATCAGGAATAGAAGAAGCCAGAAACAGAAGAAACAACATAACTGAAATTTATTTTTCAAATTCTGTGGCAAATCTTTTTATTCTGCCCCATCTTGTAGAACAAAATCGTGAGAGTATATCTCAGTTTCACAAGGTTTTCATAGATATTGGTTATATTTAATCATTATATATTGGTATCTTGTCATAGATTAATGTATTTACTGCCAAATTAGTAATTGCCTCATATTTTCGAAAATATCGATTTTAATTGAATAATTTTTATGAAAGTAGCTAGCCTTGTTATTTGAGTTGAAATACTGTGGGCTTTTTCTGACCTAGCGTAAGCAGATTTCACAGAATTTTGATTTTTGTGGAACATTATTTCTGGGGATAGATGCCTACAGGTATGGATAGTTGCCCCACTATGAAAATACTGAGAAGGATAGATGCCTTCAGTCCGGGATAGATGCCCTTCATATTGTTTGATCCAAATACAAAACCAAAGTCAATGAAATCTCTTATCGTTATGTCTGTTATAATCGTAATATAACTTAAATCAGCCTACTTAATGAAATTTCGAAAGCATTTATTAAACGAAAATATAAATTCTTCATATCATAAAATATCAGATAGGTATCAACAAATAGGTATACGAATTTTTTATCGTTGTTATAAAATATTAAATACCTGATCGGTTTCAACAGAAATAGAAATACTCTTTTTAAAACAAAACAACACAACGAAGAGGAGATCAGTCAGATAGTGCTTTAAGTTTTCCACATCTTGAGCAGTAGTTCCGAAAAAGTGTACAGGTTTCATGAAGCCAGTTGTGATACCTTATACACTGAATCCAGTCGGATTGAGACTTTGTATTTTCATTCATATTTACATATTTCAATGGCATAACGTCTTCGTAATGTTCTGTCTCATCGGAAGCTGCTTCGAGTTGTTCTGTGGTCCAAGAGCAAACTCGACCTTGTACTCCTTCTTTCCTCTCATACTTCCGCGGCATGGTTTTGCTACAATCAGTAAAGAGTTCAGATCGGTACACAAACTATAACAGAACACTAAAAATATTTAAAAGAATTCATACTCAGACTTTACAAGGGTATAGGTTGTATAGAGATATATATATGGCCCTAAGGGCTTATATACCTCGAAAAATCAGGGCAACTTTCTTTTTTGGTACTGATAGATGCCCATGCTTTTTTCTCACAAATTTAAAACAAAAAAGCAACTGGTCATACTTAGATGCACACTTAATGAACCAGTTTATTGATATAATATAAAATATAATCGAATTTATAACTACTTCAAAAGTTCTACAACGGCAAATACTAGCCTTTGAAACTTTTAGATTTTTTCGAAGTTTGTTGCGGAGATAATCAAATACACTTGCAAAACGCGTCCTCACTGTACCATATTTCGTTACCAACTGAGGTTAAGGGTGAAAGTGGCTCATTCTTACACTATTAATTCCTAGTGGAGAGTTTGGGAAGTTAGGTATTTTGGAAATGGGGCATATATCTAACTGGGGCATCTATCCGGGTTTTACCCTACAGAAAACCGTTCTATCAACCTGCATTTTTCAATTCAAAAATCACTAAATGATATTTCATGGAAGTATTCCATTAATTTCAATGATTATATACTCGTTCATTCAAAAACTCTCCAGTTCGTGTCTCGTTTTTGAATTTTGAACTCGTTGAAGCATATCAATGCCTTCTACACTTGTATTATAAATAACCGCTCTGATGTGACTACTCAGTCATTTTTTTTATGTGAATAGACTAATGATTCCAAGAATTTCCAAATGAACATGCATCGTTCGTTCTTTAGTTGACTTTGTATTTGCTAGACATTCCCCTTGTTGTTGAGATACTCAAGTGATTGAATAAAATTTTCAAAGAATTGCGTGATTTTTGGTTTTCAATTGTTGAGTTGTGATTGGTTTCAGATGTTTAGCTTACGTATTAATTTTCTAAAATGTGTGGTAAGATTTTAGGAATGATGCAAATTATCGCTTTCCAGCTTGAAAAATGCCACAAATCGGCGGAAACGCTTGAAGATTAAATAAATAAATGAAGTTTACATTGTGCCTTGAGACGGTTGATTCCTTTCATAATTATAAATAATTTGTTAAATATATTGAATCATGGAGCACCTTTCGCAAAATATATCCATACCGACAGTAACAATGAGTTTTGAGTTCGTATGAAAATTTAAGTTTTAAATTGTCGCCATCCGTCGACAGAACCCTAAAATGTATGGTCCTCAACAACTGACCATCGGACTATCGGAGTTCCCACTGCTTTCGGCAATCGCAATAGATAATAGCAAGGAAATGGAAATAAAAGAAAACACTGAGTACCGTAAATTCACAGTAGTTAGCAAGGATCCTTTTCACATATTTCTCCAAAACCATGAGACCGACAAAGACCCATCCCGTCATTGTTTTCATCTAAATTTCAACATTTCAAACTCCAGAAACCCGAGCCAGACAAACGGTAGGTATCCATTACAAAAGTTCATTGGAAATAAAGACATCAAAGTCGCCGACACTACTTGACACTTTGAGCGAGCCGCTACCGTCTTCGGTAAAAATGCTGAAAACGATTAGAAATGTCAAAAGTCCTAGCTGCCCATCGATGCAATCGAAAGAGGACGTGCCTTCTACGTTCTATCCGATCCCTAAAGACTTGTATTCTTGCACAACAACCATGATTGTGATTAATGGCCTCAGCTTTCGGATAAAGGAGCCAGTGACAGTTAGAACCCATAATATTTGCGTGCCTAACATGCCGACGAAATTTGTTGAAAGAATTCGAGGAATTGTGTGTATTAAACAGTTCGTCGGCATTCACACCCACAAGGAAATCATTTTTCCAAATCACGATTCGTTAGGTAAACAAAAAGACCACACAACCAATAAAAGATCGCCGATGGATGACATAATCTATTGGGAGGTTCGCCAATAAAGTGTTTTTTGACGTCGATTATCCTCTAAGGAATTTTTATTTTATTGAGGTATGAGAAAATCACTTTTTCGAAGGCAATAACTTCTTTTGTCTGTCTTGGCTGCAAGTCAATTTGTACATGATGTCGGTGGCTTATTACTAACTTCTTGAAATTTTTGGTGATTCCATGAATTGAAAGAAAAATTATAATGTACATAATCAAAACTTTTCTAAAATTCGAGGCTCTATTGATATTATTATGATTCATGATTAATGATTTTTGATATACATCATTATGTAATTGAATAGTATTTGGATTTTTTGTGGAAGGATATCCTATCGACTGTTTAAAGTGGTGCAAAAAGTTCATTAATCGTTTTCATTATTCCCAAATGGTAGAAGTCAGTTCGTAAAAGTTGGAGAAAAAGAGTCATCGTTCATGATGAACAAGGGAGTACCACCGGAGTCTATCCCAGGTCCACTTTCCTGAAGAAAAGAAAAACTTTTAATTATTTTGCCGAAACGTCTGGCAACATTGTAATCAAATTTTATACGAATATATTTTGGAAGCTCATACATCCAATGAATTTGTTTTCATATGTCTGATTCTCATAGAGGACGCTAGTTGCACAGTTCGTACCAAGTAGTATTGAACTTAATTAATATTAGATTTATGAAGCAAAATTTTAAATGAACTTGAACATCATTTCATTTTACACAAAAATACTCTTGATAGAACTCGATACTATGTACCGTTGAAAATTATGAAGTAATAACCGATTATGGTATAAATATTAATTATTATTATCACTAAATAATAAGCACGATGGAGCTCCTCCGCACTTTGTTAGAAGGTGAAGTAATTGGTTGAGTAACTATTTCCTGAATCGATTAATTGATAGAGGTGCAGAAGCTCCGATTCATTAGCTTAATTGTTTATGAGTATTTAATCCCCTTTTTTCTTAAAGAAAAATTTCATTTCAGGCTATTCACCTCACGAATTGAAACACAGAATTCAACGTCACTTTATTGAACTCAAAGCTGACTCCCAACATTCTCTTGTAACCTTAGGTATGGGGTCCTTGTTACATGCTAGAAAGTTATAAAGAGTATTCTAACTTTTTTTGTCTGTCATGATTAACGGCCGTTTTCAATATCCGATCTATCCATCGAAACAGTCGGTAGATAGATACTGAGCATTGAAACATTTCGGAAATATCATGCGCACTAGCTATCTATCCACCTATCCATATATTTCCAAAGCCGGTTCCAGACGGGTGTAATGTAACCCGTTATGTAACGCGAATTCTTTTGTTTGGGAGGCACTACGAGCATTAAAGAAAAAGGAAAATCTTACACCCTAATCATGGGTTTTGATGGATTTCAATTTGAATACATAATCAAAAATTTAGATATATAAAAATTGAAAATAAATATAATACGAAAATTAAATATTTAGAATACACGTAACGCTCGAAACGAAGAATTCGCATTTCATTACGCGTTAAGGTACATTACGTGTTACATTATATCCGTCTGGACCCGGCTTAAGATAGAATTTTATCTCCAACTACAGGGTTTGCGGAAATACACTTAGGACCTTAGAGAATAGCTAATTTGAGATGCACTGTCCACCTTTTATTGTTGAAAACGTCGAATCGAGATCTTCCTACCAAGTGTACCAAGGCATTATTTTAGCGAAAAACTTGCGCAATCTTCTTTTGTTATTCGAGTGGCTGAACGTGAATATGTCCTTGTATCCTCCCAGTGCATTTCAGCCTTTTTCAGCGATATCGCAACTTCCTTTTGTCGAAACTGCCCTTTTGTTTCTACGTTCAGTTTGATAACTTTGCATGTGCCGGAACGTGGCTAGAGGGTCCTTGGGATATTGGCTCGTTCGAGTGTTTTTCGTTGTGAAAGAGTGCCGGTTAATCGAGGAAATGTACACTTGTGCGCGAGGAACGGAAGTTGGCCGTGCATTGTTTCGGGCACGAGCAGCTATCTCATTGTATTGTATGATGTTGCTTCTTGTAGGTCTGAAAATATTTTCTAGAAGGAGGACTTCGCAGTCTGAACTTCATCACATTTCATCGGAATGAAGAATGAGTGGAGGTCGGATTTCAGGAATCTGCCTTTTGAGGAGTTCGAGAGATATCAGATCAACAACATAAGTGCACACGTCAAGTTTCAGCAGGAATATATTGACAATGAGAATTAGTATTGAGCTTGAGTCTTTCACGTCCAAGATAGAATATACATTGCGCAAAAAAATTAACGCACATTCTGAAAATCTCAATTTTAATGAAAGTTAATTCTACATTGACTTTATAACTTATTTTTTAGGTTCTCTCGGGAAGGTTTTGAACGAAACAAGACACATGAAATGGAAGAAAAATTCAGGATTTCACCGAATATTATGTGAAAGAAGAGAAATGAACAATTTTCAAAATACTGAAATGCTGATAAGTGATTTAATACTTGGTATTTCCACCCCTTGCGTTAATTGCAGCTCGGCAACGACGGTTCATACTCAAAATGAGTGATCTCAAAATGTTCTGATCTAATCCTTCCCAGATTTCTCTGAGTGGGATTCCTAAGTCATTAAGAGTAGCTGGATGATTTTCTGAAATTCTCAGCCTTCTATTGAGGTTGTCCCAAACCTGCTCCAACGGATTGAGATCTGGACATCTTGCTGGCCATTCCATTTGAGAGACTTCAACCTCTTCAAGGTACTCCTGAACGATGTGCGCACGATGGGGTCTGGCATTATCGTCCATAAAAATGAAATTTTCACCGATGTATGGGGCAAATGCCACATGCTCTTCAAGAATGTTCCTCTTTTTGTTTCAAAATTTATTGTATTATTTTAGCTCTCTTATTCGAAAGAATATATATATATATATATATATATATATATATATATATTTACTTATCAGCATTCATAGCTCCATTATCAAGGAACACTAGGTCTCTGCGAGCAGTCAAAGATATTCCACCCCATACCATAATCGATCCTCCCCTGAAACCAGTAGTATTCAGGAAATTGCACTGAGCATATCTTTCTTGTGGACGTCTGTATAGAAGGGAACGTCGATCACAATGGTAGAGGCAGAATCTAGACTCATCTGTGAAGAGAACCCTTTTCCAATCGACCTCTTCCCAATGGATATGCTCTCTCACAAAATCCAAACGCGCCCTTCGATGGGCTGGGGTAAGAGCTGGACCTCTTGCCGCGACACGAGGCCTTAAATCATTTTCTCTGAGGCGATTTCTTATTGTCTGAGTGCTAATTTGCACCCATGAGTTTGCGCAAGCTGATTTTGAAGGGAACGAGCGGTTACAAACCGTTGTCTCAACGAAGAAACTCTCAAGTAACGTTCTTGAATGGCAGTTGTTACCCGTGGTCTACCCTGTCCTGATCTTCGGACATTCATACCTGTCTCCCTGAATCACTGCAACATTCAGGACACACTTGTATGGGAAACTCCAAACCTTCTTGTGTATGTCCACTCTTCTTCTCGCAAAACTACCGCTTGGGCACATTCCTCTTGGGTCAAATTGCGTGTCTCGCGTTGCATAGCGATCGAGTGTAGAACATCAAATGAAAGAAAAACTATTGATCACTAGAGTTGATCGAGAACAACTGATTTTAGAATGGAGCCAATATATTCAAAATCTGATAATATCATCTTTTTTTATTCCTGCTGGGAAAAAACATCCGTATTAAAGAAAAACGTTGAAAGTGAATAACATATGCATGCATAATTCTGATAGAAATAATTATCATTGGGAACACCTTCAGTTGTAGAATGAATTTGAGATTTCCATAATGTGCGTTAATTTTTTCGGGCTGTGTGTAACACATCTACAATTTCGCTGACGTTTCGGAACACTCTGTTCCTTGCTCAAGGCTCGCTGTAAACCTAGGTGAAGAAACTTATCATTGATATAAAATTAATTGATTAACACTGAGTTGCAGGAACGTCCATTAAAATTTAATGCCGCCTTATTTCTCCCTTAAACGGAATATCCATAGACGTAGTCATGGATACTCCGTTCAATGGAGAATTGAGGCAGCATTAAATTTAATGGACGTTCCTGCAACTCAGGGTATGTATACTAAATTAAATGTTGAAGGAAGTAATAACTTTATTAGAAGCAATTAAAACACGTCCGTTCACCTGTAGAACCATACCAGGAATTGTCTCGAGATTTCATGTACAGCGCTTGACAAATTCGCTCTCATTCGCATATAAGATAATTCTGCGACCGTTATTGGGGGATTTAAAATTAAAGTTAAAAATTTATGGGCTAATTTTTCATGAAAAATTCTAAAGTACTTTGAAAGGTACAAGGAGATTTTGAAATTTTTGAGTTTTCGGGGTTACTGTATATCTCGATACCTCTTATGATATTCCCAAGATGAAAACTCTCTTTGATGGATAGTTGTGTTCAAAATATTCTTAAAGAGCCTCCACGTAAACAATCGTTTTCAACACGCTTGGCTGTTATTGAATTGAAAGTGTCACTTTCAATAAAATTTGTACTGAAATTTAAATTATATTTCGCATTTCGCTATTTCTTCAGATCATAGAGACATTAAAAATATTACTTTCCAAAATTTTCTTAAGAAGCTAAACGCTAGTAAAAGAAATTGGTTTTCAAACAAGTTTTCCACAAACTTTTCCAATTTTGAGTCGAATGAGACTAATTGAATTTATATTAAGAACTAAAATAATATATTCTGATACAAGTTGCAGAATGGGCTGATATTGAAATTATGGATAATCAGTATCCATAGGATTTCAAAGGAGAAATTATTTCAAATTCAGAGAGGAATATTCTGGGACAAAGTGATAATAATAATCAGGAACCAACAAGAAACCGTCAAGAATATCAAATTGTACTACATTTGATTCCTTATGTTCATAGGCTTTCAGAAAAAATAGGAAGAATTAACTCTAAATTCAACATAAGAACCTTTTTTGAAACACGAAATGATTAACGATCTCTACTTCCAAAAACCAAACCTTTGAATGAGAAGAAAATTGTGTTTACATTATTCTCTGTATTTCTACAGGCAAAATATCAAGGTCCTTAGAAATTAGAAAATACTAATAATATAAAAAATAGAGAAAAATATTTATATATCATGTGTGTTCCAATACCGGTGATCGCATGCTGCATTGGAATAACACAAAAATTCTAATGACGTAACCAGATAGTTATGAAAGAAAAATTAATTAGTCGGCTTGTATTTTGTTGGATGAAACTAATAATCTTTCAAATCGTAGTTGGATTGATTTGTTGGCTTCAGGAAATTTTGAAATGAAGTAGTAAAATTAATATCAATAATTAATATTAAGCGATGGTCATGTATTGACAAATGTAAATTAAGATATAATTTCTCACGATTCCGAAAAGTTTAATGACATTGAGAAATTGTCTGATGAAGGTGTCATTCAAATACAAAACCTTAGAGTTCGAAGTGTTGTTTTTTTTTTCATATTTTTGCCTGAAGGCAACAATTTTTTGAAAGTATTTGGCTCCGGTCGAATTAGTGCACAAGTTTTAAGCAAGGGCCTTTTTTCTATTGTTTAAAAATTTTATAGTTTTTATTTGTTTAAGAGACTGTTCCTCAGACTTTCAGAGAGAACCCTAAGAAAAGTTTCACAAAAATGCAAAAACCTCCCATAAAATATTTCAAGAGATATCAGAACTTCATGTGAACTCGCTTCTCGGTTCAACTGCAATTCCGTGAAAAATGAACCGATTTGGAATCTTCAAACGGAACATAAGTAGCCTTCAAAATAACCTCCAACAGACATCTCTTTCCTCTTCGAAAACCCACTTCATTGGGGTGGTTTTTTCGGAACATTCTCATGATGGAAATTCCTCCCGCACAAATCAGAGATTTTCTCTAATGATTATTATATTTCACATTGTTAGTGAACACGAAATTGTTGGCGCCTGGCAGCCTTCTAGGTTGGAGCCGGTGCATCAGATATATCTCTCCTTCTTATCTACCAGAAAGGTAGATCTGCTACCATTTTTTCGTTCCAACATTTCTGCGGAATCGAACGGATTTGAGGAAACGATTCCCTCCGATAATGGGAGCTTTATCCCATTAGCACCGCCATTGTACAAGGGCGACTGCACTTCAAAGAGAATCAACCCTCATAATGCCCCAAGTCCGATTTCGCATAAAGAACAGAGCGGTGGTGACGCGGTCACAAAGTCACTGCTTATCTGCGTGTCGAATGCCGAATGTCACCGGCGGAGAAATGGATGGTCCGTATTTGTTGCCAAACACTTTGTGGAATGCCGCCAAAACATTTCAATTTGGGAGCAAATATTATTCTCGATGCAGAAACGTAAATCTCTATCGGTTGGCTTTTCGTGAATTGTGCGAGTCTGTTGGTTTTCAGTCTGACGATATAATGGCCGTTTTGTTGCGGACATCTGCGCGTTGTTGATGGGACACCTACGTGATCCTTCGACTTTCCTTGGTCATGGATGTTTTCAATATGGCGGTACCTACAGCTGAAATAACTGCAGTTTAGGAAGGAATCTTTTCGTTTTAGAGTATTGGTTATTGAGGGCCTATTTTTGTTGAGATAAACTGAAACTGTTTTCGAAAAAGAAGCCGTGTGTTCATCGCAGCCGAAAACAAATGTCGAAGTTGGTTTCGAAATTCCCAGCCTATACAAGGGGTTCGCCAAAGAAGATTAAGTGATTAAATTGACAAAAACAATTAGATTTTAGAATTAGACAGTAACCCGAGTGTGGATATATGTAATATCACGATTCTTTTTCAAGATACACAACCGAGGACAATTCTGTTTTACCGAGTATAAGTACCAACTAATTGATTTTACTACAATCTATCTTCTCTGATTCTAACTTGAAAAAAACGTTTTCGTCCCTGAAGAAGAATCGCTATTAAATTTAGGAAAATCTGCACGATCATTTAATGTGACAATTTCATAAATTTTACCCAGATTTTTGAGAAGAGATACCTACCTATAAGCTTGAATATGGGAGATGATATACGTGCAAGGGTCTTATGGCAGACTTCGAAAATCTAAAGTTTTGAAAAATCATCTGCCTGACCGAAATTCATTGAAAAATCTAGTGAGACAATGAGCTGATGAAATTTCGAAGAACAGGGGAAATTCAGTTTCAAAATTTTCGAATCATCTCCTTGAAGCAAAGTAACTCTTATTCCTATGGATTTACATTTTGCTTAGTCTAATTTACGTTCTACAATTTTAATCTCTATTTTGTTTCAATGTTTATGAAGCTCAATGGGGTTCATGTTCAGCCTAGGATAGTAACTTTTGATTTTCGAAATAACCTCTGCCTTAGTGCCTTGAAGAAAACTATACTGGATTATTCTTACAGAATAATCCGCCAGTGCATCGTTTGTGATGTTGATTCAATCAGACATTCAGTAACAGATGAACACAATATAAAAGAAAATAAGAAACTCATTCGATATATAGCGCATGGTTGCCAATCTTAGAAAAAAAAACAAGATCAAGCCGATACGGAGTGGTAGTGAATGGCCAATTAACATCGCCTACATAAAATCACTACCTTCTCCAGCCCTCAACCGGGATGTACCTAGATAACATCGGATCGAGTACACGAGTCATCAGTGTCAAAAATTCAGTGGCAGTAAAGTCTCAGACCAAGAATCTTCTGAAGTTGCCTACCGCAGATGTAGGCGAAACAAAATAATTCGTATTGGACCACGGCCGATAAGCCTTTAATGTCAGTATATTCGGTCTTCGACCATTAAATTAAACTATCATAGATAAAAGTTTGAAACATTCAGTTGATAACAAACAAATATCATATCCTGCAAAAAAAATTACCACATTCAAAAAATCGCGACATTTTTATTGCTCAATTAAGGCAGAATAGAAATTCTGCGTCAGCGATTATTGTGTCGTTCCTGACAGCTTCCATTCCTCTCATGGGGAAATTTTGAAATATTTTTTCATTTTACCTAATGAAATTTTTGGAAATATAACGTTTCTGAGTTTTCAGTCTTGAAGCGCATTCGAAAAATTTCAATAGAATTGTTTAATTAAATTGTTTTATTTAATTAAAGGACCCCGCACACTAGGAAATGCGGGCTCAGTGAATTTTCCCTATTTTTACATACAGGGTGGCCATTTGAAAACGAAACAGACGAGATTACAGACGAAATAAATTTTTTCGATAGAAATGCTCGGACAGGTCGATTTCTGTTTCGAGGGGGACAACTTAAGATGTAGGTTACGGACGCATAGCGCTTCAACTACTACAACCCTCACCCCCAATTTTTGAATAGGGAAGGTGGGGTGAGTGATACCTCATTTGAAAGGTATTATTATACTGATTTCAGAACAGTTATTTTTTTTTTTCATTTTATGCATTAGTTCTCGAAATATTCTTGACTAAGCATTTGAAAATGAAGTGGTGTTTTCATGGCACTTGCAGTGTTTTTTTGTGAAAAACCTTTCAAATGAGGTATCACTCACCCCATCTTCCCTATTCAAAAATTGGGGGTGTAGTAGGAAGGGTTGAAGCGCTATGCGTCCGTAACCTACATCGTAAGTTGTCCCCCTCGAATCAGAAATTGACCTGTCCGAGCATTTCTATCGAAAAAATTTATTTCGTCTGTAATCTCGTCTGTTTCGTTTCCAAATGGCCACCCTGTATTATGTATATCAACCTTGGGAACAATATATGTATCAGATTTTCACGAAATTCTTACATCCGGTTTGTTCCATAGGGCGTTTCAAAATTGCATTCAGTTACTTCTTCAGCTTCATGAAACAGTCTGTATAACGAAACTTAATGTGGTGGGAGGTGTTTGGTTAACTGTAATCTCTTGTGATCAAGAACCCAAACCATAATGATAAAATTCTCAAAATCAGAAGAATTATCATCAGAATTTAAAAATTCATTTTCTCGGAGCTGTAATTTTGAGACGCCCTCTAGAACAAACCCGATGTGAGAATTTCGTGAAAATCTGATATATTGTTCATGGGATAATTCACTCGGTCCGCATTTCCTAAGTAAAACTCGCTGTTTTTGAAAATTTTCGAATTTTCTGCAACAATTATTCGAATAGCTGATGCTAACATAGTACATAGTGTCGGTCGAACTAACATAAGACCGACGTCCTCGGTCCGAGGACCGAGTATAGGACTCCCGGAATCCGCGTAAGCAACGTTTAGGTTTTGTGGTGTAGCTATAAGCGCTCGTCGCAGCGTGCAATGCGGGCGTTGATCTTCCGAAACATCCTTAATTTCAAACGCCCCTGTTCTCAGCCCTATATAAAAGGGTAGAAATGAAGGATTCGACCCTTGGACCACGAAATTGATTAAGCAGCAGGTGGCGCAAAATAGAACGCCCAATCAGTGCCTTATTCAGATGCAAAGGAAACGGATACGCCGTCCCGAAGTGCTGGACATCCACGGATTTATGTTTCTCACCTGATCGTCACTCCGTGCGCCGCTGATATTTATAAATAACGCTGGGCAATTAGCATCAAAATGAATTTTGATATGTTAATGCCCTCAAAAATGCCGAAACCCGGTACGAGAGCGGCCGCATCTGTGTTATGATAATCACTATTAAGAATAACAACTTCATCCAGTGTTGTCTCCTTCCCGTTCTCAAAAGCGGCCCCGTTGAGCCGTTTATTTATGTTTTCGGAGCGGCCCCTTTGTGCGAAGGAGCGCAGCGTCCTGGCCTGGCTGGCCGTGCAGACCTTTGTCATTTCGTGGTGGAAGAAAGTCACAGTCAGAAGTAACATGTTCATTCTGTGCGACTTGATGGACGGTGCCGCGCCAACTGAGCAATATTTTACTCTGGACAACCTGAAATACAGTGTGGTCCAACGAAAACTTTACACCTCGATTTTTCGGCTTCAAAATAAACATGTGGAAAATCTCTCGGAACCGTCAATGTCATATATTATTTGAAAAAGTTTTCTAATTGATTTTCGTTTCAGAGACTGGGACAGAACAACCTAAAAAAATTGTCAGAAAATACAAAGACCTCCCATAAAATATTTCAATAGGTAGACATCCGTCAATTTCTAATTCAGATCTTTGCATCTCAGTAACAGCAACCTCCTAACGGAAGTGAAAACAACCCCTTGATTTTGAATAAGGAGGGGGGTGTTGCGAAATCTCATTTTCAAGATATTATCGAGTACTATCTCATCCTGCACTTTCGCTTCAAAATTACCATCGATAACGTAATGACAGGGAAAATAGTGAAAATTACTTACTTTTGTGATAAGTTTATTAGATGCTGGAAATAGGCACTTCCGCATGCAGTAATGTAAGTTTTGCTTAAAACGTTCACGTACATTACCCAAGATTTCTGTTATAATTTGACGGCATTCATTAATGATCCAAGTTCGCAAACCAGTCAGTGACTCAGGCTGAGTAAAGTAAATCTTGGAATCCAGTGGAGCCAGATCAGGTGATCTGGGTGGCCAATCAATATGTTCCCTTCTTCCATTCCAGGATTGAAGAAATTTTCATCTAGGATCTAGGAATTAATAGATTGGATCGTAATCTTGTTGGAAAATGATCGTTTAAAGGTCTTCTGTATTCTTCAATTCTTAAACGATTGCTAGATGAATAAGGTTCTATTATAGATGTGAATAAATTCGGCCAGTGAAATTAAAGGCCTATTATGTGATTTCCATAAATATCCGCCCAAACATTTATTTTTTGGGGAAAGGGAGTATGCACCTCACGAAATAATCTTGGATTTTTATGTGTCCAATACCGACAGTTCACAATGCCGTTAAGGTAAAATGAACTCTCGTCCGAAAAACAGAAATCAAACATGTAGTTTTGATTACCGTTAATCATTTCACTGACCACTTCACAGAACTGGAGTCAGCGATCGGGATCATCCTCATTCAATTTCTGAACCAATCGTATCTTACAAGGATGGAAATTTATGTTTTTTCAGGATTCTCATGATTGTGGTGCTTTAAACAACAGATTCATTGGAAAATTTCGCAGTACTCAAGGACAGATCCATTGCTACATAACCTAAGACATCCACGTCCCTTGCTTCGTCTCTTACATGTATTCCCTTTGTTTCCGACTGAACCAGTAACGCCAAATTCAACCAAGCCGTTGTCATTTATAAAAAATTATCATTTGCATCCTTTCTTCTACATTTTAATTCTACTACAAATTTACAATTGCTCTGTCACACTTGTAGCATTCTTAATAACTCACAGTAGTCTGAGGTGAATCAAAAACATGATTCGTTTACTTTTTGGGACGAAAAATAAACAACATAACGACTAAACACCTTTGAAATTTGTAGATTTCGAGTAATATTCTCGAGATAAATCCCATATGCTTTTTTCACTATTTTCGCTGTTATTTCATTATCGTTGAGAATATCAAAGCGAAGTTTCTGAAAGTAGTCGATGAGGTCTTCAAAAAGAGGTATCGCAACACCCCTTACCCTTTTTCAAAATCAAAGGGTTGTGTTCAACCCTCAATCAAAAATTGACGGGTCAAGTCAGAAAATCTAAGTATTGAGTTTTCGTTGGACCTCCCTCTATAATATCGACAACGAGTAAAAAATGCTTTGGCGTACTAATTGATCTCTTAGGACTTTCGGTTTCGTTTTCCGAATATACCTACCCTCAAAGGAGTCTAAAAAATGTTTCGTCTTTCCTCAATCGTACCCATTATCCATCATACCTTTTGGCTTCACTTGTACTTTTTTTATAACAAGTCATTATGAAGAAACCGTACTTTAACATCTGAAAATCGAGTGGACATAAATCAACATTTATACTGAAGTGATTAAGAACTTGCGGAGACCCTTAATATTTAAGTTGTTTATTTCCCCGTTTTGCAAGTTGAAATGAATGTACTTATCACAATGGTTTCTTTAGGCATTAACTGAATTGATTTGAAAAATCCTTTCAAGTTTCAACTTCAGGTTCATTGACAATTACTCATAGGTAAAAGTGAATGTTTCTGAAAAAACAATAATTAAATTCATCTTACTTTTGTGCAATCAAGGTACCTTTGTTAAAGAGCTGACACATTGTCAAAGAAAAAATTGGAAGTTTAACACAACTCATTCAATAGGATACCAGTGGCGTAGTGAGGGGGGGGCATCATGCCCCGGGCGCTAGTTATACAGGGGCGCCGAATGGTTAGCAAAACAAAAAAATTGCTGGAATAAGTAGGAGTCACTGCAGCTAAACAAGACTCAATCGTTGTAACATACTCTGGACTAATTGAGAACATATACATATTTGTTTTCCTCACGATGGAAAAATTTAAAAAATGCCGTGAAAAAAAAAAACCGTCAAACGTGAATCTAAATTACAATGTGGCGCCAGAATATAAGCGGTGAGGGATATTGTGTGATAAGATGCCCCAAATTACCCAGAGAATTAGTTAGAGATGTTGGTTTTTCTGCCGAAAGAGAAATTTCTAGCGTTATGAAGAGCATTCTTGATCGTCTCCCATAAGAAATATGTTTACGATTAAGTGACCCTGATATACAATTTGAATTTTTACTAGATATTGAAACAAAGATAATGTTGACAACCTTGAAGAAAATTGTAAAAATTTGGGTGAATTTTATAACACTGTTTCAACGGAATAGAATTCTTCAACGAATTAGGTGATAGCAAAATGTAACCCCCCACTAGAAAAGAAATTCAATCTTGATCTCCTTTCGAATTTCTGACTTTTATAAGCTGGCATGGAGAATATATTTCCAAACCTGATGAGAGTTTCACTTATTCTCTCAGCTTCAATTGCCAGCTGCAACGATCAATTCAAATTACTTCTGACATATCTACGATCAACGATGGGACAAGACAGTGACTTGGCAGTTTCAAGTGTTGAAAGAGAAAATTTTGAAATGATAAACTCTGATGACATTATTGATGAATTTGATTAATCAAAAGCAAGGAAAATTCATACATAGTATTAAGTTATATTAATGTACAACTCGTATATTCTAATTATTATTAAATTTTTATCTACTTGAAGATAATGAATATTAACCTTGATATAAATCTTTTTAAAGTTTTAAAACTGCGTTTCTATTAATATTATTTCATAAGTATAGTATATAAAACGAATGAATGAATAAAGTATATCTCGAAGTAATTCTAGATGATCATATATACAGGGTGTACTAAATTCGACGGCCTATTAGGCGTTTCTGGTGAACTGGACCTATTTGAAATCTGAAAATTATTATTATGATATTGTTTGACAGTATCTACCTATCGAAAATATTCTTCGAGCCTGACCACTTTCAGTTATACAGGGAGTGAAAAAAAAGTACAAACCGTTTTCACATTGTGAAAATATTGTACATTTTCAGAATTCTAAAAAACCCGTCACAGGGTGTTCCAAATGTTGGTTCGAAAATTGGGATCAAGATTGGCCCACTTTCGTTTTTCAAATTAGAACCCTATTTTTTTATCATTGCGTTGGATTATGCGAAGAAAAATGATGACAATGCAAGGGCGTCGCTAGAGATTTTTTCTGGGGGGGGTAAAAAAAATTTGGATATAGTATATTGTCACGATATGTTCCTATGTAATGATTGTATGACTTATTTCTCGAAGGTTAATATTTTCCTGGGGGCGGTAATTACCCCCATTACCCCCCTCGTATCGACGCCAGTGTGACAATGTTCCAACATGTTAATGCTTCTAAAATTAATAATTCTTGAGTTATTCAGGATTTCCTGATTTCATGTCGTAGGTACCCTCAAATTCATAGAATCTGTTTCATATCAACAATGACCTTGCTCATAGAAGATAAATTATTCAAATAACTCACTAGTGACTACCTCTTTTCTGAATTCATTTATCATTGTTGATATGGAACAGATCTCATGAATTTGACGCTACGTACAACATAAAATCAGAAAATCCTAAATAACTCAAGAATTTTTAATATCAGGAGTATCAACGTGTTTGAACATTATCATCATTTTTCTTAGCAAAATCCAGTCACCAAAAAAAAGGTTCAAATTTGAAAAAACGAATTTTAGAACCAACATTTGGAACACCCTGTGACGGGTTATTCAAAATTCTGAAAATGTACAATATTCTTACAGTCTTCGCCTTCAAAAATGTGAAAACAGTTTGTGCTTACGATATCTAGGTTAGGAATAACAAACATAATACCGAATATTCTTATCCCCTTTTTCCTTCAGTTTTTTCTCGATACTTTAGAAAGTATTTTGACGAATGCAACGATTTGAGTACGAATGTTTTCAGAATTGCAGACTCTATCAAATTCGAAAACAGAATATATAACTGAAAGTGGTGAGCCTCCAAGAATATTTTAGATCGGTAGATAATGTCAAACAATAACATAATCCAAATTTTCAGATTTCAAATTGGTCCATTTCTCCAGATACGCCTAATAGGCCGCCGAACTTGGTACCCTATATACATTACGAAATCTGTTCTTGTTTTCTTCACTTCATTTCAAGGTATTGTTTGAGCCTATGACTTTGTTCATCTTACTTAATTGATTTGGCTAATTGCGAGTATATTTCACATATAATATTATATGCCATTATGAATTTAGAAGGGGGGGGGCGCTAAAAAGGTTTTTTGCCCCGGGCGCAAATTAAGCTCACTACGCCACTGTAGGATACCACGATAGGCTGAATCGTGCAATAATTCGTATACAAGGGAACAAATTAAACAAATGAATGGAGATCAAATTGGTCCTGGAACATGAAAGATAAAAGATAACCTCCTGTTTTAGTTAAGAACAATCCGTCCTACCACGAATAAGTATAAAAATATTAATGTTTCCAAACCTCATCGTTCAGCTTGATAAACAGCGCTGAACTTACCCAAGAGTATTATAATAGAGCATGGTCAGTTCCATCTCTACAGGACTATAGTGTATATTATATACATTTTCCTCTCTATATGGGGGAAAATTGATATAGTTTCATAACAAAAACAACATCATATTTTTATTACATTGTGAATAAACACACCCAAAACTCAAAAAACGAAAAGCGTTCACCTTCAAATATATACAAGGTGAATCTTGGACCTGTACATATTATTTTAACTATTAACAATACATTCTTGAGCTGAAAAGAAATTGTTTTTTCTTATAGAATATATTCCTATTGAAAAAAAAATAGTGAAGACAAAAAGAGTTTCTTTCGACTTCAGGAATCTCCCTCTAAGATAAATGTACCCACGAATCAATTACTCAACCTGAATATGGAGGTGGACTGTTTGCAAAGTTGATCAATATTGGGTTCTCACTACTTTAAATGAAAAAATAAATCCCAAATCATCTTCACCGTGGTTTTTTTAATTGAACTTGGAATACGTTTTTCACATAAATGAGTGCTGAAAAAACCAACAAGGGTAATGTGTTCCTTTTCAGTACCTCTACAGAATTCCAACAGTGCAGTAACTAAATTCGATTTTTCATTTTTCAATTCAACGTGGTATGATCTCGATGAGCAGCTCCTCAAAAGTAGTCAGGTAAGTGTCTGAGAAAACTCATCAAGTGGGTATATTATGTAGTCAGTGGCTGTGGAGTGCATTCAAAGGCTGCCTGAAATCAGATTCGTTTTTCTCATTTGGTTTTATGTAAAAATAAAAATTCTACTTGAAAAAAATTCAAACCAAATTAAATTAATTTTTTAATGTCTTTCCTATTAACATGAAATGAAGAATGTTACACTTCTTGACAAGCAATCAAATTATTACGATAATATGACGTAGGTACTCCCAATTATTGCTATTTTAGGAGTCGTAAGTTTACTCAGGAGAAACTGTTTAAATAGGGGCTACTAGCCTAGTCCTTTAGTATAACCACTCATAGCATCAGCAGAATTCAAAACACATGACACACTTCTTCTTCATTCAGTAAAGCTTTATTTCGGTAACACAAGAAAATAACAACGTGAAAACGTCTACATCACTCGTCGAGTGATACAAAACAGTTTATCTTACAAAGCGAAAGGGTTTCAAAATACTTCATCAGCTTACAATCTAAAAATTTCCGCACGTATATATAATACTGCTTTAGAACCATTGAATTAGTGGAGTGGCCCAGTTGGCCAAATCCTCCCTATCATAGAAACGAAGAAAGTCAAAATCTCATCATATTCATTCGATACGACAACTGATGGGAAACTATTCAAAGCCTATTTTGGGAATGTGTCGTGAAGCTCTTCTCGCTTAATTACACCCCACTTGACGTGAATGGATGGACGCTGATTTACATAAAATTATGTTTTGATCCCGAATCATGTGAAAATTCATCTTACGACTGAATGATTTCCGAGAGGTCACCCCATCAGGGCCCTGTCCATCAGTCTAATTATATAGAACGTAATTGATGATTTTGAATTTTTGATCGAACAGGAGAATTTTGTCATTCGGCTTATTGTTTATTTTTTGGATGTTTTTCTAAAAAAGATATCTGAAAATTGGCGAGAGCATTTGATGAAATAGAAAGCATGGTTTTGGAAATATAGATGGTAATTTTTTGAAATCATATTTACCATGTAATTGGGATATTTTTGAAAACACGGATAGATACTTCTACCACTGTTCCAATTTTTCATCCCAATTTTGCATAACTCAAAGTTTAAATCCGAAAATAGAAGTGGGCGAGAGAATACAAAATAACGAATCTAATTAGTCAATTCAATGTTAGAAAGATTAGTCAATTCAATCTAATAAAACATCAAATGTAATTTAGAGTTGTGAATTTCATTTCAGAAAACATCAAATATAATTCAAATTCTCAGATCGAAATTAGACATCATCAATTTTAATACACATTAAATTATATGTATTTTATAAACCCCAATTTTTTATTCAGAAAGTGGGAGTTAAATTTTAAATGTCTATCACATACAGTTTCATGATAATTAAAATCATATATCATATTAAAATATATCCATATATGAAAAAATCGAAGAAAAAACAATCTGGTGAAATCTCTCTTCGCTGGATCCTTAAATGTCTTGTATATATGTATGTACTGTTATGAAATTATTGTTATGGTTCTATATTTATATCTAATTCAAGATTATTTCAAAAGGATACATAATACATTACCTGGTTGAAATTATATCATAACATAATTGCAAGTGCATGCATCAAAATTCGAAAGTTTCAACATTTAAATTTATTGTTTATATTCCAGAGATAATTTCAATTCAAAATTCTCATACCTAGGTACATTTCATATGTCATTATCAATAGTAGTCTTTGATTTCCAAATTCATTGAGTTATATTGCTGGTTCCTTGATAATGCTAAAATTGAAAAATTCCGATAAGAAAAATGTAAATAAATTCTATGATACTGTATTATGTATTAGTGTTAAGAAATCTAGAGAGTAAGGACTTTTGAGAAGTGAAACCGGGGCGACGAAAAAAGATTGAATGGGGAATAATTGTAAAAAAATTTTAATTGAGAATTATTTTCAAACAAAAACTATATGGCACAGATAAAGAAATTGATGAATGTTGAGTGATTTACCGATGAAATATAGTGTGATTATAATTTGAATGGAAATAGTAATATATGAAGAATTGTGACAGCAGATATTAACTTACAAAACGAAGAAAGAAAGACATTGGCCCAGTAATCGGAAGAATACATATTGAAAACTAATTTCAAGAGATTAGTATTTTCAAGCAGACTGTGAAATCAGAAAGTGAGCGAAGTGAGTTAATTTATAAACATTAACTAACCTAAAAAAAGTACACCTATTTTTGAACACTGAACAAAAATCATAACCATAGAATTAGTTTGTTATTCTTGATTATTATCAGGATAGTTTAATATCAGAATCGAATTCCATGATCATTAGATATTGAGAGTTTATTTGATTTAGTGAATTTCCAATTATATTATTTCGAAATTAAAATCAAAATCTTTCAATTTTATTGACATAAATTTTTTTTTAACCCTCAATTGAGTTAAGAGTCTAGCCCAGGTAATTTTTTTATAATTTTGATTCCTGAAATTCACATCCAATTCAAAATTTCAATATAAATAAAAAGGAACCATAACAGTACCTATAATAACCAAAGGCGTAACTCCCCTCACCCCATTGAATGAAATAAAAAATTGTAACTAACAATCATTAACAATGAATTGGTTGAGGCTTTTGCCTGAGTTCACTTAGGTAGTTCAGTCCAGTGAGAACATCTCCTGAAATTTAACTCCTGAAGATGCCAGACACTCGAACTGGCGAAACGTCGAGAACTAATCTACGACGACGGCCTAAATGCTCGAAAGAACAGGTTACAACAAACATTACCAAATTGAAAGATTTTCGTGACTGGTGGGGGTAAACTCCCCAACTCAACATTAGTTACGTCAATGGTGATATCTGAATTTCAAATTAGCATTTCGGAATTACAATTGAAGATTTCTGAAATTGAATTGACTAATCTGAATTTTATTTGATATTTTCTGAAATTAAATCGACTAATCTTATGTGTTCTGAAATTATATTGACTAACCCGGAATGAATAATAGCCAAGTTTTCTGAATTTCTACATAAAATATAATAATAATATGTATATTGTAATAATGAATAGTCAACTATTTATGTATTACACTTGTGAATTGCATTATAAGTATTGAAAGATAAGAAATGCTCTCGTTATTCGAAACTTTTTCACATCAAATCAAAAAATTTCTGCACTTTGTCGGCAGCCTTTTCTATACCAAGTTCGATCATACAACAGATTTTTAGGAACTTCAGATGTTCCAAGACCGCTTTCAAACTCAAAGAGGTAGATTATTTCGCATAGTTAACAGTACTGCTAAAATAAAAATATGTGACTATCTATTATCTGAATTATTACTTCAGACGACAAAAAACGGTTCAATACACGAACAGGCACAATTAAAGGGAAATATATTAATATATTATTAAAATTCGAAAAATAACGACATTATTAGATAAGGGGTATCTACGTAGATAACCCTTTTTCGAAACCTGCGCATTCACCATTTGGCAATACACAATTGTTCCACAAATGAAAAATACGCTTTTCTCAAATATATTTCTATGAAAAAGAGACGTGTATTGTTTGGTCTATATCCCTGCATTTTTTGCAATTTTGCAACTGATTGAAATTGAAATTTCCTTCAAACATTTAATTCCGAATTTTCGTCCGTACACTCAATAACTTGAAATTAGGGAATGTATTCTGGGTCCAGATGGATCTGATGAGGTGGTGACTATATTGGATCTGCTGAAGGTTACAAAAAATGTGATTGAGATTTCGTGAGATTGTTGTCATTGAAAAAATTAATGAAAAATCTTTTGGAAAGCTGCCATGCCCATATTTCGAAAATCATTATCCACTTAATACTGAAATGTTGTTTTTAAATACCCCATGGTATCCATCAAATGAACAATTTAATACATTTTGCTAAGAGATATTGTAAGTGTCCTAATTATATGACTTATCACTTTGCGATATATCAGTGTTTTCAAGAGTAAAACACTGTTCAATTTTCTCCTGAATCCATTGGTTTTCGAAGGGAAATCCAGTTCGACCAATAAATGATTCTATATTGATGGATTCAATTCGAAAATCTAGTTAAACATGAAAATTAATGATTTTTTACCGAAGTTTTCATTCTGAAGGGTTGTATTTGTATCACTGCCACCATATCAAGAATGAGCATGATTTGGAGAAATTGATCAATGAATGCACTCGCTCTCTGGGAATCTGAAATAAGTGTTCCTTGTCATGAATGAAAGTGAAAACATTGTGCAAATCTGATTCAATGACATTTAAACTACCGACAGGTTGAATTGATAAATTATTTATTAATCGAAATTGGTATATCCAATGAAAAAAATGAAACATTTCCCGAACAGTTGGTCTTTTCGAAACAATAGATCCATAGTTTGTTGAAATTATTTACCTAAACAAGATTCTTCGTATGGGTTCATGAATTCATAGGGTCATATTGGAGATTCTCAGAAAAATAATTAATATCTACCTATGTATGAACAAAATAAAATGTGATCGAAAAAAGAATTCAGATTTCAGAAAGAGAAATGTTTTTCTTCTGTTAACGTTTTTAGATGTTGAATTTAGTTTCAGTACTGTTGAAAATAATGATGAAGATATGAAGAGTAACTATAAGGATAATTATAATAAATAGACTAAGATTTTTTAATAGCATACAAAAAAAATTCAAAATTCAAATTCATCTCACATCTCAGAGTGAACAAATGGTCTAAGGTAAGCAAAATTTCTTCATACTGGATTATGTTCCTACCGTTTTATAAAATATAATTATGATGTGGAGAACACAAGGGATCATAGGTACACAATCTTTCAGCAATCATGAACAAGCATGAAAGAAAAGGGAGCTGCCAACAGACTGCATAACAGACAAGATTGAAGACAACAAATCCACCCCTACTCATTTTCTGAAAAAACACATAAATTAGGGCAATCAGAAGTTGGACGCTGATGATTAAGAAGTGTTGTAGATCCAATTTAATTCTTGGAAGAAGTGTGTTACCGATCCAACTACCGTGTTACTAAACAAAAAAGAAATACTCACGAAAGTTGAAACAGAACGGATTTTGAACGAATTCAATTCATCACGAAAAACGAATTAAGGACATTATAAAGAAATTGATTGGAAAAACATTTGAAGCATGCGGTATCACCACGAAAAACCCAATATATAGGTACACAAAGTTAGGTAATTATTTGTCACTCGTTATTTGTGTATAAATTTTATCATATGAGTACATGTGATCGAATAAAACCACTTTTAAAACTTAACGATTCCGAGTCAACAACAACTGTTGAAAATCCATTATTCCCATGTGACTTTCCCAGTTTTTTGGTTCACAACCAAAAAGTGCGACTGCGAATTCCTCTTCAAGTGCCATTCCAAAAATCGATCGATCCAGCAAGTACTTGTCTCAACCTCCTCCGTGCATGGAAGCATTATGCAGACGACCCCCACGGTCCCCCTATTGTAGCCCTAGAGCCCCCAACAGCGGTGGCTCCATGCGACAAAACGGTAGCGGTCCCCTAAAATCGATTCCGTGCATTCGACACAATGAAAATTACTTGTTTATAATCCACGTATCTTGTTCTCTCGATATTTCCGTACCCAGCGGGATCTTTTGGTATACCCTGATTAAGGAATGGGCCTATTGTTGGGGCAGTTCTGCGATCTTCTAGCGGCCCATTGTGGCCCGCTGTTTGACTTTTATTCGAGATTTTCCTGATGGGTTCATTTGAATGATGTCGGGAATTGCTAGGTGAAGGAGGAACGTGAAGGTATTGAGGCAGTCTTCCATTGATCAAGTGAGAAATTACATCGTGACTTCTGAGAGATTAATAGGTTATATATTTCGACAAAGATGAAGAAATATACCAAGTGACATAGAAAAAAGAACACCCAGTACCGATGAAATAATTATAAAAATTTTGTTAACTCAGAGGTACCTATTATACAGGGATAGGTGTGTAATTGATCAAAATTTGAGAAAAGCGTTGGAAAAATATAAAACATGTTAATATGTGGGCCTCCTCAGATTCTCATTCACTTGGAAATACGTCTGGGATAATAATGAGATAATCAACTCACCCTTAAAATATCCCATTTCAGGCTATTTGTACTTCTTGTCGAAGTAATCTCCTTCCCATAATGTCCGAGATCTAATCTAGGAGGTCGAAGCAAGAAATCGCCGATTTACTTAAAAACGGGCCAGCGTATTCGAACTGGTATATAATGGTCTAAACATACTTAAAATTTCGAGTAAATTTCAAACCTGAAAAACTTAAAGTTGTAATGAATTTATTTGCATTAAGTAAGGTGAATCCACTAAGGATAAAAAACAAATTACACTTAAGAAAACATACAGGTTTTCAACAGTTTATTTTATGTTCATTGACTTTTCCGACCGTTTTTTACATCATGTACAGGATAGAAAATACAAATCAAAAAAATACTTTCTCAAAATCACAACTAAAAACAACAACAGTATGCTTATTGTATTCTTGCCGGACAAGCATCTTGTAGAGCAGCGATTAGTTCGTCGCTGTTTTCAAAATGATCGTCCTCTTTGGAACATGTACCAAGTGTAACAACTCTAGCTATGAGATATAAGTCCAGAGATTGGGCTTGCCAGAGCAATAATTCGATAGCATTTTCTTCTGAAAATATATCCAAACCGTTCTTGTAGTATATAGTATACGGTATTGCATTAGCGTAAATAAAATTACTGATTAATATTCTGATTTTGGAAACAATAATAAATAAACATTTGTAGTACCCTTGATGTTTTCTTTAGTTTATTTTGTCCTCTACTCTTATCAGCTCTACTGAGTCACAATAACTTGATTAATTAATACTGATTTGTTATGTGTAGGTACAGTGAAGGAGAGTATCACTAATACACCGTGACCATTTGCATATGTATAAAAGGTGAGTCTTTAACTTGTACATATATTTTAACGGGACATAGCTGAGGTCAAAAAACACTTTTCTTCCGATTCGGCTCGGTTGAAAAGATACCGGCTGTAGAAAATCCATTGAAAAATGTAATTTTTGCATATACAACTATTAAAAAAATTTTTGGTGATTTTCAACAGGCTGTATCTTAGTGAAAAATGGTCGTATGGGAAATAAAAATTTTAAGTTTGAAGCTTGAAGACTCCAGTTTCTTAATTTATTGGTTAAAAATTCTTGGAAGTACCGATAGCCATGCGACGGAAAAATTTATTGGAGACTTTGGGGAACATCAGGCTGTAAAATTTCCTTATATAACCTAAGCTTTCCCCCCAATATCGACGAAGATAAAGTCCATCAACTAAAATATGGCATTTTTTTGCTCTTTATTCACGTTAACGTTATAGGCAAAAAAAAATTTTGTCAATTAAGCATAACAAATTTTTGTAGTAGGTAAATTTCCCGCAGAAGAAAACCGCCTATCGGCTTCCTAGCCGACCAGTAATTCCGGAGATTTCAGCAGTTGAGTGAAAAAAGATCTTTTTTCATTCATGGTCATAGTAAAAAGCAAATTAGAGGTGACTTAACAGGCTATGCCACCTTTGCATCGGTCTAGCTCGGAAAAATTGCCATGTGCGTAGAGCAAAAATAATAATTTGAAAAATTCTGAAAATTTTTCTCCCTGATCTATCCGAGGATTGCATGGCTACTGGTAATCCGAAAAATTTTCAACCAATAAATTGAGAAACTATTAGAGTGTTCAAGTTTCAAACGTGATGAGTTTTTTTTATCCCTCATACGACCATTTTTCACTGAAATACAGCTTGAAAATCTCGAAAATTTTTCTGCTCCTTATATTGTTGCGTGAAGTATACCTCATCTTATCGAATGAAAATATTTTCGGAATATAGGTTTTCATTGATGTGGTGAATCTTTTACGAACACAAAACTCCACCCAAATGAGAAGAAATTGTTGCTTAACAATGTTTCACTTTTTTAATCATAGGCATTACATTCACATTCCATATATTTAATTATAAAATTATACCAGAAATTCAAGGGAACCAACTCTTAAAAGTGAGTTGACTGCTATTTCATGAAAATTTGACCATTTCGAAAAATGATACGCATTTTTAGAATGATGTTTCTGTTAAAAAATCTATATCAGTGAAATTAAAAACATTGCGTCCGGAATAGTTATTTATGTACAGAAGGCATTGATATTCTTACATCGAGTTCAAAATTCGAAAACGAGCCACGAAGTGGCGAGTTTTGGAATTAACGAGTGTCAGAAGGAGCCTGTATGAGTATCATACATTATTTTCTCTAATTCGCTGAATTTTTATCGAAATTAATGAAATATTGTCGTAAATATCGTTTATTAATTTTTGCTTGGAAAAATATTGATTGGCTGAACTGTTTCTCATGAAATTCAACAGATGTTAAATAAATCCGTGGCAGGAGGCCAACATTTCATCAATAAATATTACTGAAAACAGTGTTAGAATGAAATTAGAATGAAATATTCTAACATCGTTTTGTTTGACACATAAGTATATATAGTAGAGAAAAAATAATCAAATCAAATCAAATCAAATATCTTTATTCAAAAAATCAATGTACATTCAAAAAATCAATGTATATATAATGCATTGTTTCCAGGGGTGTCTTAGCTCATTATTGAATAAAGTTTAAATGGCTATATCTTTTTCTCTGAATTGAATCGGAAAAAATATCCGTGAAGGAGAAGAAAAAAAAGTGATACGAAAAAATTATTTTTTTCGACTTCAAGAATCTCTTGTTGAAATATATGTTCAAGTCAAGGATTCACCCTGTGGAAGATTAAAATGGTAATGGTAAGTGTCTGTGACGTGTTTGTATCATGCGGGAATCACTAGTGTGGTGTGATTCACATGAAATTTTGCTTAGGTGTACATTATTCACCTGGTCATCATAGAGAATATTTTGGATTTCGATATTTTGCACTATTCAAACATGGCGATCATGTAAGTGACTTCACTATTCCTTTTGTTTTGTCCCGTCGCGAAGCCTAAATTTTTCATCTATTTCTGAATATACGTTGTCGCGCATCATCCTTTCTTGTTGCTGAGAGTCCGTATACCGTGTGTTAGTGAAGAAGTGCAAAAACTTAAAAAAACTAGTCCGCATGAAACTGAATTACAGTTTACTATTTAAATTTTGTTTACAATGCTTGGGTTTCACGAGATACTGACTGTTAAGTTCTTCTCATCAAAACACAACTTAATTTTCATTTGAAACGGCCCGATGGGACATATGCACATGCAAATGCTATTGTGCATTTTTTAAGATGAAATTTTATGTAGGTATATCATTAGCACTATTGGCACGCATACGTACATAAAAAATGATAACGTTGAATAATTCCAGTACTGAAATTACTTTCCTTGAAGTGGAGTTATGAGTGGCATCATGAAAATGGTTCACGAAGAAACGAATCCTGAAAAAAATATCCTAAAAAATTACACATGTTACTCATTCAATTCGAAAGCTGTCATCACAAGCATCGAAGTATATCGACGTCGGCCCCACCAAATGGTCCATCGAGCTGGATCCTTCCGAATTGAAAGGATTGAGATGCCTCATTGTTAACACGCTAGAAGAAAGGGCGGATCACACGTCTGAATCCTAAGTTCAACATCTCGAAGGGGTGTAGCCAGCGTGTATTAACAGACTGAATATTGTTGCCGAAGAAGCACGGTCAACAGTAAATAGACAGGCATATCCTGCGGCGCAACATGTCGCGAACGTCGGCCGCTTTCAAGTTTCAACTGTCGGTAGGGGCGTGGCCTCTTTTGAACATTTGCCGCCTCGGTATGGGAAGCTTACAACAGCCACCTCTGATTAATCAGCAATATTTTTTGGTATTAACGACGATGAAAACCAAATGCGGGAATTAAGATGCTTCATTGCTTAATTAGCTCAAAGGTGGAACTGGTCTTGTATGTGCTGGCCAGTATTATACTGCCTAAAGCAGACTCTACGACGTGGCTTCTTATGGTGCGTTTCCACTGATCAGATATTGAATTAATAATATCGTGATGTAACCAGATTCGTCCCGGCTGCCTCAATTTTTGTGCTACTGTGTTATTTTGAAATAATGCGACATATTTTGGAATAGTTTATTCACCTGTAAAATTGTATAACATGATGAACACAATCGGACTATCTAAAATATTGAGTTAATCTAGATATTTTAGATATTTCGAAATATCCGACGTACAGGGTGGTCAAATTTGGATGATCAGTACTGCATCTCCTTAATTAAAAGAGATAGAAAAAAGTAATATATATGTCAACTGTCATGTTCTCTTTTTTCGAGAAACATAAATTGCTGAACACCGGCAGTCGCTAGGGTGTCTAGTTTCCATGCTATAGGGTGATTTTGGAATTTGGCCAATTATTGCAATAATTGGCTTTAACTTTTCCAGTATAGCAGCTAGCAGCTACGCTCTACGCTTTGGAAATAATTGAGTGTTGTTTATTGAGTAATTTTTAACAGTGCTGCTTCAAAATTAAGAGAAATTTGAAAAAAATGCAAATGGAAACCATAGAGTGCTTTGATATTTTTCAATAGACTTTTCTCTGACAATATATGATGATATAGTTCCTTTTCTATTATACTTATATCGAAAATTTAGAACACTTTTCGGTCAACATAAATTTAACAGGTTATCATTAACTTCTCTGGAAACTGTGATCTTTTTTTTCACATACTGTTCATAGTAGAAACTAAAAATTTCGAAGAACACCCCTCGAGTTTGTATAATATAATATAACTATAAGTATTGTTTTCTAGATCAATTTGACAGCTTACCATTGTGAAATATTAAGTTCTAGGATCTTCTTTGTTAAAAAGATATTAAACAAAAAATCAAAACAATTTTTTTTCGGAATTTTCAAATGAGAAATCCCAAAGTTCATCATGATATATATTTCTGAAATCGTCTGAGAAATGTCAATTGAAAATTATCACACCCTGTAACACGGAAACAAGAGACCGCGTCTTGCAATATTCATCAATCTATATGTTAGGTTTTTTCTATCTCTTTTGATTTAGAAGATATAATACTAAATCATCGAAATCTAATCTCTCTGTACACCTTAAAAAATTATAATGAAATTGAAACTTGATAGTTTCGTGTGAATAAGATCTTGAGAAAAATAATATTTCTGTGAGTATGAACGAATTCCATATAAAAAAGAACCAGGAAAACTAGATCGTAGATTTGAACAAGAGAAAAGTGGGGTAAATAATAATAAATAAACAAGTGAGGTATATGATCAATTCATTCAAATCTATCATATCATTTACGAGATTTGCATTAAAAATATTTCATGTTTCCTTTCAGATTACAAAATTTTCCCAATTGGGATCAATTGAACCGGAAGGGAAAACGTGACTTCAATCTGGGGATAATATATTATCTTCACTAAATCAATTCAACTCACCTGCAGGACATTTCAAGCTCAACTGGCTACCCATGACTAGCGACCGAAAAAACAAAGGATCACTCCTATTAATATTGCGAATTATGAAATTTAAAAACACCAATCAGTTAATCAGCGCCCAACAAGTTCCGTCAGCAAACAGGACTATCTTTATATAGGCCAAAATACATTAAGAAATCATTAAATCAAGAGAAAGATCTAAATCGAACAAAATAAATGAAAGAGGTCCCAAAACAGAACCCTGCACTATTCTTGTTGGCCTACACGAATATGGAACTCTCTATAATTCAAAAAGTCTTCAACACAATCGAGAAAGACACCCCTAAATTCGAATATGCATAACTTAGCCAGAAGGAATTAGAAATACAAGCAGTCGAATTTATAAAAAAAAAGGCATCCAGGCAGTTGTGAACAAAATTGATCAAGTCGCAAGCAGCTGCATTGGTCGATCGGTCGAGTCGAAAGCCACATTGGCTTTCTGTGACCAACGATAATTTATTCAAATAATCCAACATCCTAAAGAGAATCAATCTCCCCATTGCAGGTTGCTTTATGTCAGGTTCGACCTCAAATTTATTTCAGCACAAATATGATGAAAGAGTTCGATGAGGGTTCTAATTCAGGCCCAATTCCTTGTATTTCTCAAGATTTGAAAATATGTTTTAAACTATGGGAGACTAATTAACTATGAGAGTCCAGTATTCGTCTTCCAATATCTGAACTTCTGAAAAACGATGTCCAAAATTTATTAAAAAATTTTCCCAGCCAAAGAAGAGCATATTTTAAATTCTGATGGAACTTTGAAGAAAAAACAAAGGAGCAATCATGATTGTCACAATCGACAAAGGCGAGCATGGTGTAGAGGTCATTCTTTTTCAAGAGACCCATAAAGCAAAAGTATACAACCTTCTAAAACAAGGATAATATAATGTAGGTATTCATTGATTGTTTGCTCAGTAAATCGACAGTTTTGCTTTTCTGATTAATTTTTAAGTACTTTTAATTTCGTTCCCTTTATTGCTCTCAGATTTTCTTTTGGGTACTTGGAGAATCGAAAAGTAGGTATCAGGTTTTCTTCTGATAGATAAAATTATTTAGATTTCCTCCAATATCAAATATGTTCGATTTATCTCGGTGGGCACATCTCTACACCAAAGGAGAAATCGTTTTTCTCGTCTGTATATATGTAGCTGGTAGTAATATATAAACAACATTCACAATGCAGATGGCAAAAGCTCTACAATTTATGCATCGAACTGATTCAATCAATCCCAACCTCAATTCCTACCCCAATAAATATTTACACTTTTCCAAAACGCGGAACCTAACCAGAGCCTGCGAAGACTGCATTTCTCCCCACCACCCTTCATAAAAGTAGGTCTTACACCTTTACATCAAAAGCTTTAATGCGTTTACTAAAACATCTGCTAACAAGTCCCGCCTATCGACACACAGTCTTTCATACAAACAAACAGGGAGGCGGAGCTTGAAAGCTCGAGAAATTATTGGCTGAACGAATTTCCCCACTATCGAATTCGGTATTCCGGGAATTAACAGTCCATTCAACAGTCAGTCACAGTGCGAGAAAACTGTTGTTTCCGCGTACTCAGATCCTTAATCAGGTCTCGTGGCGTAGAATTCCGATTAGGAGAGACTTTCCCGGTGGAAATCGTTGGAAAATGCAAGATGGTAGTGTACACCGGTTGTGAAAAGTTATACGAAGTGATGTCGGGGACCTCTTTCAAGTCTTTCTCAATTGCTGACATTTTGTCCACGTCTGATAATGCGGGAAATAGCAAGGAAAAATGTGATGAAAATCTTGAACGGTCTAGAGTTTGTGTTAAAGCAGAACTAGAAGATGAAAGTGAAAGTTCCGACTGTGATTTGGATGTCATCTCACATTCTCCTGAAAAGGACGAAGATAGCAAAACAGAAGAGAAAAGCGAAGAAGAGAAGAAGACCAAAGATAAACCACCATACAGTTACAACGCTTTAATAATGATGGCAATAAGAAGCAGTCCAGAGAAGCGCTTGACCCTTAATGGTATTTATGAGTATATTATGACCAATTTTCCGTACTACAGGGATAATAAACAAGGTTGGCAAAATTCAATAAGACACAATCTGAGTTTGAATAAGTGCTTCGTGAAAGTCCCAAGGCATTATGACGATCCTGGAAAGGGCAATTACTGGATGCTAGACCCATCAGCCGAAGATGTTTTTATAGGAAGTGCTACTGGAAAACTCAGGAGACGAAATACGGCAGCTTCAAGAAGTAGACTGGCAGCTTTTCGAAGAACATTTCACTTTCCCCAATTCTATTATCAGAATTTATACTCAAGATACAACCCATACATGATGAACTCGTTGGTACCGCGGCAACCAATACTTGGTGGCTTTCCACAAATGTTAGACATGTCAGCGGCTTTGAGACAAGCACCGGTGGACATGAGCGCTTATAGTATGAGGTTTCCAAATACTTTCCAACAACCCTTGAGCATACCTATGCTACAACAAGCTATGGCTACGTTCGCACCTCATCACCCGAATAATGTTGGGCAAGAACAGACCCCGGAAGGACTGCTGAAGCCAGTGACCGTGTTGTCTCTGAACAAATGATAGTGTCTTTATTCGAATAATTGTATTTTAATTGTGATATTAGAATTATGTAAGTTAACAAAAAGAAATGCTTGTATATATTATATATTATGACTAATTCATCAATTAGCTCGCACATATGTAAATAGATAAAACTGAGGTGTCTTCATAAACATATCAGATAATTAAGCTGGTTTCATTAAAATCGTATATGAAATATCCACCACAAAAATATCATCTTAATTCACTAGTATTAATAGGCTTCTTTGAAACTATTATTGATTTTTTTTCATAGTTTTAACGCATTTCAACAGAAATTCACGTCAACAACAAGACTTTGTTTATGTGACATATCCGAGGAAATATCTCTTTCTTGAACTAAATTTTCTCGTCAGTTCTTATGACAATGAATAGGCCTAAGTAATATACAGGGTGTTTTCTAATTGAATGTCAATATTTATGGAGGTGATTTTTGGGCCCATTTTAGGAAATAAACTTCATATGAAAAATCTGTGGCGTACCATCAATGATGTCTTCCAAAATAGGGGGGCCAAATAACGTACGAATGCCACTGGTGGAAATTTGAAAAAATGATACATTAAAAACTGGTACACGTATGACAAATTTCATTAAAATAGCCGAATTGGTATTAGTGATTGGATCTTCCTGAATTTACATCTACATCCTGCTACAGCTAGGACATCAGTGTATCAGAGGGCTTTTCTTTACTGCAAGACTATGGAAAACCTTACCAAAAGATGTATTCCTTTTGGTTACAACTTGTAGCAGTTCAAGACACGCACTAATTCATCTCGGGACGCTTGAGAAGGTCTTTTCCCGAGAGTTTCATATAAAAAAAAGATACTAATAATAAATGATTTATTTTTGAAAACTTTTCCCAACCTGTATTTTAAAAGGTAAGACTTTTAGGACATATGTTCATATAAAATTTTTTTTTTAAAGTGGGTCCAAAAATCACCTTCATAAATATTGACATTCGTTTAGGAAACACATTGTATATGACTGATCGATAATGAATAAACTAAATCGGATGATCTCCGGGATGTATCTTTTGTGGACAATGAAAAAGTATAGAATATAACAAATCACATCAACAAATAACTAGTTTCCAGTCAATTTTATGGTAATTAGAATTATTCTTCGGAATCCTTCTCATGAAAATAGAGAAAATAGAAGAATAACATTAAAGGTTGAAATTATATAAAGACATCTTTTCCTGATATCCGGAATCTGTACAAACATACGATCGAAACAATGATGATTTCTTTCCACTCATTGTTCCTAAACTAAAGTTGCTTTATGAATATATTTTGGAGAAACGCATTATAAAAAATACTCAATCCATCAGCACATCCTCTGGGAATTTTATATATATCAGACCATGAAATTCTTCAAATTCATATCAGATGAATTGAATTTCTCAAAAACATGCCTCCCAGGAAAGTACTGCATCTTATTTCACCCGAATACACAAATTTGGATTTTTTACATTAACTAAATTCAAAAAAAATATTTTTCGAGTTCAAAATCATGCTCATTCTCGAACTCTGTTCATCTGAAAAAATTCATTTTTCCGAATAACGAAAAAAGATGGTAGCAGAATGAAGAATTCGAAAACACATTGAACATTGGGGTGAACAACTCATGAAGGGAATTAAAAAATGAGAATGTAATTTGTTTTCGAAAATACCCCCATTTCTTCTTGACACCTTTTAGCTCTTTGCTATTAATGTGCTGCAGCTTTCATTAACATGCCTGTTCGATTCCGAATATCCGCACCTGTAGCATGAATCAATAGATTAATCGCTTTCTGTCACCGTTCGTATCCATATTTTTGGTAGAAACTATCATTTTCAATGCTATGTGAAAGATAACAGACGATTTTTATGTCCTACCTTACATTCTCATTTCGAAATAGGTATCAGTGGCTCATGACATGCTATAAATATTGACATTCAAAATCACTGTCAATTAATCAATGGTAGTGGTAGTTGTTGTGTAGTCATAAATTTTTGATTTGAATGAAATTGTAGCTCATTTGAATGGAGTTTATCCGAATCATTGGTTTGGTAGAGGGAGACAGATTTCACATGCTCAGATTATCTCCTATTGAGATGCTTCAAACATACAGTTTAGGTACTCCGAAAAAAGGAGCTAGGACGTATCTGATTCATCGAATACAAGCTGCATGTGAGAAAATAGAGAGTCCACTAAGAAGAGAAATAATATAGGAAGCTGTAGCAAATTTGATTACAAAAGGTGGAAAGTGTTTATAAGCAAGGGGGGTCTCGGAAGGAGTATTTTCTAAAAGAAATTATGATTTTTTGGGAAGTTTTTGTCACATCATTTTCGGTCCATTGCTGCTTTTCAAATATTGCCTAAGTTTATTTAATAATGAGTTTACTTAACGTTAACGGACAATGTTTAGTCGAGTTTTGTTTTAACCAATTTGTTCGGCATAAAATCGTTGATTCTACAAGCTCTTTTTCAGTTATTCGAGAATAGAATTTCTGAAGATGAGTAATTAGAAATCGGAGTAATTTGAAGCTTACGAGGAAGCTTACTTATGAACTCAGTGAATTTCATTTGTAAATCCCAAAAGACTCTTTAAGGTAATGTAAAAAAACCCTAAATTTGGGTACCTATTTGGATGGAATCAAATGAAGCACATTCCTGAAGACGTGTTTTGGAGAAATTTGATTTACTTCATAAGGGATAAACGAGAACATCTCGAAGAATCACAGGCCCGTGTTGATTAACAATTCTCGATTTTCAATGATAGGTACATAAAGTTAGGGATACGAAGTGTGCCATTACTGCTTATATGCATTTTTGAAAGGTTATTTAGTTTGAGATATTGAAAGAATTTCGGTATTCGAATAAAAAATATAATGTTCTCAGTCCGGACCTGCACTCTACACCCGTTATTATGAGCGAATATCAGTCATAGCTCTATTCTCATTCTTTTACCTTTTCATGAAAATCCATAAGTTGTGCCGATTGAAAAGTGTTGATAAAACATCCTGTATTAAGCGAATATAGTTTGGACATATTTAGAACACTGATTCAGACTCCCTGAAATGTCTTAAAGCACAAAAAGCACCAAAACGTCCTATTTTTTGACTTGACAATATACATTTGAGTAAAACCTTAAACTTATTTTGACTGATCAATGGGAAAAATAATCAATGCATTCTTCGATTCTGAAATTCAGAGATGTAACTATTGAAACGAAAGGGGAAAAGATTCGATTTGGTTTTATTTTCCTATAGACTTCAAATTAACGATATACAATCATATCGTCAATGTTAATCAGAATTGATTAAGTATTTTACAGAATTTGAAACCCTTTATAGCAGAATTTGTATTATATTTACCGAAAAAAATTCCAGTGCCGTACTCAAAAAAATCAATTTATTTTACTTTTATAAAAATTACTTCTCTTGGTTATTCTGGAATTATTTTCACCCAAAAAAAAAGTTACCCATTCAGAAATGCACCTAAGAAAATGTCCGAAAATTCAGACTTTCACCGATGAAGGGAAGAATCATGTAGTGCGGGAATATTAGAAATTGCGATTTTCATATTGAAATATAAACCATAGGTACATAATTCAATGTGGTTTTATTGTACAAGAATTGTCACGAATTTATTTTTATAATTTAATGCAGTATAGAGATAGGGTCGGTTTCACAAAACTTCAATTGTGCGATTAAAAAACCTTACGTAAATTCGAACCAATCGAATCGTGGTGGCTCCAATCAATTTAATCGTACAGAGTTTTGTGAAACCGACCTTCAGCATCTCATGATGAATAACTACATTGTTATGTTTCCTATTCTATTTATTTGAACTACCTATATATACTCAGGCGAATAGAATTCATTCGATCAAAGTTTTGCCACATCTCTGAACGTTCTGTAATGATTTAAAAAATCTGAAAAAGTCGGTCTATTTTCGGAAGATAAATAGGTACATGATGATGGAGTATAACCAACCAATAGGTATGCACAAGTACCTTGATCCTTTTTTGAAATCAGGTTTGAAATATACAAATTTAAGAGTACACGGGAATAATGATAAGAGAAAAAGAAAATTCTTTGCCTTTACGAAGGCACATCGAGAACATTTTTGAAACATAGATGAATTCAAAATAGTAATCATCGAAATGAATACCATTTTCAATTCCCAGGCTCAGAGATCTTTTTTCATGAGGTTGGAGAAATGATATTAGATTTTGTCACTGAGATGAGAGATATACCGGTTTCGGCCTTGTTGGGCCTCATCAGTATCCCGCCACTGCTAAAATCTCATTCAGTGAAAGAGGAAGTACAGATTCCTTTTTTTTGCATTTGATTGGAGATGTGAAAATTCATTTTGACGCAATTGGATGTCACCACCTTAGTACTTTGTAATATTTTACTCATTACTTCACAACCAATTGCTATAAATTCAGAAGTTTTTTATGAAGATTCTGTCCTGAGATGTGCGGGATACTGATGAGGCCCAACAAGGCCGAAACCGGTATATCTCTCATCTCAGTGACAAAATCTAATATCATTTCTCCAACCTCATGATAAAAGATCTCTGAGCCTGGGAATTGAAAATGGTATTCATTTCGATGATTACTATTTTGAATTCATCTATGTTTCAAAAATAATGATAAGAGTCACAAAACCCAGAATTAGCAGACAATGAAATTTAATATTCAAAGACTCAGAACTTACAGTTAAATAACATTTAAATTGTGGTTTTCTACATCCATTTATAATGTATTATTAGAATGTTGTGAAGGAAAAACTGAGTGGATTAGATCGGTATTCTCAAACTATATTTATTTATTCATGATATCTCAGAATTGGAAAAATGATCAGAGTTGAACTGTGATGATAATGAATCAAGATGTAGTAGGCACCAAAATAATGTTACAATAAATCTGCTTTATTGATTTCATGATAAAACATACATTAGGTATATTATTTGATATTTATGAAAAAAAAAATTACATAATAGATACATAATATTGCCCTAATCGTTATATCTTCCTCATCGTTTTCAATGTCCCCAAAACTCTTGTTACTCAACGAGAAGAGTTTTGAATAAAACTCCCATACAGGGGCCTCAAAATCGTTCGGGATGTTGTTTTTCTGGTGTTAGATCAATTCTACCAGCATAAAGTACTTTCAGTATTGCTTTTGATGGTACATCTGTTTTTTCCTTGATTATGACGTGTTTCTCGTACTTATTTTCAGGCTGGTTGTTTGAAACATACCATTCAGTGCAATTCTGTTTGCTCATAACCATGCAAAGATTATAGAGTATGAAGATGGGAAACGAAGCGACTACAGTGATGTCAGCGACATCTGTTTTTCAAAAGTAATCGGGTTATGGTTAAAATATTTAATTAGGGTCCATCTGGCATAGATCAAATAGAGATTATTAGTAGGCTGTTGTCAATTTTGACAGAAATACTTGAATAAATATTTTTGCTGAATGATGATTGTATTTTCTCGCGTATTTTCCACTGAAATAACTCGAAATCTACAAGAGTAGCACCTAGCTCACTTCCATAATCTTGGTTTGTGTGTTTTTCTGTTATAAATTTTGTGTTAGAAACTGGCCGACATTCTAAATGCATGGTGATTAATTGCAGAAATAATAGAAAGAATAATCTTGAATGTGCATTCTTTTCATTACCAAAGAGAATGGAAATGTAAGTTTTGAAACTCGTATCATGTAACTGTCTTGTTCATTGTTTTTCATTTTCAGTGTTGTCAAATGGATAGAGGTTTCGCGGCAAAAATATATTGTTCTGGATAATTTGTTTACGAACCGAATTTTCTTCGGTCTCATTCATTAGATCAAGAACTTCCACTCATAGAGGCAATGGTGGTCAAAAGAACGACTTATAGAGGTGGTGGTTCTCTTAGGCAGCGTTTACAAACTTACTCAGAGAGTAGAGTAAGAGTATGGCCATATGATCAGAAATATACTTCGGTCTTTACTCCACACTCGTCGTTCACAAACTTACTCTGACAAATGTCATTCAAAATTCAAACATGTGTATAGGTTATGAATAAAACTTTTGCATCATATTTTTTATATATCATTTTTATATTGAATTGTTGCTATCATGAATGAATAATAGAAGTTTAAGGAAAAAATTCTCTCTAGTCGTACATTTTCAGATGTGTCTTCGCAGTATAGTCACACAACCGTGTTTTTTTTATGATTTGAGGAAACTGATAAATGTTCTCAGGACTTTCAATTACTTTTAATGAGACAGAAAGAATGAAAAAGGATATTATTGTCTACAATCTTCTCTTGCAAGCAGAAATTAAGAATGTTATTACATCTTTTGTTGTTTTATTGACTCTACGGCAGAAAAAAATTAAATACTTCGTAACAAGAAATAGTTTCATTTGTGGAAGCTAACAAAAAAAAGTTAAAAAAATATTGTATGAAAGATAAAGCAAAATATGAATGAATCTTGACAGATCTAAACTCTCGAATATAACAAAATATCAACGTAGATTCCAAATCAGGTACAAAAAACAGTTATTGTGGGACTTTTCATGTCTCGATTTATTTGAACTTGAACGGACCACTCTAGGTTCTGCAATACAGGGAAAAATTTTTTTTTTTTACCATTATCTCCCGGTAAAGTTCACTTTGTGCTTCGTTAATTCACTGCTAGCAATTTCATCAAATTTATTAATCATTAAAGTAATTTTTTCCAATATTTCTTTATTTCACAGAATAGTTGTTTCACTTGAAAAATTAATTGTTTCGTATTTGGTTATTGAAATGAAACAAAACCAGAAATAAACACTTATTCGAATAATATTCAAGTTTCAAAAAGTCTGCGGGAGCAGGACAGAATGAAAATCGTACGTCACAACTGTCAGAGTATGTGTTTACTCTCCCATATAGCAGAGTATGCAGAGCTTACTCAGAGGAAGTTTATGAACGCTCACAGAGTATACTCCGAGAAAGACAAAGCAAGTTTGTGAACGCTTCTGAGTAAGGGAGCTTACTCTGAGTAAGTTTATGAACGCAACCTTGACGACCCTTCCAGCAGTTCGACTCATCTACTAGACCCTCTGGACTCATTGAGGTTAAAATACACTGGGTAAGATGTATGAATCGGGTCCAGAACAACTGTTTGATTTATCTATGTTTGATTTATCGAGAGTTCACTGTATGAATAAGTTCTTGAAATTGTTATAATAATTCTCTAATATGTGAACAAATTTTTGAAATGTTCTCAATTTCATAGGTAATTATTGTATTGTAGTTGATTTTACACAATCATTTTAAATTAAAATATAAAGAATCCAAAACGTAATTCATTTGATTCAAAACAATGTGTAGATGGAAAATATAATCCTGATCAAAAAACGGAGCTCTCCTTTTGTTTTGTCGATCAGGATGTTTCTCTAAAAGCTCGACAAAGAATACTCATTTTAATGGAAATTTATGAAAAGTATAATTCGAATTTCACGCCTATTAAAATAGTTTTCTGTACTGAATTATGTTTCCAGCGCCATCTAGGTGTCAAAAGTAAGAAACTAGCCAAAATTCGTAGTCGGATTTTAGTCGGAATTTCTGTTGAGCAAAATCGTTTATTATATACTCGAAGTCAATTTTTGGAAGGACATCACATATCACTCATTTCTTTGCATATTTGACAAATTACTCAATCGTTCTTGTACTATTGTTGTTCGCAATTCATTTTTTATTCTCTAAGCTGCGAAAGTGCCGGCTCTGCTTCAATTGGTAATCATCAGGAAAGGAATATTTTCGTAGCTATGTCTATGTTTGGAAATGTTTCTTCCAATTTATCTGATTCATTAGGTTACTCATCATTATTATTAGGTTTATTAAGATTGAGTAAAATCCTCTGATTGCTTTGCTTTGTTTTTTAAATATCGGCCTAACTTTGGGCTCATCTGCATTAATGTCTTCATGACAACGTTCTGCAAATTCTTTGCATTTTTTGGTCAACTAACCAGATTCGATTGTTGAACTGACAAGGAAAACTAAATCGACTATCAATTTCTGGTATTCTGCCGAACGCTTTTTTAAATGTGCATCATGGGAATGAAAGTATTTACATAAAACATTTCCTTGCCTCTCAACTGTGCAGTCGCTGATGATCTGTTAAGAAGTGATGAGTCGCTTCGAAATATTTTTTTTCAAATTTTTCTTTAGGTACATTCTGTCTCCTATTCATTTCTATGGATTTTTCCATAGAAGTTGAGAAGTGATATGCATATTATAAAAATTTCCAGATTAAGTATGTGGATTTATAGTTAATCATACTTTTATCGATTGTAGGTACATGAAGAATTCACCTAATTATACAGGGTGGCCATTTGAAAACGAAACAGACGAGATTACAGACGAAATAAATTTTTTCGATAGAAATGCTCGGACAGGTCGATTTCTGTTTCGAGGGGGACAACTTAAGATGTAGGTTACGGACGCATAGCGCTTCTACCCTTGCTACTCCAACCCTCACCCTCAATTTTTGAATAGGGAAGATGGGGTGAGTGATACCTCATTTGAAAGGTATTTTTATACTGATTCTAGCACAGTAATTGTTTTTTAATTTTATGCATTAGTTCTCGAAATACAGGGTGGCCATTTGAAAACGAAACAGACGAGATTACAGACGAAATAAATTTTTTCGATAGAAATGCTCGGACAGGTCGATTTCTGTATCGAGGGGGACAACTTAAGATGTAGGTTACGGACGCATAGCGCTTCAACTCTTGCTACTACATCCCTCACCCCCAAGTTTTGAATAGGGAAGATGGGGTGAGTGATACCTCATTTGAAAGGTATTTTTATACTGATTTCAGCACAGTAATTATTTCTTCATTTTATGCATTAGTTCTCGAAATATTCTTGACTAATTCATGGCACTTGTAGTGTTTTTTTGTGAAAAGCGCTATGCGTCCGTAACCTACATCTTAAGTTGTTCCCCTCGAAACCGAAATCGACCTGTCCGAGCATTTCTATCGAAAAAATTTATTTCGTCTGTAATCTCGTCTGTTTCGTTTTCAAATGGCCACCCTGTATATTCTATTCACAATGAGAAGGTATATCTGCGTGTTTCAGTCGTAGCATGTAATATTCTATACAAACAATTCAAAACAAAGATAGATATAATATCAATAGTGATGAGAATGAAGCATATGTGTATCAACTTGATATCCTTTTGAATATTTCATGAGGTCACAATTTTAATGTTATAGGTTCTCATCACCGTCACCGATATCGAATATCGATAGCATTCACTCCAGTTTATTCTGCCATTATTTTTTTCTAACTCATTATACATGACTTTTTCACGCGCCCTTTGATAAAATTTTGGATATTCTGATTAGTATATACTAGGTGTTTCACTAACCGATGACGACCGGTCGTATCTCGGAACCGTTTTTCCGTTATGACAAAATTATGATTGAAAATATTTTCAAGTTATTGTAAACAATAATTCAGTTAAAAGCTGATATTTTATGCTATAAATTTTGTCTGAGTAATTTTGTTGTTGTTATTAAGAGGTGAGGTGGGTGTACCTTTTTTTGACAGGAAAAACTCTTAGGGTCGGTTTCACAAAACTTTGTTTGTACCGTTAAATTAATTGGACCCACCGCGATTCGTTGAAATTCCAAAACGAGTGATTCGATTGGTTTGAATTGACGTAAGGTTTTTTAATCGCATAATTAAAGTTTTGTGAAACCGACCCTTACTCACGTAGGTATGCGTAAAAGCGTAAACCGGATTTACCTACACCTGATTGAGAAAACATGAGGAGCATGACTTGCAAAACGCGGTTGGTACAGAAATTTTCAGGAAAGGCAAAAAACTGATGCTCAAAAACGTCTATAGTCACCGAGTTGCGATTTGTCCATAAAACAAGAGAAAAATACCATGAGTATTACTCCATTTGGAGACTGAAAAAAGCGAAAATGCTCTAGTGGCAAATAGCGTTTTGATAGTCACTCAAACCGATTTTTGGGTAAATAATTATAAAAGAAATAAAGAAAACCCGTTTTCTTTAAACACTCGCATTCTTAATTTTCTTCGAGGACTGTTTCTCCATCTTCACAGTGCTCTGCAAAAATTGGAACTTACGATCCCAACTCCGGATAGATATCGACACAAGAAATTATTTTTAACTGCCTATTTTTTTTTTCATTTTTTGACCCAAAACTAGTCCCAGTGAGTCTACTTTGTCGAATATTTCGCGATGGACTCAATGCATTTTGTATGTCTCAGTGGTTTCAACCGTATATTTTGAGCAGGCGATGATGCGATTTGAATGTTCAGGATTGTATTAAAGTCATCCAAATGAACAATGCAAAGCAACCTTTAGTTGGAAAAATGAAATTTTGGACAAACTGCTTTTTGAAAGTCTGCTCCTCACATTATTCAAATGATTCTGCATATTTCGTCGATGGTGTGGAGATGCCCCATCCAGTAAGAAGTAAGAACCACATTATATGGCGAATATTAAGAGGAGCATCTTCTAATAAACTTGGAGAAAAAAGAAAAAGTCTCGTCACAATGTTTTCGCAACTTGACCGTGGCTTATTTGAAGGACTCTGGCTATAGATCTCTTACAGTTAGTTGTTCCTGAACTATTTCTTGAATCTGATCCGTCTTTTATGTCATTTGATATGTTGCAGGCCTTCTAACTCGTGCTGCCCGGGATTAGTTTAGAAAACCAGAATTTCTACATCTCTACCCCAATTTTATGGATGGTGGATTCCTCTGTACAATCGTCTGGGCGAACTGGCATTGAACTTGGATTAATCAAAAATAAAAATTAATCAAGTTGACAGTTTGAGAAAAAGTGCGGCTTTTTCCAACCACTTTGCGGTGGCTTTCAGGTGTTAGCTAACTAACTCGAGTAATGAGAGGGAATGGATAAGGCCCTCTAAGTGGGACTTTTAGAAAGCTGGGAGATTGTTTACACCAAGAAGGGTTGAATGGGCGATAAAGACCTTTCAGCCCTTCAAATCTGAAGGCATGGATGGGGCTTTCCCGGCCATGCTTCAGAAGGGTGGTGACCTCATTATACCCCCAATGGTAGAGCTTTTCAGAGCCAGCTATGCATGGGGCTATATTCCTAAATCGTGGAGGAAAGCTAGGGTAGCATTCATACCCAAAATGGGGAGAAGAGGTTCCTCAGAACCTAAATCAAACCGACCCATATGCCTCACCTCCTTTCTCCTGAAGACCATGGAGAAAATTGTTGATAACAACATAAGGGGAAACTTGAAGATCCATAATAAACAGTTTGCCTATAGGGCGGGTAGATCTACAGTAGACGCCCTGCACCACCTCCTTGTGGACGTGGAAGGCACTCTCACCTCAAAGGGGATTATGCTGGCAATGTTCGGAGACATTGGAGGGGCCTTTGACAATACCCTACATGACTCCATATGCAATGCTGCTAAAAACAAAGGGGTGGAAATAACCACTGTAAAATGGATATCGGCAATGCTGAAAGGGCGAACCGTCACAGCCTATCTGGGAGAAACTGAGGTGACAGTGCTTACATGCAGGGCATGCCCTCAAGGAGGGGTACTATCACCCTTGCTGTGGTGTCTGGTCATGGATGGTCTCTTGGAGAAGCTTACGGCAGACGGTTACAACGCTCAGGCATATGCTGACGATCTGGTCGTAACCGTGAGAGGTAGGCACGAAGGCACACTGAGCAGCCGCATGCAATCTGCCCTCAGGATAATTGAAAGATGGTGCGAAGAGGAGGGACTGACAATTAATCCGTCCAAAACCACCCTGATTTCCTTCACTAGAAGAAGGAATCTAAATCTGAGAGCTCTGGTTCTGAATGGACAGACTCTCAATTTCTCCAGTGAGTGTAACTATCTGGGAGTCATCCTGGACAGCAAGCTCAACTGGAGGAAACATGTGGAAAAAACCATTTCCAGAGCCACAAGGGCCATGTGGGCCTGTAAGAGGCTCTTTGGAAAAACATGGGGAATGAGACCAGAAATGGTACTGTGGTTATACACTGCCGTGGTAAGCCCCGTTGTCACCTATGCGTCACTAGCATGGTGGACAAAAACCGAAGAGGCCACTACTTGCAACAAGCTGCTAAAGTTGCAGCGATTAGCTTGTGTTGGGGCCACCGGAGCTATGTGCACAACTCCGACAGACGCGCTCGAGGTGATACTCGATTTGCCTCCCTTACACTTGTATGTAAGGAAATGTAGCCTGCTGGAAGCCATCAAAATTTCCCTAAAGGGGAACCTCCTACCCGGAAACTGGGTTGGACATAAGAGGATACACATAAGAGGATACTGAACCAACTGGACTCAAGCCTCTTGGCAAAACCCCCAGATATGATGCCAATCACATACGATTTCGAAATGCCATTAGAAACGATCATTGGTGATCGTCATAGTGCAATGAACTTCGTAAATCGTATAGACAAGAAGTCATCCATATGGTATACTGATGGATCGAAAACAGAAAGGGGTACAGGCATTGGGATATGGGGACCCAAAACAAGGATATCCAAGTCCCTCGGAAGTGAACCTTCGGTTTCACAGGCTGAAACACTAGCAGTCTATACCTGAGCTCAAGAGTGCCTTCAAAGGAATCTTAAAGGAGCGCATATATATATATATATATATATATATATATATATATATCATCACGGACAGTCAGGCCACTTTGAGATCACTGGAATCATACAGCCAGAAATCTCGGCTGACATATGAATGCCGTAATACCATAAAGCAACTGGCCAGAGGCAACAAAGTGACTCTACTATGGATACCAGGACATTGTGGTATTGAGGGAAATGAAACAGCCGACGAACTGGCGAAAAAGGCTTCAAGGCTGAAGCCTGTTGGACCTGAACCTTTCTGTGGGCTTGGAATGGACCAATACAAGAAAGTGGTCCAACAATGGGAAGCGGCAAACAAAATAACGCTTTGGAAAAATACTCCTAGACTTGCGCAAGCCAAGAGATTTGTGGAATTCTCGTCGACCTACACCAGGAAGCTCATAAAGCTGCCACGAGCTGAGCTTCGAGTAATGGTGGGTCTGCTGACGGGACACTGTCGATATAAATATCATTTGTATCGCATGGGAAAGTCAGCAGATGAAACCTGCAGGCTATGTGGATCAGAGAAGGAAACGGCTGAACACATGGTATGCAAGTGTCCAGAACTGGCGGAACTAAGAACCATTCACATGGGGAAGTCGGTTCTGGATCCACATGAAATAACCGCCAAGGCTCCTAAGGAGGTCGCTGGGTTCATCAACACCATTGATGGCCTCCTTGGGATTTAAATGAACGAGTTGGGTAAAGAACAAAAGATCCTTGCGGTCGAAGTTCCCGAAAGGCTAAACGAAGCCACAACGACCCCTGTTCATAATAATAATAATAATAACTCAAGTAATGATATACACTCTTGTGTATATGTTCTCTTGTATGAATGTTCTATCGGGTAGAAAGTCACTTTATTATGGTAAAGGCAAGCTCTTTATTACACATACCCCAATTACCCAAGCTTTCGGCCATTCACATGGCCATCTTCAGGGCATTAAACAACAGACATAATATATTAGATTCATAAGTTAACTTATCTTGTCAGGCCTTATCAATATGAACTTAACCTTAACCGTATCAACTCCAGCAATTTTTAGTGTCCTGAAACAATCTTAGCAGGCCTATCGATTTGAATTTAACCATATCAAGTCCAGCAACTTGTAGTGCCCTTAAGATTGCCAGAGCTGCACTAAATCCTAATGATGATCAATTTTCAGGCATTTTGCTGCCATCTACTATAAACTATAAACACAGGGTGTTTCATTGGTAAATTAACATACGGTAACCTGAGCTAGAGCTACCCTAGGCGAGTCGAAAAAACCGATATATGATAGGTTTAATCAATTCCATATTCGAGATACAGGGTGGTTCATGTATTCAATTGCTAATAACATTTGAACCAACCGGTATATTCAGTTGATACGTGGAACGTATCATAACCTTCCACAGGCCGATCGATTTACATTCAAATTCCTGAAAAATTAAAATAATATGGCAATTCTTCCAAACTGTATGTTGGAATTTTGGGATTTGATTGAAATATTTGGAAAGAGCCGAAAATTTTCTTTGAGGTTCGTTAGATTCATGGGCGCCCGCAGAATTTTTTCTCAGGGGGGGCAGAAAAAAATCGTCGAAAAACGATAAGGCGCTTGCGACATCAGTATTCCATTTCTTTCTATTTCGTTTTTTATATTCATGCATGAGCGCCCGCAGAATTTGTTGAAAATGATTAAGTTTTCCACCTCAACATTTTTTTAACATCAACAATATAAGGCGATATGTATAAGATAATACGGTAACTGTTTTCTAAACGAATCACAATCCACGAAAGAATATTAACAGGAAAATGAAATATAAATAATATGAAGAAAGGAATGAAATAAATTGTATGATTGCTAATATCTACAGATTCATTAACCAGTAATAACGAAATAAAAACAAATATACATATACGCTCGATAAAATGATATTCATAAAATCCATACATGAATAATAATGAAATATGAAATACAAATTAAATGAAACAAACCATAAATTCAAAACTAGAAACTCAGAGATTATTCGAAATAACACAAAATAAATATATTATCAAAATGAATTAATTATAAAAAAAATAAAAATGACATAACACACACAAAAATAATAATAATAATTCTGAAAATAAAATACCGGAATCGTAATACCACGCATATTTTATTCTGAACTAAAAACCAGCCTTCTGTTAGTCTCAAGAAATTCAATAGGAAGTTAATTCCTATATTTTTCTTAGATTGTTTCTTCATCAGTACACGAGGAACGAGTCTGCATTGATGTATAAAGGTTTATTTTTTGGGTGTCTTATAGCGATCGTCATCGGCATTCGATCTCCTTTGGAAAAATTTTAGAATATCCATATTTTCCAAAGGTAAATTCATCATATTATAAAAATATATGAAATATATATAGAAACATAAGTAAAATGACTCTCAAGAAACAAGAAAAAAACAGTCTTCTGGGACTGCCGATATAAGTGAAATCTGAGCAACTTGTAAACTGTATCGTCGAACTATTTGGTTATCAATTTTGAAGTAATTTTGGTTTACAAAGGAATGTTTATGATCAGGGATCAAGGAAGTTCAAATTGATCATTAATACTTCCTTACAAATCAAAAATTATTCGCAAATAATAATCTTATGGGTCGACGCTCTACGATACAATTCACGTGTTACTTTGTTTTCACTCCTATCCGCAGACCCCAAAGGCTGCCACATTTCGAATTTTTTACAGTTCTTATCAATAATCTACAATTATAATAGTTGAAATTTCACATTGAGAGGCGCCGAACGAAAAAATGATCTACGTAAATAATCAAAGAAGTTACCCTCGATAACACTATTTGGAGTCAAAGACACTAAAAACGAAGAATACTCTCTGAATAGGATTGTTTCGAATTCGAATACATCTTTCTCCAGAATGAAAATACTAATGAAAAGATTCTATATTTCCGCCTTCTCGGAAAAAAATACTCTGATTGGAGAATGGACAATAATTATTGAAATATGAGAGTAGTCCCACTAGTCGCATGAAGAATCCCCCATCAAAGAAGCCGCCTAAAAAAACCGGTCATAAAACGAACATCTGGTAGCGATTGAAGAGAATTCCGATAAGCATGGGGTAGTTTATGAATTTATTACTTCGTTTTAGGTAAACAAAAACATGAAATTCATCGTCTTCGAAAACTTTCCATGATTTTTTTCACCCAAAAAGGGCTCAACACGCCTCAGGGAGTTATCAATTCGATAAAGGATCAAAATCTCAGGGGGGCCACGGCCCCCCCTGGCCCCCCCCTGCGGGCGCCCATGGTTAGATTTCATTGTCCCGCACGTAATCTTGCCCAAAGAAAGCTTCAGGGAAAGATTCAATTGAATATTGGAATTCCACTAAATTCTCAGAAAATTTGATCAAATTGAATTTTTTCGTCCTACTAATTGCACATTCGTGTTTCATAATATTCGGAGGCATCATTTCAATGTATTTTCGGAACGACATTATTGATTGAGAACAATTTATTCGAAGTCCACAACGATGAACACTCAACGTGATTTACAGAATATTTTCGAAAGTAACACCGTTTTTCTCAACACACATACTTTTCCGCTTCAAAATATTTCTGATACTTTTTTATCATGCCTGGATTTTCACGGATTTTATTACAGGCCACTTCGATATCTCCTCAACTCTTTTCTCGGGTGAATATCCTAAACATTTCAAATAACTCCAAATTAAATGATCAACAGGATTGAAATCTGGTGACCTAGCGGTCCAGGAATGCAGTCCAGTTTTCTGCCTATCCACAGATTTGGAAAGTAATGATGTCAAAAATACCTGAACATTACCCTGAGCTCCATCATTCTGAAAATGCATTCATCCATGCAATGTGCGTACCTTCGAGTAATACAGGAAGATGAATTTGAAGGAAATCTAAGTAAATATTACCCGTAGGCTGTCTTGGTCTAATCAATCGATTTTTATAAACGCCTCACCGCACGTTTGTTGAAAATTTGTATTGGGATATCGTATGCCTGACCGCATGCGGATTCTCTTCAGCCCATTCATGCGAATTCCACAAATTGAAGATACCAGTTGTCAAAATTTGTTTGGTAGAAATTGTCGTGGTCTACTCGAAATAACCCTCGTGGAATACAATACATACAATTAAATTTCTCTCAATCACACCTTTTTTTTTTTGAAAATCTGATATTGAAAAATTTCCAATTTGATTGCAATGAACCAGTTTTAACCGGAATTATTGGAATTCCAACATTAAATTGGATCTGTTCCTGAACCTTTCTTTGAGCAAAATCACATGCGGGACAATAACATCTCTCAAACCGCCTAGAAAATTTTTTGCTGTTTTCAAGTATCCCGAACAAATTCCAAATTCTTAATGTGTTGAATCTCAGCTTGAAATACGGACCTGGATTTTTTTAATAATTCAGATATAAATGGATCGACCTGTGGCAGTTTATCATACGTTCCAAGTATCAACTGAATATACCGGTTGGTTCAAAAGTTATGAGATATTGAAATTTTCGGTGAATACATGGACCAGCCTGTATCTTGGTTACGAAATTGATTAGACCTATCATATATCAGCACCTCAGAGGTAAAGTGTGTTAAGTCACATTTTTTCAGACACGAACTATCTACAATATTGGATTCACATTAGTAAATTCTAGCTAGTGAAACACATTTTGGACTCCGTGGGTATAGCAAGTCACCAAATAATGGCAGTTAACATTCTTTGAAACAATCATGGAACTGAAAAATCTCTTTTTTTTCTAATTTTGATATTGTGACTTAACACACTTTACCTCTGGGGTGCTGATATAGGTTTTTTGGACTAGCCTAGGGTAGCTCTAGACCAGGTTACCGTATGTTCATTTACCAATGAAACACCCTGTATATCAATACATCCACCTACACGTAACCAACCAAGGCATTTACAGTTATCTATATATTCTTTGTTGGGGAGAAAGACGTACATATGTTGTTCGCCAATTATTTAAATAACTTGTACATAAACTTGCTTATTTTCGACCCAGTGCCGGATTAAGCATGTGCGGGGCCCGTAGCAAAGGTTTTTGCGGGGCTCCCCTTTTGGGCACTTCAAATAAATTGAATTGATATGTTTGGCTTGGCTAGATAACAAAGTAAACAATATTCGAATTGTATGTCAATAAGTGAACATAAAAGATACGGTATTCTGCTCAACATGAAGAAAACTACGTCATGGCATGCTGGAAGAACACACCGCGTCATGGCATCTCCTCTCATCTGGAACAATATCAGATACGAAAATATACGATTGCGTCGTCTCACCTTTTGCGCCTCTTTCGTCGAATTACTCTATATTTACTCGTTCTAGCAGTTTTAAGGTTCATTTTTCATTTTTCGTTCTTTTTTCGGCAACAATTTTTTTCAACTGATATCTTTCTGTTGGATTAGTGCAAGAACTTACGCAGAAGTTTCTCCAAAACTTAAAAATTGTTTAATTGAGTTCATTTCAACTCCCAGTCAAAACACAAAAGAATGTTGAAAAATACAAAATCCTCCCTCAATTTCCATAGAATTTTTTCCATATAATTCATGGAATCCCTCAGATATGTTCGTAACATTTTCAATCTAATTATATACAGATATATACAGATTATTGTCCTATTTTTCGAATACACAAACACTTCGTCATTTCGTACGCAAAAATTGAAAAAAAAAATTTTTCGAGATCTCTCATAATCGGTGGCTTCTCGCCGTCCTCAGGAAACCATCACAATGAACTAAAGCTCATTATTCATTCTCGCTTCGAATGTCAACTTTTTCTTTTCCTGTGTGCCATTTCAACCACTTGGCATGAAAGAACAGGGACTTGAGCTGTGTTGGTTATACAAGACCCAAAATAAGCAATTTGAGATCTAATTTCACCCGAAAATAAATAACCGACGCCATCCAACCTACCTCAAACCACTTAACGAGCACAAAATGACCCACCTATTTAAATTCGACGAATAAAAATCAGGAAACTTCCTTGTCGGATGTGGTGTCCGACCATAGAGGATATGTGTTGAATGGGCCGAATAGGAGAGAAAAAGAAATTAAATGCTGCGTATCAACATCCAGAGGATGCGAATGGGAAAAGAGGTTGATGGGTAGCGTAACCCTATATCTCCTATAATGGTCGAGTTTATAAATATTAGATTGGCGCTATTCAGCTCGTTGAAAAAAGATCCGTTTTATTATGCATTCACACCGACAAAGGTACAGAATCCTACGACAGACAGTGTTCTGAGCGAGATCCATGAGAATATACGGAGAAATATGATTATGGAGGACAACACTTCTTTTTGGTAGGATAATTCTCGAAAAGTTAATAATGAGGAACTATCTGCAAGCACAAGATGCGTCTTTGATCTGAGAAGCGATGTGCATGCTTGGACGGAGCCTTTGATTCGTATGTAGGCTTGAAGCAGTGGCGTAGCGAGGGGGGGGGCAAGGGGGGGCATCATACCCCGGGCGCTACTCATATAGGGGGGCGCCAAATGGTTCATCAGACAAAAAAAATGCTGGATTAAGTAGGAGTTACTGCAGCTGAAGACTCAATCGTTGTGACATATTTTGGAATAATTTAAAACATATATGTACATATTGGTTTCCGACTCATTCGACGTTTCGATGGAAAAATTAAAAAAAATGCTGTGAAAAAAACTGAATCTGAAAGACAATGGGGCGCCAGAGTATAAGCAGTTAGGGTTATTGTCGATGAGCTAGATATACAGGGTGTTTCCTTAACATGCGGCAAAAATTCAGGGGGCTGTTCCTTGGACTATTCTAAGAATATTTTGTCCTTTGATGTTTTTTGAAAAACCTCTTTGTTTCGAAGATACAGGGCAAACAAAATTTTAGATAATAACATTTTATTATGAAAAATTACATGAAAATTTAACTTAACCTACAAAAACTGTTGAAAATGACCACCTCCAGCCAGCATACAAGCATCCAATCTTCTCCTCATTGACTGCCGAACCCTTTCAAAAACACCAGGATCATTTCTTATTAAGTTACACCCAGCAATGATCCGATTTCGCAAGTCTCCCACATTTTCTACTGGAGTGGTATAAACTAATGATTTTAGATGGCCCCATAGGAACTGGCCGTTTTTTATAGTTGTCAAACACATTTAAAAATAAATTGTACCTACTTAGTAAACACAGTGCGGTACGCATTTTTATTTATACTATTATCAATTTTAAAAATATGAAAAATGTTGTTCGCCCTGTATCTTCGAAACAAAGAGGTTTTTCCAAAAACATCAAAGGACAAAATATTCTTAGAATAGTCCAAGTAACAGCTCCCTGAATTTTTGCCGCATGTTTAGGAAACACCCTGTATATTAGAACTCTTAGAAAAACTAGCAGAAGATACCACTACAAGTGACAACAGAAGAGAAGCTACAATTCTATTACAAAATAAAGTAACTTTTAATTTCATAACTTAGTTTATTTCTCATTTGAAATCTTGGTGTGGATTGATGGTGTACAGGGTGGGCATATTTCGATGTTTTAGCACTACAACTTTTGAACCAGAGGAAAATCTGATACCCCATTCTCGATCTCTTTTTCGAAGAAACTCACAGAAGTTGAATTCATTTTTGGCTACCAACTTTTGTTTTCGAGTTATAAGCGGAAAGTGGAAAAATGGCGATATCGGAAAAAAATTTATATCTCCGCTAATACTGATGATATAGCTCTGAAATTAAAATATTCTACAGTGGCATGCTCGTCTTTTTTGCAGCATTTTTAATTACGAAGCTATGACCCAAAGTTATGTTTTTTTGAATAGGAACACTACATTACTGTGCCAGCTTAATTTTTTGTGAAAAAAAAATATATAACATCGTAAGGTTTGTATCAATATGAGTATAGAGATTGGTCAAAAAACGATTTTCATGTGGGTCTCAATAGTTTCTATGGTTTCAACTGTTGATGAGCACAGAAAAATGGAGCTTCTTATAACAAGAACATATAAATGAAAAGACTACTAGAAAGAAATTGTGGTATTTATTCGATACTGAATTTTTCTGTGCTTATCGACAATTGAAACCATAGAAAGTATTGAGACTCAGATGAATATAGGTTCTTGACCAATTTCTATAATCATATTGGTCTATTGATACGAACCATACAATGTTACCTATATATTTTTTAAATCACAAAAAATTAAGCTTTCAGAAAATTCTAGTGTTCCTATTCAAAAAAACATATCTTTGGGTCATAGCTTCGTAATTAAAAATGCTGCAAAAAAGACGAGCATGCCACTAGATTCTACGTAAGAAAAAGTGCCTGAATAATGTTTTAATTTCAGAGCTCTATCATCAGTATTACCGGAGATATATAGTTATTTTCCTATTAAGTACAGAAAGTTTTACTTTTCCGTATACGAGTACGGGAAAGATACATTCTGCACAAATAGGAACATTATTTTTTCTACGACCCCACATTGAAAATATATATTTCATTTCAACATACAAAACATTCCATGTAAATTCATAATACACATGAATTCTACATGTCGTTACCATGGTACTCTCATCGTTGACGTTCGATGCATAGAGACATATCATAATTCAGTTAATTCTTTAATGGAAGTGTGCGGAAAAAACCCCGGCTAATACTTTTCCGCACTAGTGCGGTAAAGTGTCACTTTCTTAACTAAAATGAGTACGGGAAAGTGGGTGAAAACGCAAGGTCGTATAAAAAATTTTTTTCGATATCACCATTTTGACAATTTTCGCTCATAACTCGAAAACAAAAGAAGGTGGCCAAAAATGAATACTACTCTTGTTAGTTTCTCTGAAAAAGAGATCGAGAATGGGGTATCAGATTTTGTCTCCTCTGGTTCAAAAGTTGTAGTGGTAAAACATCGAAATATGCCTACCCTCGTCACATCTAAGTTATTGTTTTTATAGTTGAAAATATCATTGGTTCACATAATTTTTTTAGAAGACGTGGTAAGAATCTAAAAGTAATGGAGGTAATGACGACAACTGTCAAATAATTTTGTTTTGAAGCAAAATCGAGGGAACCAAAACAGTCAGCAAACATAACTCAGAGTAGACATGGTCACATCATTTATATGGGTCTAAATATGTATATTGGTTCGAATTCAGGCTAAAATAAAGTTATTCTCTGGTTTGATAAATTGGTTCCTGCGTGTCCGCATACAAGGCAGCCACCACTTCCTAGATCACACATTGCTGGTGATGATCACCTGAAGGATCGGCTTTCATTCAATAGCCCTCACACCATATTTTCAATAATGTGGTGGAGATGTCTTTCCATGTTGAATCCAAGGGGGTGCCTGGGGTGTTATAACCCTCACGGAATATGACCGAAACCCTCACAGCAAGAGAGTTAGAAGATATCCTATCAGAGATGCGAGTAAGTAAGTTCTTGAAAATTCATATTGAACTTCAGCAAATAAATGGTTCAAAGTCAATCCCCTTGTTTTTGAAACAATTTATTTTCTGTCTCAAATGTTTCTACTTAACTAACAGTCATCTTCAGAGCCATAATATAAAATAAAGTTTCATTGAAACAAGTCTTTGTTTATAAAATCCCTAGAGATTGCTAGAATCTCCGAAAGACATAAAATAAACGAAAATTCATAAATTATTCCACTTGCAATACATTTCTCCTAAAGAAATAACGATAGTAATAATAATGCTATTCAGCACATTCCGTGTGGATGTCAGATATTCGCGGGAACTGAGTACAAGAATAGACACGACTCTGTCGTCGAGATTTAACATCAGAAGCTGGAAATAAATCAGATAGGAAGGTACTTTTCAAATCGTGTAAGATGCCCTCTCATAACCACACTCCAGAATCTGTTTTAGAAAATGAGCAGTTCAAACCACAAGAGTTTCTCTGTGAACGAATAGGTTTTTTATTTCCATTTCTCCCGTTACTCTGAGTACTTAATCCAATAAACTAAACATTACTTCAAATATCTAACATACATTTTCGTTAATCAAAGCTAGTGACAGCCAGCTTCAGAATAGTGACGATGGTTGTCAAAGAACAATTTTTTTATTAAATATTACATGCAGGAGTATATTTATCTCTTGAAATCTCCCCCATTTGGGTGAGAATAATTTTCATAATCTAATCTTCTTGTTCATCTATGAACTGCTGTGTCCTCACATTGGAATGTTTCATATAAGTTGGTGTCACTTGCACTTTCACCGTATAGAGCGTATCTCGAATGGTCCAACTAATATTATTTATGAGATTCAATTGATTTTTCTACAGCGATCTCTTTATGTTTTATATACAACTAGCTTACCAAAGCAACTCCGTCTGCCCAAATCGGCTATTGAAATTATTATTATTGTCATTAACACGAAAAATCTTGAAGAAGCCTGAATCCTAATTGCCACACCGCCTACCGGATCCGATTGTTTTTCCCTAACTTTTCGTTTATATACGTCTAAACTATACCTAAATAACTAAAACTACAATCCCATATCAAATAATCAGTCAATTCTCTCAACTTATGGACCCCTACCGTGACGCGGTTTCTTCGGGGTAAGACAAGCAAGATATTATTCGTACACATCAGTCCTACAACAGCTCATAATAGTATTGCTTGGTTGACGTATTTCGATATTTCACTGTTTCACCTAGTTTGCTAGAATCGATCGAGGTTAAGGGTCATTTTTGCATATCACCGTAACAATAACATGGGTGATTCGCGACTACACGACGTATGTACCTTGACGAATGGCCTGCTCTGAGAAGCAAGCATTTTTTCGACTCGCTTGATATTTTTTCATTGTTTTATGCTCAAATACCACAAAATTTTTATAAATGATGTTATTCGGATAGATAAACTATATTGATGTGAAGCTTCATCTGACTCCGTCCGGAAGTTCTTACGTGAGAGAGTAACAAACATCTTCACATCCTCACAAACTTTCGCATTTATAATATTAGAAGGAGAGGATTGCTCACTGGATTTCTCTTTTTTCAATATACTGAGGCAAAACCTGTCACTGAATGGTCTGTCTCATTATTTTACTTAACACATTCGAAAGTGTTCATAGCCGTACCCATTAATTTAATTCCATTATATTCTGATTATTCATCAAAATTTCTTGGGTGTATTCGTAAGAAATTTTTTCCAACTGCTTCGAAATTTTTCCAACCGCTTTGAAAATTTGCCAACTTCGTTCAACATTGGGGGGGATCATCCCCCCCATCCCCACCCTTGGGCCCGTCCCTGCATGCAGACGATTTACCCTTGCCGTTCTTGAAAGAGCAATACAATATATAAAAGCTATGCTCACTAATCTAACCTCTCCTCTCGGAATTTGTTGTAACCTAAACAGGTGCGTCATCTATCCCATGGATTTGGGATAGATGACGCATGACGTTTCGGGATAGATGACGCCCAATTTTTTTTATTTTCAGACCAAAGGCTTGACGAGTGCGTTTTTCACAAACGATTCCATACACGGCAAAACTTCTGATGAAAATGAATGCGTAGGATTCTTGGATCGCTACAAAAATACTAGTGCGTTTTTCACAAACGATTCCACACACGGCAAAACTTCTGATGAAAATGAATGCGTAGGATTCTTGGAGCGCTACAAAAATACCAAATCGACAGATGAATCCTCCAAGTGGCTTCCTGATTCGTGCACATCGTTCAAAATATCTTTTAGGCCCTGTGAGAAGAGAACAATTTCCCAAAAATGAACATATTATGTTGAACCCCTAGTAGCAATTTCTCCCATACCCCATGCGTCGTCTCTCCCATAGGGTGTGGTAGAGATTGCCAAAATCAGAATTTTAGCATTTATTTTATTTTTGAACAATGTTCAAGTTTTTCTTCATGTTGATGTTAGACAATGAAAAACCTAAATAATTATTTATGATTTTATGTCCAATATTAGTTCAAAACATTGCATTTACGGCGCATTTTAAAAAAGATGCGTTATCTCTCCCCGTTTTGCCCTATGAAATTAATATCGATCTTTTCCATAACAAAATTTCCTCAGCCAACCCCTACCAATATATCACAATCAAAAGGTTTTTATTTTTTTTTCTAAATCCATGGGACGTAAACTACGTTCGTGTATTTTGGCTGGAGGTGGTCATTGCCAGCATTTATTATGCTGTTGTCCATTGAATTTATTAAAATAATTATAAAATATGGTGTTTCTCTTCATGTATTGGTTTTGTGAAAAATTTGTAAATAAAACAAGGATATTATATAATTTTATTTCATGAAACTTCATCTCGAATAAAGGTTTGAAATGTAAAAATTTTAGGATTGTTAATTTCACGCCCGCATGATGTAACAGGAATATAAAAATTCCCGAGGTTGATACTTTGCGACTTGCGACTGCACGAAAACTACAGAATTTCAAGTTTCTAAAGCTTTAACGGAATTTTAGGAGAAAAATAAAAACTGAATTCTAGTCAATACTTTTTGAGGATAATATCTCGAAAAGAGTTAGGACTCCTTCGTCAGACAATTTCTATTTTTCATACAATTTCGCAGAATCGTGACAATAAAAAAAAAAATCAAAATATTTTCACGATTCTGCGAAGTTGTAAGAGAAATAGAAATTATCTGATGGGGGAGTCTGATTCAGACTCAGAAACGTTACGCTTAAGAGTTTAAAGTGTTTTCTTTTGGTTCATTGTTAGGCAACAATTTCTTCTTGTAAAGTTTCGGCCCCTGACAAATTAGTGCTCAAGTTTTACGCTATTATTTAAAAATAGTTTTTCTAATTGTTCATTGTTTCAAAGACTGGGAGAGAAAACCTGAATAAAATTATCAGGTATATGCAAAGACCTCCCAGAAAATATTTCGATACCTAAGCTTCTTCCCCAATATTGACGAAGATACAGTCCATTAACCAATAGATGGCAAAATAGCATTTTTTTTTCACGTTAACGTTACAGGCGGAAAAATTTTGTTTTTTTATCAACCACGACAGACTTTTGTAGTAAATTTACTGCAGGAAAAAAACTGCACTAGGCGTTCAGTAGTTCCGGAGATATAGGCAGTTGAGTGAAGAAGCATCTTTTTGCATTCAAAATTGGATATCTCGAAGACTAAGGGTCATATCCGAGGGTGGTGAAAAGCAAATTACAGCTGAATAAACAGGCTATGCGACCATTGCATCGGTCCAGCTCGAAAAAATTTCCTATTCAGAAGAACAAAAATATATTTCGAAAAATTTTGGAAATTTTTTCTTCCTGATTTATTCAAAGATTGCATGGCCACCGGTTCTCCGAAAATTTGTTAACCAACAAATTAAGAATGTAGAGTCTTCAAGCTTCGAAAGTAAGTTTTTTTATTTACCATATGACCATTTTTCACTGAGATACAGCCTGCTGAAAATCACCAAAAAATTTTGAAAATTGTTCTGTTCCTTTAATTGTTGCTGGAAATATCGTGACGGTTTTTTCATGTGAAAATTTTTTGTTACTTCAATATTGTAGTGTTTTTTCGCAATTTTTTTTTTAATTTCACGACAAACCAGCTGTTGGAGAAGATCCAAAGGATGAAACAATAACTTAGAGTCAATTGGGACTCCAAGATCTTTTATGCTGGTTAAGCGTTGAAGGGCATGATTCTGAATGACATATGAAAAATTGGTAATATTTGTGTTTTTAGTAAATGTCAAAACATTAGACTTTTCCAAATTCAGAAGAAGGGAATTCGACTCGGAGTATTGAAGCAGATGATCGAGGTGACACTGTTTTCTTAAGAAACCTTCAAAACTTCTGATTTTAAGGTATAGTTTCACGTCATCGGCATAAATCAGGAAATAAAATTATATTGAATATATAACTAAAGATCCCTCATTTCAATTTCACGAGTTTTATTCCATCGAGTTACCGAGCACTCATCTACGGGGTATCCCAAATTGCTTGATTTTGGCTGTTTCTGGCACTTCTAGACTAGATAGGTAAAAATGTTGAAAGGAGTCCTGGGCTCGATTTTCGTGAAAACACCAGTAGTTAAAACCGTTTCACGATATCTTCATTTGTTTTGAAGATAAAACAAAATTTTGAAATTTTTTGCATTTGGAAGATGTGCCATAATTTTTCATTTTTGAAAATATCTGAAAAAGATGAAAACTTTCAACAAGCACTTTTTCACTGGAAATAAGACATTATTTCAAAAATTTTCTAAATTAGAATTTTTTCATGATATAAGATGAAGGAAATTGCTTTTTTTTAAACATACATGAATTCGAAATAGTAATCATCGAAATGAATAGGTACCATTTTCAATTCCCAGGCGCAGGGATCTTTTATCATGAGGGTGGAGAAATAATATAATAGATTTTGTCACTGAGATGAGAGATATACCGGTTTCGTCCTCGTTTGGCCTCATCAGTATCCCATACACCTCAGGGACAAAATCTTCATTAAAAACTTCGATATTTGAAGCAATTAGCTGTGAAGTACTGAGTAAAATATTACAAAGTAGCGACATCCAATTGCGTCAAAATGAAGTTTCACATCTCCAATGACATGCGAAAAAAGAACTCTATTGGCAATTCGTATATCTAATTGTGTGGTGATCGCATCCGGCGCCTCCACATTCACCTCAAGTTAAAATCCTCCAAAATTTTAAATCTGCTGATCCTCTTGTTCGAATTATTTTTGTTTAGCCTGATGTTAGCATGTTTGTACACAATGAAAATTTTGTTCCTTCAAACATATTGTTCTTGCATGCTGATCGAAGGAAAAAGTCCTCTACCTACATACCGATTCATGAAATAAGTCTCAATTTCAACATGGTATTGTTGATATCCTCTTCACTTCCACAAAAAAATAGCGCGATATAATTGGAAGCAACACGAAACCCGTCAAGTTAGAAAAGAGCGCCGAAACAGAGAAGGGGTAAGTTGCGGCGCGTCCCAAAGGAAGGAATCCTCCATACAATTTCCTTCTGCGGATTCTCCCTTCAAAGGCTATAATAAGCAATCACCTGATACGCGGTTTTGTTAGGTAAACGCTGCCACGTCGTCTAATAGGTTCGAAAATAGAGGGTTAAAGGCCATTAGAATGAAGTGAAGGGGCACAATGCGGGTGTAATAGGTCTTATATTCCGATCGCGGCTAGATCAGATAACAAACGAAGAGCGCTCCGATTGATTGTGCCGACAATAACGTCGATAATTTCGGGATACACCTAGTAGCTGCGGGGTCCCTTTGACATTGACTACCTCTTTGAAATTACTCTTTTATGCAATTTTTTATAAATCATGATATAATGCCTGGGAATTTTGGGTTATTCCTTGAAAAGAGCAGTCTGTTTATCACTAATCCTATAAGTATAGGGTATACGGATTTTTCCGCAAATGGGTGTAAATATAATTTAGCACGCCGATCAGTAAGTCCCACACATCTTTAAGAAAAAAACATTTTTCCGGCAACGTTTTCGGAAAATTTTGATTTGAAAATTATGAAGTAATAACCGATGCTGGATTTTAAACCCTTGGATTACACAGTTTGGTAGTATCTTAAAAAACAAGTTCATGCTACATAGGTAAATTCATCTCAAGAATTGAAAGACAGAATTCAACGTCATTTTGATGATCTCATAGCTGACTCCCAACCGCTTTGAAGATTAATAGATTCTTCAGTAAAAAAGGGAAACTTGAGTATTCGTGACAACGGGGGACATTTTGAACACCTACATCTAATCGAATTCTATATCATGTTATTAGCCTTTTTTAAATTTTCATCTCGTAATTTTTTGTTCAATTGTTAATACATTGATCATTACTTCATACCAGCATCTTGTGATTTTTTGTTTAGTTAATTTCATAATTTTCAAATCAAAATATGTATTCCGAAAACGGTAAACAGTATCGAGTTTTATCAAGAGTACCTTTTTGGTGTATAATTAAGTGATGTTTAAGTTTACTTGAAATTTTGCTGAATAAATTCAATATTGAAAACGTTATGTTACAAAATGTAAGAATTTTGTTTTTTTCTTTAACGCCCTATATCTTGGATACGGATGGCGTTACAAATTTTTTTTACTCAACAAATTACAATTACTTCTCAGTTTTCTATCTGTCCTAGAGAAGAGATCACTTTTTTTTGAAACACCCTGTAGAATATAATAGTTATTGCTGAGGTGGCAAAATATGTTTTAAGAACCCAAAATTTATACGGTGAAATGATTTCTCACAAGAATTTGGAAAAATATAAATGTAATTTCCTATTAACACATCGCCAACGTTTGGAATTTTTTGTGATCCTTTTTCGAGGCTCCTATTTTCTTCGAAGTAATTTTCGTCAGTTTGAATAAAATCTTGGCCGTATTGATTTTACCAAAATTTCCTTGATATTCAATTTTTCCCAATGTTTTGAAAATGCTATCATATGGAAAGCACATTCTTAGTAAAATCAATACGACCACATTTTATTCAAACGGAGGAAATTCAATTAAATCAAAATACGAGTCTTGAAAAGGAATCACAAATGACTCGAATTGATGTATGAATAGAAGATTAACTTTATATTTCTCTAAATTTCTGTAATTAATTCATAAGGGCTTCTAATTTTTGCGAAAAAAATAGAAAAAACAAGTTGCTAAGTGATATTCTAACAAGATGCATGAGTGCTGTCGAATACGAGGATTTTTGCACCTGCAAGAATGCTTTTTGTTAAACAGTTATTTTACGAAGTAATATTTTATGACCTGTCAACAAAGATGAAATGTCAAATTCTTTTCCCGTCACAGAAAAAAATATTTATCTATTGTGCATTGTGTATAAATTTGACATCAACTGTCAAGTTTTGCTGAAAAAACTGCTAACAGCTGTTGTCATACAGTTTTTTTCCTCTAGAAACTATTTGTATCTTAAGATAAGAATATTAGATATGTGGATGAAACTTGGCATTAACAAAAGGGTTCATCTTCATGTTAAGTATGAATAACTGAATTTCCTTCCTTCAAGAATACATGTATTTAAACATTGATTTCTTGTATTTTCCATGCAAATAACTAAATCACATCTTCATTCAGTTTGGTTAAATGTTAATTTATTCATCACATCTTTTCGAATCACTTTTTTCCAAAGTATATTCAAATTGTGAGAGAAATATAATACTAATTATACTCAAAACCAAAATATCTCTGAACAAGCATCATAACCTGTCATTTTTGTTATATGCAGTATGAAAGGGTCAATTTTCCCTTCAATATCTGTCTCTAGCCCTGTATAGAGTGCCGTCAACCAAGCAAAGGCTTCTGAAAAAAGTGTTATAGTGCTTCGGTATTCAATTTGGATAATTGACAAAATACAATAAACATAATAGTCATTATAAAAAAGGTTTTGAGGTATGTATGTATATATTTTTAAATTTTATTGATGTTCCTTAATACAAATGAACGTATTTTTTTAATTTTACATAAGGTGTGAAAAAGTATGGTCTGTTACTCGATGTAGAAGAGAAATCGATGCATATGATTCATGTATGGAATTTCCATTCTCACCTTGATACAGAGTAAAATATTTTCTCGAAATAGAGCACAGTGACGGTGAATATATAAGTGTCAAATAATTTCGAGCATCTTATCACTTAGAGACAGATCTGAGACGGGCAAATTTCCTCTTATTATACAACTAGAGGTAAAATTATTTCCTGAAATTTATTCGAGCACAAGAATATTGCGAAAATACATAATTTATTGAATATCATATAAAAATTTTCTAAAGATATTGATTGACTGAGAAAAAAATGTCTGGATTTTATTTGATCTCCTGTGGTATTCGGCAACAACGTCAATTGAAATTTGAAATGTAACGAAAGTCATTATAAAGGATAAGAAATCTCCCGTTTAATAGGATGTTGGGTACGCACGAGATCCGTTGCGATGGTGATCTGTCCAAAAAATATATTTTCTCTGGAAATAATATTTGTCATTGTTTAAATGCATATGTGAGCAGGTACACTAACTGTCTCCGGTTTTCAATTTCTATTTCGAAAATAATTGTCCTTTAACCTCTTTAATAACACTGTAAAGTAGTCGATCTTGATGGTTTTGGTCCCTCGTATCCATGTATCTCAGAATACCGAAACCATGACCCTACTGGCTGATGAGTATTGCATCACTCAGATGCGAGATGCCTGCCGAATTATCTTTGGAGATCACTCATGGCCAGTTTCTGAGGTCTTTTTAACGGTAGTTTATTTATTCTATTACTTCGACGGATGGATAACTGAAGCTTACAGTTTCTGAATACCCCTCCTGAAGTTATCCATTCGATAACTTCAGTTTATTTTAACGGGACGATTTTGGCAGTTTATTTATTTGATAACTAACTAGCGCATGGTCAAAGACGTAATGTTGGATTTCGAATCTCACTTTTCTTCCTGAAAACATTGTCAGTTTGTCTTGAGACTACTCTCTTTTGCGTGTTTTGATTTAGAGAAATGTATGTGAACATAATATATTGTTGTGGAATGATGTAATATATAGGAAGAATTATGATCTAGTTTCAAGTTCCAGCGATCATCAGATGAGGTAATGCATCATGAACAATATTTCTGCAACCAGATTCATAGATCGAAATGTATACAAATGATTAATTTGAAAATAGGTACGGGTTCGACAATCAAATAGTTCTATACCTTCGTAATAAATTGAAAACGTATTAAATACAACAAAACTTATATCAAGACAAGAAATACAATAGTTGAAACAAGAGGCATTTGGTGTGTGGAAACTTAGTCCGAAGTTAGATTGTGTTATATACCACAGCCAGAGCAGTGCTTCATGATATAGCTTTGCAAAATACAGATTATTTAGGAACTTCGAGATACATCTTCTATAACCACGGATAATGATATTCCTAGTTCGATAAAGGAAAGTTCTGAGTTGTAATGTTGAAGTTCTATTGTTTTTAATCGGAGCTCAACATATTACAATCAGTGATAATCAAATCAGTGATATGTCCAATTGCAAAAACTCTTGAGTTTCCATTCATCAATTAAATTATTTTTTAATTAAAAGACCATCATGCTTTTCTAACTTCTTCCTCACAATTAATTTGGCAATTTTATGATTAACTTTCTTTTTTTTTCAGTTAGAAACATCTGCTTCTTGAAGCTGATTGGCATTGAGATAGGATAACCCGTCTCCTCAGGTTGAGACGGCTCATATTCATTGTCACCCTCTTCAATTATGGTCACACATCAGGTTCATATTGCTGCCCTTCGTTATCTACATCTTCAATTATGGTTGATTCCTAAATGCACCCAAGATTCAAAATCTTAGTGTGTAAAACTGGTGGCTCGAGTTGTACAACTTGGGCTTGCAGTTTCTGTTTACTCCCTTTTCTTTTACGTGTAACTTGAATTAGTGAAGATTTCTTACATTGAACTTCAATAAATTGTATTTTTCACCTGTTTCATAATAGGGGACCTCTACATCATTGAACAAAGATTTATATACATAATATATATGAATAAGTGCTATCCCATTAATTAGAGGAAAAATCCTATAGGTCAGGGGTGGCCAAACTTTTGACCTCTGAGGAATACTTGTGTTCAACCATATTTCTTGCAGACGACTGTGGTAGAGTTTAGTAGGGAAAAATAAAACATTTCAGCAATAAATTAATAAGTATTTCGAATTTGAACGTTACAAGTGAAACACATAATGTTAATGCTGTATTATGTTTTTGGGTGGCTACTTTGCATTTACACTGTATTTTTTCATTAGGTTAATAATATATTCAAACATGGTTTTCTCTTGTCCTGGGGGCTACCTAAATAACTTTCGCGGTCGACCTCTTGGCCACCTCTGATATAGGTGGTTAGTCTTCTAATCATCCCTCAGGTTCCTCTTCCCCTTTTCCTTTAAAATATCAATTAAAGCATGAAGTTGCTTATTGTTTCTAGTTCCTAGGACGAATATCACAACTAGCATTAAACCGTCTAGTGATTTCCAACCATGCTTCTTTTCTTTGATTTACCGTTGAGTCCTTCCTTTTTTGCGCTCGATGGTATTTGAACACTCTTCAGCAATATCCAGAAAGCAACATTCTTTCACGCCATGTCAAATTCTTGCTACGTTTAAATTCATTCAACACTATCAAATCAGATATGTAAAAACTTGATTTTCTGTATAGAAAACTTCCTCAATTTGAAATTCGGGATTGGAGTTTCGAATAATTTATTTTTAAAATTTATCGTTAAAATATGAATTTGCATGTGGCGACATCTGCTGAACTAGAAACAAACTTGTGATCCAGTCGATAATCATCAGTTATCTATTCGATAGTAAACGGACGACAGAAAAATACTTCAGAAATGCAGTTAGGTTTAACGAGAGGTTATCGGTTGGTTAAAGTTATCGAATCGTTTACTATTGGAAGGTTAACTCAAGACCTCGGAAACCGGCCATCAGTGAAAGAACAAACTTTTAAAACCCAGATAACACATTTTCAATTCCAAGTTTCAATTTGCTCCTACTTGCTCGAACAGAAGGTAGCTCATGAAAATTGAACTTTTGCCAATCCAGTTGGAGATTCGTGATTCTACTATAAATTTCATAACTCTGAAAATTTGTTCATATACCTCTCACTATGAAACTTTCTAAACAACCTTAACCAAAACTGTGAAAAATGGCCTTAAACCTTCCATGATCGGAGAAGTTGAACTACCATGGTCAAGCACTCCCGAATGGTCTCCAACGTATTCCACATTTCGATATTCGCAGTTCTTAATTTATCACACAGGATGACAACAGCATTAATCGGTTGTCATTGAGCTTAGCAGAAGATAGAGCGCTCTTGCTCCATCTGAACTGAACTCATTTCTTCATTCGATCGCATAGCTCTGCCTATTTATTGTTCGCCGCGGGATTTGACACATCAATTTTCGAGACTGCAGTCCCCAAAAGTTTATTTTTAATTCCTTCACCTATGTTAGAATGGCGACACATATTTTAGTTATTGTCCTAACAAGTGCAGAAAGACATACACACCATCTGTCAAAGTTTGTCATAGATCTTGTAGAACAACCTGTATATTTCATAAGAATGACAGAGAAAATTTATATTCATATGTGGTTCCCATATTAACTACGTCGGTGGCGTTGGGTGCTTAGAAACGTATAACAATTCAGTTTATTCTTTGAATAAAAACTTTTCCCGCACAGAAAGTGTGTGCGTAGGCTTAGAAAAAAACCCTCAACTCTATTTCAATATCCTAATGAGTTCCATGCAGTACTTATCTTAATGCTGTAATGAACTCGTAACTGCGTTAGTTTCAGTAGTATTTGATCAGGGACGGGCCCAAGGGGGGGGGGATGGGGTGGGATGATCCCCCCCCAATGTTGAATGAAGTTGGCAAATTTTCAAAGCAGTCGGAAGATTTTCAAAGGAGTTGGAAAAATTTCAAAGCAGTTGGGAAATTTTCAAAGCGGTTGGAAAAATTTCGAAGCAGTTGGAAAACATTTCAAAGCAGTTGGCAAAATTTCAAACCAGTGGGAAAAAATTCCAAAGCAGTTGGAAAATGTTCAAAGCAGTTGCGGTAAAATTTCAAAGCAGTTGAAATACATAATTCCGAGAGAGATATGAAATACGAAGGAATCTGAATTAGAAAAAACAAGTTTGCAATCAGTACTTGACAATATATTTATAGCCGGCAATAAATGGTATTCAACCCAATATTTTTACTATCAAGTATTGGGAGAGATGCGGCCCCAAGAAGTAGGTACCTAGTTGTAAATTTTTCAGTTACGTTGCATGGACTGTGTTATGTGGTGCCTTATAAAAATTCCAAAAAAAAAATTTATGAACAGAAAATGCCTGAAGGACAACAAGTGTGAGAGAAAATTATGGGTAGTGACCAGAGAATACCCTAAGTCACAACAAAAATCCTTCGAAACACTAAATACATCCTCAATTCTAAACACTAATTGAAATAAACGCTGCAAAGAGATCGAAATCGCAATATAACTGATTTAGGTCAAAATCGTTCCCCTGCTAAATTGGGAATCTGTTTTTTTTTAAGGAATTTTCTTTTCATTCATTCATTCATTTACTCAGTCCCAATCTGTATGACAGAAGCCCCCTGTCAAGATGCAGAAAGAGACTTAGGCTCAGCAATTATGCTATGTGCCCAATATCGAGTGATTTGTAAAAACTATGCTCTTCTTTATAATGTTCTTGTCGTGCCCTGTGTCCTGGGGGCAACAGGAGTCTTGGATATAACCAATCACAGGATCACGTGTTCAACACATAAACTACAATTAATCCAGACGATCACTATAACTCTTACAATTTTTACGAAAAGAATGCACTTTTTAAACGAATATTTACTAATATTTAAGAGAAGTTGCGGTGTAGAAGTAATTTTTTGAGTTCCAAACCAGGACGTGGGGAAATGTAGTCATCCCACCGTGACAACCATTTTGGAACTGAGGAATTTTCTTGATTCATGAGACACACTTTGACATACATTTTCTGTTTTATTCCCTAGTTATGTTGCTTTTCTTTATTTCATGGAATGTGTAAGCAGAAGTAAGGCTCATTTTTTATCAAACGAAATATATTTTCTGAAAATTTTGTTCCTTTCATTCTGTAAAATGGACCCATGTTACGTATGAGTAGTTTCAATATTATGAATCTCATCGAAGTATTCAGTAACTATCATTGATTTTCCATATACCCAACATTCAATCATGTATATTTCTTTATTTTATGGAATCTGCTTTTTTCGTGAAAAATCTCTTGTTTTATTATGATGCTTGAAATTTTGAGATACACCAAAGAATGAAACTGAACTAAATTAAAGAATGAAACGAAAAGTGTGTCTCATAAATTCAAACATACTTCAAGGTATTCCTCATAAAAAAAAAGATTCCATAAAATAAAGAAACTCACATCATTAAATATTGGGTAATTGGAAAATTAACGTTAATTTCTCATAACTTTGATTCCCAATATTTACTCCTTTCTCGTAATAAAAAGAATAGATTTAAAAAAAAAAATTTCTCTGATGAAAATGAGCCTTGTCCTCGCTTTTAGATTTCATTAAGATTAAGGAAGGGCTACAAAACTGAAGAAACAAACAAGTAGTGTTTCTCAAAGTTTCAAGCAACATCAAGATACTCTTCATGAAAAAACAAACTCCATAAAATCTACTTAATTAAATGTTCGGTAGATGGAAAAAAGTTAATTACTCCCCACTCTGTTGAAATTCATCATTTTGAATTTTTTTTTACCGAAACAAATATTATACCATAATATGTATAACGGTGTCCTGTTAATTCCATGTCCAGTTGGAAAATTTTCGATGGATTTCCCCCCCCCCAAAAATTTGGCTTCGGCCCGTCCCTGTATTTGATATTATATTTAAGATATAAAAACTCGACCACCATCCACATCTCGTAACACAAGCGCCTCAATAACACATCGAATGTTAAGTAATTTGCAATGAAAAATGACGTTTTTGAGTTCCTCCAAAATAGTAAATACCGCAAACATTAATTTTTTGTGGTGATTTGATACATTCTGTATAAGAATATTTACTTTTTTCATTGTTGTGTATCTGTTTTGGATCTCATGACTCCATGTTAGTGTGTTTCTTAATGTTTTCAATGCACGCTATAAATGTATGTTAATCCTTAACTTGATTCTGAATGAAAGTGAAAGTAGACGTATATGGAAAATAAAATGAAACTTCTTTCCTCTGAATGATGTCATTTTTCATTCACCCCAAAAATTTTGGGGTTCACCCAAATCTCTAGCACTCTATCGGGTCTCTTCACTGTTGTGCGAATAAATGTTCACTAAGCACGAACAAACCCACAAAGGCATAATAAAAACGGAATCAAGACCTAACCCGCTTTTATTCATGCAAATTTATGCTCGCTGCCTGATGAAGCAAATAAGTAAATTATATTGAATTAAAACATTATGAACACCGCGAACATAAGAACAGTTTGACGTTTCTGTAATTAGTTGAATTCATACAGGTACAAGAAAAATTATTAATGGTGGCGAGAAAAGATGGATAATAAACGTACCAGAGTCGATACCATCTAAAACTTGTTTTCTCCCGAGAAATCAGTGTTAATGAAATCGCAAATTGTTAACAGATTGTTGCATTTAGTCTTTACAATTTAATTGCTGGCATTCGCCCACCTTTCTCATGATATAAATGTTTGATTAACAAGCCTCCAGTTTTTCTGGAAAAGTTAACGGGAATCACCGAAGATATCAATCTTTAATTAGTTTATTGGATATTTACGACAGTCTAGGTGTTGAGCCATCGATAACTAGAGATATTTGAAATTTATTGGACATTAATCCTGTACTCCATTTAAATAACATAACTGAAGTGACGTGAGGAACTTTTGTTTTCTGCAAGTGCCATTGTAGTGAATCATTGAGAAAAGAAAAGAAATAAAAAGGAAAACAACCCAATATGCAGAAGACACCTATGTTCTATAGGTGTCTTCTGTTCTATTATGCAAAATAATTCAGCGACAAAGCAGACAAGATGAAAATAATTACGAAATTACGTAATAAAAATCTGCATGGATATTGAAGAATAGCACAAATTTAACGGAACACGTGATTCATAATAAATGTGATGAGTTACAGACGAGTTCTCTGAATATGAATATTCAAGCAGAACTGAGTTATTTCATTTCCCTTTAGCATTTGAAATTGACGTATCTACATGTGAGTGGGGTTGGCACAGCATTTTGTGATTTTCGGAAAATAAAAATTGTACTAAATTGTGCTGGAATTGTGGTGCTTTATGCCGCTGCAATTTTTCCTGCATTCAATATGGTTCTGAAGATATTTCACAAAATATATGTTTTACGAAACAGCTAAAATAGATTGTGAGGTATACTTGTACTTAGTTGTGTACTGAGTTGTGCAGTTCTTATTTCCCTGAAAGTCCTTCTTATTTCTGAAAATTAAAAAGAAAAATTATTTCAACAGTGGGGTTTTTTTCTGACCAATTTGCTAATAAAACTGTTCTACATTAGTAGTGACACATGCTGGTGAAAAGAAAGAAGTTTCAATTTTCGTCTCATATCAAAGGAAATAGTATATTGTGGGAAATCAGTAAATATTGTTGGTTCATACAACACATTTTGTGAAATATCTTGAAAACCGTATGGAATGAAAAAAAAATTTCAACGGCTACCGAACACAATTCGAACACACAAACTTAACACAATTTAGCACAAAGAAGTTTTCCAAAGTGTTGGACTAACTTCAGCCACAGTTGCCAGGTATACTGATTTTCATACAATCTACTTATTCTTCATATTTTCTGCATATAAGGTAAAAACTGTTGATTTTTTCTGAGAATCTGACCGGCACAAGTTAGCACATTTTCAGATGAAACAATTTTCCAAAAAAAAAGAGGAAAAATGGAAATTTCTTGATTTTTTGGGGTAATTAGCGGGATATTCGTTAAAATTACAATGACAACACTTTACCTATGAGTAGCACAAATTTTGAGGTTGCATGATTTCCTTGAAAAACAAGAAAAGAGATCGGATGACCTTTTCGTAGTTTTCCGGAAATTCCGAAGAAGAAAATATTCACGGTACGAGGCAGCACAAATGAAGCACAAATTTTTCCATATATTTGTGAAAAGAACTTAGAGAGACTTTCGAAAAAATTCGAAAGACGCAACTCAGTACATGTTTAGCACAATTTTTTTCGCTTTTTGAAATATGTATTTCAAGAGCTATATCGAATTGGAAAAAATTCAATGACACAAAGCTTCACAAACTTAGCACAATTCAGCACAACAACAATTTTTGGAAAAGTCCTGCCCGAACCTCACACACATCGTTCCTACCCCATTCTCATACAAATATCAGGTGATATAAATATCACTATTAATGAAATCGTCCCCGCTGCTTGACGCATTGTTGATGTCGGCACCTTTGATGTGATAACAAAAGCTTTGCGTGATGCCGAAACCAAAAAGACGCGACCTACGGTCTAAACCAGGGATGCGAAGACGTGGGATAATTGTTATTTATCGAGCTGCTTGGACAGCCTTCCACATGTCGGGGGCATGGAGATCTGAATCTATGGCTTCATTTACGCTTTAGGACTAAAACATCGTTCTGTAAGTTGGGTGGGTGTATTTATCTATTCAAGTTAAAGGAGCAAGGTGCTTTCTGTATATGTGGAAGTGAATTTTATCTGCAGAAGGAATGTATAGAAATAAAATATATCCTTAAACTTTCGGTAGGTAACTGAGGTAGGTTTTTTGGTGATGTTTCACAAACTGTCCCAGTGCGTTTTTTAGTCGACGATTTATTCAAAAACTTATTGTTTGTTGAGGAATAAGTCCCATAAGGCTCATCATTCAGTTACATTTTCAAGTCTTCAGGAATAACTAAGTTGATCGTGTTGCTGCCACATCATATCGAATATTATATCCAGATATTTTTTCGATTTACAAGACATTCCCGAGATTTATACAATGTCACGGCTTCATCAGTTAGTTGATCCTATAGCCAAGTTGTGAAGGTTAAGTTTATATTACATTTTCTCAGATTTTGTAGATTCATCAAATCGAAAAATAAAATATGGTTATAATTTGGAACCTTCATAATGTATCGTTAAAATCGGAACCATAATTTAGTAGCCACTTGTACTGTTTGTCACTACATTGAGTTCGGAACTTAATTGAGTCCTGAGTCAAAAATCAGTTATTATGCGTGCGCATTTAATTTGTGACTCAGGACCCAAATAAGGTCCGAATTCAGTGTACTGGCAAGCGGCCCTTATAACTGTTATAAAATTTGATATTTTTAACGTTTCTTCATCACGTCTTTTCAACTGGATTATGGTCTCACTTGTCGAAATTTTCGAAAAAATCAAATATATTAAACAACTATCAGTATAATGAGAAATGTATTAGTGAAATTTCATTTCCTCGGCATCAACTTATTCTACTGGATATCCCATTTTCCGTACCGATAACCGGAAGATGCAAAAAAATTTAAAAATATATTAGGGTGACAAGAGCATCTTCTGAAAATTTTCAGAATCGAATATTATTCAGGGGTAGGAAAATTTAATGAAAATCCTTTACTGCAGCCAAAGTAAAAATATTGCACTCGAATGAAATACAATTAAAATAAAACAAAATAACATTGATTATTTGGTGATTTTTTTGCGGAAATAAAGTAAATAATAACTTGTTGATGAAGATATTTCAACTAACATTCAAAAATCTTGAAATTAATAATGCTATACTGACTGGAAAAAGTCTTTTTTTAAGATCTTATATTTCTGCTTTATCTTACGGACAACCCCAGTAACTAGTCACTGGGTGATTAGCAGACAACCCAGAATGTTCGATTTTATGTATCACAGAACACTGGAAATCTGAAAATGAAATCAGGAATTTTGGTTTAAATTCTTTCAAACTGGTTGCTTGTATTTGCCGCGAATTTGGGAAACATGGAGGTTCCGCAATTTATATAAAGGATGGTTTGAAAGCTAAAGATCTCAAGTACATTAGTGAGTTATCTGTGTTGGGAGATTTTGAGTGTAGTGCTTCGGAATGTGTGGTGAATAAGGTGAAACTGATCATTCTTTCAATATATAGACCACCTAATGGAAATATTGATTTATTTTTTGACAAACTTGAGTTTATCTTATCCGAGAAAATCGAACCTAATAGAATCATCTTCATTGCAGGTGATTTTAATATTGAACTGATAAACGATAATGATGTTAAAATAAGGTTTTTAGCACTTCTCAATAATTTTTCTGTGAAACCTCAAATTGATGACTACACAAGGATTACTAATCACTCTCGAAGTTGCTTAGATAATATTTTAACAAACTCATCTAGTGTTATATCATCTCAAGTTCTTGAATTTCATATTTCTGACCATAATGCTCAAAAAGTATGTTTCAGTTTGGGGAACAACGCCAATAATGAACTAGTCCGAAAAAGATTCTTCAACGATAAAAATAAAAATTATTTTGCACGTAAGCTGCGGGAACAAAATTGGGAAAACGTATATAACGTTGAAATTTCTGACGTAAATAAACAATGGCATACATTTATCAATGAATTCATTGAGATTTTCAATGAATGTTTTCCACTAACCCAGGTATACAAACATTGTAAGTCAAAAAATATAATGAAAAATGCGGAAATTGAAATAATGAAGCAAAAATTAGATACTCTGTTGATTCTATCTAGAAGTAACTCGTCATACAAAACATATTATTCTAGTATCAAACAGGAATATGATAATTTGCTTAAAATCAATAAAAGCAAATCATATGAGGATAGAATTAGAAAATCCGATAATAAAATGAAATCTATGTGGGCGATATGTAAAGAATTGACGGGTAACAATAAGTCACAGGGAACATCCATATGCGACGACACACTTAAATTAGCGAATGATTTCAATGAACATCTAATCAAAGTTACGCAAGAGTTATTAGTTGATCAAAATGATATCCCTTTTGTCAATAATATTCCGGATAATGATAAATCGATGTTTTTAAAACCTATAAATGCAGAAGAGCTCATTGAATTATCTAAACATTTAAAAAATAAACACTGCAGTGGTTATGATAATGTACCTGTCAGTATCGTAAAAGACTCAATAAGTGTATTGTCGAATGTACTATGTTACATCATAAATAATTCGATGAAGTATGCGATATTTCCAGATCAGTTGAAATTTGCTTTGATAATTCCACAGTTTAAAAGAGGTGATCCACTCGATCTTGGAAATTATAGACCGATAAGTTTATTACCCTCATTCTCTAAGATCTTTGAATTGGTAATGACTTCTAGATTGCTCAATTTCATGAACTCTGATAAATTGTTTTCCCAATTTCAACATGGGTACTTGAAAGGCAGATCTACAAACTCTGCAATTTATAATTTTGTTAGTACTATCTTGGACAGTTTAGAGAATAAGAACTTATCACTTGGACTATTTGTTGACTTGAGTAAAGCTTACGACTGTGTCGCTCATGAAATACTGCTCTCAAAGCTTCATAGGTATGGTATAAGAAACAATGCTAATGATTGGATTCGATCCTATCTATGTAATAGAAAACAACAAGTGATTATTAAGGGAGGTGATAAAGAAGTCAAATCGAATGTACATTCCATTGATGTAGGTATAGCACAGGGCAGCATTGTGGGTCCTCTTCTTTTTGTGATATATATAAATGATCTTCCTTCTTCATTAAATGAATGTTCCATTATTAACTACGTGGATGATACCAACGTTTTGATCACAGGAAAAAATCCATCAGAAGCAATTGAAAAAACAGAAACCACCTATACTGGAATCAATGATTGGTTTTCTATGAATAAACTGACAATAAACCAATCAAAAACTAACTTGATAATGTTCAGAACGAAACAGTCGCGATATTCTCCTCCGGAAAGTTTGTTTTTGGAGAATAAAGAAGTTTATTTCATGCCATGCACGAAATTCTTAGGGATTCATATTGATGAATTTCTAAATTGGGGTACTCATATTAATAACATTTGTATGAAGTTAAGTAGCATAACTTACGGAATTAGAACTGTAGCTAGATATATGAATGAGGAAACCGTCAAGATTTTGTATCATGCTAACTTCGAGAGTGTCATGAGATACGGTATCATTTTCTGGGGTGGAAATTCTGAAATAAAATCTGTTTTCATTTCACAAAAAAGGGTAATCAGGTACATTTGTGGACTAAAATATAGGGATTCTTGTAGGGGAAAATTTAAGACTCTGTATTTATTGACTGTTTATGGTTTGTATATTTATGAATGTTTGCTATTTGTTTTTAAAAATAGGGATTATTTTATATTCAGTGGTGATCATAATTATAATACACGAACCCTAAACCTGATTTTTCCTCAACATAGGTTAACAATGATGGAAAAGGGTCCGTACTATATGTGTATTAAGTTTTATAATAAATTACCGCACCATTTGAAAAATTGTGACGGTTTGGTTAGATTTAAGAGATTGATAAAAAATATGTTAGTCCGATTGGAACCCTATTCTTTGAGAGATTATTTAGAGTCGGAGAATTTGTTTTGATTTATTTTGTAGTTTTGACGTCATTTCATTTTTTTGTATGAATTTGTATACGAAATCTGAAATAAAGAAGATTACTTACTTACTTACTTACTTAATCGCATCAAAAATTATATTGTCTTCGTGTTTAATTTTTTTTGTAAAATTTTTTTTAAGTATACAGGGTGTCCCGTAAAGACCACGTCAAACGAAAACGGAATGTAGATCAGAATGTGCTCTACCTGATGTAAAAAAATTTTTCATATGAAAGTCTCACAGTTTTCGAGATATTTGATGTTTTATGAAAATGTTGAATTTTTACACTTGAAATGCTTTCTCTCTTGCGGAAGCTAGAATTGAATACTTTTTGAATCAGTTTTTTCCGTGAATATTGTTGAATGATTACTTCAATTTATGCAATGAAAAATAACACAAAATATTATACAGGTATTCTGAAAAAAAAAATTTTAAATTCATGTTTCGAAAGAAGTGATTTTTGTACTGAATTCTATCTGACGTGGTGCAAAAAAAAGACACTAGACCTTTTCTGCATATTACGTTGAAAATTTGCCCATTTTGTGAGGATTCCGAAAAGGTAAAATACAGGTGATAACCTTCCTCAGAAAAAAAGATATTTGAATATTTATCGAAAATGGAGCATTCCTGTGAAAAACTGATTTTTTCACCTTTTCCATAAATACTTTCATTTTGCACTTTCTGCTGAAAATAATCAATCAACAAATCAATAAAATGTTATTAAGATGCCAATTCACTGAATGAGTTTTTTTATTCCTTTTTCTTTGCCTAAAGAACTTTCGAACATTGACATGATGTGATGCGATTTAATGATTCAAACTTAAGGTACTTAAGGTATCTATGGAAACGTTCATTTTCATCTAGTGAAAGTTAATGCGTAGCAGTTTACTGGGTAAAATGTCTACAGAAAATGTTTCGTATACTGCAAGAGAATATGCCGACATGCACCTTATTTATGGAGAAGTACGTCTTAATGCTAGAGCAGCATCGAGGCTTTATTCAGAGCGGTACCCCAATCGCCGACATCCCAATTACGAAGTTTTCATCCGGACTCATAATGCAATTGTCGAAGGAAGAGTTCCTGGGAGTCGTAAAAGTAGTGGCCGGCCTTCGATTGTGGAGGATGACACCATTTTGAATGTAGTCGAAAATAATCCTTCTGTATCAACCAGAATGATAGAGCTCATGACAGGCATATCCAAAACAAGTGCCCATAGAACCCTGAGGAAACACAAATATCACCCCTACCATATTCAGAGAGTTCAACAACTACTACCCAGAGACTATCAAGCCCGAGTAGAATTTTGTCAACAAATGTTGCTGAAACATACAGAAAATCCCAATTTTTTCAATAATATCCTTTGGACTGATGAGTCTTCCTGTACTCAAAGCGGGTATATCAATCTGCATAATCTTCATAGTTGGAACATCGAGAATCCGCACAATATAAGGCAAGATAGATCCCAATATCGATTTACGGTGAATTTATGGACTGGCATATACGATGGAAAAATATTCGGTCCGACAGAATTGCCGCAATCATTAAACGGCACCAACTATTTGAATTTTCTAAGGAACAGTGTACCCTTACTCTTAGAAGATATACCACTGGAAATGCGACGTAATCTATGGTTTCAACACGACGGGTGCCCAGCACACTACAGTCGTCATGTTAGGGAATATTTAAACCAATCATATACTCACCGGTGGATCGGAAGGGGCGGTGAAATTTTGTGGCCTCCACGTTCACCAGACTTAAATCCTTTGGATTTTTTTTACTGGGGTTTTTTAAAAAATGAAATTTATTCGAACCCCATAAGAGATGAAGCACAACTAAGGTACCGCATTCGTATTTCAGCAGCCAAAATAGCGGGGAGAAGTTTGTATGGTTTGAAAAGGTCATTTCTCAATAGATGCAGGGCATGTATTAGCGAAGGAGGTGGTCATTTTGAGCACTTGCTCTAATAAGAATCCTGAATTTTTATTATTGATATTTTTATAGAGTTTCTTCACAATACATTTGTTGATATTGAAGGTCCTGTGCGTTATTACATTATATCATTGCAATTAATGAATAATTTCACTTTATAGGTATTTTGAGGACAAACTGACATTTTTCAAGAGAATAATTCAATATGTTACACCAGAATCTGCAAAATGAAAGGACTTGTGGAAAAGTTCACAAAATCAGTTTTTCACAGAAATGCTCCATTTTTGATAAACATTCAAATATCTTTTTTCGTGAAGAAGGTTATCACCTGTATTTTACTTTTTCGGAATCCTCACAAAATGAGCAACTTTTCAAGGTAATATCCAGAAAAGGTCTAGTGTCTTTTTTTTATACCACGTCAGATAGAATTCAGTACAAAAAAAAACACTTCCTTCAGAACATGAATTTCAACTTTGTTTTCAGGATCCCTGTATAATATTTTCTACTATTTTTCATTGCATGAATTGAAGTAATCATTCAACAATATTTAGAGAAAAAAAACTGATTCGAAAAGTATTTAATTGTAGCTTCCACAAGAGAGGAAGCATCTTAAGTGAAAAAATTCAACATTTTCATAAAACATCAAATATCTCGAAAACTGTGAGACTTTCATATGAACGATTTTTTCACATCAGGTAGAGCACATTCTGATCTACATTCCGTTTTCGTTTGACGTGGTCTTTACGGGACACCCTGTATATCAGTGAGTTATATTTTTGTGATGCTTCTCTGTAAGTTAAATGATTTTTATCAATGTCTCACTCCGCTAAGCATACTTCAGAAAAATTGGTATATTTTCCTATGCCAAAATGCGCAGAGTATTCATTCAGCATTGTCCTAAACGAAATAAATAAAAGAGATCCCTGTTGTCGTTTGATTTGCATACAACATTGTTTCATGACATTCTTCATATCCCAATATGAATCCCAGTATGCGTAAAAAGTTTTACATATGCAAATAGTGAAAAGCAGTGAGGTCACTAGAAAGTATGAGTTGTTATAAAATAAAAACATGCCTCTACTAACCTGAATCCCATAATTTTTTTCCGTCAAATAAAACGCATTGGTCACGACAAGGTCAATAGGAATGAACTGTTGAACGAACCGAAAAGGTGCTACATCATTTCATAAATTTGTCCCATCACTCATTCATGGCAAGAAAGAAAGAAATCTGTAATATTGATCATTGTCTCAAGTTATAGGACTGTCCCAAGTCACCACGTAATCATTTGTTCTGAATTATGATGAAATTTCGAGAACTTCACTGCAAGATCCAATGGTATCCCACTGAAACTCGATAGATAGTTGAAAATGAAAACATATATACGGTGTCAATTTACTTGAACCACCCTGTATTTTTGTTTGTATGAGTCATCACCAGATAAAATCAAAAGAGTGATTTTCCTCTCATAGAGGAAACAAAGAGATATTCACTTCAATCTGAGTTCCTACTAGATTCGATTTTTGTGGTTCAAATGAGTTCATCCAAGAAACTTGTGGGGATTCTTTCGTGACCGATGACCTCTCAAATCCATGACTAGACTTATGAGAAAACATCCTGTGATTGGGAAGCCTTTCATAATTATTTGTAATGAGACTGAAAACTTACTGTTTCTTCTTGTTTTCTGTCAATCAAGATGAAACCTCTCCAGTCTCGAACATCCAAAAACATTCATTTCGCATATTGGAGAATCAATAGGTGCCATAATTCGTTGTTTCCAGCAAGCAAGTTGAGTTGAACCATTCATTAATTAATATGATATACCTACATGTATAAATAAAATACCGGTCTACACGAAAGTTGGCTATTATAGAAATACGTATCACTTCATTCATTTCAAACGTTTATTTCTGCAACTGGTGAACTCGCGATCTACCAATATCTCTATTTTAACGTTATTGTTATGTTCACGCTCTCTTATCTTCGAAGGTCTTGATGTTTCACCTGTATGAGTTCTTTCACGAATATAAGCATACTTTTGTTTCTCATTCAAAGGTTTAGTTTTTGTTAGTAAAGATCTTAAATCAGTAGCGCAGCAATGAGGGGAGCCCCGAAATTAATTTTTGTTTAAACAAAAGTGAGACTTTTCGATCATACGTCAAAGATGCATGTTGATCGAGGGGCCGAAATCTCAGGGGGGGGAGGGTGCACGCCCCTCTGCGGGCACCCATGGCCATAACGAATTTTTGTTTACATCTGCATTATATCATCAACAGTAAACTTTGAATTTTCATAAATTGTATTATCATCTATTAATTTTGTTCCTACAACTTGAAGTTTTTTACTAACTGCAATATTAGGAAAAAAGATTTAGAAAATGCAACATCAAAACCTACTAGAATTTCACTCGCATTCATATTAATTTTTTTCAACTTTTCAAGAAAGTGTTTGGTGTTTAAAAAAACTGTTCGACTTTCCTGTTCGCGGTTCCAAGAATTCTAATAAATATTATTTTAATAAAGAGATCCACATACTATTGGTCATTGATGGAATAAGGGGTTTATGTAAGCTATATAAAAGTGGAGTTTTGCTATAAGGATGCCTTCAAGATGTCATCAATTACTTTTGAACATGTCTGAAATTTTGGGAATGTTTCGATATAAATTTTTCATTTTGGATATCAGGACATTTCGAGATAAAATAGATCAGTGTCATCAGTATCTAGTATTCATCTATGGTCATCATATATTGACAAATATCAAATGATAAATCAAACAACTTTCACGATTCTGAAGATTTTCATGAATTTACAAATTTGTCTGAAGAAGGATTTTGATATAGACTCCGAGACGTTTCAAAGTTCAATGGTTCGAAGTGTAATTTCTTGTTTCATTGCAACAATTTTTGAAACATCCCTGACGAACTAGTGTACTAGTTTTACTCAGGGACCTTTCTTCTGTTATTTAAAACATAGATTTTCCTGAAACTGGGAGGGAAAACACTTGAGAATTTTCAGAAAAATCTTAAAAGTAGGTTGACAATTATTCAATTAATTTTTGGCCATTTCGGCAAATAAAATGAAATGCCTAAAATCCCAACCCAAATATTTGTTTTTTGCGGATGTGGTCTATGATGAAAAATACATGCGGATTAACATCAGACTGATATCAAACGTTTTGATTATTCACTTCTTCCAAATAACTAACATTTTGGGTATTCACTTCCTCGTTAAAAAAAATACACTAAAAAAAACTGCTGGTTATAGTTTCACAAAATTGGTGTTCTCTATCAAGGTCATCTTCATTCAACGGATTCAAAATTTTTATTTTGTATGGATGAAACTTATGTTATAAAATTTTAACTGAATAAGTAATAGACACCGAACAATAAGACACAAATGTTTTGGTTGATACTGGAGGATGGATCACATCACAGCAGCAGATGCAATAATATTAACTTGTTCTTGGGAAAGTGACTTTTCTACAGCTCCTTTTTTTTTCGGTTTCACAACCAGTTCTTCTATGAGCACATTCAAATATTTTCTTGATATTAGGTTTTCAGGACATCGTCATTGTTAATTCTTTCCGCTTGATGAAAATTTCGTCCAGCTGCTTCGTGAATTAGAATTACTTGTGTTTTTTTTCCTAGGTCGTACATTTTTAAGGGAAAGTTGTGAAATAATTCAATATCAACCAAGCACTTTTACTTCAAGATGTAATATTTCCCTGGCGGTTTTTCAACTACAAAACCAAGATATGAAATATTGCAGGTGTATATATGGATGGAGAATTTACATCTGCTACCATTTTTCATAAACTACCTGATCACGGAAAAATATCACTGACATATATTGTTTTGTTTGATAATAATCAAACAAAACAATATATAGTCCGTTTCAAAATGATTGTCATCAGAGCAAGCCATGGAATTCCAGCCGGGGCTTTATTTCTAGTTACAAAAAGTAACTAAAAATTTCTGTGGGTTCATCATAGATTGAAATATATCAATATAACCTATAAAATGATTGAATATATTTTTCAAGGCAAATAAATTTGAAGATTTTTTTGTGGAATAATATTATTTTCGTCATTGTTGGACACATTTTCAAATTCAGCTTCAATTACAAGAGAAAAACAAGCTGAGTTGATGACTAAAATATACACACCCACACTATTTCGCTGTAGATCAAGCATGGGAATTGGAAATTCAGGATTGATAATAAAAATAGCGTGGAATACTTCAACATGAAATCTTGGAGGCTTTCGAGGAACTCCAATGTAGAGATATCATTCATTTAATAATCAAGGATAACTAAAAGTTCGTTCTCTATGAAGACTCTTCCGCAAATTTTGGAATCTTGATTACTATCGAAAATTCAGCCGAGTTCTCACCCTGTGTTATTTTTTCTGAGTAGGTATTGAGGAAAAGAAAGTATAATGAAGCTGACATAACTTTATGATTCCATAGCCAAGTTGTTGAAACAAAAAGAAAATATTTGTTGACAAATTGTGAATCATTGGAAGTGTGATATGCTATAAAATAGATCACTATTATTTGTATTTTTATTAATACTGTCTTTTTCATGTTTCATTAAATAATATACCAAATGTTGATTTTGATTAAAACTCGGTTACTTTTCAGGCAATTCAAAAAATATGTACAAACTGATTTATTCATTGTTTCTGATTTTAGAAAGAATAACGTTGTATAATGTCTCTTTGAAGGTATAATCATGTGGAATAGGTTTCCATCCACTGCTCACTTCTGACTGTTAATGACTTGTCTTGCCTTCTTTCTCTCCAAAATTCATCTGAAAGTTCTAGGTGAAAACTGAAATTTGAGACTTTTTTATTTATTCGGAAAAATCGTAAACACCTCGAACAAGTAAATGATTGTTACCTGATTAACTTAGCAAAACGCGATTAAAACTGGCAGAAACCTGCTGAATTGTTGAAAAACTCGCAATACCGACGAAAACTGCTTCACGTTTTCTTGTAGTTAGGCGGGGCGAGAGGTATCTTGATGAATTCCAGCCATTTTCAATTCGTTAATACTTGAGAAATATTCAAATTCAAAACTATTTTTTCGATTTAATCAAGAACATAAGCATACAGAAATAAATTCGAAAGGAGGTTAATTCAAACTCTGAAATGTCAAAACTTAGTGTTTTCAATCAACACCAACCTAAATCCTAGAACTCAAAAGTTACTGATCGGATATTACCAACATATTTTGGAGATTCCACAGCCGCCCGAGATGCCAATCATTTTGAAACGGACTATATGTCAGTCAATTAATCAGCTTCATAATGAAGTCGTATGAACATTTTTGAAATACCTGATGTTCTTTATCAAGAATCAGGAAAAAGCGTGTATTTTCAATATTTGGTCCCCAGATATTGATTCGTTCAGATCTTAGACAGGAAGGTGTTCTATTAATCTATTCACGTACCCACTGTAGGTATAAGAAATAAAAATCTGTACCTGGTAATCGAAAACTTCATTATCGGTATTGAATATCAATTTTATGGTGGTGTTGGAAGTAGATATATATGTTGCTATTCATTCGAAAAAGAGCTCAAAAGCTCCTGCCTTTACATCAGAGTTGTTCTCAAATTTTTTCATTACTTTATTTTAATTAGAAGACTCACACATTTATGATATTCCATTACCCGATAGTCTCCATTAAAAGAAAACAGATTTCTGATCAAGTTGTTCTTATGTTTCTATAAATTTCATTTCGTTAAATGAATGGCTTTTTCTGACCAGAAATATTTTTAATTTTAGTGAATCTTGAATCTAGGAGTTTATGCGTATGTGCTGACCCTTCAGAAGTTAGTTTAAAAGAATATCTCAAACCATTTTTACTCACATCGTGATTATTTTTTTCAGTTTATGCAGCAGTAGGTACATCACAACTGAGTATGAATAATTCAGGTAGCCATCTGCCATCTTCCCACATGTAATAATACCGATCGTCCCTTGCGTGCATTTAATAATAGACGTGGTATTACTGCGTTGTTGTCCTAATAGAGGACATTACTTACCCAAAACATTTCAATTTTTAATCCCACCAAAGATCACCAGTTATTATGCACGATCCGTATAGGGAACCTAAAGTTGATCATTACGAAAGAAGCATGACAACTGTTTGACATGAAATCGTAAATAAAAAATTTATTGGGGTTAATAGAACGATGATATTCTTACGTGAGGTGAACCACTATTCGGTTATTTATTGATGAAATCTCACGGTTCTGATTTAATTTTTTTATGGGACATTGCGTTGGAACGAAGGCGGGTGGAAAAAGTGTCACATGGCAGTCGGGGATGTATCTATTGGTTAAGATATGAAAATAAATACATGGTATGAGCACTGATTAGAATTTGTTTCGACAGTTTTAAGAATTTCGGCGATGTTTTGTTCAATCAACCATTTGAAAAATACCAAGTTTGTCCTCTGAAAAATTTTCGGTTTTGACCTGTATTTCAGAAGAAAAAAATTGAAATATTTCTGTTTGTGGGTCCAAAATTAAAAAAAAAGGGAAATAGGGTCGCGAAAACCCTTTCATTTAATAGGAAACGCAAAGCTTGTCAAAGAAGACTAGCTCATTAGGAGCCAAACGGTAGGAAATAGTTCGAGTGCCCCCCTTATGTTTAGCAATGATTCAATAACAAACTTCAGCATTTTTGGTAGCTGAGGCTACATCATTAATTTTTATGCCAGATGCCTTCTGAGCCTTTTTATTTCTGGCAACATTTCCATCTTGGGGCCTGATGAGTCATTTTTAGTTTCTTCAAGTACATTTGTCTTTTTTGGCCATTTGGGAGCATTTGCTGGTGCAGGGCCAAGGACAGACCCCCCCCCCCTCCGTAAACTATTAGCCCATCTTGTAGTGGCTTTTCCTGTACGAATTGTTCTCCAATTCTAAGACTTTATCATCCATCCTTAAACTGATCTTTCCAATCGGTGATATTTCTCTTTAAGCAATGGTTTGATGAAAACCCGTGGCAGAAAGAAAATGGCAAACTTGGTGCAAGAAAAATTTAGATCGAAGGCTTCTGAACGGTTTAATGTACCTGAACATCTTTGAGACGTTTTGCAGCCAAAAAAGGGAGAAACTAGAAACCCATCAACATTGGTGAGTAGACCAATCTGGTCTGGGTCATATTGACCCACCGTGTTTGAATTTTGAATTCTATCGAATATTCAAGTTTGAAAACAAGTATTATCTAAGTTATGTTTCAATGTTAAAGGCCTGTAATTTATTATTGTTGATGGTAACTTTCAAGTTCAAAGAAGTGGTATAGATATTTCGACTAAAGATTATTCTATCTCATAAATTCCGTGTTTTCAAGGCTTACAATGTGCCACATTACCCGAACTTACTTTATTTTACAAATCATAATTTCTGATGCTGTGAAATGGAATAGCACGTTCAACAGCTAAACTGACCTATTTTCCTGGTATATGATGTACTTCATATCCTGCATCTAAAAAAGTACAATTACGAAGTGCCCTATAGGTTAATTTTTTTCGTACCTTTTCCAGCGTTGGTACCTGTTTATTTCACATTAAGGCTGCCACAAAATAGATGAGCTTAAGGTATATTCACATCACAGTAATGAATCTTGTTTTTGAAATAGTTTTATCTTTTTCTGTATTTTTTTGGATATCATATTTATCAAAAATCGTTTCAGCCACTGCCCTTAGATTGCTACCGGGTAAATTATTGATAGTGAGAAAATCTTCATGTCGAGAATCATACCTAATCAATTATTCAATAATAATAATAATAATCTGTAAACTCATCGTTCTTATTTTTTTGGACAGAAAATTCACAATATCAATATCAAGAATGTGTATTTTCTATTCCAACTGAGTAATATTTCGAACAACTTTAAAGGCTTTCTAAAATCCATCATAAATTACTTTAAATAACATTGTTAGTAGTACATGTTACTACTGACCGTGGAAACCTTCTACCAAGGGCGTCGCTAGAAATTTTTTCTGGGGGGGGGGGGTAAAAAAAATTTAGGATATAGTATTTTGTCACGATATGTTCCTATGTAATGATTATATGACTTATTTTCCGAACAAAATATTTTCCTGGGCGGGGTAATTACTCCCATTACCCCCCCCACCCCGTAGCGACGCCAGTGCCTTCTACATAGTAGGCAGGAACTGCAACCCTATTTATGATGACGATAATTGGATCTCAGCTCTTACATATTAATATAATAAGAAAAAAATCAAGCACCTTTTATACAAATAGAACGTTTTAAACGCAAATGAATGTGTCGGTCGAAATAAGATCGCAAGAAAAGCATATCGACAAAGAAAATGTATAATAGCAGATTTTGAACGCAACTTGCCACTGATTTTGTCAATAATTCTTCAATTCCCTGTAAATATACAAATGAATGGTATAAGTATTTTCTTATGTATTATTTAGATGAATCGCCACAGATATTGAATCTTGATCGAAAGAACAATTATTGTAAAATTTTAACTTCAACGTACATATTGTAACGAAGCAAACTTTGTCACTAAGTACAACCTGTACATTTTCCAACTATTTCCGAATTCAAACACGAAATTTTTCTAATTTCGTATTGTGGCGAGGTGATCTTCGTTACTGTAATCATACTATATTTTCCAACAATTTTAAATTCAAACGTGAAATTATTTCGAGTTCCATATCGTGAATATCTAACAAGCCAATTTCAAATTCCTACCTATGTAGAAAAACTTATGTTCGCCGTAGTCGGCGACCTTATCTATCCAACATGTCTTTTTTTGTGCAGGATGGCAATTGTTTTGACGAATTTCGAAACTCGAAATTTTCCCCCTCCAACCGAACCTATAACCGATTGCAATCGGAGAGTCAGTTTTAGTTCCGAAAAGTTTTCCATAAATTTCCCCTAGAGTTCCGGATAGTTTTCCTCGGAGTTTTCGAATAGTTTTCTGATAGTTTCGAGATTTATCTCAGAGTTCTACCCGATCCCGAGTTTGATATTCCTTAATTTTTCGAAAGTCAAATTCTAATCGCCGGTGTGTTTCAGAATTCGTATTCTCGTACAGACAGTAATTTCAGTGTTCTCGACGACTGAAATAGGACCCGAGTGGTATGTTGGGACAAGAAATCCATAGGATTTGTAAGATCCATTTTATTCACCTGTTTACGTAGCCGGAAAATTTTCCTGTACTGTGCGATGGAGGGTCGAAATCCATAATTTTTAACCTTCATTACTGATTTTCAGCAATTTACCGCGTTGTCTACGTAGGCCCCGGTGGTAGAGGTATCATTGAGTTGATACTTTTCTATCACTCCAGTAGAGTCGGTCTCAGTGCTCCCTGCTGGTGGCTTCTCCTTAGTGGAAGCGCTGAACGGACACTTCAATCTTGCCTTAATTTCCAGGTGCGGTTACCATCTTGCCAGATATACACATCTTCTGTTCCCCCAACTCATTTTGGCGCCAATACAATGCCCACCTAGGTTACTGTTACCCAGCATTGGCGTCGATACGGGGGGGGTAATGGGGGTAATTGCCCCCCCCCCCCAAGGAACATGATGGCTTTCAAAAATTTTAAAAATAAGTTATACAATCATTACATATGAACATATCATGACAATACAGTGTTATGTCCCTTTTTTCTCCCTTTGAAACGTACTTCGACGAATGCAACGATTTGAGTAGGAATGTATTCACAATTGAATACTCTATCAAAGTTGAAACAAAAAAACAGAAAAAAAAATTTGAAAATTTTTTTTTCATACCCTGTAGTGAAAGTGATCAGGCTCTAGGTCCAGGTCTCCAGAAACGTCTAATAGGCCGCTGAACTTGGTACATCCTAAATTTTTTCACCTCCCCCTCCAGAAAAAATTCCTAGCGACGCCCTTGAGTATATCGGAAATCACAACAAAAATCGTTCAAAACACTGAATATATCCTTAATTCCAAACACTAAGTGCAATAAACGCTGCAAAGAGTTCGAAATCGCCAACACAAATTAGGAAATTTTGTTCAAAATTGTTTCTTCAATATGACTGATTTAGTTCAAAACCGTTTCACTACTGAATTAGGAACCTGTTTTTTTTTAAGTATCTTGATTTATGACAGACACTTTGACACACAATTTCTATTTTATTCCCTAGTTATGTTGCTTTTTTTTATTTCATGGAATCTGGAAGCAAAAGTACCTAAGGTTATTTTTTTTATCAAACGAAATATTTTTTCCCGAAAATTTTGTTTCTTTTTTTCTGTGAAATGGACTCATGTTAGGGATGAGCAGTTTCAATATAATGAATCTCATCAAAGTGGTAAGTAATTAACTTTGATTTCTCATCTACCCAACATTCAATCATGTATATTTCTTTATTTTATGAAATCTGCTTTTTTGTGAGAAATATCTTGTTTTATGATGTTTGAAATTTTGCGATACACCTAAGAATGAAACTGAACTTCATTAAAGAATGAAACAAAAAATGTGTCTCAAAATTTCATAAATACTTCAAGGTACTCCTCACAAAAAAAAACGATTCCATGAAATAAAGAAACTCACATTATTGAATCTTAGGCAATTGGAAAATTAACGTTAATTTCTCATAATTTTGATTCCCAATAATTACTCTTTTCTCGGAATAAAAAGAAAAGATTTTTCAGAAAAAATATTTTCTCTGATGAAAATTAGCCATGCCCTCAGTTCCAGATTCCATGAAATAAAAAAAAGCTACAAAACTGGAGAAACAAACAAAAGAGTTTCTCAAAGTTTCAAGCCACTTCAAGATACTCTTCATGAAAAAAACAAACTCCATAGAATCTACTTAATTGAATGTTCGGTAGGTGGTAGGTGCAAATCGCAACCCGAAGGAAAACAAGGTCAAAATATCTGCAGAAATAGTAATAGGATTAAATGCTGTTTATTGAATATTCTGGTCTCTCGATCGGATAGGTACAAGGTACAACAACATATTTCTCAAAATTCCATACAGAACATGTTTTTCTTCAAATAGAAGATATTCTTTATTATACAAAGAAAAATCTCTTGGGGTTACCATAAAAACGTGAATATTATATGAAAATTTTATTATGCGCATAACTATTACGATTGCATGAATTGAAACTAATTCATACTTAATTTTCAGAAAAATAGTTATATGATGCTTTTAAGCAGAACTAATCCCCAACTTTATAGTTGAAAAACCCTTTATTCATAAATCCAACACCGCGGTTTATCAAATTTACATTATTCATACCTAATTGAATATTTTGTTCTCGACTAACACTGTATCCTGTATGACATTCAATAATAATGATCAGCGTTGAAAACGAAATGAACGAAACAAATGACTCAATAAACAAACAGAACCATGTAGTTATTATTCATCATAAAATTGTACAAAAGTTGAGGTTAGAAGTTTGCAGCCGAAGTATAAACTATTCAACATAATAGTAGGGAATGGACTAGTGGAGAACCACTTTGCAGATTCATCATGGCCCATGATTAGGGTATTATTTCTTCCCATTATATTCAACATAATCTCACAATATATTATCTTGCGATATACTTCCGGTCACCTCTAGAGTACTTATTTGTAAATATTTGAAGATTTCTGTAATCTTATGAAAAGCTACAGATTGGCTTACAGATGAAAGCTGAATACCAATCACCATTTAAGTCATCCAAAAACTATCGTTTTATATTGTTGTTTGCTATTGCTATAATTCAAATGAGGTGTATTAAAAGGGTGGAAACAAGCGCACCTCCTCTAATAGCTACCGGAGAGAGAATGGATCCGATTTCGCAAAGGAGTTCAAAATAGAAAGGACCATATCAGTTTCTGATTATGACAAATGGTTGATTGAACAGGTCTAAGAAACGTCCTTACCTTTGGTTTTATCCTTCTTGGCTGGGGTTGTTTTTGATCGACGATGTGAAGGGCCCTCCCGATGTAGGAGATTCAAATTCCACAATGATCGGCACAACACATCAGGAAAATTCGAATTCCTAGTGGGTGTTTGAGGATTAAATATATCATTATCTCGAAGAGTTTCAACTACGACTAACTGTTCCAGGTCTGGAACATGTTGTTGGGCGTTTGTTGTATTGCCACTTCTTATTTGAATGATGAAAAACAAAAACTGCTATAACCTCTTATTCGTAAACAAAATATTTTTATTAATTTAAAAAAATTTTCTATACTTATATGTGGGATTAGGATTGAGCTTTTGAAAAGAATGTCTTGGTTGCTAGCTAGATCAGATATTCTTTTCAGGTAGAACAAGCTAAGATCTGAAGTTTCATTTTATTTGATCGAGTGCAAGTTGTAACATGTACGGAATCCTCATTGAGTGATATTAAATTCAATTCAAAAAACTATTTTATTTTGAAATACACATACAAAAAGGCGATATTCAGCTTGAAGCTCTTCTTACATTCATGTAAGCTATATACTTACATCAAACCTTTTCAATTTTGAACTCTGAAATGTATGTGATATTTGCTTTTCCAAACTTTCGACACAAAATTATGCAGATATTTTCTGCTTCAGGTACCTACGTACTACTATAAATTCCTGTAAAATTTTGTACAACGGTGTTCGACCTCTGAAAACGGCCAAATTGCTGAAGAAATACGGATCATATATTATTGTGTTCAATATAATTGTTCTCATTATGAAAGGTGTGTTTTTGTAATTTATGTTTTCACTTCGACTTGTTCTTAATTCTAGTTAGTAGTTTTAATCCAAACTGATAAGTACACGAAATGTAAGTCGAACAAATGTATCCAAATGTTTCCTTTCGCCTCAATAACTCATCGCTATCGACCGCATAAGTTGACATAACCTCACTTCAGTCCCCTTCACACGTGATGCGGTTTATAATACAAAATATAATCGGATTATCAGAAAAAACGTTGGCATTTAGGAATAATTGAGGCATTTATTCCGAACGGTTGAGTTAAAGAGTGGCATTTTCCGTTGTGAAATCCTCGTCAAGCTGTAGGGGATGAAGAAAATCTACCCCCATGCCTCTCGCCTACCTTGAGGTCTTGGCGGACTTTGAAAGGAATCTTTTATTCATTATCTCGTACTGGTTAACATCTTGTGAAAGCGTTCAGTCGTGCTAATGTGTTCTCGCAGAGGTAATAATGGACCATTCATAGTTTGACATGGGTCGTGAGTCTATCGAGAACGTAGAAGAAGTTAAAACCGAATTAGCGGAGGTAGGAATCGAAATCAACTTGTTGAATTTATGGGGTGACCCTGAGTAGACGTATCGTGGTGGCATCAGGACGTCCGGAAGAGTTACGGAAGAACCATCTTGGCAATTCCCAAAAATAAAAAATTCTGAACGCACACTAAGCTCTACTGTTTTTAATCCTATCAATGAAATTCGCAACGAAAGATGAAATCACCAGAAGATGACCAAAGAAAACACATTTTTCCTGGCAATGTTCAAGAGCATCAATATTTTATTCAAAGTGAGAACTGTCGAATTCTCGAAATAGCCATTAACCCATCATCTTCATTGTTCGCAAAACTTTTACAACCGAGCCATTTTTTAAATTAGACTCTTCATAGTGAGTGAGGACGGATCAGTTCGAAATTTAGGTAATTCATTAATTTTGACCAACACTGCAATTAATGTGTGAACTGATCATAAGCGCAAATACACTGAGAGAAATAAATTTGTTTTTATCAATAAAGTATTTATTTCGAGATTATTCATTAACAGACAAAACCACTTATTAATCTTTAATTTATTTATTAACTAACAGAACTTGCCTCTGAAAGAATTCATTCATATAAAACGAAATATTTATTTACACGGTATTTGTTAATATTTAATATATTTGGGTATGATGTATTTCATTTAAACTGCAGTTCTGTTCAAATATAATATATATTAATTGAAAACATATGTTCATTTGGTAATAAACGAACGTTTGGTTTCTATTACTGAATGATTCTAAAATTCCACCACTCCACGATATGTTTACTCAAAATACAGGATTTATTAACAATGAACAAACCGCATTTGACATAATTCAGTCATCTTGGCTAGTTAACATTGTTGTTTCGAGGGTCGCAGGTTCAAAACCTGCTCGGGCTGGTCATTAATCCAGAATTCAATTCCGTCTGTAAAGCCATTAATTTTCAATTTTGCTTTATAATTTTCGGACGTTAACATTTATTCATAATTCATGCAGTTTGTTAATTATTACTAAATATATTTATTTCAGTCTAATGCGTCTTTATAAATGTGATACAATATTGAGTGAAGGTGATTTGCGAAAACTTAAATAAATTCTTTATTTCCATGAAAGAAATATTGATTTGTCCATTTGGCCAATAAATGATTTATTAACTATAACGCATGATCGATAATATCAAGTGAATACTTCTCTCAGTGTAGAAGGGGACCAGGGTGCCGATTCTCGGGCCAGCGAACAGCGCTCCCTGAGAGTAAAATGGGCGTGGTTCTATTAAAACTTGATAGTGTGGTATTCTCGACAAAAAGGATCAGCTCCCTCCCTGGATTCTTAAGAGAACTATGTTCTCTCGCATTGAAGCAGTAGAACGAACGAAAGTTAAGAGAACGGTCAGCTGTTTTCTGTCTTTGCAAATTTTATTTGTCGTGGTGATTTGGTTTGTTTTTAAGTTTCAAAGTTATTTGAGTGCAAATTCAATAGGAGATTGAAATATAATTGTAAAATGGACGATATAGACGAATATTTAGTTGCTCATGAAGTAATAAGAGATTTGGAGGTGCTTGAAGATTTGAATAATCAACCAAGAACATTAGTTGGGGCAAGCTTTTGTTTCTCCATGCTAAAGGAGTAAAGAAAGTACTTTTTTTAATACAAATCAAAAATGCCCAACAAATAATAACTTTATATACAGGGTGTACCAAGTTCGACGGCCTATTAGGCGTTTCTGGAGAACTAGACTTATTTGAAATCTGAAAATTGGGATTATGATATTGTTTGACATTATCTACCGAGCTCAAATATTCTTGGAGCCTGACCACTTTCACTTATACAGGGAGCGAAAAAAAAATTTTCAAAATTTTTTGTTTCTGTTTTTTTCTTTTTGAATTTGATAGAGTATGCAATTCTGAATACATTCATACTCAAATCGTTGCATTCGTCGAAATACTTTAAAAAATATCGAGAAAAACCTGAAGAAAAAGAGAGAAAATGGTATTCGGTATTATGATTGTCATTCCTAATCTACATATCTTAAGCACAAACCGTTTTCACATTTTTGAAGTCAAAGACTGTGGAAATACTGTACATTTTTAAAATTTTGAAAAACTCATCACAGGGTGTTCCAAATGTTGGGTCAAAAATTGGAATCAAGATTGGCCCATAACTTTCGTTTTTCAAATTAGAACCCAATTTTTTTATGATTGCGTTGGATTGTATGAAGAAAAATGATGATAGTGTTTTAACATGTTAATGCCCCTAAAATTGATAATTCTTGAGTTATTTAGGATTTTCTGATTTTATGTAGTACGTAGCGTCAAATTCATTTCATCTGTTTCATATCAACTATGACCTTGGTCATAGAAGATGAATTATTCCACTAATGTCACACACTTGAATACATCCGTACTGAAATCGTTGCATTCGTCAAAATACTTTCCGAAATATAAAAAAAAAACAGACCAAAAAAAAGTAGATAAGAGTATTCGGTATAATGTTTGCTATTTCTAATCTAGATATCTTGACCACAAACCGTTTTCACGTTTTTGTAGTCGAAGACAGTGGAAATGTTTTACATATTCGGGAATTTTGAAAAACTCGTCACAGGGTGTTTTAAATGTTCGGTCAAAAATTGGGATCAAGATTGGCCCATAACTTTCGTTTTTCAAATCAGAACCCTATTTTTTTAAGATTGCGTTGGATTCTGCGAAGAAAGATGCTGATAATGTTTAATCATGTTGATACTTCTAAAATCAATAATTCTTGAGTTATTCAGTATTTTCTGATTCCATGTCGTACATTGCGTCAAATTCATAAAATCTGTTCCATAACAACAATGATGAATGAATTGAACAAGAAGGTGTGTCACTAGTGAGTTATTGAAATAATTTATCTTCTGTGACCAAGGTCATAGTTGATATGAAACAGATTTAATGAATTTGACGCTACGTACGACATAAAATCAGAAAATCCTAAATAACTTAAGAATTATCAATTTTAGGAGCAAGAACATGTTAAAACATTATCATCATTTTTCTTTGTACAATCCAACGCAATCATAAAAAAATAGGGTTCTAATTTGAAAAACGAAAGTTATGGATCAATCTTGATCCCAATTTTTGACCCAATATTTGGAACACCCTGTGATGAGTTTTTCAAAATTCTAGAAATGTACAATATTTCCACATTCTTCGACTTCGAAAATGTGAAAACGGTTTATGCTTAAGATATCTAGATTAGGAATAACAAACATAATACCGAATACTCTTTTCTATCATTTTCTTCATGTTTTTCTCGATATTTTTGAAAGTATTTCGACGAATGCAACGATTTGAGTACGAATGTATTCAGAATTGCATACTCTATCAAATTCAAAAAGAAAAAAACAGAAGAAAAAATTTTTGAAAATTTTTTTTTCGCTCCTTGTATAACTGAAAGTGGTCAGGCTCCAAGAATATTTTAGCTCGGTAGATAATGTCAAACAATATCATAATCCCAATTTTCAGATTTCAAATAAGTCTAGTTCTCCAGAAACGCCTAATAGGCCATCGACACATTTTTCTGTGTCCTCAGCTCCAAATAATACTGGCAACATCGCCAAAATTTACTCTCCGGGGAGTCTCGATTGAGGTTGATTCGCACACTTCAAGAATAGGTCCAGGGAGTCTCTCCAGAAAACCAGGGAGGGAGGATCGCCGATATTTTGATCGCTTCTACGAAGCCGGAGAATCGGCACCCAGGAAGGCCCAGCCCTCCCCAAAGTTACGGTGCCCCCTCCCCCAAGAACGAATAAAAATTTATCCAAAAATCGCTGAATTCAAAAATTTGTCAAAACCTACTCGAGAATTCCCTAATTGTGCCCCTGTGTCCACACACACAAAAAATTCTCTTTCCGCCTAATGGAACTGGTGCATTGTCCTGATGAATACACTTTTTTCGCCAGATGTGACAGTTTTTTCTTGTTTTTTCACTCAAGAACTGTAATAACGTGGCAGTTCCTTCGTCCATGATTGAAATTGTGCTTTCTGTACTAGTATCATACATGAAATATTTCAATGAATATCTTTAAGTGAGTTTTGCATTGAAAACTAGTGATTGGCAGAATTGTTTTTCCTCTTATAAATTTGCAAAAAATATATAAATCCGTGGCTGGAGGCGAACATGTAATCAATAAATATTACCATGAGAAATGTGTTAGAATGAAATTAATATTGCAGCACGATTTTTTTCACGCAAGATGTAGCAGAACCAATTTGACACAGAATAATGTATAGTACTCGTACAGAAGGGTTATTCTTACACCAGTCCATTGAGAACTTCGGCTTTGTGAACTCGTGGTAGAATATCAGTGTTTTGTGCTCTTTTATTATAGGTAATCAGGAATCACTTCCAATCGGTCTTAGTAATCTACAGATTTCTGAACAGTCGGGAAGCGCTTCATTACAAACTTCATTTTTTCTCGGCTAGCAAATATAGCTTTGAATTAATTTGTAATACTATCATAATCAACGCAAGCAGTAATTATTTCAAAAACTTAATTATTGATGTGATAGGTTATGTGTGAAATAATAAACAAAAACCTCGGCGAAAATCATTGCAGCCTTTGTGCTTCGCATATATGATTGTTTCAGGGTCATAAATAGAAGAAAAAACTCGGGTTTCTTGCTACAGCGCCATCAAAGATTCGATTTAAACAGCCTCGTCACTGTAGAATATAGGCCCATTCAAACCATTGAATATTTGACAAATTTTTGTCTTCAAACTATAAACATGCTTTAGAAGATAGGTGCAGATATCTGTACTTCCTACAATCTTTAAATTTTTCGCAAATTTTTCAAATCAACTACCAGTATAATCATTGAATATTCTGATCGTGAATAAGATGTCTAAATACATGGTGATTAGATTTAGTTTCGCCAATTTCAGAATATGAGGAATATTTCATTTAATAAACTGTAGATGGCGCCATTCACGAAGTACGACTAATTCATTCTTGGTAATTTCTTTAAATTATTCTGGTGTCAATAGTTTTTCCAACAATAATTAATGGTATTCTTGACATTTTCATTCTCATCAGTTTGGCGGAGAGGTACAAATTTATTTCGCCAGTTCACGGTACAGTTTTTTTCTTTGAGCAGTGCCGGAATAGAGACAAAAATGTCATAGAGGAATTCAAAATAGTAATCATCGAAATGAATACCATTTTCAATTCCTAGGCTCACGGATCTATTATCATGAGGTTGGAGACATTTTGATTAGATTTTGTCACTGAGATGAGAGATATCCCGGTTTCAGCCTTATTTGCCAACATCAGTATCAAAGATTATAGAGTATAAAGATAGGAAACGAAGCGACTACAGTTTTCAGCACCATCTGAAGAGTCTTGTGTTGACTAAAATTTAGCACGTGATCGATCACGTACAAGCTTCGTGGCTGGCAAGGCGCCATTCCGCCAATCGGCCATTCCTCGCTTGTTGATTGACTAGTTTCGAAGTTTGCTTGGTTTTTGTTTTCGTGTGTTTTTTCGGTTTTTACTTATATTGTTATTTATTATTCTTCGATTTCAAGATGGGTTCTGGATCGTATCGTATGGTGAAGAATTGTTTCATTACCAAAGAAAATGGAAATGTAAGTAATGAAACACGACTCCTGTAACTGTGTTATTCATTCCTTTTATTTTCAGTGCTCAGAAATGGGTAGAATTTTCAGGGCGAGACGATATCGATCTCAATAAATTTTACACGGTATGCAGTGAGCATTTTTCTCCAGAAAAAATCAGGTACAATTACCCTCGAAAATTGCTGCATCCAGGAAGCATTCCATTCCTGAAGGGGCCTTATTCGAAAGAAAATGAATCAATTTCTGAAAGTGCTGCAATAAATTCTGTCGGTGAGTTTAACCAAATATTAATATAATGAATAAAAAACACATATGTCTGACATTGAATTCGTTCTTTAAAGCTTCTCCTTTTACAGAAATTCCAACATATCGGGAGCTTCCAAAACAGATGCAGCACCACTCAATTGAGGGTTGTAATTTGGCAAATCCTAGTGAATGCTCAAACAATAAATGTAAGTCTCTCCATTAACCTCATAGTTTTATCTTTAAATGTTTCTTAAATGTCTCACTGACTTCATTCACAAACGTTTTGAAATTTAATCATTTTCATGAATACATTCTAGCTTGTAAATGTAAATTCGAGATAATTTTCATTCAAATTATTGAATGACCTAATATTCCTCTTTTTCAGCTATTTCTTTGAGTGAAACTGAAAAAAAAAGGGAAAAATCATCTATACCTACAAGAGTCCCCTATGACAAAGAAAATCAAGAGGATGAAGGCTACAATCAACTCTTTGCGGTGCAAAATTAATAGGATGAAAGTGATCCGTCACTCCTTCAAAGGTCAATATTGTTTCATAAAAAAATACTGAATACTGAAAGGAAATTATTCCTATTCCAAGCTTTCATTCTTGATCCTGTATGCGATGCAGGTATGTCGTTGAATGGGATCGGATAACATCCTGAACACCTCTATAATTGTTGTTCTGATTATTCTGTGTTTTTCTCTAATTATGTGTCAATTCCGTTCATTCAAAAACTCGCCACTTCGTGGCTCGTTTTCGAATTTTGAACTCGTGTAAGAATATCAATGCTTTCTGCACTTGTATCATAAATAACTATTCTTGAATTGATAGTTTATTTTAAATGGTTCTGATACTGCTGTACGATATTCTTGAAATGTATTTATCTCAAATAAAAATATAAAAAATTTAACGGCGTGTTTTATTAATATGAATTGAGTTGAAGTCCGAGTGAAAAATAAAATCCGGGGCAGAACAAGAAAGAGCATTAGTTTTTGTTTTGTCGCTCAGGATGTTATATTCTGGGCCTGACAAAGTCGAAATTTAATCTAATACGTATGATTTCATTCAAATTTCGTGCTCTGCGTAGAATGAAGAAATCTGTATCGACAAATTTAGTTAACATGGTTTCAGCGCCATCTAGTCTGTCGTGTCTTGACTTAATCGAAAATCGTTTTCGGTTTTTAGTACTGGAGATATAGGGTTGTTTCCTATCTTGATACTCTATAATCTTTGATCAGTATCCCATACACCTCAGGAACAAAATCTTCATAAGAAACGATATTTGAAGCAATTAGTTGAAACGTACTGAGTAGAATATTACAAAGAAGTGACATCTAATAACGTCAAAAGGAAGTTCCACATCTCCAATCACATGGTAAAAAAACTGTATAAATCCTCTTTCACTCCACGAGAATTGGGAGATGTGAAACTTTCTTTTGACGCTATTAGATGTCACTTCTTGGTAATACTAAACTTATCAGTACGTCACAACTAATTGCTTTGATAAGCGAAGTTTTTTATGAAGAAATATCTGTATTTTTCTTATACTGAAGGTGAATTATAGATATTTTTGACCGAGGAATGAATAATTTAGTATTCCAGACATACTGAAAATAAAACTATAATGATATTTCATCGAGAAGAGTTTCGATATCAAATGGACTGCACCTTGAAATCAATAAATTTTGAAATTGATTTTTTGACATCCATTCAAACAACCATCAAATTTATGAATGAAAAATAGATCTAAATGACAAATAGGTCACCTACCTACATACAGGGTGAGTCTTTGACTTGTAAATATATTTCAACTGGAGATTCTTGAGGTCAAGAGAAGCACTTTTTATCTCCACCACTTTATCTGATTCGGATTGGTTAGAAAGATACAGGCTGTTGAAAATCTATAAAAAATAAAATTTTCGAATATATCTCGAATGAAATTATTTTCAGAATATAGGTTCTAATTAATGTAATAAATCTTTTACTAACACAAAATTTCACTCACATGATTTATTTTTTTCATTATGACCAATATTACATTATGATTATGATTTACATCACATGGCATAATAATAATAATGATAATCTTTATTATTAGCATTAGCTATTCATTACATAGATTTATTTACATTTTATTCTTTCATATATTTGATTAAAAGTTTTTTAAAAGTATTAAAGTTCTCGGCATCTTTCAATTGTCTAGATAGCTCATTGAACTCTCTGAATCCCCTATTGAAAACAGAAAGTTTTAAGATATTCAAATCATTCCTATCAACATATATATCACCAGTTTGACGAGTATTATATCCATGAATATCATTAACTGTAATTAAATCCTTAGTTAAATATTCGGGCAATATTCTATTTTTTATCGTATAAACGATGCATAAGGTCTTAAATTTAATTCTTTGTTTAACATCCATCAAATTTAAAGTATTCAACATAATTCTTATAGGTGTTCTTTTGTTACAACTTAATACAATTCTCATTCCTCTATTCATGACCTTCTGTATTTTTTCAAAACTTTTCCCATACAGACCAAACATCAACGAAGCACAGTAATCAACATGAGGAAGGACCATTGTCCTGAACATAGAAAGTTTACAGTAAAAATCCAACCTATTTTTATATCTGGCCATGAAGTGAATCTTCTGTGACATTTTTTTAGAGACATACTCAGCCTGTTTATCAAAAAACAAACATTCATCTATAATAACACCCAGATGTTTCAGATGCCTAACTCTTTCCAATTGTTTATTGTCTATAATAATTGATGAATTTATTACATTCAAATTTTTTAAATTATAAGGTTTTCCTATTATCATGAACTTTGATTTAGAAACGTTCACTTCTAGGTCATTATCTGACAACCACATAAATAGATTTCTCAAATCATGATTCATCAAATCAAACAAAACAGCTGAATTATTTCCTGCTACATACAAACATGTGTCATCGGCGAATAAACTCAAAATACCATGCATTATATGGTATTTCATATCATTTATATAAAGCAAAAACAATATAGTCCCCAAAACTGTCCCCTGAGGTACTCCATATTCCTGTTGTTGAGTTTCAGAAAAACTTTTTCCATACTTAACTTTCTGCTTCCTATCCGTTAAATATGATTCAAACCAGTTAAGTACCTTCCCTTTCAAACCCATCTTTTCCAACTTCTTCAACAATAGTTTCCTATTAACTGTCTCAAATGCCCTTCTCAAATCCAGAAAAACGACCAGAACAATCTTTCCATCTTCCATTTCTCTCATCCATCTGTTAGTCAAATTTAGGATACTGGTCTCGCAAGAGTGATTAACTCTGAAATTTCAAGGTCCCATCTCTTGACAGTAAGTTGAATGCCAATTGATGAATATTTGACCATTTTGGAAAATACATATAAGTATTCTTTGCGAAATATCATAAAATGCCCATTTTTCTGGTAATTTATGATATAAACAAATTTATATCAGCAAAGTAAGAAAAATTGGTTACTCTGGCTGAATCCAACTCGATTCAAAAGATTCTCAGAATTAAATTTCTTCCACATTTTCTCGAAGGTTTAGGTAGTAGATCTAATGCCTGAAAAAACTTTAGTGTCATGTTTCCAGGATTGGCATAGCCCATTATGAATGTTTGAAATGGCTGTATTTTTCATCTAGGCTGAATTGGAAGAAATGATATACGAAAAAAGTATTTCTGTTGACCTCTAAAATCTATGGTTTCAATATATGTACAAGTCAAAGACTCACCCTGTATAATGATGTTCTATTATAGGTGCGTTTGAGTTGACGGACAATATGCTTTTCAATCGGTTCTTTTTTGACGAGCGAAGATTGCTCGGAGCTTCTTGGCCATCAACTCAACTCAAACGCATCTAATATTGATATTGATATTCAAAAAGTGATGAGTGCTTAGGTACACCATGTATTTAGTCTCGAACATGAACACTGTCTCAACTGTTAAAGTTATTTTGCAAAAAAAGTAGATAATGCTGTTTGAAATATAGGTACTATGAACATCCAATGGTCAGTTACAGATTAATGATCTTGCAAAAATTTCATCTTGAATTCAGGCAGGCATCAAACACGTCGTTATAAGTTGGAACAAACATTTTGCTATGAATTTATTGAAATTGCTGACTCACTAGAATGAACATCATAACTACATGAAAAAAATACTATGAAAATTGCTCAATGTCTCGATGATTGTTATTGAATGATTTCTTCCTCATTCAGCATTTTCTTTTCCCGGAGAAACAATTCAGAAAGAGTATAATTTATGCGAACAATCAACGTCAATAGAGAAGCTACCAGGCATGAAACTGAGACAGGCAAACAATAAATTGTTTGTCGTTCCATTTCCTCCCTATCCCGTCTCCTTCAGCTCGATTCCGAAAGTAAATAAATATCAAAGAGCTTTCATGGATTATTCAACATGGCGTCGAACAAATTACACAAATTGCCGGACTTGTCAGTGTGACATGCCTGACAACTGAATGCAGTTCCTCCAGCACCGGAAGTTACTCCATATTTGACGACGATGGCTCGAAATTACAACGTGTCAAATGTTCTTTTGTGTTGGTAACGCGGACAAAAGCAAAATGTCTGAAGGCGTGATGAAATCGAGTGTCCGCCGTGTTGATAGGCAAATTCGGCCTGGATAGTTATTAGTATTTATTCTAGGAATTAAAAAGTAGAAGCAGATTTCGAATGAATAGAAAGAAAGGAAATATTTCATCATTTCCCATAACTGAACTAGAAATGACAATCAAGGAATCAAATGTTGTTTGGATTCTCTTGGGAACAATGAAGGCGAATTGACAGGATAAACTTTCATCAACCCAGTCTAGATAATCGGAGATTTCTAACTTATTTCTTATTTTCCAATAACTCAAGAAATTAACTCAATTACATAGATACGCATGCCTATATCCCCAACTTTTTCTCAATCCAAGATTGTCGACTTGATTTTTTTTCTGACCTCATTGAGCACATCCGAAAACTATTTTCAACTAATTAAGTGCCGACTCTAAAATGAAATTGTAGAAAATCGCTCGGACCCGACAATTTCTGATTCGAGGGTGATTTTGAATAGCGATAAGGGGTCTTGCGATACCAACCTCATTTTGAAGTTTTATTGAACTACATGATCCTGCGATTTCGCTTGAAAATTTTATTCGATAACGAAATGATAGGTCAAATAATGGAAGTGTATTTATTCACTTTTATGATTGAATAGTCCATAATTCCATACAGAAATGAAAGTTTTCCTGAAAACCTACCTATACTCGTATTGCTCATGATTTCTGATGTAATTTGACGGACTCAAGCTGGGTATCGTAAATCTTGGATTCCAGGTGACCCCTTAGAAAAAGTCCAGTAGAGCCAGATCTATGTGGCCACTCAATATGTCACCTTTCTCCAATTCAGGCGTGAGGAAAATTTTCATCTAAGAACTGGCTCACACCGGTGGAACGGAATGAGGTGGTATACCCACGGCCGCCTGTAGAATATTTTCTCAGGGGGGCAAAATAAACATTTGATGAGGCGCAGGCGATATCAGTAGTTTGAGGAATCAAAACCCAGGGAAGACCACGGTTCCACAGATCCCCTACCCCTGGGTAGGTGTACCATGGGTACACCTTATTATCTTGTTGGAAAATTATCGTTTGATCGTCTCCTGCATTCTCCAATACTTGATCCAGGTCTTGTTTAATTGCGTTCTTCAATAGATCTAAATAAATTTGGCCAGTGAGAATATCAGGTATGACAAAAAGTCCGATTAGGTATGTGATTTCAATAAATACAGAAAAACAAATTAATTTTTGCGGCGCCTACTATACACTTCACAAAATAATCTAAAATAAACACTAGTTCGTATCTTTCATACATATCTTTTTGTTTTCGACTGAAACAGTAGCCTCAAATTTAGCAACCAGATGCACAACTTGAGCAGCGGATACACTTTTTTTCAGGATGTTAAATGAGGTGTTGTTGATACAACAACACCTCGATATTTCTATATATTATCTATATATTTCTATATATTATCTATATATTTATTTTATCATCTCTACCAATGTTTCTACGGAATATGTACACCTTGTTGAGCTACCCTCCGTTAGGGGGTTGAAGTTACGGGGAATGAAAAGGCGGAAAAGTTGTTAATCCTCAAATCAGAAATTGCCTGCTGCAATTCTTTCAATATGAAATTTCTATTGACGTTTTCTCCATAAAATCAAATGTCAAATACAAAGATAGATTCGAGTTTGGATAAAAATTGCAAAAAACATACGGGGTGCTGCTTAAAATAAAAAATCAGCTTTTATCTTTCGTAAAAGCTGAGTAAATCCATTAGGACAGGTATACTGGGACATCCGGTTTATCCAGAATTCTATTGCGTCATTTCATGACATTGTCAAGAGCTTTTCTCTAGAGTTGGTGAGGATAACTTTGTGAAACTTGCGAAATATGTCATAAATGGTAGGTATCTATACATCTACTTATCAACAGTTATGGTATTTTTATCTTTATTCAATACATTGTTGGTATAGGATACAGATTAATGAAATTAATAAAGTTAGTGAAGGTTCACACTACTCGTGTCGTGCCGTCTAGGCTCTCGTGAGTGTCCTCTCGAGCGGCCTAACGAGGATAGCGATATCCTTTCCTTTGACTCAAGCTTGTAAAGCTCGAGCTCTCGCCTCGAGGTTTCATCAACATTCCACGTTACTCACAAGCTTCCTGAGTTACATAAATATGTGCACTAGCACGAGTAGTGTGGAGCGGCCTTCAAATTAACCATGAATTTTACTAACGGAGAATTACTGAATCTGGTCTGCTCATCTACTGAACCTACCAATTCACGAAGCTGATAGAAATTCAGCAAGTAGAACCTAGGTACCATAAAAAATATTTTCATGTAGGTACTTGTTTATATTTGGGGATAAAAAAGCAAGAACTCCAATGTTAAAAGGTCGGTTCGAACTAACTTCGAGATACGTCTTATACAAAAAAGGAAATTGTGAATGGATTGGGACAATAAGCAGCAAGTTCAATTGTTGCTACAGAAAAATCCTTAGATAAGCACATGAGAAATAGCAGCGGAAACCCGTATATCGCGAAGTACAGTAGAATCCGCTTATAATGACATCGAGGGGAAATGAAAAATACGTCATAATAACCGGAAGTCAGATAAAGCAGAACCTCAGCAAAATTGATGGTATTTTTCTTGGATGCATTTTAAGAGGAGAACGACAAATTCAGTTTTTCCTTCATTGAAAAAATAAAAAATAGCTTCTCTTTAAAAAAAACTAAATATAAAGAACTCTTCAATTTTTTAGAAAAAACATCTGAAATTATAGTTTGAGTTTGTTTTTTTTTTCGACTTGAAATGATAGCTTCTTACACCATTGTACAACTTAGACATGGCTTCGATGGATGTCATTTTGTCCACAGAACACCAATAATCTCTTCAAGGATCTGGATTATACTAAAAAGCATGTCGGCACGCCTATATGTCTCGTATCGTATCAAACCTCATCTCATCGCATTAAAAAGGCTCGAGAAAACGATCGAGCGGTCACTATAATAGGAAAAATTTTTGAAAAATCATGTTGTTGTATGTGAAATCATGTCATTGTAAGCGACATGACATTATAAGCGAGGTCATTGAATCCGGACCCTATTCTAAGGAGTTTTGAATTAAATCAAACTTAACACTGCATTTGCGTCATGATAAGCGATTGGTCAGAATAGCCGGCGTCATAATAAACGGATTCTACTGTAGTGTGAACGGAATACATAGAATATATTGAACATAAGTTCCAACCTTTGTATTCATCTCTGGACACACATCAAGAAGTAAGTAATGATTTTGCAAATAGGGTTGCTTTTCGTATGCAAATAAATGAAGAAGATTTCAACATTTTGAACAAAATTAAGCAATTATTCCATTGGCTCGCGCGATTCCTATACTTAATTTCTGATGTAGATTTCTTTCCTTGGGCTGGTAAGCTAAAAAAAAGATATCATTATTAATTTTCTCAATATATCCCGTATGTAACAACTCAGCATTTAATTCTTCATGATTTTTCATACACTACTGCTTTTCAAGGATATTAAATCATTTTAATTTCCCCCTGAGGCTAATATTCAATCAATATGATGGCTTTGTGGTTACAAAACACTGATTGCATGATGTTATGGACTGAAGTAGTGGTTTTTAACTTTCTAGTTGAGGGTGAACTCGTATGACATCAAAGTTTGGACTGTTGGTTTAAAATTTACAGTGTGCAACCCAATGCAGGGACGGGCCGAAGCAAAATTTTTGGGGGGAAATCCATCGAAAATTTTTAAATTGGACATTGAATTGACAGGAAATCGTTATATATATTATGGTATAATATTTCTTTCGGTAAAAAAATTCAAAATGATGAATTTCAACAGTGAGGAGTAATTAACATTCAATTGAGTTGATTTTATGGAGTTTGTTTTTTTTCATTAAGAGTATCTTGATGTTTTTTGAAACTTTGAGAAACACTTCTTCTTTGTTTCCTCACTTTTGTAGATTCTTTTTATTTCGTGGAATCTGGGAGCGAAGACACGGCTCATTTTCATCAGAGAAAAGATTTTTTCTGAAGAATCTATTCTTTTTATTCTGTGAAAATTGGAAAACAAAGTTATGAGAAATTAACGTTGATTTTACAATCACTCAATATTCAATCATGTAAGTTTCTTTATCTTATGGAATCGTTTTTTTTTGTGGGGAGTACTTTGAAGTATTTTCGAAGCTTTAAGACACACTTTTTGTTTCTTTCTTTAATCAGTTTCATTTAAGGGAGCATCTCAAAATTTCAAGCTTGTTGAAACAAAATATTTTTCACAAAAAAAAAGGAGAGGCCTCGAAAGCAAGAGTGTTTGAATTGCATTCTGCAACGGGTATTAGACGATATTTTGTAGATTCGAAATTTGAAAAATTACTAGTGTCGATATCTATCCGGAGATGGAATGGTTAGTTCAAATTTTTGCAGATTACTCTGAAGATGGGAAAACGGTCGTTGAAGAAAATGAGGAATACATGCATAAAATGCATGCCTTGTTTGTTATTTTCATAATAATTCACCCAGAAACCGGTTTGAGCAGCTATCAAAACGCTGTTTGTCCCACTAGAGACTTGCAAATAGCATTTTGTCCAGCCATTATTTTTTCTAATGGAGCTATTTTTGCTTTTCACAGTCTACAAACGGAGTAACACCAAATTTTTTTGCTCTTTTATGGTACAAATCGGAATTCGGTAACTTCAGAGCATCAGTTTTTTGTTTTTCCTGAAAAATTACAGTTTTGGACAAACCGCGTCTGCTCCTCAAATACAGGGTGTCCGGGGAATAACTGTACATACGCTCACCAGAGATAGAGTTGGACTAGGTGATTACTGATTGACTATAAAAAATTAATTTCTGGATTTCCCTGGAAAGATACAGGGTGATTTCCCAACTTCATGGAAATACTTAGACCATCATAAAATCCAAACTTATTGACGCATATTATTGAATCTTATTGGCACATGTTGAGGTCGAGTCAGAAAGATATCAATTATTTCATTATTCCAGGACCGGACTCATTGATATTCATTTAAAGTGTTCAGGGTAAAACAAACACTTTGTATTTCGAATTACAAATAATTGATTCGCTGAATTATTTTTCAATTTGTGATATCGTTTAAAGTTCTCATATCAATAATTATTTTTTTATGAATTTTTGAATTTGGATAAAGTTCGAAAAATTGAATTTTTCACCATGAAGAAAACTGAAAATCTCTTGTTGGAATATGAAATGCGAAAGTATTAGTAGTAAATTTCCAAAAAAGTTCAGAGCATTAATAGGCACAGAATATGTTATAGGAATTCATATTTTATCTTGAAGGAAAATTTATTTCTGTGCATTTTTGAGCTTGAATATTCTAATCTAGTAAGATATTTTGTAACATTTCCACAAACTGAAAATAATATCTCCTCTTCCTCGGAGTACTTCATAATATTTAATATGGAATAAGTAAATCTTAAAGAAACAGACTAACAAATTGAAAAATCACTACTCATACTCCTCGATTTACTAATTCAGTTAGAGGTGTTTACATTGGAAGAAGTGTCACTTTGGCCTATATCTTTGTTGTTGAACACCCGGTATACAAACGAATAATTTTGAAATATGCCTATGCATACCTTTACACTTCAACAATTTTTTTTCGAAATATACCTTCATTTACTCCATCGCAATAAGATCCGCGTCTGGGGTGGCCACCCAGTATATCAACAAATTATTATAATCTTCCTCACCTTCAGTAACTTTTTTAAGAAAATTTATTATTTATTTTCGACCTCCACAAGATGACTTAGTCCTGTTCAGGTAAATAAATTCAATTTTTCGAACTTTATCCAAATTCAAAAAAACATAAAAAATAATAGTTGATGTGACAACTTTAAGCGATATCACAAATTGAAGCATAATTTAGTTTCTTTCTAAAAAGTGACTCAATTATTTGTTATTCGAAATACAAAGTGTTTGTTTTACCCTGAACACTTTAAATAAAAATTAATGAGTCCGGCCCTGGAATAATGAAATAATTGATATCTTTCTGACTCCACCTTAGCATGTGCCAATAACCTCCCAAGTTTCAATAATATCCGTCAATAAGTTTGGATTCTATGATGGTCTAAGTATTTCCATGAAATTGAAAAATCACCCTGTAGCTTTCTAGGGAAATCCAGAAATTAATTTTTTATAGTCAATCAGTAATCACCTAGTCCAACTCTATCTCTGGTAAGAGTATGTACAGTTATTCCCCGGACACCCTGTATACAAAATCAAACGTAACTTGTAACTTCTAGATAAACTAGTAAATCAGATAAATATTAATTATCTCCTTATTCATCACTCATCACTCATCTCTTAATTTTTTTCTGGCGAGTCTGTCAAAATAGTGTATTTTTTTCGCAAAATGTTGTCTTTAAGAAGCCTTCGACCTTGGAGGTAACTTGGGTAAAGGTTTCACAATCTCAGGATTGAATACAGTTTGTGTAGTAATTCCTGTGGGAACCTTGATTATTAGGGTAAATTGTTCCTGGGAACAACCAGCCCCGCGTCAGAGAAGAACTTTTTATAGCTATATAGTTTTTATAACTCATCGTTTCTGTTGAGGAGTTATAAAAACACTCGTAGATAGAGCCCGACGATTGTGCGAGCACTGCGAGCCGGAATTTCTGGAGGATGAACTTGAACATCTACAGAATGCATTCGTCTCTAACGGATATAATGCTAAGGAAATTCAGAGGGCAATAAGACCAAGACTTTCCACACGTGATGATAACGCATCACACATTGCCACCTTCAGTTCATTAACCGAAGCATCGTCCATATTCGAACTTTTCTTATAAATCTCTAGTTATTCAATGAAGAGTAGTTGAGAGAACTGGCTGACAGAGAGCGCTTTCGACATCCCATTTTTATATGTATTTGTCTTCATACAATTTCATATTTGTCTACACTAATCTTCATTCGTCTCATTTCTCATTGGATTCTGAAGAAACTCGTTCAGGGTTCATTTGAATTGGATTCATTAAATGGACTTCTCAAACTAAAGCGCCTTCTATCATCCAACTACCACAACTACTGCTTGTACCCTGAATGGGTTTCTTTAGAATCCAATGAGGTAAATGTTGTAGATTGGTGGTATAAGATTTCATGAGGATAAATAATATAATAATAATGAAGTCGACTAAAACACTCTCTGTCAGCCAGTTCTCCCAACTACTCTTCATTGAATATCTAGAGATTTATAAGCAATGGTTGAATATGCCGCCAACTCAGCAACTACTCTTATTGAATAACTAGAGATTCATAACCAAAGTTAGAGCTAACTTCATGATTTTCTTATGGGGCCCGCACAGACTTCCTTCATTTCCATCCGTTCGAATCGTCAGTACAAATATCAAGCGCCGACAGGTATTACCGACGACGGTTTTCGCCACACACCCCGTTTTTTGATCATATTGGAACGACGATTCAAATCGCGGCTATTCGAACGGATGAAAATAATAATGTCTTTATTATGATTATACATTCAGGGCTACATTTAGCTCGCATAATCCTAAGTGAATTAGCTTCCGTCTACTACTCTTTGAAATAAACCCAAGTCTGTGGGTCCCATTAGAGTCATTTTTAGCTTTTCAGAAATATTACTAGATGGCTAAACTTCCGTCTGACAGTTTGGAGCCTTCGAAAGGAGCGCTCTCCTGTTGTAAAATATCAAAATCTTCACAGTAATGAAATTCTGAAAAAGCAATTAACAACACTCAAGTCTCCTACATTTAAACACAATATTCGAAGCGAAATTTTTTTATTGTAGAAAGTTTTTAGACAAGAAATTTTTCAAATTGAGAAATTCAAATTTTTAATTACATATTACATTACTGCTACTTCAACCAGTGGCGTAACTGGGCGTGGGCGACGTGGGCGACCGCCTACGGCCTCGCGCCCTTAAGGGCCTCGCGGCCCAATGATCCCCTTTCCCTCTACGATAAATAATTTTATTTACAGATGAAACTATATGAAGACTATTTTTCTTTGTTGACGACGATTTCTATTTCGTACCTCTCAGCTTACCTACTTATCAAATTTCTATAGCACAAACCTAAACCGATTTCAAGCGAATAACCAGTAATGACCGCGGTTATCTACGGTCCTGCCTGCGGTTATCTACGGTTATAGCCTTCAGCGATATTCCTTGTAAAATGATTATAACCGACAATGACCGAAGTCGCTTGAATGCAGTTGGTCCTAGTTGGTAATTACCAATGAGGACCAGGTTATTCGCTTGAAATCGGTTCTAAATCATGCAAGGATTACCAGTGTTCAGGATATCCCAAATTGCTTGATTTTGGCTGTTTCTGGTACTTTTGGAGTAGATAGGTGAAAACGTTAAAATGAGTCCTGGGCTCGATTTTCGTGAAAACACCAGTAGTGAAAACCGTTTCACGATATCTTCATTTGTTTTAAAGATATAACAAAATTTTGAGATTGTTCCGAATAAGAAGATGTGCCATAACTTTTCATTTTTGAAAATATCTGAAAAAGATGAAAACTTTCAACAAGCATTTTCTCAATGGAAATAAGACATTATTTTAAATTATTTTTATCTTTAAGTTATTTTATGATATGAGATGAAAAAAATGCGTTCGTATCTGAAATAAAAAAATGGTTTTTCATACAAGAAAAACACATTGAATATAGTTTCTTATTTCCAGTGGAAAAGCGGTTCTAGAAAATTTGAATCGTTTTCATATATTTTCGTAAATGGAAAAGTTATGGCACATTTTCGAAATCGATCATTTTTCAAAATAAAAAAAAAATAAGATATCGTGAAACGGTTTTCACTAATGGTATTTTCATGAAAATCGAGCCCAGGACACCTTTCGAAGTTATAACCTATCTGGTCCAGAAGTACAACAGTCAAAATCCAGCAATTCGGGATACCCTGTACTCTGGTCGCCTGAGGGTAACAAGAGAGTACCTCCACCGCCCTAAATCAGAAAGAATATTTGACTATGAAAGCAGCGATGAACCCGTACAGGGTATCCCAAATTGCTTGATTTATACTGTTTTTGGTACTTCTCGACTAGAAAAAATTTTTAAAGGGGTCCTATTTGGGTTCGATTTTCGCGAAAACACCATAAATGGAAACCGTTCCGTGATATTTTCATTTGTTTTAGGATATATCTAAATTCTGATATTTCATCAATTTCGAAAATGTGCCATAACATTTTTATTAACGAAAATATGTGAAAACGATTGGAATATTCACAGGCTATTTTTACAGAAAATTATACACTATATTCTTTTTTTTTGTCTCGTCTACTACTGGAAAAAACGAATTTTTTATTTAAAAAACGAACGCATTTTTTTCATCTTATACCTATAATGAAAAAATTAAGAGATGAAAAATTTGAAAAAGAATCTAAGTCCGAGTAAAAAAGTTTTAATCGTTTTCAGATATTTTCAAAAATAAAAAAGTTATGGCAGATCTTCGAAATCGATAAAATATCAAGATTTTGTTAGATCTTCGAAACAAATGAAGATATCGTGAAGCGGTTCCCCCTAGTGGTGTTTTGACGAAAATCAAGCCCAACATTCCTTTCAATGTTTTTACTTATCCAGTCCAGAAGTACCAGGAACAGCCAAAATCAAGCAATTTGGGATACTCAGTACAGGGTGGGGAAAATTGGTGATACCTGAACTACAACTATTTAACCGAAAGAAATAAAGGAAAATGAATGACACACACTACGGTTGTCTTTTTTAGAGAAACTCATAATGCCATCAACTACGTTCCTCTATCTTCTTTTGTTATAGGCCAAAATGACAACTTTGGTTATTATCTCCTTTTCTGTTTGTGTTGAAATGAATACATTATAAAGACACTTTTTTCATAGCAATCCAGTTGCGTACTACGTTTTTTTCTCAAGAGCTATAACTATAAAATTAAGTTGTTTTTTTTCCTCTTAGAAAAATACATAGTAAGTTGTTTAATTGCTATGAAAAAAGTGTCTGTATGATGTTTTTCTTTCAAAATTTTAGTACAAACAGAAACGGAGATAATGACCAAAGTTGAATTCGCCCAAAATTCAATTTTGACTCATAACTCGAAAATGAAAGAAGATAGAGGAATGCAGTTGATGGCATTATCAGTTTCTCTAAAGAAGACGACTGTTATGTGTCATTCATTTTCTTCTATATCGTTCGGTTTAAAAGCTGTAGTTCAGATATCACCAATTTTGCCCACCCTGTATGGTCTGCGAAATACTAAATATCGGGAAAGACTTTCTGCTTTGGCAACCTTCCCTATCGAAACAGATTTAACATCCCAGCTGGCCTTTGATGGCATAATTAAACAGTTTATAAAGGCTAGAAGCCGACAATCTTTATTTGATTTTTCCTTCATAACTCGTCACATATCAGCACCTCAGAGGTAAAGTGTGTTAAGTCACATTTTTCTCAGACGATTTTTCTACAATATTCAATTTACATAATTAAATTCTACCTAGTGTAAAACAGATTTCACTCCCCATCAATGGCTAAAAAATAGCAATAAATATTCTTTGAAACAATAATTGAACTGAAAAATCTCTCTTTTCACTGATTTTCATTTTGTGACTTAAGACACTTTACCTCTGAGGTGCTGATATATTTTTATATGTTAGACCATTTCGGTTGTTTCATACGCAAACCTTTTTCCATAAAGGGGCCTCGCAAATTTTATCTCGCCCACATATAATTGAGGTCTTGTTACGCCACTGACTTCAACAAAGAGCAACTTGAATTTAATTTCGGATATTCATAGTACAGTAGAACCTCGATTCCAGGATATTGTGGACCGAGCCAACCTCAGATAATACAGACTTTATTGAACAACTCAGAAATAATATAATTTTGTTCATATTGAATTCTTATTACGTGAACCCTTACTGAATAGATAAGTAAATACATAAAAGCACAGACGTCTAGCCGCCCGAACAAAGTTTGACCGTGTGAAACTATCCATTGTTACCCACACAAGCACGCGACTCAGATAATCTGTGTTCTACTATATTAATAACTGGTATTGTTAAATACAAAACTGTCTATAATTCATCCAGTTCTTATGACAACTTCCTGTAAATATACGCCATTCACAAATATAAAGCCACACCTCTGGCCTTGGAAATTTGACACATTCCACTCTGTATCGAAGTTACGACATTTTTCAAAATATTTTTACGTTCCAAGTAGACACTATGTTGCCCTGATGTATACAATATGTCAACAAATAAACAAACTGGCAACGTCATTTTGTCATTACCGCACTGACTTTTCATCAGGTGCACCAAACTCCTGAAAACGATACCATGACCTCCTATGTGATTTTATAAAAGATAATGGAGTATACATTCAATCAAATCTGACTGACACTAAAGATGTAGGTTATATTCTAAAATATTAGTAGGATCAGTACTGAACACTAATCACTCAATTTCAGTGTCCATAGCCCAGTGACTAGGCCGATTCCGTAGTAGCAAAAAAATTTCTAGACAAAAGGGTATGAGCCATCATTCACTGCTGGCTGTTGAGTTAAAATCAAACAGCGCCTACTCCGAATCAGAACCTTACAGGTTCTCCGAATTCCAATAAGCTCTCAAAGAGTTTCTAATGACGATCAGAACAATATAATACCGCTGTCCCTCCAGATACTGGAAACTACAACAATATCAATTGAATATTTCAATAAGAATTAAACGTTCACTCACCATCTTAAATAATACATGAGACTATATACTTGAGAATATTTATTTATTTTATTATCATACAAAGGAACACCAAAATACGACATAGCAACTTGACTTAATTAGCACTTACTTTTACATGATATCTCTGATTCCAATCCGGTTTGGTACCTTCAAGGTTTACCATCTGCAAAATGATTCCAGTAGAATACACACTTGCAACAATATAAATTATACAAAATAATCAATTGGATCAGAATTGAACATTAATCACTTTATATGATCATTCCGCCCGTTCGTCTAATTCATCATCTCAAATGTTGTCAAGACTTAAAAATTTGAGACATACTTACTTGAATTAATCTGCATTTAATTCTCTGTGGTACTGCTGCTTTCATCGAAATGATCCCCTCCACAGGTTGCCACCTACAAAGTGACTTCATCAATGTTTGGCACTCTAGAAATGCCAATAATACAGAATAATCATTCAGTACCATGAAATGAATTAATCTTCACTTAGTTTTGTATAGTATTTTTGCTTTCTCCTCCCCATTGAGTCACTTCAAAGATTATCACCTACGGAAAAATTTCATTAAAATCTCGAGTACTAGAAATACGAATTTTATCAACATGTAAATTGGATCAGAATTGAACATTAATCACTCTATATGATCATTCCGCCCGTTCGTCTAATTCATCATCTCAATTATTACTAACACTAGAATATTTAAGACATACATACATGATCAATTAATTTCCATTCAGTTGCTCCATGGTATTGTTGTATTCAATGTTTTAAAACTCTTAGAAGATTATGACCTACAAAAAAAATTCATTGAAACTTTAAGTTACACAAATACCAACTATATCAAATTATCAATTTGATCAGAATTGAACATTAATCACTCTCTTTGGTCATTCCGCCCGTTCGTCTAATTCATCATATCAAATGTAAGGTGTCTTGAAACGATCCAACTATTTGACACAAGTACATATACATTTAACAAAAAGAAAACTCATAATAACTATCATTTATAGACCGAAACTTTAGTGTAATAAATATAAGAATCTTTTAATGTCTTCTAAGCAGGTGTGTATTAATTTATCTAATTTTTTCTTCAACATTTTTTCTTAAATCAGCCATAGTTCAGGGTTTAGGATTATCGAAAACAATGCTCTCATAATAACCCTACAACAAAAAACCTAGTTCATTAAATCAGAACTCCGAGGTGGCTATTCAATGTCTCCTCCCTAAGAAATCACCTTTTTGAGAAACAGCACCTGTAATACTGATGAAGACGCCGTATGGAATGTGGCTCTGTCTTATTGAAACCATAACCGATTTCAAGCAAATAACCGGTGATGACAGCAGGTATTATGCCCTTAGTTAGAGTCCTTTAGGAATAACCACACAAATGACCAACTTGCACTTGAATAATTTGACATTTAATCTCACTTCATCATAACAAATATAACCACAACATTATCCCTGCTTGAGTGGTGCCATTCGGTCATTCGTCATGTTGAAGGGCTTATTCATAACATCATGGGATAATACTCCGCAATAACCAAAAGCGCTTGAATGCAGTTCATTATTACCAATAATGGCCAGGTTATTCCCTTGAAATCGGTTCATGACATCTTAATTTAGTAATCACATTCTCTGAGTTGAAGAGCAAAAAACCACTCATCATAAAGTTAGCTTAAGGGCATTGCTTATTGTGTTTATGATAATAAACCCAGAATTTTCGACATATGAGTCAAATAGTTTGATGGTTTTAGGACAACCTGTATTGAAGACAGTTTAAAAGTTGTTTAAATAAATCTGGATTTACCTTTTCATAGTATTGCTGCATCCAATCTATTAGAATCCTTCAAAGATTATCACCTACAAAAAGGATTCATTGAAATCTAAAGTTACATAAATACTTATAATATACAATTATCAATTAGATCAGAATTGAACATTAATCACTCTCATTGGTCATTCCGCCCGTTCGTCTAATTCATCATCTTGATTATTGCTAAGAGTTAAATATTTGAGACATACATACTTGAATTAGTTAATGTACACTTACTTTTTAATGGTGCTTTTGTATTTTATCTATCAGGCTCCTTCTAAGATTTTCACCTACAAAAGATTTCATTTAAATCACAAGTTTCGAGAGTAACAACAAAACAAATTATTAATTAGATCAGAATTGAACATTAATCACTATACTTGATCATTCCGCCCGTTCGTCTAATTCATCATCTTTATTATTGCTAAGACTAGAATATTTCAAGACATACATACATGATCAATTAATCTCCACTCAGTTTCTTCATGGTATTGTTGTATCCAATGTATTGAAACTCTTCAAAGATTATTACCTACAAAGTGATTTCATTAAAATATAAATTTTTACCAATATCAATTATATGAAATCATCAATTTGATCAGAAATGAACATTAATCACTCTCTTTGGTCATACCGCCCGTTCATCTAATTCATCATCTAAGAGACTTCGACATTGAAGACATGCATACATGAACAAATAAATCTACATTTACCTTTCCATGAAATTGCTGTATCCAATCTATTAGGACCCTTCGAAGATTATCACCTATGAAAATATTTCATTGAAATCTAATGTTACATAATTACCAATAAATTACAATTATCAATTGGATCAGAATTGAACATTAATCACTCTACTTGGTCATTCCGCCCGTTCGTCTAATTCATCATCTCAATTATTGCTAAGACTACAATATTTAAGACATACATACCTGATCAATTAACCTGGTATTGTTCTCCATGGTATTGTTGTATCCATTGTATTAGAAATATTCAAAGATCATCACCTACAAAAAGATTTCATTGAAATCTTAAGTTTCACAAATACTAATTATATCAAATTATCAATTGAATAAGAATTGAACATTAATCAATCTCTTTGGTCGTTCTGCCTGTTCCTGTAACTCAGCAAGACTTGAACATTCAAGAGGTATATAGTTCAATGAATCTCTCTTCATTTACTTCTTACTTGCAGGGGATTGTGAGATTTCTAGGAGAAGGTAATTGAAACTGAGATGCAAATAATATGAAATTGCTTTATTTAACTGATAATTGAACGGAGTTGAATTCTAGCCTACGCTACTCCGCTCAATCTCAGGATACATTACAGATAATGGTAATAATTACTAACAAATAACGTCAAAGTGATTGTCTCAGCTATTATTTACCACAAGTTTTATAAAGCAGACTATATTTTTATACTTTTAAACATGTTATCACATAGAATGTTTGGACTGAGTGTATCTAGGTTACTCTATTTTTGCAAGGTGTTACTTCACTTTTCCGAACAAGCCTATCTTGGTAACGCCAGTGCAATTATAACAAATGTACCTACTTACTTGGGTTAGTTGAACAGACGTTCGAGGTGTATCAGTGATATACCCCATGCAAACTGAACCTCGCCCATTAATATTACTGTAGGTAATTGTCTAGACCATTACCTTACTGTAATAACTTACAATATTTTCTTCGTCATGAAAAGCCTTTATATTTATTGTTATTATCTTGTTTTGGCAGTTAACCGACGAAATGTAATTAAATTTATAATTAATTATTATTACCTCTACACCTATGGGTAGTTGTCTAGACCCATACATTTGTTAGAGATGGGTATTTTATGAAAAATCTGATGCTGTTATTACATTAAGTTATCAATAATTCAACTTACCAGATTGAATACTAAAGACCAAACGAAGTATGACATGCTGTACATAATATCTCTCCCTTAAGCAAGGGTAATATGTAGACATGATGAAGACTCAAATTAGGATATTAGGAATAAAAAATACACGAATCTGTACTGTAATCTGTAAATTAGACCTTCTGTGAATTGTGAATTTGTGAATCAAGAAGAGAGAGACACGCGTGTTAGTCGTAGAGGTTAGGAAGATGGGTAAAGATCATAGACCACAGAAAAAAATTTCTTGTTTTTAGTTTTTAGTTCTCATGTCGAGTTCGATAAGAACCTCTGATAGGTGACGGAAAATAAGCGCTACGCACTCTGGTGACCATCTCAGTAACTATAAATGTTGAAATAGTTCTTGTTCTCATGCTTTGTATTTGTGCGATTAATATGAATATTTGTATTTTGAAGTCATTTTAGAAAGTATGAAGCGTTCGAATCAGTTCTTCAGTGTTCTTCCTGAGAATTGAAAAGATTAAATATCAATTTCCATGCTTTCCCTAAAGCTGTTGATGAATATCGTGTTTGGGTAGAGGGTGAGATTAGGAAGTAATGTGTTGATGAATCGACAAAAAGCTTGGCAACTTAAACACAAAATGGGTAAACCAATTACTAGAAATATGAAAGTATGTTCCCTGCATTATGTAGATGACGATTATTTTTATCGAGGTAAGCACGGATACACAAGAAATTTCAGGTTAGATTTATAGGGATATTCTTATCGTTTACAGATTTCAGCACCAAACAAAGGAAGTTTATTAAGAAGACTGATTTATCTTCCAATCATAATAGGAGGGCCCTCAATTCTATTTGATAATTCATTCGTCAAGCCATAGCTGATGTGTATTTGTTACCAACTACTAGTATGTAGTTGTCAAGACTTCTGTAAAAAATATGCATTTACTTAAATGAATTAAATATGCTATCAAAATGATATATAATTGTTTTATAGTATTCCTAAAAAATATTCAATACCAGTATTCGTTATACTAATGTTTTAATAGTTTTTGGTGTTCATTTTAGTTTAATTTCTTGTTTTGGGGCATAAGGGCTTATTATTGACATAACTTTGTTGGGACTGTTAAATTGCAGGGTAATGTAAATTTAACAATTCAGTTGGGTGGAAAACATTTCAACTGATGTTTATTAGTCTCACAAATCACATGAAACATCTTTTGAAATAATTATTTCTTTGCCACTGTTTTGTAAGAGTATCGTTGAAATTCCATGTGGATTTTGATGAAACTTTAATTATAATGTAGAGAATTTATTCAGGAAGGTTTTCATGTAGCATTCATTTCTATATCAAGAAGAAATGAGAAAAAACATCGAACATTCATGAAAAAATCGGTAATCAACCGGGTTTTTAGGCTTTCACGGCCGACGCTGGGTAAACTATGAGAGAAAGAGAAACAGCCCGAGACAATTTTGTAGTACTCAAAAAGTTCTATGAAAAAGTCCGCGATGGATTATGTCTAACAGCTGATAACTCACGAACCATTTTCAACATTATAAGTTCAATTCAAATTAATGTTCAATTTGAAGTGCATGGAATGAATTCATATAAAAATAAATAAGATTGTTATCTGCAGCATTTATTATTCATGAAAAATGCTTTTTACAGTATAATTTTCTAATGGATACTTCAAAAGTTACCGTAGGTTGAATGAATATGCATACAGGATAGATACTTGAAATGCAGCTCTCTACGTAAACGTAAATCGTTAAGTTGACAGCTACTCATGCGCAGTTTACAAATGTTAACGGCGGATAGATTCTAACGTCAAGATATGTTAGTTTACGGCAGGTGAAACGTGAAGAAAACAAGTGAAAACGACAGAACATCATTTCATAGAAAAAACGAGAAAAAGAAAATTAACCTCAATTATTTTGTGTTCATTTTTGCGGGGGTCTTATGTTTTGTGTGTTGATTAATCACTTCGTTGTACCGATGTATACACTCCCACAGTCGCACGGAATTCGGTATACACCCGGAGTACTGAGTACCCCGAAGGACAGAAGAGACCCAACTCAGAACTTCGGGTGTATACTGAATTCTCAGCAACTTTGGGAGTGTACACATCGGTGGAATGAAGCGATCAATCAACACTATAGGATCATATAACACAAGGCCAATTGCAGACTTCGTCATTCACAGAAATCCGCTGTAGCGGAGCACACACTCCACAACACAAATCATGCAATAGACTTCGACCAAACCCAAAAGTTATATATCACTACCGCATACTACCCCAGGCTTTACTAGGATGCAATCGGAATTCATAAACACCCAACGAATTTCAATAGATCAGAAGAAGAGAGATGATCATTATTTCCTCGGCCGTTCAGAAGGTTTTTTCTTTCTACAGAATGTTTAGAGGCTCAAATGACAAATTAAGGTGCTTGCTGGGGCGAGCTATTGAAGAAGTTGAGTCTTTGAGCTTACCCGCTATAGGGAGTTAGCCCAAAACCCAGGATCCCATACTACCCGTTATTGACCTTCTGGTTCTCATGCCTGGTCTTTGCTTCAACCAGCCCCTAACCAGAAATCTGCTTATCCTTGAAGCTAAGATGAGGTAGGATTGGTGACGTCTACTATGGCGTTTCTTTATTCAGATTCGATCCAGCGATCATTTTGTTCACACACGCCTTCGGCGGGAGTGATACTACAGAGAAAATCTTTAAACACGGGAAGCTGAAAGTGTGCAGTACTTTCCGCAAAAATAACTCATCATTGTTGGAGAAAACTGTCGAAAAATACAGAGATGAAGAGTTTATACAATCTTTTTTTTTTCGCTATGGAGACCATCTGCCACCCTTGATGACATGAGGTACTTCATTTTTTCGAAGGGTGATTCCGCAAGAAGGTGAACTGGGCACGGCTGTCTCTTAGCCCGGTCGTCCATTGGAAGCGTTTTCGAGCGTTTTATGGCTCTCGCGAAACGGCCGTAAACGTGCGGCAAGTTACTACGAATCACAAGCACTACAGGCGACTGCGACTTTGAGCGGGAGTATACAAGCGGATATGAGCTTCGCCGCTCGATCCGCCTAAAATGGGATCTGTAGCGCGTGTACGCTCGAAGCGCTTACTCTATTTGCGAAGTAAAATCCTTTCCGCGTAGAGAAATTCTTATGAAATTCGTCGGACATGGATCCCCCTCAAGAATATCTTTAATGAAATTAATTTCATCATTTCTTTTTTCAGTGGTAAATGAATTAAATGATCCCTATTTGTTTTAACACTCATTTAATATCGATTCGTGTGTGTCTTTTTTCTGAACACACTTGTCTCTCATATGAATGAAATTCAACGTTATGTCGATGGATTTTTCGTGATTTGACAACATGGCAAAGAAGTATCAAGTGGTTTCAGAAAAAAGGCACACAACAATTAATCGATATCTAAATTTATATTCTAATCAGTCAAATGAGTGTTGAAATAGGTATTATGTAAACTTTTAACGGTGGGTCTCATTTAATTTCATCTACAAATGAAATAAGAAATAATGAAATAAATTAAGTAAATAAAGTATTCTTGAGGATAAGAAATATCCAACGAATTTCATTCAGAAAATTATTTCAAATTTAGAGAGTATTATGATAATCAGGGACCAACAAGAAACCGTCAAGAATAAACAATGTCATTCAATTTGATTTCTCATGTTCATGGACTTTCAGGAAAAATTCAAAGAATTGGTTCTAAATTCAATATGAGAACCGTTTTCAAAACACGAAATGATTTAAGATCTAAACTTACAAAAACTAAACCTTCAAATAAGAAATTGTATTTACAATATTCCTTGTATTTATGGAAAAACCTATACCTACACGAGAAACATCAACACTTTTCGAAATTAGAAAATTAGAATAACATAAAATGTAGAGATATTGGTAGATCGCGATTATGTTACTTCCAATAGGCGATCACATGATGGATTGGAATAACACGAAAAATCTAATGATGGAACCTGACAGTTATAAAAGAATGATAATCTGTTAAATTGTTCGGTGGGTGTGGATCGTATTTGGAATGATTTGTTGAAAATGGAACTGATTTCAGGGAATTTTGAAATGAAGTAGGGATTTCACCATCATATTTATTAATATTAATCTATGACCTATGATCATCATGGATTGGTGAATGTCAATTGGGAAATCTCAATTCTCAATACCTATTACGTAAAGCTCATGTTCAGGAATTGGCTGAAAAGGGAGTCTGATATAAACTCCGAAATGTTACAAAGCTTGAGAGTCCGAAGTGTTGCCCCAATGAGGTTTTATCGTTTCTCAAATACATTCAGAAATATTCTTTGCTTCTTCCCATAGGAATTGAAAAATCGCTCAGGATATTTTTCCAATTATTGATTTTGAAGATGTTTGAATTCTCCCAAGGATTTTTGGTTCTGAAAATTGGGTGCATCCAATAACGGCAGGACCTCTGTGTTTCCGTCATCTTTTGACTAAATAACTTGACTCTAGAATGTACAAGTCCTTCGGATTCAAAGCATATTGCAGTCAATGCTAAAAGAATACGAACGATGTCATTTTCGAAGACAAAATATGGTCTTTGTTGGTTTTATCACTGAATGGAACGCAAGAAGCCGCAACCGTCGCCGCTGCCAGTGGACGAACCCTGCAGCTCATTGCCGCCTGTGTTGTAGCAGCTACGAACCAGGGATGTTGCGGATATTCGCATCCGCATCCGCAAATGCGGAGCTTCCGCATAGATTTCTACTTCCGCATCCGCATCCGAATCCGCAAAAACCAATGCGGATGCGGATGTAATATAATTTGTGAGTTGTGCAGTGTCGCCATCTCAGGGCCAACAAAATATTTTAGTGTTTCGTTTAGAAAATGCTAAATATATACTTTTTCAATTTTCAAAGTGTCAGAAAGATGCTAGTTTTTCACTGTTACTTCTTTCTGTAGCTATTTCTGAAACCGAAACATCTGCATCCAAGAGGGTGGAATTTCCGACGCACCCCTCTATTCTGTTTATATTCATACTGGTAATTCTCTTTTCGAAACACTTTCCAAATACATATTTTATTATACCATCTGTTTTTTTTTTCCGGTCAGTCCGAAATTCCAATCCGTCCCCTTCCTAACGACCGCCTGTGGTCCCAGTCCCAAGATTTCTTATCGCCCGTGATATTGAAATGTTATATTTTTGCGATACCCATTGTTTCAGAAGCATTTGAAATGTTGAAGGAAAGTTCAGGGACCAAGCGTCTTTGAACATGAATTATGATTCGCGAATCGGGAGAAACATTTTCATCTGAATTGCGTATTTTTTGGTTGTTGCGGTTTTTTTTTTTTGATTTGACAGAGATCTCCCCAAGAAAAAGAGCCAGATGTTCGTCCGATCAGTGAGAATTGTCTACGTTTGTTTACCTAAACAACCCGGGTTGTTGCAAGCTCATAAAACGTTTATAGGGGCTATAAAATTCGCCTAGTTTGACGATTTTTGGTCATCTGTTGATGATAAAGAAAAAAAAAATTCATTTTTACTTTCGGAATATGGCATATTGGAAAACGTGAGAGTTGCGATAAGAAAAAATGGGCGTGTGCTCTTCGCATTTGACCAATGGGAACGAAGAAATTGGTGAAAAAGTTTCGATGCGTTTGTTATGGTGCAATACTTATTTATTGTAAATGGACCATAACGTGTTTTTTGGCCTTGTGGATTACTTGTCGAATAGTAAATTTTTGTGAGATTTTGAATAATATTGTGACTATTATGATACAGTTGATCATAGTGAGGAGTGTACGTGTACTCGAATTATTGTTTATTGGTAAATATTAAGGTGAATGCCATTATATTTCTCCGGTAGTACGTTTCATTGTTTACAATATTATCACCGATAGCACGAAGAATTTTGTCCACTCCACCAGGCAGTGTTCCAAGCGAGCAATTATTCAGTAGCGCGGGTTTAATTTACGAACCTCTGCGTAACCGCCTTGAAGCAGAAAAGGCGGCAAAATTACTTTTTATAAAGTATAATGCTCCAATTTTTAACTTCTATAACTAATATAAAAATAAGTAAGTGAAGTTAAAAAAAACATGTAGGTAAATACTTACACTTGATATACTTAATACTAATTTACTTCAAAAATGTTAATGACTGCTTTATCGTTATTTTAATTCTCTACTCGTATACTATTTTTAAATAAGATCTTAAACATCCGCATCCGCATCGCATCCGCATCAGCGGATGTGAGTTTTCGAAAATCCGCATCCGCATCCGCATCCGCGGATGTGAAAAAATCGGCATCCGCAACAACCCTGCTACGAACGCTTGTATCGCGTGAGCGCGTTGCCGCCTGAATACGCTTGCATTGGACGACCGGGCTAATACAGATTGAAGGACAATCTTGTCCTTAAAATTGTCAATAGGCAAATATCAAGTTTTCCAACGATTCTTATCTCACTTGACTGTTTAAACCCCTTACTAGATTCAATAATAAATGCAAAAATAACTCTAGGAGTTCCGATGCGGTGTTTGAGCCAGCAACAATGAAAAAATTTCAAAAGGTGTCATTTGGTATTATAAAAATTATAGAGGTGTTAAAAACAACTTTTAAAAAGTTGAAAAATGTTAGAACGTTTGACATAGTGGCAAGCTGCCCTAACTTGTTGAGAATAGACCAGAGGTCTTTATCAGTGATAATCACCGTGTAGGGTTCGTCGAACCAGAACCGGAGGACCGGACTGTGGAAATTAAATTTACTATCATTCATCTTGTACAGAACCTAATATATAACTTTTTTCAAAAAAATCACGCTCCAAAATTACACTGATTAATTCACAAAAAAGCAGCATAAATAATTATCAGAATAAAAAAGTTTATGAAGAAATTTGAAATTTTCAGATCACCAGTAACCAGAACTGCAGTCATTACAATTTGGCAATTAACTCAGTCATAAATTAGTAAAATCAGAACAGTTTTTATAATAGGAAATTGACCGATATATTGAAAAACTGACAGCTATTAAACGTTTGTTTACAATAATTCGCAGGTAAAATAATTGCTGTGTCAGGAATTATCATTCGGTTTGGAGTAATAATTCAATCAAGCAGGTATAATAGCATACTTACGATCAGTAACGGTTTTTATAGTATTAAAGGTCAGTTATAGATAATTCGACCTAGGAATGAATTGTTGTAGTATTCTAGATATATGGAATTCAACCCTTTTCCCGCACGCTTTTATTAAGGAACTAGCTGACCCGGCAGACTTCGCGCTGCCTCAATCAATAAATAAAAAAAGCATCTAATATTATAATAAACTATTATGGTATGGTAAACTATTATGCGCCAAACGATGTCGTCTGGAAGATGTTATATTTCTGCATGTTGGCCAACAGTGTTTAGAATCATTTCCTATCCCAGAAACTGAAGACCGTAAGGGATCTGGAGGTAGGACCAATTGTGGCAATTGGCAATTAGATAAGCTAGCTGACCCGGAGATTTTTGTTTCGCCTTGTAGAGATGAATAAAGTTGTACTAACCATTGTTTTTTTCAAGATGGAAATATATTAGGTGAAATACAAAAAAATACAAAATTACAAAATATTAAAAAATTTTTAATTGCATTGAAATAGGAATGTACAGGGTGATTGTTTATATTCTACTCAATAGCTATCTCAATTAATTTTGGTCGTGCAAAAACGTTTGAATGGGCAAATTTGAAGTATTTTTTATGGGAATTCAGAACTAAGAAATTCATAAAGGCATCGAAAACCTGAAAATTTGTTGTGAGTTATTGTTTTTTAAATGGTACAGCCTGTATTTTATTTTTCTAATCCATAGAGCTCTTTCATCTGGTTTCAAATATATAGTTTCTTCTAAATTTAAGGCAACAAGACGAAAAAACATATATTTTTCATACACTGCCGAAATTAACCTCGATGAAATATATTTGAAATCAGAAGAAAGAACTCTCCCGTTAAAAAAAATAAAATACAGGGTTTACCATTCAAAAAACAATGACCATGAAAAATACTTCAAATTTGCACATTCGAACGTTTTTATACGACCAATATCAACTGAAATAGCTATTGAGTGAAATATAAACAATCACCTATATTATTATTCATACATCAGAAGAATTCTCTTTTTAAGGGGTAAAGAGGTACGTTTTTTATATTTTACAATTCCTTCATTGTAGTTGTATGTGTACAACATTTTTAGTTTTTTTTTTCCAAAAATGCGAGAATAAATAGGGCAGATTGCTGATTGATTTCTTTGTAATTGATTTCTTTGCCGATGAAAGTAGAATTAAGATTTGTTCAACGCATTTCATCATAAAATTTTCCGTAGTGTTCGGATGAATGATAGGTGTTATAACACATGAACTCAGATGCTTTAATATCATCAGAAAATGTAGTTCACCGAATTTATATCAAATATAAAACTTTCCCGAAAAAGCTAATAACCGCAGCGACATCTAATGGCGTTATTCGCAAGAAAGAAAATTATTTCCTATTTTTTTTTATTTCATCAAAATTTTCAGGGTTTTATGGTATTTTATGTTAAACCCGCCGTAGAAGAATCTAACAAACAATCTTTCATAACAAACAGTTCATCCAAACTTGAGTAATTAATGGTGTAACCAACAATATTGCCAACTTAGTTTTATAAATTAAGATAAACTGATTTGTGATATCCTCATGCACCCAACGCCAGCGAAGCGGTTACTATGGAAACATTATGTGAATTTACATTTTTTTGTCATTCGTATGAAGTTATTTGAACATATCTGTGCGTTGACTTCAAATCGAACTCATATAAAGGTTTGTAGAAACAATATTTCTCCTAACTTTTGCGAAAACTGTCTTTCCCGCACGCATTGACGGATAAGTCAATAAAATAAGGTTTTTTCAATATTTAAAAAAAGAGAACTGCTTCTTGGCTGTTCATCTGTTCAAACAACAATCAAATTTATCAACGAAAATAGATCTGACAACAATGATGAAACATCGCCCATAGTCACACCTGTTGAGATTGTTCGATGCACTACCTTACTAGAGTGTTCTAGTAAGGTATTGTTCGATGGCGATACTATACGTTCCTGTTGTTTACTTCATGATCTAGATCTAGATTGTCAATATCCCATCTTCAGAGAATATAACATAATGTTGACATTTGAAAAAGATTGTTTAGAGCTCTTAGACTGATTTATAGAAAAGACCCATGTCATTTTTTCCCATGTATACCACACAATCTTTGTAATCGGTGAATCGCTTTGAAAGACAGCTATTTTGAATAATTAAATAGAATATCACCAACAATTTATTCATTGGTTATCCTGTTAAACGGCCAATATCATGGGCGCCCGCAGAATTTTTTCTCAGGGGGGGCCAAATAATGATTTGATGAGGCGCAGGCGAAATCAGTATTCGGTTTTGCTCTAAAATAAGGAGCAGATCAAAATCTCAGGGGGGCCACGGCCCCCCCTGGCCTCCCCCTGCGGGCGCCCATGGCCAATATAATCAGCTGTGTACCTACTCTGTGATTATTCTGACAGTACTGTTTTTTGATAGATATCAGTACATATCAACTTTTCCTTGAGTATCAATTCATCCAGATTTTCGGTTTTTTCAAGTACTTCCTGAGAGTTAGTTACCTAGTCATATTGGATCTGAAAATGAGGTTCATGCAGGGGCTGAGCAAGATTGATCCCGACCCTGGTACAAACCATATCACTGTGGAACCTTCTCCTCAATTATTTTTGAGTTCTTAATGAGGGGTCTTAGTCGAGTGAATTTATATTCAGAGATTTAGTCCTGACAATGGGCAAGAACTAGAGGACGAAGAAATTAATAATAATAAGTTGAAAAATTAAGAATCACAAATCACTACTTTGTTACATGAAAGTTTTTATTAATCTTCAGAAAGCCACATTTGTTTCCTTCGGACGAATTATATACCATATCACAGGCAATGAATCCTCACCAATTATTTGTATCCCAAATGTTAATAGCCATCTGTTCTGGAAAAATTGAAATTGCAATCAGACAAACCGAATGCAGGTATAGAACTGGAAGTAAGGAAAGCCACGTCACTCCTAGAGCTGAAAAGAGAATTGGACAAAGATGCTTTATAACATGTTCCCGAAAGACCTGAAAGACATAAGACATATTAAGAAATAGAAGAATGCCATAAGAAGATAGATATTGGAAAAGGGAAGAAAGCTTTTCAGAATAATTATTAATTTATAATGGTGATCCAACGATTCCTCCTACCTACCTCGTTCCGATGCTCTGGTAATCCTAGTCTACATCACTGGTAGTACATGATTGCACAGTGATTTCAATATTTCAGTAAATTAAAATTTTTTATTTGTTTTGTTACTTGAATATTGGATAAGATTTACATAATTTGAAAAGTGGCTACAGTGACAATGTTTATATGTTAATTGTATATCGCGTACAGGCTTTAGCCTCTGCGATTCATGTTTATGTAAAATAAACTATTATTATTATTGATTTATAAATACAACATGCATAAATATATAAATAATGGAATAATTTTTTTTTCAGAAAACAAAAAGAAAACGAATAGAAAAAACCTACCACAGATGAAAAAAACACATATTAGGACTTCTCAACTATGAAAAATTGTAGTCTTTTTGCTTTCTGATTAGCAAATAAAGAGATTACTTCCTTCAAGTCCAGAGTCCAATTTTCTTGCAGTTGCATTTTTAATGTACAAAATTGCCAAACTTGGCATTCTCATTTGAAACATCTTACACCTCAAATAGTTTCTCATTCATTTCAGAAATGAAAATGATCTTTCTGAGCTGGCTACCCAAACTGAAATTGTTAAAGACAGGATACATCCACAGTAAACTTCTTTAAATGAAACCAAAATTATTTTATCGCATATTACAAGTTTTGCCAAGTCATATAGGAAAACGTCTGCATCAGTTTTATCTGTGAATGTTTTTTTTATTATGTACTCTATTGTTCTTACCTTATTTGCACAAATCGAAACTGTTGTCCCCACTATTGAATTGCAGTTTAAATGAGAAACAGCACAGAATATTTCTGGATGTGAATAAACCGGAGTTCTTTTAAAATAATTTGAACTGGACTATTGAAATTTCGTGACGAGAATGATACATAAAATCGAAAACATGTGGTAAGAGTAATTAAGACATGACGAATACAGAAAATCACGAATAGCAAAACCCAAGGGGACAGTGGGGGTAGATGAGGGAAAATAAAGAATAAATAAAATCGAACTGGCTGCACTTATTCATTCTCTGCGACGAAACATGCTCGGAGTACAAAGTACTTAGTTTGGATATCATGCCAAAGAAATTCAGAGGCAATAAGACCAAAAATGTTTACACAAATTACCCCATTGGGTACCATACATCCCCAAGGTCACAGATAGAATTGGTGGAATACTGAAAACGGACAACATCTGGACCGTTCATAAGCCGACACAAAAACTTGGGCAAATGATGAACTATCAGATCGACCCTCTTTCACAAGCCGGCATTTACAAGATACCTCATGACTGCGGCAGACTCTATATTGGTCCAAAAACGCAGTATCAATACGAAAACTGAAGGACACGAACGATACTGTCGACTGAATCAGATAGAAAAATCCGCACTTGCGGAACAAGCTCTAAAGCCTTGGTTTACTCGAAAGCGGTACCGACCAATTTCAACCGAAATAATGCGATAAATGACGTCATAAAAAACTGTACCATGCAAAACATCGGCAGTGGTTTTTAAGGATGCGTTGAAAGTCACCGCAACTCAGTATAATATGTTGTTCATGGTACAGTTTTCTATGACGTCATTTATCGGTATCGCTTCGAAGAAACCAAGGCTTAAGCGCGGTTTCACACGGTCCGGGTGTATGTCCGTCCGGGTTTTCGCCCGTCAACCGGACAAGTAGAAATACGCAGTTTAGCATAGGTTCTTTCACACTTTCCGGACACGGGTGAATCGCCGTCCGGGTATACAAAACGCCCGGATGTTCCCGCTAGAACTCACGGAGCCCGGACGGGCAATCGCCCGGACCATGCTCTAGCGAACTACAGTGTGCCATGAGTGCGTTCACACGATCCGGATGTTTAGTCGTCTGATTGTTCTAGACTAGAAGAAATATATTCCGAAATCCTGATAACTCTAGTACAGGAGAAACCCGAAATCTCGGATAAAGGAGCGGAGGATTACAACAATCGAATTAAAAAAACTGAAGCGTAGAGAAATATTTGTGCCAAGTTGAGGGAAAATTTCGTATAAATTTGAGTGCAAAGGGTGAACCCAAATTTGCCTATTTCGTTGTTTTTTTCGCCGATGTTTCAATGAAGCAATCAAAATATGTTTGCGTCTACTGTTCATACAAATCAGAGGCAACCTGAAGTACCTACTCGTACCTAGCACCTAGTAATCCGGATTTTCGCAGTTCCCGTGTGAAGAGAGCTTCCGGGTGCCGCCCGGACGGGCGATTACCCGGACGGACAAATACCCGGACCGTGTGAAACCGCGCTAACAGATGGGCACAATATAGATTTCTCAAAGGCGGAGATTATTTCCTATATCAGAAGTTTCCGTCCCATGTTGAACACGGAAGCCATTGAAATTTTTGAACACACAAACAGAAAAGAAGAGACCTTTTTTACATTCAAGCCGATACGAATCTGAAGCGGTGGGCCAATCAACATCGCGCACTTAAAGTCACCACCGAGGTGTAGATAATACTTCCGGTTCAAACACGTCAGTGTCAGAAATTCAGCGTTCAAGGTACCTAGAATCCTCTGAAGTTGCTTACCGCAGTTGTAGGCGAAACGTTATATGAAATTATTCCTAATGGACCACGGCCAATAATCCCGGAAGACCGTTTCAAAATATCATTATTATTTATTTATTAAACCTCTTCAAGTTGGCAGTTATTATAATTCCAAGTGCATTTTAGATAAAAGATGTTTTTCAGTATACCATTCTCGAAGGGTCTTACCCAATAAAGAAAATGTTAATCGGCGGTGATTAATATATTTAAAAATCGCTCAATAAGGTTTCTGTTGTAAACTTTTCGAAAAACTTATTAGTAAATCGGTAGAAATTTTCATTGTGAATGGAGTTGTGAATCTCATCTGAATTAAGAAGTCGTGCACCTGATTCTAATTATTTCACTTGCTATAAGAGTTAGAAGGAATTCGAAATGCGATTGAAAAGCGACAATACTATCGAATAGAAAGAATATTGGAGCGAAGTTTTGGAAAAAGTAGTATACCTCGTAAGATCTCTTTGAGTTGTAAATTTAGCTTTGAGAAGAACAAATGATACTGTGTTCACGATGTTGAAAATCTGGATTATCGAAATGGATACTGATAAATAATTGTGATCGCTCTCATACAAATCTCTGGCATGCAAGAATTAAATAAATGATAATTCTCCCATGCTGAAAAAGTCAAGCGCTGGGACACGGCATGGGAAAGCTTCGATTTTACCCTCTATGTTTTTTAGGTTCCTGATGAATAATCTCGGAACTTGTTTTTACTTCAGTTTCTGACAGATTTTTGCACCATTTTTTCGAACTTTTTCGAAAACTTTATTTTTAAATGGTATACAAATAATAAAACAAATTTCTTTTCATGAAGTTTCTTCGTAGAACTAACCGCTTTGCTTCTCAGGCAGATCAGAAATTGAGCAAAATTACGAGATGATTCAAAGTTAACTAGTGAAAGGAAACATTTTTCTGACGAGATATTCTCCTGCAATCAGCGAAAAAACTGAATGGGCAAATTATGTTTCCCTTGCAATAAGTATGTGCGATACGATTTTGACACTTTGCAAAGAAGCCAATAGAAAATTTCCTCAAAACTCTCATAAAAAATTCCGACGTTGCCGTCAAATACCGAAACCCAAAAGCTAGACATGAATCCGGCTAAACCATCCCCTAACCGTCCACCGTTCGCTTTAGACATTCCGTACCCGCATTTGGCACCTTGCGCGTATAGCGATACGCCCTTGGTAGACTCGAAACCTTCTCTGTTCAACCGCGAGTGAAACGAACGAATCTGTAGCATAGCTCTAATTCTTGTACTTGTTTATCCCCCAAGTTGTAGTTTTTGCCTATATTAACATAACTTGTCATTTAAGAATTCATCTTTTTGATAACAGACAATTGTACCTACACATAGATACAACAAAGAAAGAATAGAAAGAAAAATGTTCGCATTAAAATTGGAAGTCATGTTCTGCTAGAATGAAAATTATGTCAAAAGCAAAATGGGAGAAACCTCTTGAAAGAATTGAAAATTTGCTATAAAGTCATATCAGAAAAGGTGAAGGATCTGAGGAAGATTTTGTTTTCATCAGCATTATTTATGTTTCTTTTCAAATGTATGAGAAATTCAAAAGACTATCCTCACCAGACTTGGTCAATTTTGTTCAAATACAACAGAAACATTTCCCTCAGTTTCAATACACTTCAATAGTCGCACACGAAATCTTCCATTGATGGCCCTTATTAATGCTTGATTTCTCATTTTAATGCGTAATTATCATGAGCACCCGAACATAGAAAATTCAGAAATCTATTTCTGAACTGGGTTATAATATTTAGGTGAGGTAAGTCAATCGTTTCATCCAATTTCGTAAGACTAAATTCTTATGTTAGAATTTCTTTATTTGATTATTTTTGACCGAGGGAGAAGTTTTGCGATCCCCTCGCTTATCAATCTTGCTATTAATGACCTTGACTTTTAATACGCTCGATCGAGGTGCCAAATACGGGTACGGAATGTCTGAATGACTACGGTTCAGCCATTAAAAGGGGGCAGTTTTTAACATAGCTTCAGGACATACCACCAGATACAGCAATGGATAAGTGTTGAGAAACCACCTGAATAATGGCGTTTCAGGAAAACAAACAATAGCGTGGGGAGTTCTCGCCTCACGGGACCAAACCAAAATCATCAAGGATTATGTGCCATGTGTCGATTGTTGCAGATGACGAGGACTTGACACTCAATAACCTCCAAAAGACACTTCGATTCAAATTTACCCAAGCCTTGACTGGAAAAACCCAAGGATCTTTCTAGGGCGAGAATGAGTATGTATTATTAATTTCATTGAAATTATAGAAAAAAAACCTTTTTTCATAGTTTGGAGAACGCAATGTAATTCGTCTGATTTCACTGATTCGTTTAGTGTTTTGGAGCAGAGAACCACCTCGCGGGTTATGTTTGAGTCCTTCAATGGTTCACCTCGAATGAGCAGGTCGCATAAGAAAAACCGTAGATTTGGTTTTACCAAGAACAAGAACGATGATGAGGATCGCACAAGATCCATAAGATTTTAGGTGTGTATAATATCAGCTGGGATGCTCGCACTCATTGGTTGGCTGGAAAATTGTCCGGAATAGTATATTCTAAAACAAGTTGCAGAATGAGCTCCTATTCCAACACGAATACGAAATTCGAAAACGAGCGACGAAGGAGCGAGTTTTAGAAAGCATGAGTGTTGGAATTGCCTTCTGCAACGAGTATTAGACGATATTTTCTCTATTTCAGTAAAGTTTTGTGGAAAACTCGCGATATTCAAATAAAAATTCAGATCAGTGACTTTTGTATTGTATCTTGGTAGTTGGTGTCACTAACGAAATTTGACAGATTGCGGATTTGGAATTGATTTGATTTGAAAATTGAGAGGATCTCAGGTCAGTACTGACAACCACAAAACGAAAAATATAACTGAAAACAATGCTGTAATGAGTTTCATTACAGCACTACTTTTAGTACTGTAATGAACTCATTACGATACTGAAATAGAGAAATATATTTATTACTACTCGAATCAATGTCGAATAAATTGTCAGTTAAAGTGTTGAGGATAGCTTATTTCCTTTGGTTACATCGGTGCTGCATAATGGAATTTTAACTTGTGGAAACTCCTCCACTCAAAACCACATTCTCGCTCTTCAAAGAAGAGAAGGGCTGTAGCGTGGTCGTATACATGCAAACGCTAGTTTTTGATCCAACGCTGCTTTTCAAGATACATATTTTTCGAAGCACTCGTTTAATATGCTTCAAAAGAGCGTTTGGAGATATATGTGTCCTTATGCAGGAGTACATATCAACTTGCGTTTTCTTGAAGATTGTGTAATTTGAAATTGAAATGGACATTTCGGTACTGATTTATTTATTGATGTGGTTAAAAAAAAAGGCCAACTTTGTAGGACATGATGAGTCCCGAATATAAAAATAAAATAGTGAGGGGAAGAACTTTGGAAAAGATAATCAGAATTTTCAATTTTCATGGAAATGATTCAGACAGAAAAAAATGTAAGGGGAAACTGATAATGTTATCAACTGCATTTCTTCATCTCCCTTTGTTTGAGCGATTTCAACTATGGTCATTTTCTCTGTTTCTGCTAGGATGTTGAAATAGAAACATTATACAAACAGGTTTTTCATAGTAATCCAGTAGCCTACTAAATTTTTTCTCAATAAATTTCCTTGCTGATTTATGCTAAGTGTTTTTTTTTTCTCTTGGGAGAAACATACACTACTGAATTACCATGATTTCAGCATCCTAGCACAAACAGAAGAGGAGGATCGAAGACAAAATCGCCCAATTTTCAATCTACGCCCATAACTCAAAAACAAAAGTAGATAGAGGAATGCAGTGGATGGCATCATTAGTTTATCTGAAAAAGACAACCAAAATATGCCATTAATTTTCCTTCATCTCCTTGGATTAAAAAGTTGTAGTTTATATATCACCAACTTTTCCTACCCTATACAGTGAAATGAAAAAAAAATACCCAAGAACCGATGCCCTTCAAGAAAAAGTGAATTGCATAATGTCATTCAGAGAGCAAGAATTTTTCCAGCGATTAGAACCGTCAAGAATATTTACTTCTCTGTTCTGCTGACATGGTGGGAATCATCACGAACAAATTCGTATTTTTCTATTTGAAAAAACTTTAAGTGACTTTGAGTCAAATGATTTGATAGACATCTTGACATAACTGAAAAACTCCGATTAATGTTGCCGTAATTTTCGATACAGTGGTCGAAACATTCCATGCGTGGAAATTTTTGAGAGGCATCGCCTCTCATATCGACCGTAGGGAAACCACACAGAACCAATCACTTCAGCATCCATTTTCCAAGTGTTGACTGCCGATATGTCGCTCTAACTAACGCTGCCGTGTGTACGCTGCCAACGTGCGTTAACGCTACGCGAAACGCCGAATAAATACTAAGCGTTTAGAACAGATTTTTGTAGATTCACGTTTTCCCACTGAACCCCGTTTTTATGTCAATCATTAGAATATCCTGTCAAAAAATTACCGGGAATTTGGAATTTGCAACGCTAAATGGATTTTGAACTTTTTTTTACTTAGGATAGTAGGACTGTATTTCGTTATAATGCCAAGTTTGAGCGCGTTTTGTCAGCCAGTTTATTTAGGGAAGCTTCTTAAGTGAATCAACCTCGTTGGTGTGTGCCGATTTTTAAAATGAACATGATAACATTGCACATGGCTTTTTCCCTTTTCAGCAGAAGGCGGAGATCATTATTAGGATGAAGTATGTTATTATCTATTTTGGTCATTTACCCTGAGTTGCAGGAACGTCCATTAAATTTTATGCTGCCTCAATTCTCTATTAAACGGAGTATCCATGGCTACCGTCTATGGATATTCCGTTTAAGGGAGAATTAAGGCGGCATTAAATTTTAATGGACGTTCCTGCAACTCAGTGTCAATGATTTATACTCATTTTCTCGAGTAGACTAGAAAAATTTTGAATTTAGCGTTGTAGCAAGCGACCCTAAAGCCGGGTTCAAACTGATGTAATGTAACACGTAATGCAATGCGAATTCTTCCTTCGGAGCGTTACGCGTAATGCTCGTAGTGCCTTCCAAACGAAAGAATTCGCATTACATTACATGTTAAATTACAGCCGTCTGGACCCGGCTTAGAGCCGGGTCTAGACGTGTGTAATGTAACGCGTAATGTAATCCTATGTCTTCGTTGAGAGCGTTACGCGTAATGCTCGTAGTGCCGTCCAAACGAAAGAATTCGCATTACATTTCATGTTACATTACAGCCGTCTGGACCCGGCCTAAAGCCGGGTACAGACGACTGTAATGCAACGTGTACTGCAACGCGTAATGTAATGCTAATTCTCCGTGTGGACGGCACCACGAACGTTACTGTAACGTTCGTCAGACCGTTCTTGGCTATCCATCGGGGTTTCGGTTTTTGTCGCGATCTCAAAGGCGTTCGCAGTCCACGTTTGGACGGCTATTCGGGCGTTTGTTGTGGAGTGACGAACAATCTCTCGAATTAATTGAATTTTACGGGCAGGACTACGGAATTTGGGACCAAAGGAATCCGAATTACCACAAGATGAAATTCAAAATGATGCGTGTACAGAGATTTCTGTTTCATTTTCATTTCAAAATAATTATTCAAAATCCGTGGGCGACATTTAGGATCCCGGTGATGTTTTTATATTGTCCATTCGTTTCTTCGGATTTCAATTCCAATAATAAATAAAAATAAAGATCTTCTTTCATACAAATTTGTTTTCCACCATCGACTTTTTTCCGGTCTTCACTAATTTTAAAGTAAGTGAAAATAAACGCAGCACCTGCTATCGCAACTTTCGGCCTCGTTTGGCCTTATCAGTATCGCATACATCTCAGAGACAAAAAATTCATAAAGATGTACAGAGTTCTTTTTTCGCATGTCATTGGAGATATGAAACTTCAATTTGACGCAATTCGATGTCACTGCTGTGTAATTTCTGCACAGTTCGTCGCACCCGATTGCTTTAAATATCGAAGTTTTTTTATGAAGATTTTGTCTCTGAGATATATGCGATACTGATGAGGCCAAACAAGGCTGAAACCGGTATATCGCTCATCTCAGTGACAAAATCTAATATCATTCCTCCAACGTCATGATGAAAGATCTCTGAGCCTGGGAATTGAAAATGGTATTCATTTCGATGATTACTATTTTGAATTCATCTACATATGTTTCAAAAATGTTTTTGGTGTAAGCTTCCGTAAAGGCAAAGAATTTTTTCTGTTTACCGTTTTATTCTTTTTCTTGAAAAAAATTCAAATATGTATTAAGAAGACTTTTTAAATTTTAATATAGGCATTCACCATTCGATGGATTTATCCATCATCAACCTCTCCAAAACTACAATAGTAGAGCATCCTATGAAAAGTGTTTCATAAATTCGTAATAATTTTCCAGTATTGTGACTCGTAAGAACAATATCAAGTGTTTCCAAGTTTTCACCAACAATATAAATTGCCACTTCGTCTATTGCAGGGGCGTTGAATTGGCTCCAACAGGTCGTTTATCTGCTCTAATCACAACCTTGTGATCGTCACTTGGGAGTTTTAAATGATCGAATCAATGCATGATATTCATGAATTAGTTGCTACAGATCTTGAAGAATTGTGCTTCTCATATCTGCAATAATTGATTGACGTTGATCATCCATATTGCATATTGCTCATGAAGACTATGAAGTACCTAAATTTATATTGTGTATCTTCAAGTGGTTGTAATGATCAAATTCTATGGTGAATCTGGCCTTGGATCTAATTACCAGAAAGGGAAAACATTATAAGTGATTTTAAATCATTATTGTTAATATCATATTCTTACCTTGAATGTTGGATTGAATCCACGTTCTTGAATTGTATCTGCTTTGAATGAAGTCATTCGGAAACACCCATAGTATTTTTGTGTGTTCGATAGAAAATGTCTTGTTTCGGATGTTTTTCCACGGAGCAGGAAATGCAATGGTTCAGGTGGAAGAGCCAATCAGCCATTTCATTTTGACAGCACAATCAAGACGTTTAGACAACTCAAAATACACAGTTCACAGTCATTAGGCGATTTCGATTGACTTTGGATCTTGGTTGGTTCATAGATTGGTCCGTCAATTTTGGACCAACCGCATTCGAATGACATATTGGTGACGTCTCGAATCAGCTGTTTCGCCGAAATTTGAAACGCATTCGAAAGCGCGGTTCGTTTGACGTTGTCATTTATGAACCGAGCGGTCAACCGTTAACCAACCAAAACAGCTATTCCAAATCGACTATTGTAGATATTGATGACAAATGAGGGTTTGTTCTAAACATTTCGTCACAAAATTTTCCGTAGTGTTCGGAAAAAAGATAGGTGTAATAACATATGGACTCAGATCCGTTAATATTATATCAGAAAATGTAGTTCACCGAATTAATATTAAAAATAATACTTTCATGAAAACGCTTTTAACCGGAGCGACTTCTATTGTCGTTATTCGCAAGAAAGAAAATTAGTATTTTTGTTTCCATTTCATTAAATTTTTCAGGGTTTTATGGTATTTTATGTCAACCCCGTCTTAGAAGAATCCAACAAAAACACTTTCATAAAAAACAGTTCATCCAATCTTGAGTTATGAATGGTGTAACCAACAATATGGCCGACTGAGTTTTATATATTAAGATTTGAGTGACATTCCAACTACTTCTTCAGGAAAATTCATTTATGTCGATGATATTGCTTTTGCTTTTCATCATTAGAATTTTCAAACAATAGAAAGAACCTTTTCCGCAGATTTGGATAAAACGAAAAATTATTTTTTAAAGTGGTGTTTGTGCCCGAATGAAAATAAAACTGGGATTTCGTGTTTCTATTTGAATAATAGAATTTTGAGTGTAACTTTTGGTTATTCTCTCTTAAAACATGATTTTAAACCTAGATACTTGGGAATCAAACTCGATTCCTCTCTGAATTTCAACGCCCATTTAGATGATCTGCGTTTGAAGCTTAAAACTCGAAACAATATTCTTCAGAAACTAGGTGGTTCCCTATGAAGCGCTGATGCTTCAATACTTCGTACGCTTGCTTTGGTTTTTTTCTGCTGCTGATTATTGTTGTCCTGTTTGGTTGTACAGGGTGATTCATTTATCTTGGTAACCCCAATTTTCTCGAAAACGTCCTAATATTTTTTCATTCTGTGAATGGCGTTTTGAACAAGTCAATGTCGACTTGAGATGCGCATAAAAATCTGCGGAATAAATAAAGACGCCAGGCGTCGCGGCGCTATCAAAAATTTTTTCTCCAGGGACATACTTTTTTTATCATGTTATTCGAAAGATAAGTTCATTCCGAATTTTTTTTTCGAATACAATTTTTATCGATTTCTAACCGTTAGCGATCTACAGCGTGTTTTATATTGATTCTATTCCATTTATTTTTTTCTGTATTGTGGTAGTATGCCTTTATTCAGAGACATAGATGTGATTTTGTGATTTGAATTCAAGAAGCCTAGTTTTCTGGTGAATGTGCTCCTTCAAATAAGATGAAATATGTGGCTACAGCAAGATGGGGCTTCATGCCACCACGCTGCCATTCTCAAGAGATATTTAGATCAAGCATTCGGAAAAAAATGGATTGAAACCAATGGACCCATCAGATATCGCCAGACCTAACGCTCATGGATTACTTTCTGAGGGGTCCCCTTGAATATATGGTATACCAAATTGATTCTAATAACTTGGACTATTTGAAAATGAAGATAAGAAACTTATGTGCCCAAGTGGACCCTTAAGTTTTGACCAAAGTAATGAAATAACTTATGTATGGATCACAATGGCCGGTATATAGAACATATGATTCGAAATTTTTTGTTTGTTATTAAAAATTTTTTCATTATTATAAGATATAATATTTAATGAATAAAATAATAGAAAAATAGTTACAGAGCCTCCGTCATTTTACGGAACATAATCAAATTTAGGTCATCTAGCCATTATGATCTATACACAAGTTATATCATCTCCCTATTTCATCATAAGTCACTTTGGACAAAACATAAGGGTCCATTCATTTTCGAATTCTTAATCTCAATATCTCTTCACAATGGCAGCGTTGTGACATGGAGCCCCATCTTGTTGTATCCACATATTTGATCTTATTTAAAGAGGCAAATTGTTTAGAAAACTTGCCTCCTTGAATTCAAGGCATAAAATCATATCTATATCTCCAAATCAAGGCATACTACCACAATACAGAAAAAAAATAAATGGAATAGAATCAACATAAAACACGCTGCAGATCGCTGACGGTAAGAAATGGACAAAAATTTTATTCGAAAAAAAAGTTCAAAATGAAATTATCTTTCGAATGACATGATAAAAATGGTATGTCCCTGGAGAAAAATTTTTTGATAGCTCCGCGACGCCTGGCGTCTTTATTTATTCCGCAGATTTTTATGCGCATCTCAAGTCGACATTGACTTGTTCAAAACGCCATTCACAGAATGAAAAAATATTAGGGCGTATTCGAGAAAATTGGGGTTACCAAGATAAATGAATCACCCTGTACAGTGTTCATGTAAAAAAAAGTTATGACCAACTAAATTTTTCTATGAGGATTATTACCGGTTCTATCAAGTCTACACCTACTCCTTGGTTACTAGTCCTCTCAAATATTGCATTGGCAGAGAGACATTTTTGGAACAAATTTTATTCCTTTCCAAATTCATTTTCCTTACTTACCTATATTCCAGATAATAAGGATCCCTGATTGAAGTCGCTCAAACCTTTTTGGGCAAATTTTCTGATTGATATAAATAGAAGCGACCAAGAAATTTGGCAATCTGAATGAAATGTATCGAAATTTTTCAATTAAGATCTTATTTCTGATCCTTCCATCAGAGTTTCTGATTTTGACCTTCCCAGGATAATATGGTCTGTTCTAAATCGCATTAGAACAGGCCATGAACGATGCAACAGCATGCTCTCCCAATGGAATTCATTGACTCATGGTCAATCGAAAACGAATTTTATTAGAATATTTTGATAAATAAGATCCAATGATTTACAAGTGTTGAACATTTATTGAGACGATTCATAGTTGAATTAAGAGATGGGACATTTTGAAAATAAACGCATGTGAAATACAAAATACTTATTTCCATTTGTTGTTTGAATACTTTTTTCAGAAGATAATGACATATTTTTGCGAAATACAAAATACTTCTCGATAAATTTGAGCCACTCAAAAATTCATGGTTGAAATACGCCTGTGCATTGCAGTTTTCCCTCTAATAATAATATTTATAATGAAAAACTGTATATAAGGTCATCGACCTAAATCCTTCGGACCAATTTATAAAATAATAAATACGATATCTAAACGTGACATCAGTCAGTAGTCACTCACTCAACTATCAGTTTCTTTATGTATGGTTAAATTATAGACCAAATTGATAATGTCTGACAGTGACGCAAAACACGAACCCTGTGTGAATTGTCGAAATCAATGTTGCCAAAAAGATAGTAGTTAGAAAATCATCTTGAAATTTTCTAAGAAATGTCTATTAGAAAACGGAAAATATTATCACACACTATAATTTTCATTCAAAAAAAATTGTTTTTCATTGCTCTGAAATTCAAAGCTGTACGAAAATCTCGATATCACCTGTGAAAAATACTAGAAACACCGCCTTTAGATGTTTTCATTTCTAGAGCTTAATCACAATATATCAGTAGGTATTGCGAATAATAATAATAATAACCTGACATCGAATGATCGAAATCTGTCCGCCTTGTACATTTTCAAAGACTGCTCTATCGCGAATTGTAATTGGTATGCAACTGGTACCTAATTAAAATTCGCATCCAGTATTCACCTTCAACACATGATGAAATCTCATACCCTATTCAAGTATCCACACACAATTCAGGTTTTTTTCCTTCTAGTCATGTTTGAGACATTGAAATTCGCGCAGGTACTGGAGCAACTTTTTTTGCGAAACTTTTGGGACTCCCCACCAGTGTGTCGTGCATCGGATATAATATCAACATAGTGCCTCGCTACGTCCTCTTACAGAATACGAGTTTTTCGTGAATGTGAGGTAACATCTATCAAAAGGTGAATTTTTATTTTTATTCATGTGCGATTTATTCATTGTCATTTTTCGTCTGATGCATAAAGAAAAGTTCATGGTTTCAGATTGAAATTTTGAACTTGAAAATTAACTTAATGAAAAACATAATTAATCATTCATTTCAACATAGACATATGCTATCAATTTCAGTTGAACATATTATGAGTTACAGTTATGGACGTTGTGGCATTTTCGCACCTGTTAAAAAAAATATTGCCGTTTTGTTCGAATATCTGCAGTTTTTTAGTTCGTGACAAAAAATGTTTGTAGCTAGGTTCTATGGGTGATAAAGAATTCGTGGTCAAATTTTAAACGGAATAACGGGAAACTTATATGTATAGTGTCCACATTCTCAGGATTCAATTCGCAAGGAAGGTATCTTCATATTCACCATCATCATAATGAGGATTCTTTGTATGTATTTCGAAGAATCATCAGCTATGCATGTCGAATAATATTAAAACTACGAAGATAGTACGAAGGGTAGTGGAATTTTTCGTAGAATACGATAATTAAAATTCTGATTTCTTCACGACTGCTAGAGAATGTAGCCGTTGATTGAATCAATCAAGAATATAGCTCTTCTAACATCGAATTTAACCATAAAATTTCAGTTTTCCATCACTTGATATGGAATATTCATTCCTAAATCGATTCAAAGCAATTACCCAGTTTTTGTTCAGTTTGGTTCTTGGTTTTTGCAATCGATTTGTGACTCGAATTGTTTTTTTTTTGTGATTTTCAAAACGTCATATCATTCATCCCGGCTTCACCTCATTGATCTTCTCAATTTTTTATTGAGTGATTCAGAAACACAACTCGTGAAAATTCCTCGAATTATGCAATATTCCGTAAGAAGTAACTGAAATTAATCAAATGAATTGTGAAGAGTGATGAAAATGAAAGTTAATGAAAGGAACAATGAAACATCTTTGCTGGAACAATCGTTGATTTTCACAAGGATGAGAAGGTCCTATATTTTTTTTCAATTGACACAAATGAACATGAAGTGTCATCTCATCATTGCTGATGTGCTTTTCAAAATTTTACCTGGTTAATTCCCAAGAATTATCATCCTTCCAAAGTACTTCTGATGTTCATAACATCAACGTCTGTCAATTACTGCTTGGATTGTTGCAAAAGTAGTTTGAATAAAAATCAGATTATTTTCCTTCTATTCTTGAGCTAGTCTGAACATACAACTAGAGCAACTTCAATTTCCAGATTTTGTGTGAAGATATAAGGCTAGTAGACCTTCATTTATGCTCACACCCGCGGCTCCGCTCACTTATATTTCAATTTAAAACAGTACTGATAGGTTCGCAACACCACGTTCCTTACCTCGTATCAAAGTAGAGACAGGCCGTATACATACATGAGAAAACGATGTCATTGTTTTTTAGAAAAAATTATAATTTATGCTTGTAGGACACTGACTTCAGTTGAGCGCAACGTACAATCTCAGATCCGATTTTCGAAATGGGTTACCAAAAGGCAAAATGAGAGTGTCAAAATTGAAATTCCAAAATTTATCTGAATAAGAATTGAAAATTTATGACTTCCTCTATAGGTTTAACTTTACAATTTGAGCTCTCGATATGTACTTGTATGTCACATTTTTCGAATAATAACTAGATATTTTCATCATGAGCAGTGAAAAAAATGATGGTTGATCACTAATTTTTGAAAAATGCAACACTTAAGTACCTATCCTGTACTATCAATTCGCGATGTTGCTGATGATTAATCTTGTTATAATTAGTGCGTTGTTTCTCAACATATATTTTCTCCAGCCAGTTTTATTAAAATTTTTTTTCTGTCGTCCTCGAAATAATAATTATAAATAGTCAAGTTGAACGGATACAGAATCATTCTTTAATGCTTGATTTCGCAGTTTGAAGCGTAAAGGACATGGGCATCCGAACATAGAAAATGAAGAAATCTCACAAATACATTTCTGAACAGAGTTACGCATTTCCAATATAAGATCTGTGTTTCACTTAATTTGAATTTACTGAATTCATAAATCATGTCAATCATAATAGTTAATGATACAAGTGCAGAAGTCATTGATATTCTTACACGAGTTCAAAATTCCAAAACAAGCCACGAAGTAGCGAGTTTTGGAATGAAGAAGTGTTAGAATGAGCCTTCTGTACGAGTATCATACACTTTTTCCTCTAATTCGCTGAATTTTCATCGAGATTTATGAAATATTTTCGTAAATATCGGTTAGTATTTTTGCTTTGAAAAATATTGATTGACAGGACTGTTTTCTATCTCATGAAATTTGACATATGTTAAATAAATCCGTGACAAGAGGCCAACATGTCATCAATAAATATTACTGAAAACAGTGTTGGAATGAAATTAGAATGAACTATTCTAACATTGTTTTGTTCTACGAGATATGGCGGAATGGACGGATTTGACACATAGGTAGAGAAATAACTATTCTACAAAAAATACAGTGATGCCTTTTCAAGATACTCAGAATTCTATTCACACATTATATATTATTACAGTAATTCATGTTTTGTGTAAAAACTGCAAGATCACATTTTTCGTGATTAAATTATCCCAATGAAATCACTTATAAATAGATTTTTATCCGACTCAAGGCTTGTGATTTGATTTTTAATAGTGAAGGAAAATGATAGGAATGTTTTCACATCATTTTTTTTTCGTAGTAATTATCAACAGCATTTTCGTGTTCGTTATGCAAACAAGAGGATTAACATTTAGTTCAAATTAATGTAATTGGAGGCGATAATGGTCTTGAACCATTCGATTAGACTCACTACATATGATAAATTCGCGGCTAAAATGCTGTGGCAATGCGAAATAAAAGTTTTTAAAGGATAATTTCCGATGATTTAAGGGCTTATTTGAGGTCAGAAATCAATGCCACTGTAAGATAAATTGTTTTCTGGAAAATACAGTGTCAACCAGAACATGGCTTGATAAATTTTATCCGTTCACTGCTCCATAGAGACAAAGGGGGAGAAGTGGACTATAGTTTTAAAAATGTTTTGGCACGAACAGGATACGACATAGTTAGCGCACAAATATAGCTTCAGACTGGAAAACAACAAAACAATCAACAAAGCGTTTTGACCCATCATAAATAGAGTGCATGAGATAGGTTGATAACAGCTTGTTTTCAATAATATGTGTATGAAGTTGGCCCAGGATTTTCGATTTTTTATTGTTTTGCTAAATTGTGTTAGGTTTGTATTGCTTCGAGACGATGAATTTTTTTTCTATATGATTCTCGTAACAGCACCCTTCGAAAAATTGGATTTGACTGAAAAAAAAATTTACTGAGTTGTGCACATCGGACTTTTCCGAAACTCCGTCTAGTTCCACCGAAAATCGAAATTGAAAAGAAAAGATAGCCCTGCACATTTTTTCCTCAAAAATGAATGGAAAAATTTGTGCTATATTTGTGGGGCCTTGTGCCGTAGATATTTTAGATTTTCTAGAAAATTACGAAAATGAAAAAAATGTCAGCTCTGCACTTTTTTCTGCCGCAAGTGTTTCAACTTGCGCCGGTCAGATTTTCAGAGGAAATCAACCCCCAAATTGAGTAATCATCATTTTTACTTTGCCCTTTTCCACCTGATGAGATCAAGTTCTGCGTGCGCCCATGCATAAATATGAAAAAAGCAAATAGATAGTAATGGAATACTGATATCGCCTGCTCGTTTTTCGAAAATTCTTATGTTGCTCCCCCTGAAAAAAATTTCTGCGGGTGCCCATGCCAGGGCTCATTGGAATAATGGGACCACTATGCAATTGGAGTGGTCAAAGAAACTAGAAAAGCGAATTTCTGGATAAACATTTGTTTATTCGCGATAATTCAGTCGTAACAAATGATTAGATCGACTATAATAATTCACACACTTTTAGCATTAAGGTATGTGAGTGATTCAATCTATTAGGTCGAAAAGTGCTTTCAAAATTTGAGATAACGAAATAATTCATCATTTCTTCAAAGTCAATGTTTTTGAGCAGGTAATATGAAATCGAAAAATGTGAAACTTTGAACATCCACAGACTGGCCATCTTGAAAATCAACAAGCACCTACAGCATAAAAGCATGATTAATACAATGAAGGAATATCAGATGTCCGGATCGAACATACTCCCACAAATTTAATTTCGAACCCAGGAAATCATATCAGGGCTATCCAAATTCATCTATATTTTGAATCAAGTCCCTAGTTTCTACATCAAAGAAACTGAAACAAATTTTGAAGAAATTAGAAGACGAGTTTCATTCTCAGTAAATAAGACTGAATTTTCAACCATCTCTGGGTCATGAGGTTGATTGAATTATGATTACTGGTGAATCTAAACAGACGATAAACTCTCAAAACCGAGACCGACCCAGGTAGTATATGAGGAGATGCAATGATGTTTTGCCGAATGCCCCAATTGAAGTACCATAAATAAATTGACCCTATATTTAATTACTTTCATGCTCTTTCCTTTCCTATTTTCACAAGTCCGTCTGGTCGCAGCAGTGGCGTAACAAGAACTCAATTATATGTGGGCAAGATAAAATTTGCGAGGCCCCTTCATGGGAAAAGGTTTTCATAAGAAACAATCGAAATTGTCTAACATTTAATAAAATATATGTGACGAATTATGAAGTAATAAACAAATAAAAATCGTTGGCTTCTTGCCTGACTTAACTGCTTAATTATAATCATAGTCCAGCTGGGATGTTAAATCTGTTTCTGTTTCGATAGAGAGGGTTGCCAAAGCAGAAAGTACTTCCTGTTACATTGCATTTCGCAGATTTTTTTTACCAGCTTTAATTTTGAGAAACTTTTTTCAGCAGAACCTGCACTCACCGGTATGGTCGATAAAATTCGAATGGATAAACTTCTTGCATGCTGTTTTTTGCTATATATTGAAAAAGCTAACTCTCATCTTCAATGAAGACTGTAAATTTGTTCAGGATATTCCAAATTGCTTGATTGTGGCTGTTTCTGGTACTACCTAGATAGGTAAAAACGTTGAAAGGAGTCTTGGGCTCGAATTTCGTGAAAACACCAGTAGTGGAAACCGCTTCGCCATATTTTCATTTGATTCGAAGATATAACAAAATTTTGATATTTTATCGGTTTCGAAGATATTTTCCAAAATATCTGAAAACGATTAAAACTTTCTACGAGCACTTTTTTACAGGGACTCTTTTTTCAATTTTTCTCTTTTTTATGATATAAGATGAAAGAAATGCGTTCGTTTCTAAGAAGAAAAAGTTTTTTTTCCACCCTTAGTAGACGAGACAAAAAAATGAATATAGTGTATTGTTTCCTGCGAATATAGCCTATAAAAAGTTCAATCGTTGTCGCATATTTTCGTAAATGAAAATGATATGGCACAGTTTTGAAATCGATCAAATATCAAAATTTGATTATATCCTAAAAAAAATTAAGATATCGCGAAATCGTTTCCATTTATGGTGTTTTCGCAAAAATCGAGCCCAGGAAAATGTTTACCTATCTAGACCAGAAGTACCGAAAACAGTCAAAATCAAGCAATTTAGGATACCCTGTGCAATTTCATCGCTGCTTTCATAATCAAAAATATTCTTTCTGATTTAGAGCGGTGGAGATACGCTCTTGTCACCCTCAGGTGTCGACCAGAGTAAACTGATTTATGTAGGTATTCCTTGCACGATTTAGGTTTGTGTGAATTTCTGCAAATATATAGAAAGTTGATAAGTAAGCTGAGAGGTACGAAATAGAAATCGACGTCAACAAAGAAAAAAGACTTCATATATAAATATGTAAATAAAATAATTAATCTTAGAGGGAAAGGGGATCATTGGGCCGCGAGGCCCTTAAAGGTGCGAGGCCGTGGGCGGTCGCCCACGTCGCCCACGCCCAGTTACGCCACTGGGTCGCAGATGTCATGAATCATCGGATTTGTGGTTATTCCACCTTTGAAAGCTCTATACAGGGAGTTTGTACTACAATGAGAATATTGAATATTCATAGGAGAATTATGATCAAAGAACCGTCATAAATTATTGTGAAATTGCGAATTGATACGAGTTATTGTGTTTTTTTCTTGCACTATGGAAATCATATATATACTTCATTTTTCCCTTCTTATTGAGTTCATAAGAATCTGTAAGCATATCATTATTTAATAATGTAATTATGTAAAAATAATCAATGGCGGTCTTAGGGGGTGGCGAACGGGGCAATCGCCCGGGGTCTCGCTCTTGGTGGGGCCTCGCGCGCAAAGACTCGAGCAAATTTTGATATTGATTTAGATCCCTAAATATTTATAAAGGTTTAAAAATAAGCGTAAGTTCAAAGAAAATTCGTGAACCAATACATTCATTCAAAAGAAAATTGAAAAATACATGATGTAGATTTTGAAAATTGCGCCTTGTCGAAACGTCGAAATATGTAATTGTGGCACCAGATGTCTGACCCACCAGAACAACCAAACACAATCAGGGTAAAAATCATCTGAGTATTTAGTTACAATGTTTACTTATCCCAGATGTTGGAACCTTATAAAATATTTATAGCCCTGTTGACCATTCTTCGGCGGTCCCTTTGAAATATTCGTTCAATTATCGTTTGATGCACCAATTAATTGTAGAGAATTACGGAAGGAGGAGCGCAAAATCTGTTTTTTCGTATCTAGTGATTAGGGATGGGAATAATGTGTTCAGTTTATTTATATTTTATTTCTTCTGATGAAAACTTCCAGTGTTTTTGGTTCATCATTCACATTCAGAGGTCACATTCACATTTTTCGAATGAATTGAAATTTTTTCTTGTTATTGAATGCAGAAATTAATTCATTTGATTGGTTTCTGAAACCTATCTTTTTAGTGTGGCTTTCGTAAGTTTAAATTTGTATACCAACTATCCAATGAATTCATCCAATACATAAAACTTCAGTATCGGATACTCAAAAGTATCCAAGTTGCACAACACTACTCCGAACTCTTCCGAGCTTCAGCAACTTGATACAACTGGGACTTGACGCCCTCAATCAAACTGACTGGCTCTTCTATCGCTCCGGCAAACCCAGAAAAAGTTATATATGGTGGATTTTGCAGAGAAATTTCCGATACAAATATTATAAGAAACCATTGTTCTCAATAGAAATATGCATACAAGATGGGGACATTTCCCATGGAACTTGCTATTCTGGTCATCTGGATCTCAAAAATAAATAGTTTAATTTTTAGGATCTTCTCTTCGAAACCGAAAATTTAATACAAATACAGCTGAGATTGAAGAACATTTCATTGTTTTTTCAGCCGTCGAAACGAACCATAGCTGAGGGTTTGACTGATTACATAATAAAAGAATTAGAGCATTTGATTATATCATTGCAAAAGTGCAGCGGTCGAAGATATTATAACGAAGCCAATATGCGTGGTGAAAAAAGTGGTGTCCAAATCTGTTATTCTTGAAATGAATCCATTTGCTTACTTTTTACCTTGTGGGAGTCATAGCTGGAATCTCATCCTAGGAGATGCAGCACCGTCTTGTATCCAAGCAAAATCTTATTTTGGTTTGCTACAAAGGTTGTATACTCTGTTTGTCGGCTCAACTCAGAGATGGATGATTTAAAAGGCTCATGTAAAAGTCTTATCACTCACACCGCTTTGTGAAACTAGAACAGATTTCAAGCGAATAACCTGGTCCTCATTGGTAATTACCAATTAGGACCAACTAGGACCAACTGTATTGAAGCGACTTCGGTCATTGTAGGTTATAATCATGTGACGTCATCGTTTTGGACCGCAGATAACCGTACGTAACCGCTGTCATGAAAAAGTAAGGTTAGGTATCGTTTTAAATTCTTATGTATGTATAATTCTTTGTTCCGTTTAGAGCTCTGAGAACCACATTACGTAATACGATTCAAATATAAAATTTGGTTATGTATTTGTTTTGTTTACAACGCTAACGTCAACTTTGGACCTGAACCGTATTCAAGCTATATTTGGTTATTCGCGGTTATCCCTGAAGGCTATAACCGTAGATAACCGCAAGGCAGGATAGTAGATAACCGCGGTCATTACTGGTTATTCGCTTGAAATCGGTTTAGATTCGCAAAGGAAAAAGGGCCTCGCGAAAACCTCCCGCCCAGGGCTTCGCAATGGGTAAGGCCAGGGGCGGCCTTAGCCATTGCGAGGCCCCGGGCGGGAAGTCTTCGCGAGGCCCTATTTCCTTCGTGAAAAATATGTGATGCGAAGGTAAGTCCGGTTATTTGGTATAAGTTATTGTCATATTTGATAAGAAATGCTGAAGTTTTATAAAAATATAAAATTTGAGGTTTAATTAAAATTTAATATAACATATAAATATAATATAACATTGGAAGATTTACAAAATTAACAAATACAGAAATGATAAATTTCAAATTCATGATTGCGGCCTTTCCTAGCACTGAAATCTTTAATTAAAGTATCATAATCGATCGAATGAGCTACGTCATTTTCTATTGATAGAATAGCAAGGGCTGAAAGCCGATCTTGTGTCATCGTCATCGAAATCCTTGAATATGTTTTTATGATTTCAAGTCTAGAAAAACTCCTTTCAGCAGACGCAACTGTAACAGGTGTGGTGGCAATGATTCTCGAGACTATTTCTATTGTGGGGTGAACTTCAGTTAAATTTTTTTCAATTTTGTATTTCAGCACCCAGACAATGTCGTCGTTTCCTTCATACACAAGGATAAACATGTTCTTTTTGAACTACTCGACTCGAATTTTCTACCGGCATCTCGATCACGCGAACTCATTTCGAAAATCTTGTTGAATTTTGCAGGAAGTGTCAGAAATAATTTTTAGGTAACAAACAGTTTTTTCATGCCTTTTCGGTTCTTCACTATGAAAATGACCCGTTTGCTCATTCCGTTCTAATGAACCAAACCAATTGAACCACAAGTCTTGGACTTTGGATCTACAGCGGGGGTTGAAAAATAGACGGGTAGCGGAATTCCCACAGATGGTGATGATAAATGATGAAAGTACTATTAGGTATTTTAAAAAGAAATTTTCGGTTTCGAAGAGAAGACCATAAAAATAAAAGTATTCATTTGTATGATCCAGATGAACAAGATAGAAAGTTTCTTGAGAAATGGCACCATCTTGTATGCATATTTCTAATGGAAACAGTGGTTTTTTACGACATTTCCATCGAAGATTTCTCTGCCAAATCCACTATATATGACTTTTCCTGGGATTGTCCGAGCCATAGAGGATCCACTAATTATGAGTTTGATTGAGGGCGTGAAGTCCCAGTTGTATCAAGTCCTAAAGCTCAGAGCTTCCGATATACTAAAACAAGTATTATGTATTGGATAAATTCAATGGATTGTTGGTATCCAAATTTATACTTACAAGAGCCACACTGAAAAGAACGGCTTGAGAAACTAAAGAATTGAATTAATTTCTCAATTCAATGTCAAGAAAAATTCAAATTTATTCGAAAAATAAGAATATGACCTCTAAATGTAAATGAAGAACCAAAAACAATGAAAGTTTTTCATCAGAAAAAATAGAATGTAACAAAACTGAACCCAATATTCGTTCTTATCCCTACTCACTAGATCTGAAAAAAAAACAGATTTAGCTCTCCTCCTTCAGTAATTCTCTACAATGAAATGAATTCATGCATAAGACGATAATTCAACGAATATTTCCAAGGGACCGCCAAAGAACGGTCAACAGGGCTATAAATATTTTATGGGGTTCCATCATCTGGGATAAGTAAACATCGTACCAAAATTCTTAGATAATCTTCACCCTTATTGTGTTGTGTGCATTAAATTCTACCTACTGATCTGGTGGATCGGACATCTGGTGCCTCAATTACCCATTCGGGCGTTCCAATAAAGCGCAATATTCAAAAACTAAAAAATTTCTTCAATTTTGTTCTGAATGAATGTATTGATTAACTAACTTTTTTCAAATTTACCATTATGTTCAAATGATCTAAATCAATATCAAAATTTGCTCGAGTTGTTACGCGCGAGGTCCCACCAAGAGCGAGGCCCCGGGCGATTGCCCCGTTCGCCACCCCTAAAGCCGCCACTGGGTAAGGCCGCCCCTGATAATAATATGTGAATAAGATATCTCAAACTAGACAACAATACCTCGACGGCATTAGGCGGTCTCAAAGAAGGCCATTAAACGAGCTGGGAAACCACCCCGGTTCAATCTTCCAATGATGTTGGGTTCCCCAAACTTCGTTCTCAAACGATCAGACAAACTGTTTACAATGTTTTTCAAATTTTTTGGATGAATGAGAATATATTATCACGCTGAGTTTCAATTTTTTCTGAAAAAAGTTTAACGACGTTCATAATCCGTCGAAGAAAATGATTAAAATATGGACTAGTGAAAATCTAGATCATGAAGTAAACTGCAGGACGTGCTGCCATCGAACCAACGTAGCAATAGACTAGTTTCTGGGTTGTTACTTGTCATCAGTACTGCTTAACGTCTTCGTGGATGACAACCAAAATGAGACGCAGACGAGGATGCAGACCTTTATTCTATGCTGTATGGCACTTTCCAGATATGAAAAAGAAAATTGCCATCTGGCGGAGAAACGTCTGCACCTCACTCCCACAGAAACTCTTCTTGAAATAGATCCCCACGTGCATTCCGTTTTTCCCATCAGTAACTTGTAGTACTCCAATTCGGAGTCTCGTACATAACTTTAATCAAGTATTTCAATCACATATACCCTCATATGTGGTGAAATTTGAATCAGACAAATTAATGTTACGCAAACTTGTGCTACAACGTCTAGCGACGTTATTCTATTTCTGCGGCGGCTCACTTGTGAGCGACACAGTGGCTGCATTCACCGAACGAAGATTTTGCCACCGCTCCGATACCTAGTATAAACTGAAAGCTCTCCCAAAATGCCCGCTTTTCCGGAACGTGTTGAGTTTGTAACGTATGTGCCACCGGACGATTTCGAAACAGTTCCACAACTGTTACGTTCGGTGAATGGAGCCTGTGACACAGTATGTAGTAGAACAAATTTTGTCCTGACTCCGTTTCGCGTCATGAACGCCTAGAACTCCTCGTCTCATTTGGAGTTGTAAACTATACCGCTTGATTATAAAAACAGGGCGCCTCTTACAAACTCACTTTTAAAACGAGTACTACCCAACACTACACATATCTTTCATCATGATACTAGAGTAATGAAATCATAGTTTGCCAATGAGAGAAGAGATGAACCAGTTTCGGCCTTATTTGGCTTCATCAGTATCCCACATCTGTCAGAGAAAAACTTGATAAGAAACTTCAACTTTTGAACAAGCAAGTTTGAGCCTCCTTTCGAGTAACTAAATACAAGTGGCTACATCTAGAAGCGTCTGGGGAGAAGTTATATCTCTCCAATTACGTAATAAAATGCCTACCTAATTCTCTCTCTTTTTGAGAGTTAAGTAGATGCCCTAAATCAGAGCCAGTTTCTCCGAGTGATAAAAGGGTCCAATTATTTTCGCGACTGTGAAGACAAGTTATTTTAGAAAAAGTTTTTTTCAAAGTAAAAAACGAAAAAATAACCTCAAAAAGAGTTGTCTTTTCATTTCTCCTCTTTATTTTCAATATAACTTTTCTGTGTGATTATTCTTTTTTCAGATAATGGAGGAAAAGTTCGAAATACTTAGTGTGCTCAGAAATACATTTCACACTGGTACAACGAGGAATTTGGAATTCCGCAAGAAGCAACTGAAAAATGTATTAAGATTGGTTGAAGAGAACATCACAGATATAACAGCAGCTTTGTTAGCGGATAAGAAAACACCCGCTGAGATAGCTGCTGAAATACAGGTTCTCAAGAACGACGCTTTGCATATGATCCACAATCTAGACCGCTTGACTAAACCGAAATACGTCAACAAAAATCTGGTGAATATTGCTGCGCAGGCTAAAATTCTACCGGAACCTTATGGAGTAGTGCTGGTTATTGGAGCTTGGAACTACCCCCTTGTATTAGCACTCACACCACTTATCGGAGCTATAGCTGCTGGAAACTGTGCTGTAGTTAAACCATCAGAAATGGCCCCTGCAACAGCTGAACTAATCGCAAAGTTACTACCACTTTATTTAGAAAAAAAGTGTTACACAGTGTTTCTAGGTGGACCAGAGGAATCTAATCAATTGTTGCAGAACAGGTTCGACTATATTTTCTACACTGGTTCGACCAGAGTTGGTTCTATTGTGGCCCAGGTCGCTGCGAGGCACTTCACCCCAGTCACCTTGGAAATGGGTGGTAAGAGCCCTTGCTACTTGGATTCATCAGTGGACATAGACATTGCTGCTGCAAGAATACTATGGGGAAAATCTATCAATGCTGGGCAGGCATGTATAGCTCCAGATTACGTAATTTGTACCTTGGACACCGAGAAGAAATTCATTGAAGCCTTCAAGAGAGCACAAAAAAAACAATACGGTTTGGATATGAAAAGTTCCCCTGATTTCTGTAGGATCATCAACGCCAATCACTTCAAAAGACTAGTTGGCCTTCTGGACGGACAGGAAATAGTCCATGGAGGTAACTACGACGCCAGTGAGCTCTTCATGGATCTCACGATTTGTGTAAACGTAGATCTTGAGAGTAATCTGATGAAGGATGAAATTTTCGGACCTATCCTGCCTATCGTGAGAGTGAAAGATGCTTTCGAAGCCGTTAAATTAATCAATTCGAAAGAAAAGCCTCTTGCTTTATATATTTTTTCGAACAAGAAGAAAGTAGTGGATCTCTTCATCGAAAGGACATCGAGCGGTGGTGTTTGTGTTAACGATACCATGATGCACTTCAGTTGCGATAGTTTACCGTTCGGTGGTGTCGGCTACAGCGGAATAGGTGCATATCATGGTGACTTGACCTTCCACACTTTCACACATCCAAAACCCATCCTCTCACAATCTATGAACAAGGCAGTTGAGATGTTGATGACCTTGCGTTACGCGCCATATACTCAAAGGAAGATAAAAACCGTGGAATTACTCATGCAAAAAAGGAGGACTTTTCTAAGTAAACAATTTCTGTCGTGTATCATTTTTGTACTTATCGGTTGTTTCATTACTTATATCTGCATGGAATATGGCGGAAGTATAAAGTCGGCAGTGTCTTCATTGTTTTATAGTTGAAATTCGAAAAACATCAATTTCGAAGTGAAAATGCATATACTAGAAATTAAAAATTCGATTGATACTTTGAACGTTGAACTAATGGGAAGGTTGAAAAATGTACTTAATTCCAAAACAAATTGGTAGAATTGAATGAACACATATAAATCCCGGAGTTGAAAGCGAGATAAACACAAAAAAGGTTTTTTCAACTATGATTCAGTAACTCAGAAATCTTTACCCATACATCAATTGCTTTTATCCGGTGTTTTGAGACTGAACACCTCCTGAACGGATGAACCGATTTTAATGAAGGTTAGGTCAAGTGCGGGCAGGTTATAGGTTAGTTATATATTCACAAATTTAAATTAAATACATTATTATCTTGAACAGTGCCTATGAAATGAGAAATTTCGATCCGAATCAATTCATTTGAATATGTAGAGTGTAGACAATATTGAAATTAATGTTGATTTCATGTTGAATTTTCAAAATTTACGAAAAAAAAATAAGTAATTTTAATTGCAGTATATGAAAGTGACATTAATTTTTGATTGATTCATTTCATGTCATTGAAAAGTCCTTTTGAATGAACTTTGTCGTAGAACTTCTCGAGCTCTACCAAAATGTAGGTACTTGATTTCCTTATCTCTAATATGTTTACAAATTCTGAAATCAATGTCCATTCAGGACTTGTTTACCAAAAATCATACTTTTTTGGTTATCTCTGCATTTTACCTATACTAAAGAATTCTACACGAAATCCTGCTCGAATGAATTCCCTTCAAAAAGGGACATATAACATCTTGTTCCGTAAAGACTAACAAACATACGGGCTTTCCCTTTCATGATAGTAGACATTGAGTATAAATTTAATTTCAACACTCAATCATAATTATAGTAAGGATTATATTAATGGAGTTGTATGTGATTTCCTATACCTCATTGTACCGTATATTAAAGGATGGATAAAGTTGAAAAGTATTTATTCTCCCTCCTACATAGAAGAAACATTTCCTGGCTTTATTGAAAAATAGTTTGATTATGAAAGTTTGAGTATGTCCTAATGAATATTATATTTATTGGTTTCTTATTAGAAAGATTACTCAAAAAAAGCTCTAGTTCATGGTTCTTATGTTTGTATAATTTAAGTATTTGACTGATCAAGGGAAGTGAGAATCTATTCATGTACCTTTAAAGTGTTTATGAATCTAAATTTACCTATTCATTGCACTCTGGGGACCTATTCTTGACCATTCGCAATTTATGCGAGCGTTCGCATCTATGATATGACTCATGACCGTTCGTATTTCACTGCGAATGGTAATGTGTACTCGCAAAGGTATGACAGTTCGAATTGTTTCACCAGAAATTGTTGAATTGACATTGAATTTGAAAAAAAAGGGTTCGATTTGACCGATATTTACCTATATTCTCCGAATAGCTCAATGTTTGAACGGACAGTGGCCTATTAATCTGAGCCATAAATGAATCCTCTAGTTTCAAAACCCGACAAATCCGTTTAGGACAAATGTTGAAAAATCTCAAAAAACTGTTCGGCTATGTTTGAATAGCTTTTTTCTTGAAAAAGCGCCTCATTTGTTTGAACATTAGGTCTTTCAGTTGGAAAACAACCCTGTATTTAAAAAAAAATCAGTAAATATCGCGATAAATCGGATAAATAAAATGGAATTGTCGGGTTTTGGTTTTGAATTTGTCGGGAATTGAAACTTTATTGTATGGGCAGAAGTTTGAAATTTCTCATTAGAGATCATGATGATGGTTACAATCATATTCAGTTATCGGTATCGCATTTTCATTGCTCCATTTTTAATATAAACAAGATATTTAAACAATTTAGACTATTAAAAAATCTGATAGTTCTTCGGCTGGCTCGCATAGGTTTGCCGGTTCTGAAATACTGACATTTTCTGAGGCATTAGGGTATTTTTCCAGGACCTCAGAGAAATACCGTAGTTTATCCAGTGTACGCCAATCTTCAACCCAATGTTTTTCAAGTAAGGCCTTCATATCCTTCAGTTTTGCTTGACTGGGACTCACACCGCCGTCTATTCGAGATGGAATGATGCTAATTGCCGACATTCCTTTTTTGAATATCGACTTTTATTCCCCAAGATCTGCTGCTCTATAAGAATATTCATCTCGAACTGTTACCGATTGTTACCACTTTTTCATGTGAAATATCTTGCTCTGATTGAATTTGAAGAACCATTGTCCTGGTGCTTTGATGGCTTTTTGGGATGCGGCCTTCCAGTCGTTAACCTCTATTTTTTCACTACCCAAAATGAAAAGAGTTCATCCTCTCTAAATATCTCGAAAAATGCATCAGGAGAAACGTTCGTATCTTTTCTTTTAATGGAAATGTCGGGTTTTGATTCGAAAAAGGCTTGGATTTGTCGGTTTTTGAAACCAACTTCATATTTCAAAGCCAATTTCGGTCGGATTTATTGGGTTCTGAATTATAATATTTTACTGGTTTGTGCACGAGGAGAAAACCAATCCATTTCCGTATCTAACTCATTTTTCACCAAAAATGGAGATGTCGGGTTTTGAAACCAGGGGATTCAAATAACCTCCGAAGTAAAAATTATGACATATGAGAAACTTGGTTGTTGAATAGTTTACACTATCAAGTATATTTGATGGGACTTGTTAACACATGAGATTAATAAAAGCAATTGAAAAAAATTAATGAATAATAAAATCCTGTCGCTTTTCATTTCTGCAAAAAAACTGTAGGTAATGATTTTCTAGATTCAGATTCTATGTTAAATTCAATGTTTCCAGAGTAGTTGGATATGTATATTGCACTCATGTATATAGGCCATCAATCTACCAACGAAAGAAGATAAGGAATTTCAATAACATATTCATTTCAATCAGTAAAATTATCACTCGATCATGTGGACCGGCCGCATGACTCACTAACGTTCGTATTTCACTGCGAATGGTTTTGAGTACTCGCAAAATTGAGCAAAGGGTTTGAAGATTTGACAGTTCGAATAATAACATAACCAATATATTTGGAATAAATAATAATTAATTTTGAATTATCGAAAATCCCGATTCCCATTAGAAAACATTTATAAAACATTGCAATTTCATACATGATTATTATTTTCAATCTTAATGATGTTTCATTATGGTAAAAAACATCTTTGGTTTTCTCCGTATCTTCCATTGTGAATAAAAAGATACTAGATATATTGAACAAAAATTATGCCGTTATAGTAAGTATAACCAAGAGAATAATAATATGATGAAATGACAGGCTACAATTTTTTTTGTAATTTTATCTTAAGCAAAAGCAATCCGCTCTTTAGCAGCAGCCGATTTTTCTTTTGCTACTGCTATTCTCTCAAGGATTGCAATTTGTTTTTTGTAATACTGTTTCTTGATTCAATTTTTTTCATCAAGAGACTGCTTGTAATGTTAAGCAGATTTTTTGCTTCCGGAAGTTATCAAATGGACATAGCGAAAAATTTATTCATGTTTGCTTCACAATTCTCAGTTTAAAAAAAAATGTGTGCCCCCTTGAATGAACACGAGATTTTGAATCATAGGGTTGATTTCCCAAGCACATTCGAGGACCTGAATAGTATGAGACTTGAGTATATATCCTTTTATCCCTCAAAAATTTCCCCGAGAATAATAAATATGTTTTTTTTTAATTTCTATGAAAATTCAATTTTCCGGGAGAAGTGGGTTGAGTGGCTTACACTAACATAGCCATTTATCCCCAAAGAAGGAAGATGAGAAATTTCCAGAATTTATTTATATCAATCGAAAAGGTTATCATTCAGCTGGTTAGTAGTAAATTGAGGAAAAAATTCACTTTCCTATTTGACCACTCACAGATATGCTATATGTATCTCAGAAAAACAAATGTAAACTCAAGATATCCAGGAAGTACATATGATGCGTTTATTTCGAGAAATTCATATATTTTGAACACCCTCACAAATTTGCATAGCCGAGTACATACAAATTATTATTTAACTATTAATATTATTGAACAAATTATCATTAACCTCAATCAGAAGATGCCGTATATCCACTCTAAGTGTTCTGACCATCATGGCTCATGACACCGCTGGAAACTGAACCCCCTAGGAATACTCCAAACGATGAAACAGATTACTCAAGATTTTCATTTCATTTCATTATGAATTTCTAATTTTATTTGGCTTAACTTAGACGACCTCCTAGCAATTTGGTCCAGCTTGGTAGTGCCCTCCTCCAGTCAAGTCTGTAACAAGAGTTGGATATAATTGATAACAAGAATTAGAAATAATTTTTAAATATGTAATTATTGTATTGCTTCATGTTCAAATTTAAAGTACCTTTCTCGAAGATTTCCAATCTTAATTGGTACTCCAGGAACTGTTAGAATATTTGAAATTTCTCCCAAAGTTTTTTAGCTCTTTTCGTAGTAAAACTTTCCTGATATCAGTGATTTTTGATGTACTCCAACAGTAGCTTCTGCTTGACGAAGGCGTGTTACTTTTTGTTGATGTGTTCCATCTTCGATTTCTTGATTGAACAATTACTGAAAAATTCGAATAAAACACAACTCACAGCTCGCAGGAAGAACATAACCACAAATATCAATACGAAATCCGCCAACAAGCGACACAAATGTCACAAAATGTTACATCTGAACTACGAGCCGTGACGTATATTGATGGTTACCGGTATGTATCCGATGAGTTGGCAACGCTTTGCGAGCGGTTCAGAATACCGGTTTTGAAACGTATTCGCAAATCGCCATTCGCAAATATGCGAACGCTCGCATGAATTGCGAATGGTCAAGAATAGGTCCCCTGATCTCGTCAATTGAAAGTTTTTCATTCCTTACTTACCTATATCATTATAGTTATGCATATAATTTTCCGCTCTTTTTTCCACACTTAACTATTTGGTTGACATATCTCATTTGAATTAATTGAAGAATCATAAATTGGTTTCTTCTGTCATTACAGAAATAACAGCCATTAAAATCGAATTATAATGAAGAGCTGATTGCTTATTCCTTTCGGAGTAGAGAATGAAGCAGCCAAATACAATTGATCAAAATATTTGGAAAACGAACTCAATCATATTCTTAATCTACGTGATAGCCAATTATATATCTTGAAAAACATAGCGGACTGGCTAATTTCGAACATCTTTACTAGGGTAAACATTGAGATTACGCGTAATAATGTGTTTTTAATCTGTTATTCATGAAAATTACTTCAGGGTTGTATTCAAGTATGCGAATCATTATTAGAAATTCTTTGTCATCAGTGTTTAAATATGGAATTTTAAACGAATTTCGAAAGGTTAGAAGTATATTATAAAATGAATTGTTGCTTGTGAATCTACAAAACGTGCAAATTTGTTCTTTATATGAATTATACGAATAAAAAGTCAATTGGTGTGATTGAATTTTGTGGAACATTCTAGGGACTGCTGTACCACTATTTGAAATAAAAAATCAGTTTGAAAATTCGAAACAATAGAAATACTTCTATACGCAAATTCTTCCATGAACATTTTTCAGGTGCAGATCAGACAAAATTTGATATGATTTGTCAATTAAAAAATTAAATCTAGGATTCTGAAGAATTTATTATTTGAATGATGAAGTAAGTATAATATAGATAAAGATGACTCCGAAATATTACGTATTTTGATAGTTGGAAATTTCATTTTCAGGAAACAAATTTTTTATTTGATCTACTCCTGACAAATACGAGTATGTAGAAACCTAGCAGAATTTCATTTATTTAAAATAATTGTTTTTTTTTTTCAGAGAGTGAGAGTGGAAACTTTTTTCAGAAATTGAAGAATCATCCCAGAATAGATTTCATTACATGCTCACGCCGGTGTTGAACTACCTAATTACTGGAATTGCAGGAATTTATTCAGTTTTTCTAAAGTGACTACGAAACACTTGTTTATACATATAAATAATTTAGACATAGAGATTTATCCAGAATAATGTAGGTATCATCCGATATTATAACCGATTTCAAGCGAATAACCTGGTCCTCATTGGTAATTACCAACTAGGACCAACTGCATTCAAGCGATTTCGGTCATTGTAGGTTATAATCATTTTACAAGGAATATCCCTGAAGACTATAACCGTAGATAACCGCAGGCGGGGCCGTAGATAACCGCGGTCATTACTGGTTATTCGCTTAAAATCGGTTTATGCTGCCTGCGTATTCCAAGTTGAACGTTTTGAAAACGAATTCGCACCACATATATATAATAGACCAAGCCCTCTTTCATCTCATTGGACGGCACGCTGAGATTATTAATGTATGCTGGAGATTTCGGTTTCTGAATACCCCTCCTAAAGTTATCCATTCGATAACTTAAGTTTATTTTAACGGGACGATTTTGGAAATTTATCTATTCGATAACTAACTGGCGCATGGGTTTAACCAGAGGTTGTCGGTTGGTTAAAGTTATCGAAGCTTAACTCAAGAACTCGAAAAACGGCCATGAGTCGAATTTTTCCATCTTACGAATGGAATCAAAGAAGATTGTTCGAGCCGAACCCCGAACAATAGATAAGTCGAACAATTTTTATGGTCCGTAGGAGTTCGACTTATCGAGAGTCCATTGTAAATACCAATTTACTGAATACAATGAACTATGCGACCATTGAATCCAAACTAAGATTTGGTTTGAGTTTTATGGCTCTTCCTATTCCTTCTGCAAAAGAGAGCAATCAGGATCCTGTGTGGGATGAAATATAGTGAGTCCTGCAGGGGACACTTTAGAAGAAATGGCATAATGCCATTTCGTCGAAATGCCATTGGCATTTCGACTTTGTACGCTCAGATGTATATGCAGGACTGCTTACTTTTTATGCATGAAAATTATGACCTATATGATATCCAAATAAATTTGAAAGAATGCTTCAGTACAAGAGGTTCATCCTACAACCTACACAGATGTAACCTGTCAACAACACAAAAACAGATAGAATATAAAACATTAAAAATGTACAACAGCCTTCCACGTGATAAGCAGGGATTGACTTATATTAAAATATTCAAAAAGAAATTTTGAAACTGTCTATCACATAGGAAACCTTATTGTTCGGAACATGTTGTGAAGTAACACCATCGTTTTTGACACTATTTCATTTCATATCTTGTATAACTGGAATTTTGATCTGAAATAAAGATTGTTGTTGTTATATCTAGTTATAGTATATGGGTTGGGTGTACACCCTTCCTATCGAAGATTCTAATCTTTAATTTCTATTTTGACCTTGGTGCATCAGGCTATCGAGCACTGATTATCCCTTCCCTCTGCCTCTGATACACCCCCGAAGAACCTAACTTGCTGAGCATGGTACAAAGAATATATTCTTTTCATTTCATCAACACATAAAAACAAATGCTGGTTTGATTTCTTGTTTTTTTTTTAGTCACTAACTGCTGGCATGAATAAAATACATTTCGAAGTAGAGCTACTGCCGTTGTTTCTTGCATTAGTGGAAAGTGGTAAGAATAATTTTCTACTAAACTCCCAGATGAATCTTGTTCAGATTTCATTTCTTCTCTATGACTTTCAATTTTCGTAGTATCGTAGTATGTTGTCTTCTAGTTGGGTTTTCATATCTTTATTAATTCTCTCCTTGTAGTTATCCTAGCGGATTTCTTCAAGTTTCGTTTCCGCCCATTTTCCAGCAGATTTCTTGACCTCCTTTTAATTTTTCAATCTATATTCATACTTCTGATGTTCAGTTTTCAATTAGATTTTGAGATCACCAAATATTCGAGTTATTGAAGTGAAACTTTACTTCATTGGCAGACAAACTCAGGTAAACACGAAATCATCATCAAAATGAGAAACTAGCGTCTGAGCACTGGAAACATGTCCTTTGCTGTCGAAAAATCGTATGTTATTCATCACGTGTGATGATTTGTTTGCGAACCGAAACTTCTTCGGTCTCATTCATCAGATCAAAAAGTTCCTCTCATAGAGGTAATGGTGGTTAGAAGATCGACTTATAGACGCGGAGGTTCTCTTGACGACCCTTCCAGCAGTTCGGCTTATCTACTAGACTCTCTAGACTCATTGAGGTGAAAATACACTGGGTAAGATATGTATGAATCGGGTCCAGAACAACTGTTTGACTTATCCTGATCAAAAGACAGAGCTCTGCTTTCGTTTTGTCGATCAGGATGTTTCTTCAAAGCTCAACAAAGAATTCTCTAATGAAAATTTATGAGAAGTATAATTCGAATTTCGCGCCTATTAAAATAGTTTTCTGTACTGAATAATGTTTTCAGCGCCATCTAGGTGTCAAAAGTCAGAAACTAGCCAAAATTCGTAGCCGGATTTCAGTATCACAGATATACTGGCCTTTTCTATCCTTCTAACTCAATAATCTTAGATTTTAACTATTTCTTGAATTATTTCACACATGAACTACTCTTGACAACATGACTGGAAAGCACTGAATGCTGTGGAATTTAGGGAAAAGATAAGTCAGACTGTTCCCGGACTATCCTATGATAGTTCGAAAAGATTATAGTGTATATGTACACTCTATATATAGAGTATATTATATATACTCTAATCTTTGATAGTTCGTAAAAACTCAAACACCAAACAAGTCAGTTCTGAAACAGTTCCCAAAATACCCGAACGCAAACACATGTACTGCGCAAACTCCTGACTGTAATTGTGTACACCCGAATGGAGCTACTATTTAAGGTCCTGAATTCTCAAAATGATTTTCACGCTGCGTTTCACTTGGCGGTGACAACGCTCAAAATGCTCCTTTAGCCGTCTAATTTAACGACATTTTTAAAGTTGTGATCGCCAAGTGGAACGCAAGGTTAATAATCGGAAAATGTAACAGAACTAACAAAAACTAATAGTTACTTCTCTGTGCACGCACCTGACATATCATAGAAAATAAATTCGCGGGAATTTAATTTTCAATGTTCATCCAAAATATACGTTTCAAATGTTATTGTTTGTAAAGAAAAACAAATTCAAGAGTTGATGTTGAAGGATATACATGTTAAAAATGGAAACTACAAACCCAGAATGAGATTACGATCAGCAGTACCACAAGAAGAAAAGGACCAAAATGTAAACATCCTCAACTCGACTATATAGTCCTAACAAGAATTTTTTTAGAATCAGAAAAAGCAGAAAATTTTGAAGGAAGCCTTACCTTATATTAAGTTCAAGGGAAGAATTGTTTATCAAACAGATTTGATTGGATGTGCTATGGCTTGCGATGAATTATTGTAAGTAAATATAAAGGAAAAACTGTCCCTTGCCCAGCTTCAACATAACCTTTGAGGTGTAACATGAGTCTAATAATATATTTCACCCTATATTTTCCTTAGTTTCTTCGGTCCTGCCTGCAACAATTGCATTATGAAGGTGATGAGCATGATAAACATAGAGAAAATCTTGCCGAATATATGCACGAGAATGCCATTCAGACTTGGCTTCTGATTTGTAAAATGAAATTCTTCATTTTGAATATTTTTCAATGCATGATGATACAAAGCTATAAATCAAAAATTTTGTAGAAACATGGCAAACAATAGTGAAGATGAATTGGTCTTTGGTTTCGATATGGAATGGCCATTCAGCTTCAAAACAGGACCTGGTAAAACGGCTCTAGTACAAATTTCGCCAAATTTAGATGTAACATACCTCCTACATGTAAGTGAGTTGAAGAATCTACCTGCTGGTTTATGTAAATTATTGGCTCATCCTAAAATTCGTTTGACAGGTAACAATATAAAAAAGTAAGTTGATTTTGCTCCTTTAAATTGACTTGAGAATGATACTGCTATCTCAAGGAACTTGACTTTGCTTTATTTGGAAATATAATATATAAATATGTATACAACCGGACAAAATAGTTGTTCACCAAATTCATCTTATCTTAACATCTTCCTTTTTTCATTCAGGTTTATAGCTCTTTTCTAAAATGAAATACCGTTTTTGAAATGAAACTATGCAATTTATAACATTAACAATAACACATTGAGAACATTATAATAAACAAACCAACATTTTGTTATTTGGAGTATTGCCTCCACTTGTCCTTATCAGCTTTCATTTGGTAAGCTTCCTATATATGTAATTATTAATTGCCTGTTGTGGAACGTTTTTTCATTCTTCAAGAAGAGTTGATTTGAGAGCTGGAATGGTTGCCCGTTGCCTTTTAAGAAAGAATTTTTAAAAAGGCTTAAAACTCTCATTTAAAGTCCCATCATTGCATTTTTGAGTACCTCTAAAAGGTGATCAGAAATTTGGGGCAAATTGCAACATTTCAGTCCCTGTATAGCAACAAATTCAATTGAAATTCTTTTAGATCAAGTGGTAAACAAAATGAAATACACAAAATGATCGAAATTGATGCATATCTAAAAAAGTCATTTTACAATTAATTCAGTCGAGAATTAATGAATGACAACGGCCAAAATGCTTGAGAAAACAAGTGACAATTCTGTGACCATTTTCCTTGTTCTGTTTTTTTGTCCAGGAGTATATATAAATTTTCTGACTTCAAAATTACTTTTAACTGTTTGTTTACTTTTACTATTTCTATTACTTTTACTATTTTGAAAAATATATTGTTTCTAGTGATATCAGAAAGCTTGCAAGAGACTTCACAGTGACGAATGTGGAGAAAATCATTGAAAATTGTATTGATAGTGGAGTTTTTGCTAATGAAGTGTTACCGCTAAGCAGAAGATGGAGCCTTGCAGCATTAGTAGAGTATCTGGTATGTACAATTAACTTTGTGTGTAATACGTTAATATGAATGAGGCAAAAAATAAGAATGTATTTTCAAGTTGAACATGAGGATCAGCAAAGATAAGAAAGTCAGAATGAGTAAGTGGGCTGTAATTCCTTTGAGTGACGACCAGAAAGTTTATGCAGCAACTGATACTTATGTGAGTTTATTTAATTTAATTTCTTGCTATAAAAAAATATTTTCTCCGAACTTTTCCAGGCATCTTTGAAGGTTTTCCTTGAAATAAAGAAATTAAAAAATGATCCTTCTTTGATAGAAAAATTAGTGCTTATTATATAGATTTAAATAGCAATCATTTTTATTGAATCATCAAGAAGTAATTGTCCTTTTTATATTGGAAATTTTACAATTGTGAATTATTTAATCATCGAGAAGTAATTGTCTTTTTTATAATGGAAATTTTACAATTGTCAGTTATTAAATTTTACTTTTATATTCTCTTCTTTCTCTTCCCACACCTTTTTCCTCTATTTTCACAAAATTTCCTTCTTGAAACAATTGATTCTTGTGAAAATTCAAATTTCAAGAAATGCAAGAATTCGCATATATCTTGTTTTTTGTAGAAATCAATTTCAATGAAAAGTTATAACCTTAGGAATTATCTTTGAAATATTTGGATTACTCATTTTACTTTTAAAGACTTTGAAATTGTTGAGACCTTATTATCATCTGTATCTCATTCTGATGAGAGTAAAAATGAAAAAAAATGCCAAACGGAACATGAAATTACACAAAGATTCACAATCAAAAAATATATCAAATCAACTTATTATTTTTAACTCTTTCAGCATGAATTCTTCTCTAAAAATGTTGTATGAATTTGATAGCTTTCTGATCATTTAAGTACTTTTGATTTCAACTTAGTTGATGAAAAGGAAACTTTCCTCCTTCTGTCAAGCCAATATTGCCATTTTAACAAGGGAGTTTATTGACTACAAAGAATGGATAAATGAAGATTCTAAACTATCCCAACAAATTTTAAATAAGCAGGGAGAAGTAAAATGACTCAAAATGCCACCCAGGCTATAAGCTATCATTAGAAATAATAATACTCAAACAAAACTGCTCTTGAAGTATCCTATCAAATCAACGAGCTCATACATGATAATATGGCAACATAGGAAGTATTCATCCCAAGAATTTGGCAAAAAAGTTTCACAAACTAGCTCTTCTGGAACATAAAAATCGATATAACAGAAAAGGCAAAAAAAAGTGCGTTTCCAAAAGCTTAATGTGTACCCAGTCTAATAGGGCACAGGTAGAGGAATAATGAAAAATATAGATGAGATTACAGAACAAAAATTAAAATTCTCTGCCATAAAACTAAAAAAAAACAACACAAATGAAGAAGTGAAATATTATATTTCCTCCAACTTCACGAGTCTGAAACTTTCAAGAAAAATATTTCGAAGTCTTTCGAAATCCAGAAAAATTGATATTGTTGAAAAATTTCAGTTAATAAGCTGTGGAAAGTTATAAGCTTTTATGGATATTTTCCCGATTCATAAAGATTGGATGAACACCAGATGTCTCATTTCAAAAATACACCGCCTTTAAAGGAAAAAAAGAACAAGACGAATTTAATGTTCTGTGACTTCAGACCAAACTTCAAGTTTACTATAGGTTATATTTACATCTACTGTCGGAAAAGAATAGTTTTCATATTCAGAGTAATTTTATGTTACAAAATGAGCAAAAACTCTTTCGAAGATCTAGGACTTCCAGCATGGATTATTAAAAATCTTTCCATGATAGGTAAATAATAATATTCCTGAACCCAAACCAGATTAGAATTTAATTAGGTTTGTCTTTTGTGTAACATGCTTTCAGGAGCAAAATTTTGGGACACTCTTGTTATATAAAGTGATCAATTTATTTCCATTCTAACCGTTCTATTATTTCCAGGTATAAAAAATCCAACCGATATTCAAACGAATTGTATACCTGCAATACTTGATGGAAAAGACTGTGTTGGAGCAGCCAAAACAGGAAGTGGTAAAACACTAGCTTTCGCATTACCGATAATACAGAAACTTTGGGAGGATCCTTACAAAATATTTGCTCTTATTTTGACACCAACTAGGGAACTGGCGTATCAAATATCTGATCAATTTGCTATTTTAGCAGTGAATCAAGCGCTTAATCTCAAACATATTACAATTGTCGGTGGAATGGATATGATAACTCAAGCTCAGCAGATAGCTAATAGTCACATTGTTGTAGCTACTCCTGGAAGGTTAGCAGATCTCATAGAAACCTGCATGACTTTCAATTTTAACCGTTTGAAATATTTGGTTTTGGATGAAGCTGATAGATTACTGGGTGGTCACTTTGATGGCCAGATAAAAACAATATTTTCAGTGCTTCCGAAAGATAGGCAAAACCTCTTCTTCTCTGCTACCATAACGGATACCCTAGCAACAATCAAGAACTTCACTAAAAATGAAATGTTTATGTATGAGGCACCAGCTGAAGTAGCTACTGTAAAGGACTTGGAACAGTTTTATGTACTCTGTGCAAATTATGTCAAAGATGCATATTTGGTTCAAACCATCCGAAGTTTCAGGGAAAAAGATGAAAAAGGGAACATTATGGTATTCACAGATAGTTGCAGGTAAATTCGAGTTCTGTCAATTTAAATTATTCCTAGTTTATAGTTTATACATCAATTTTGATGGACTCGCACTTCCTTTGATTGGATTATTGGCAACTTGTGCATAGAATTTATTGCCTGAATATCCACTTCTTCAACTTGCAGAATTTTGCAGATGACAAAATGAGATTCAGAAAGCTTTTTATCAGGAACAGAAGCTGACAGAAAATTACACATTTCACTGCGGACTTCTTTTTAAATTTTCTCAAGATCTACCAAATTTTACGTAACCAGTTTTCTCTGTTTATCACAGTTTAGTCAGGGTTTGCGATGAAAGCCTGATTAAAATAAGTTTATTTACATATTTAACATACAATCTCTCTTGAATGAATACTCTGAACTAAGATGAAATCTTCATCAAAAACTGTTGATCAGGATTCTGGTCCTCTTAGAGAGCACACCAACTCACATTTTATTTAATCTATTGACAATAATCCAGTTGTAATCCATAACTCTTGTGGTTCTTTGTTCTAGAAATTGTCAAATTTTATCCATGATGCTCAATGATGTTGGTTTTGAAAATGTAGCTCTTCATGGCATGTTAAAGCAGAAAATGCGTCTGGCAGCATTAGTTAAGTTCAAGTCAAACTCAACTAAAATACTCATAGCAACAGATGTTGCTAGCAGAGGTCTAGATATTCCAACAGTACAATTAGTCATCAATCACACACTTCCAAAAGTTTATAAAGAATACATTCATCGTGTTGGTAGAACTGCTAGGGCAGGAAGAAAAGGAAAGGCTATAACTTTAGTGACACCATATGATTTACCACAATTATTAGAAATCGAAAAGCAAATTAACACAAAATTAGTTGAGCACAAAGTGAATGGTAAGTAAACATACAAAGATATACAGGGTTATTCACAAATATGGCTCTATGGAATATTTTTAGGAAAGTCACAAGATTCAGGATTGAAATTCTAAAAGTGAGCTTCAAGTAAGAAGACTTCTCGTATATTTTTTTGAAGGTTTTAGGACTTCTGGTTTTCCAGAAGTGACATCAACTATCGTTTTTCGAATGGGAAGACCCATTTTTCATTGCATAAATAGATTCTCTATTGAATACTGAGTGTTTTTGATTCCAAAAGTTTGAAGTTTCCCGGGAAAATTCTCTTTGAATAAGGAAATACAAAAAAAAATCTCAAAATTGAACTCTGTTGAAATACAGACAAGGTTCAAGGTTTTTTCATTAAAAATTCTCATTTTTGAGAATCTCCAAGAAGAAAGGCTGATGCTCCTTTTCTGATAGCGTGATTTTCAGAATATGATACAGAAGGTGTCAAATTCTTTGTCAAAGTTAGAAGTGACGAAACATCAAGAAATCGTTTTTTTTTTAAATTGGAACCCCATTTTTTCGAAGCATTTTCGAAACCTTCGTCAAAAAATAATCGGAGCATAGGTATGTCAAAGACTTTCATCCCAAAATGAATATATTTCGAGATATTCAGGAAAAACGATTTTGTCTTCAATTTTCAATCCCATTCCAAATGTGTTTTTTTACTGGAAAATAATTAGCGTTCAAGTGAAATTTTTTGAAATCTCTGTTATTGAGAAAATATTCTCTTATAGTTCAGACGAGTTCAGTTTTTCTTTATTTTTTTAAGCTTGGAATAAAGTCCACAAATTCTTAATTCTGGAGAATCTCTTTTTTGTCATGGTAGGGAAATTTTCATGAAATTTTATAAAATTGTTACATGTTCTGTTAATTATTCTTTCAAAGCATTAAAAATTATTTTTTTCTGCATTCCTGAGAATTTTTTTACTTTGACTTCACTAATACTTACATTGAGAACTTTAAACAATTGTTGCTCTCGAATTACAGATGATAATTCAAGAGCTTAACTCGTTTGAACTATAGAAAATATTTTCTCGATACCAGAGATTTCCAAAAATTTCACTTGACCGCTAATTATTTTCTAGTAAAAAAACATATTCGGAATGAGATTGAAAATTGAAGACAAAATCGTTTTTCCTGAATATCTCGAATATTATTCATTTTGGGATGAAAGTCTTGAACGTATGCTCCTATTATTTTTTGACGAAGATTTCGAAAATGCTTCGAAAAAATGGGGTTCCAATTTGAAAAAAATTATTTTTTGATGTTTCGTCCCTTCTAACTTTCACAAAGAATTTGTGACCTCCTGTTTCAAATTCTGAAACTCTATCGGAAAAGAAGCAGCAGCCTTTCTTCTCGGAGATTCTCAAAAATGAGAATTTTTGATGAAAAAACCTCGAAGTTGTCTGTATTTCAACAGAGTTCAATTTTGAGATTTTTTTTCGTATTTCCTTATTTAAAGAGAATTGTCTCAGGAAAATTCAAATTTTTGGAATCAAAAATACCCAGAATTCAATGGGAATCTATTTATGCAATAAATAATGGGTCTTTCCATTTGAAAAACGAAAGTTCGGGAAAAACCAGAAGTCCTAGAACCCTCAAAAAATATACGAGAAGTCGTCTTCTTACTTGAAGCTCACCTTTAGAATTTCAATCCTGAATCTTGTGTCCTTCCTAAAAATATTCGAAAAAGCCATATTCGTGAATAACCCTGTATATATCCAAGTATCTTTTCTTAAAAGACATAATGTGGTACATTCAAAGAAATATTTTTTACAGACAAAGAAGTAGGAATAATTTTCACTCAAATTTCTGTTTCAAAAAGTGAAGCACACATTAACTTAGATGAAAATAAGTTCAATGAGAAGAGGAGGATTAATCTTCGAAAAAAATGGATTTTGGAAGGTTTGGATCCAGACGAGGAAGAAGCCAAGTTATTGAAGAAAAAGAAGAAGTTCAAGAAATCAAAGAAAGCAGACAAAAAACATGAAAGAAAATCTTTATCAGAAAATAAAAATGAACAAGTATAAATTGTTGTTTCTCTTGTCAAAAATGAAAATGCTTTGGCTTTGAAATTTTAGTGGTGTAGTTAATTGTGGGAATATGCTATTGGAATGCCTTGACTATAGTTACTGCGCAGGTTTAATACGATTAGAAGTCTTTTACACTAGTGAAATCAAATTCATAATACAATGTTTTAATTTTATATTGAACAATTTTTATTAGCATTAATATTAATTACGAGGATGATCTGGTCATTTTGAAAAAGTTGGGTGTCGTCTAGAGCATTTTACGATCCACCGTTTCTTATTGAAGGGCACAATAAATTGTCGGCTTTGGAGAATGTGTTTGATTAAAATCTAAATATCTTTTTGTTTTTCTATATTTTGTCATTCTTCTTACAATAATGTCTCGGAAATATTTTGTTGTTGAAAACCCCTTGCACATCTTCACCCCACTATTTTGCGCAAATTCTCATCGTTTAATGAAAAATCGTACAAAATCAAGAAATTTCAAAAATGTTACGAGAGAAATGTCTGAAACAATGCTGATTCTAAAGTTAGTTTTGTATTATTCACAAGTAGAATTGTTGTTTTGAAAGCCAAGAAAACTTGTAGGAAACAGAAGTCATCCTGTTTCATAAAACAGTCCTCTTGTTCCCAATTCCCATTCAGTGAACATTAAAAATATGTACTTTTCACATCATCAAAAGGTAGAAAGCTTTATTATTGGCGACTTCAGATATGTAAATTCAAGAACCTTTCTTTGGCTTAATTTCAATGTTTGATAAACGGAAAATCCAAAACTGCTGAATGGATTTCAAGTATTCCCAAAGATTATTCAGGATTCCAATAATATGGGGAACGTAAAGTATGAAATGAAAATTTTTAAAAGATTTATAAAACTTCTTTATTATATTTAGGCTGATAATATACAAGCTCCTCCTACAGCCTTGATTTTGTCTTCTGCTTTTTTCGAGAAGAATTTGGCTTTAACTATGACAGGTTGAGGTGGAAGTCTTCCTTTACCTAAAAGCTTATAATATCCCTGGAAACAAATAATAAAGGATTAAGTTCTTTGATACTGCCATCAGGAATGAAATTTATTCATAGCTCATTGCCAATACTTTCAATCTAATGAAATTATTGATCAGGAACAATGTATGATTCTAATCAATTCATCACATTCAAATGAATCGATGATAACTCTTGAATAAAATCATTTACTATAGCATACTTAAATCCCCCTAACATGAAACATAATATCAAGCTAGGTCTACTAATATGCTAGGAGCATTCTCCTTTTTTTCTATTACTATTTGATCATTTTTTTCAACGAACGTACAACTTATTTATGAAACTTCTGGAAAAATGATTATACTCACAGCTTTAACGAGGTTGATAACAGGAGCTTTTCCTTCAGGATGATCTTTATATTTCAATCTAGTTTGTTCACTAACTAGGGACCAGAGTTTATCCAAGTTAAGAGCAGGTTGCCATTTTGAGTTCTTTCTTTGATGGTATCTCACCATACCAAGCTGTAAAATATTGGTTTCATAAAAGTATAACCTTAACAACGATATGAATGATGATATATCTACTTAAGCATATAGGAAGAGTTTCTAATAAATATGTACATGCAACACAAACCTTTCCAAAGTAACCAGGATGGAACTTGTCAAAATTTATACGATGGTGGTGCATACCACCAGCATTACCACGACCTCCAGGGTGCTTACGATGTTTACCTGAAAAATATAGGCATGTAAGACGATTCAACTTACATCAGGAATGGTGAAATAATCAGAAATATCAGATTAGAACATTAATCATTGAAATATTTCATTCCGCCCGTTCACTAAATCATCATTAAATAACAAATGAAGAACAACAAATAGTCTGCAGATACTCACCGATTCTTCCATGTCCGTGGCTTACATGACCTCTTAACTTCCTAGTTTTCTTCTTGTGTGTTGACTAAAACAATTTTTTTTCACATGTGATTATCATTTTACTGGGAAATATTATTAGGAATTGAATTGACACATCCATATTTAATGAAAGTAATATAATAGCAGTACTAATTGTAGGGGATTGAAATAAAATATTCAGATGAGAAAAAGAAACGAGTCTTACCATCTTGCTGCTGAATTACTTCCGTTGAGAAAGATAACCTGCTTCGACTGGAACCTGAATTTCGAACATTCACAGAACACGAAACATTTCTATAATTCTTCTATACGTCTATGATTCATCATAAGAATTTCAGAATTTAGAAAAATACCCATATGATAACGTTCTACCTTTTCGGAAAAGTTATATATTAATTATGTCCTTTTCGAATTAATTTTTCATGAATCATTTGTTGCGATTAAAAAAATGTTTTCCTAAAACTGTAATATGATTTTCTACGGTCGAAAACTGACATGAGCAACGACCATAGATATAGATGTTTTCTTCTATATCTATGGCAACGACAGAGAAAAATAAAAATTAGAGAACAATAAAAAATTTCAAAACAATGATAATTAACCTATATGAAGTGGGATTAAGGATTAAATTAGGTTGAATACTTAGTATTCTGAGAAAGGAAAATTTAATTATGAAATAAAATATGCCGGTGGAAGCTAGATATGCATTGCTCTATAGTGATTATGAAGTGGTTCCGTGTTTACGGATTCCATTCGAAAAATTTGCCTTTATTATTCTGACATTGCCTCTATTTGCTTTTGTGTTTTGTATTATTTATTCGATTTTATTTCATTTTGAAAGTGTAACCAGTACACATTGTCATGTATACAATATATTACCTTCAATATCTTCTGCGATTGGAAATTATTCTCCACAAAGAGAAGTTTGGCAGGCTGCAATTTTTTTACAATCTATACCTAGATTCTACATAGCAGTGATATACTTGCAATTCAATAATGTTATGGCTTATCCTAGAGATATTTGGATGGGAAAAATTGCCTTCATATTGAATTTAACAGAGAACATTTCACTGATAATATTATCATTTTGGACCTCCTCAAAACATTATGGTATGTAGTTGTAGTTTAAATAATTTTTGAAATTCTGAATCAAGGCCAGGGTAGATGTGATAGACACTTGATTTTTTCTATTTAGATCGATTTGGGTAATATCTATTTGAAATGATATTCAAAATAATTCCACTGAGCTTTTCAGAGGAATGTCTCAATGGACTGAAATTACAACAAACTATGTCCTCGAAAAATTTGAATTGCTCCATAACTTAGAAAAGCCCTATTCTTTGGTTGATATGGAACTATATGTATATTACTTTGCTTATAAAATTATTAGCTGAAAACATATTTTAATATGCGAAGTTCTATGGGATTTTTATAGGAATTTGATAACACACTGATTACAATGTAGTGAAATTTGTATAATTATTGATGATTTATAGTTTTCATTTTTTAGCGGTTCATGAGAAAGCTTTCATTGCCTTTATTACTATGTCAGAGTTTTACATGATGTTCTCCTGTATAATGCAGAGTAGATTTAGGAAAAATAATAAGCAAAGCTTGAAATGGAAATTAAGACTCTTTTTAACAAACATATCATGTATCTTAATAGGAACTTATTGCTATATGAGGCATAATTCTATGTGTGAACCATACAGTAAGTTTCATTATGCATTTTGAATTTATCCTTTATGCTCATCTTTTTAATGAAATGTTTGTTTACAGTGTATTCCCTTTTTGCGCTAGCTGAATATATCGTGGTTCTAACAAATATGGCATTTCATACAACAGCCTATTTTGATTTCCACAAAAAAGATTTTGTATTGTACAGATATGGAGCTGCTATCACGGAAAGATAATATTTGGTGATTTAGCTAGTATTCGAATAATTAACTCATTGTGATTTTCAAAAGTATTTTGTTTTTTTATATGTATTGTACATGTAAATAATTAAGTTTTCTTTAAATTCTTATGTTACCCTGATGCTGTAGTATGAAGGGTTACATATCTGAAAATAAGGGAAAACTATTCAATACTTATTCCCTATAAAATTTATTTATTTATTATGATATAAATATCTGTTCAATACTAACATGGAGTATTTTCCATAATTCTCTAATGAGTGCAATGCATTGGATAAATAGTTAATTAACAATGCCAATAACCCCCATTCAATGTGGCACATACATTAAATTTAAAACTAACAAAATTATGGGATTAGGTTTAGGTAAAAAGTTGTTACAACCTTTTCGATATTGTAGTCAAACTTTCTCTTCCCCAAAATGCTTTAATAGAGACCTTCTCATGTTGTCATTTATATCCATTTTATTGATATCCAATTAATAATCATATACATCTGGTTTGAATTTTTTACCTTTCCTAACATTTTTTTTTTGGTATTTTCAAACATTTTGGGTCCATTTGAAAGAAGTTTAAGCTGTTGTAACAAGGATGCAAATACATTTGATTCAGCAACTCAACTGTATACTATGATAGTATACAGTTATTACCTTTTTCAATTCACTGCCAGGAAGTATTAGTACTAAAACCATAGGTAGCAAGATGTTTCGAGGATTCTTAGATTGCTTCTGTCTAAGGAATCCTACAACTTGAACAAGTTCAAGCTCACATACATACCATGTAGTTTTGAAATGAAATTCATTATTACTATTATGAATGTGCGTCATATTCAATATAACACCAATTTTCTTCTTTATTGGACACTTTCAATAAGTAGGTGCAAAATTTATATGTCTAATGTATGTACTGATAGAATAATAACAAATTTTGCAAAATATAGCAAATGTACTAATTATAATTGTACTTTGGTATTTGTCATAATGCTCTATTGAAAAATCAAACATTAGATATTTTAATAAAATGATAATATTTAACCAAGTGATGACCAAATCAAAATCAATTTAAACCGATTTCAAGCGAATAACCTGGTCCTCATTGGTAATTACCAACTAGGACCAACTGCATTCAAGCGACTTCGGTCATTGTCGGTTATAATCATTTTACAAGGAATATTGCTGAAGGCTATAACCGTAGATAACCGCAGGCAGGACCGTAGATAACCGCGGTCATTACTGGTTATTCGCTTGAAATCGGTTTTAGTTACTTCAGCAACTTAATGAACTTTCAATTACCTGGAATTAAAATTGTATTTGAAACTTTAAATCATAAATTAGCTCAAAGTTAAATATATGCAAGATGCAAAAGTGATTCAGGAATAAAAATGATGAGCATAATGAAAAAACAATCTTTTGAATAAAAAATGAAATTCTGGAATTCCATTAATGAATGGCATACTTAGAACTTGTGACAATGAGGTAAATTTATAAATATTGTATTTTGAATATTGGAATCTTATTTAGCAACCATTGTTTTCCAAACTATGATATTTGCATTATTATACTTCAAAAACTTGTCCTTATGTAAGTTAAGAGGAAATGTTTTGCAGCCATCATTCTGAACGTTTATGTAATGTAAATAAAGTGTTCTATTTAATTAATGAGATCTCCTAAAAATTACAGTATATACGCCTAGTATATATTCAAGTGATATACATTCATTGAATGTTATGTTATTATTGTGATACTTAATTACATTTGAGTATTTGAAATGTTTGAAAAGGGGATTTAGACTCCTTTTTGCCGTTGAATTTCCATTGTATTATTGTAAAACTTTCAAAATCAGCTGGATCTTTTACTGAATGTTAGATTGAGTAATTAAATTATCTCTTCATATAATATATTCTATTATTCTTTTACAAAACATGATTGGTCAACAAAATCCTCAATTTCATTCAGTCAAAATATTGTCGAATTTTCCAATCTCTTGGGAGAAACTTTGAGTACCATGCATGACCAATTCTGATTGACAAACACGTGAGTGAATGTGGTTTATTATATTCGTTATTTATTTAGTGTTGCTTTACCAAGCATGAAAGAGTAAATAGGCCTCAATTTCAAAATTATTTCTAAACATATATATTTGCACTCTGTATTTTTATGCAACTGAAAAACGATATGATATACTGTCTATTTCAATTGTCTCAAACCCACTCTCATGTGTTGAGCATTAATTTTCACTTCTGAATTTTCCCATTTCTCTAATGCAGAACTGTTTTTGAATAAAAAAATGTTAGTACCATATATTGGGGTCATTTGGGACGAATTTGGAATTTAACTTGTCGTATTTAAAAAAGAGGGACCTATTTTCATCTGAAAAAAGATTCAAACATGATAAATGCTTCAGACAATTGATTGGTATATTTTCCCTGGTTCAGAATTCTTGTAACATAAATTTAAAAAAGAATAAAATATACTTCTCCCAAGTCACCCACTGATTTGGGAGGCTTGGGGCAAGAACTGAAATCTGTTGATTCCTCAATTCGCAAATGAAAGAGGTGACATGGAACGGCGTATATTTCAAAAAAATTATAATTAATTATATCGTTGAAATTGAATGAAAAACCTCTACAGCCAAACTAAATATACAGTTGACTTCGATAATTCGAAGTTCAAGGGACCCGTGAAACAAATCGAATTATCGGGAGGTTCGAAATATAGAGAGATTCATGATATTAATGGGGTTGAAAGGGTGAAACAATGCATATAAAAACATTTCTTTGTTAGTCATGAGAAGATGGACCTTCAAAACAAAAGGAAAAACAAAGAGAATTTTTTTTTTCAAATGATGACAAGCATTTGTACTTATGATTCATACTTGTATAAATATAGGGAAAGAAAACTGGATAATTAATGAAATCTATTGCACCGAGTGGTAGGAATTCTAATCAAGAATGATAATTTTAACGTTATCCATCGATGGCGTACGCTCGGATTTGGACAAGTTGAAACTCGCAACTTCGAAATATAGAGAGTATGAATGAAAGAAACTCCGAATTTTATAGAGTGTTTTTGTTTTTCGCTGGGGATTTGTTTTGCTTCGAATTACTGAGTGTACCTAATTGCATTGTTATATTTCGATTTAGCGAGTGTTTTTCAAGGGGCCCGACAGTTTTACTTCAAATTATCGAGTTTCGAATGTTTGAATTATTGAGAAAGTCGACTGTATTAAACTCAAATGCAATACAAATTGAACAAAACAAAAGAACATTGATCATTAGGGGATATTTTCGTGAAAATAACGTAGATAATAACTTATTGATGACGGCATTTCAACTAATATTCAAAAATGTTAAAAGTAATGACCCTATATGAACTGAAAAAAGTGATTTCTAACAATATTGTGTCATGGCATTTCTTATATGCCATACGTATCTAGAACGTACGTAAATTTTTTTCACTATTTGTAGTGAAACGCATGTATGGGGCACTAGAAAGTGTAAAGGTCATGAAGAAAACATGCTTTTACTTATCTTAATTCGTAATTTTTTTTCCGTAAAATCAATGGCATTGATCACGACAAGGATTTAATTGTTGAACAAACCCAAAAGGAGCATTTTATAAATTCGTCCCATCACTCCTGCATGGCAAAAAAAAGAAATCAGCAATATTGATTATTGCCCCAAGTTATCAGACTGTCCCCAGTCACCAGAATCTACTGGTGGCCACTGACTAAGTTTGAGATATGCACCTAGTATTTAACTTGTCGTTTAGAGTCGAAGAATTGTAAGGTTTCTTAACCCATCTTAACAGTAGGCACCCAAATATTCAATTCACTATGGAAATTGAAGAGGATAGTGCTCTACCCTTTCTAGACGTCTTAGTAAACAGTAAGCCTAATGGGAAACTAGGACACAGGGTTTATCGAAAACCAACCTACACTGACAGATATCTACACAAGGAGTCCCATCATCACTCACAACAGAAACGAGGAGTTATCGAAAAACTCTTAGAGGGAGCCCGACGATCATACGAGCCGGAATTTCTGGAGGATGAAATTGAACATCTACCGCATATGCATTAATCGCCAACGGATATAATGCCAAAGAAATTCAGATGGCAATAAGACTTAAAATCTCCACACAATACATGATGATATCACAACTCACCCCAATGGAAGAGCTATACCATACATCCCCTAAGGTCACAGATAGAATTGGTAGAATACTGAAGAGGCACAACATCGAGACCGTTTATAAGCCAACCCAAACTTTGGCCAAATGATCAGAACTACTAAAGACAAAGTCTGTTATTTAATTACAGCATACCTTGCGACTGCGGCAAAGTCTACATTGGTACAACAAAACAAGTATCAATACGAGAATGAAGGAGCATGAAAGATACTGTTGACTCAATCAGACAGAAAAATCCGCACTAGCGGAACATGCTTCAACAGGTGGACATAACATCGTTTTCTCAAAGGCAGAGGTTATTTCAAATATAAAGTTACTATCCTGGGATGAAAATTGAGATTTATAAACATGAAGATGACATGAACAGAAGGGAAGATACTCCCTAGGTGCATGGCGCAGGGTTGACGGTATTAGAAAAAGCCAAGATCAAGCCAATACGGAGTGGGAGCGATAGGCCAATCAACATCGAGCGCGTAAACCAGCAACCTTCTCCCAAGTGGCGTAACGTTCCTCTGCTCGGCCCTCCAACCATGATTATCCTCAGGCCCCACCCCTTAAAAAAAAAATCAAATTTTTTTTTATTGTTTCTTTGTTTTTCGGATAAACTTCAGGAAATTTGAAAAACCAATCATTTTCAACTCGTTTCTGCAATTGCATTCCTTTATCATACTGATCTCCCGTCAATTAAATTTCAAATAAAAGTTGATACCCCTCCTTTTTTACATGCTTTTCGGAGATTGTTTGTCTATCGTTTTCATTAAACATTAAACCAGTGCTTCCCGAACTGCGCGTCGCGACGCCCTGGGGATGCGCGGTATAATTCCATGGGCTTCGTGAAGCGATCTAAATTAACTGTAGCTTTTGTCTTTTTTTGTTTGTTTCTTTTTTATTTTTCTAATAATTTTCTTACGATTTGGTATTAGGCTAGAACTATAAAAAGAAGGTAAATGTATGGTGAGAAGGCCAGGGCGTCGCAAAAATATGGCAACTTTTCCAAGTGAAAATCCATCTGCTCAAACCTAACAACTTGGTAGGTATTCTTTGTATAACGGTAATGCTGGGGGTTATTATTTTCTTAAAATTTTCAAATTTTTTCCCTTTTTGGAATGAAAGCACTTTCTGCAATAAAATTGTCGAAAAAGCTCGGAAAGATTTTGAAAATTATGAGCTTTTCATCAGGGTAAAAATCGGGGATCCTTTAATTTTTCCAAAAATTCAATCGAGTGAAACAAAAAATCGGCTGGATTGATTTGGCTATTTGTAGGGTTTTTGTGAACATAATGAACTGTAGAACACATTTTACATTATTGGTTTTCTCAATATGTTCGGTCCAGCGCTTGATTTTCCAAAAGAACACAAGAAGCCCTCTTTTCGTTGCATTTTCAAATTCAAATGAAAAAAAAATTGAAGGAAAATCATCCAGGTTCTCTAAACCCATTGATACCTTTCTGCGTGATCATTGGTTGCTGAGATATCGATAACAAAGACAAATGAATCCTTTTTCATTTGAAATGGACGTATCAGCATCTGAAAAAAAGGAAATTAAAGCTGAATGCAGATTACAGCGATTGCAAATTTTCCACACCCGTAAACCAATTAATGAAACTTAAAAAAGTTTTTTTGTTGTTCGTTTTTCTAATATTACTCAAAAACTACTGACGCTACAAAATTTTAAAGTTCTACTTCAAAAACAAAAAACCCATACCAATTTCCTTTTTTTTGTTTCACTTATGACCATTTTTTTCAAAGTTTATTCTTGTAGCGTGTAATAGTGTACAAAACACAAACTGTATTAATTTGAACCGATATACTTTGAAGATTTTGTTATAATTCAGATTCATAGAATCATTTACTTTATCATTTTAACTATTATTTGAAACTAATTTAAACACCTAGCTAGACTCAATCTGAGTAATTATATCAAACATTCATAAGTTTTTGCTCTTTAATAACCTTAACAAGTTCTCTGATAATTTTAAGTTTTTACTTAACAGTATACAGAAAAATTAAATAAAAGGTTTAATACCTGGGCCCCCAGACCCAAGCGGGGTGGCAGGGGGGTGTGTATGTTACACCACTGCTTCTCCCGCCATTAACCGGGGTATAAGAACCCCCGAATCGAACCCCCTCTCGGAAATTCAGTGGTCGAATTACAACCTCAGACCAAGAATCCTCTGAAGATGCCTTCCACAGTTGTGAGCGGAACGTTAGGTGAAATAATTCCTAATAGACCACGGCCAATAAGCCCGGAAGACTCTCTCAATGTCATTACCTAGTAGTTGCAATCAATCAAAAGGAGACAATTGAATTGAATGATGAAATTGAACGGAAAAATACATTTAATAGATCATTAATTCATGTTTTTAATTTGCTTTTTATATCTTCATGTATTTTCTCCAAACCAAATTCTTTACCCATCTTTTCAACAAGCATTTTAGCAATAGCCATTGAACTCGTAGCTCCTGGACTTGGGCAGTTTCTACAATGTAAAACCCTATCTTTTAGGTCACCAGTTTTGCTTTTATCAAAATAAAAGTCTTCCAGTAGTTTACCATCCGGAGCTAATGCTTGAGCTCTAACTCCTGCGGGGCCTCTTTCACAATCTTCGCTTGTAATATTGGGCAAGTACTTCTGTAATTGTTTAACTTGCAGGGGCCATATTATTGATCGAATCAATTCCCCCATTCCATACCTCAAATTTTTAAGGCAAAGAGTTATGAATCCAGTGTATGTGAGGGCATCAATAAGCTCTAAGATGTTTATGTCCAAGTAACTGAAAAATATAAGATATATTGTTTATTCAACAAAAAATATAATAGGTGAAAATTCAGCATAACTGTTCTTTCATTCCCTCCATTTTACTGAAAAAAAATGTTCCCATAGCATAAAACTACTATCATGCAGATTAAAGTATTCAATATACAGGGTGTACCAAGTTTGACGGCCTATTAAATGTTTCTGGAGAACAGGACCTATTTGAAATCTGAAAATTGGGATAATGATATCGTTTAAAATTATCTGCCGAGATAAAATATTCTTGAAGCTTGACCAACTTCAGATATACAGGGATTTAAAAAAAAATTTTGATAGAATATTCAATTCTGAATACGTTCTCGGTATTATGTTTGTTATTCCTATACGAAATATCTTAAGCACACACCATTTTCACATTTTTGGAGGCGAAGACTGTGGAAATATTGTACATTTCTATAATTTTGAAAAACTCATCACAGGGTGTTCTAAATGTTGGGTCAAAAATTGGGATCAAGATTGGCCCATAAATTTCGTTATCGCAATCATAAAAAAATTGGGTTCTCCTTTGAAAAACAAAAGTTATGGGTTCATCTTGATCCAAATTTTTGACCCAATATTTAGAACATCCTGTGACGAGTTTTTCGAAGCTCTAGAAATTTACTATGCTTCCACACTCTTCTTCTTCAAAAATGTGAAAACGGTTTATGCTTAAGATATTTAGAATAGAAATAACAAACATAATACTGAATACTCTTTTTTCTTCAGTTTTTTCTTCATATCTTGAAAAGTATTTCGACTAAAGCAACGAGTTTATTAGGAATGTATTCGGAATTGTACAATCTAGCAAAATTCCACATGAAAAAACAGAAAAAAAAATGAAAAAATATTTTTCCATACCCTATATAAGTGAAACTGGTCAGGTTTCGAGAATATCATAATCCAAATTTTCAAATTTCAAATAGGTCTAGTTCTCCAGAAACGTCTAATAGGCCGTCGAACTTGGAACAGCCTGTATGAATATGATAAAATTCACAATCAATCAACATTATCAATAGATCAAATAAAAACCCAAATTATTGTTATGCAATAAAATATTTTTCATTTTTGTTTTATTGGCAGACAGAAGCAAGGACCATTGTACCAAAAGACACTCTTATCCTGAGTTGCGGGAACGTCCATTAAATTTAAAGCTACCCCCTATGGGTACTCCCTTTAAGGGAGAATTACGGGAGCATTAAATTTTAATGAACGTTCTTGTAACTCAGGGATAACTTGCTAGTAAATAAAGAAGGTAATGATAATGTGTTTGCAAACAATAGATTATATTGAGTAATTTGTTATAATTATCCATTAAAACTAACCTATATCCTTCTCTTTTGAAAGCTAATACTGCGTTAGGCCCTAACCATACGTTTCCATCCATCCTTGGTGTGAAATGTACTCCTAAAAATGGTAGTTTTGGATTTGGAACAGGATAAATGTTGCATTTCACCATTTTTCGTTTGGATGGCTTCAAAAGTAAATATTCTCCTCTGAAAGGCACAATTCTGGGATTTCTCGGACATCCAGTTAACATGGAAATCTTATCAGAATACAATCCAGCACAAGTCATTACATATTTAGTCACCAACACATGATCTTGAGTATCAACTATTTTCACAGGATAGTCTATCCTTTTGGATTCTTCGATTTTGGCAACCTACAAAATAAGAGTTCAGATAGAAAATTAGTGTATATTGTAGTTTTACCTCGGCTCGTAACCTTATTTCACCACCTGCACTATGAAAGTCATCTGCATGAGATTTTGCTAATAGTTTATAATCCACAATAGCTGTATTTGGGGACCATATAGCTTTCAACCCTTTGCATTGTGGTTCTATTTTATGTATTTTCTCTTGGGAATCAATTAACTCTAATCCATGCACACCATTACTTAGTCCTCTTTCATATAACACTTTCAGATATTCAACTTCTTGCTTGTCAGTGGCAACAATAAGTTTACCAACTTTCTTATAAGGTATCTTTTTTGTATCACAATGCTTCATCGTAAGTTTGCTGCCTTCTACACATAATTTTGCCTTCAGAGATCCTGGAGTGTAATAAATTCCTGCGTGGATTACTCCACTATTATTTGCTGTTTGATGTATTCCAAGCTCTTTCTCTTTTTCCAATAACACAATTTTAAGCTTCGGATAAACCAATAATAATTCTCTTGCTGTAGATGTACCGATAATTCCACCACCGATGATGGCCACATCATATTCTCCACTACAATTAAAAATATTTTATAGATTTACCTCGGTATATTGACATAACATCCATGAGTAGAAATCGCGACATACATTTTTTGTGCAGCTTTAATTGAAGAGTAGAACCTTCGGGGAAATGAAATAGGTTTAAGGAGCTTCATCTCTTATTTTGCCTGTCTGGATCTAGACATAATTTTCAAAATTTTACGTAATCTAATCCATTCATGAATCACATGATTTGCAGTAAACAAACTTTCAAATGACAGCAACGAGAACGAAAATTTTGGCATTTTTTTGAAAGTTTATGAGAAAGATTCCGTTACCAATGAATGTAACACAAATTTAAAAAATAATTACATAATTTAGGTTCTCAATAGTTGCCATAAATTTGTCATGTTTTTGTTAGGAGTGCTGGTTTTTGATTTTGCTTTTGGCTTTGGAATTTTGGAATGATCAAGATCAAATTGAAATTTTGATAAGAGTTGATAAAACAGGAACTGTGTTGAATACTCGGCACCATAGTTCCAGCTACTGCAGCTAGAGGCTTAACAGCAACCTGTTATATCTACTGTGTTGCTAATTCGCTCTACTCGGGCTAGAGGGTCAGTAGTCATTTTTTTTTATAAGATGTTACACGCAGCCATATTTATAAAACTTCATTTTAAAAGTGGTGAGTGAAGAGTTCGTATTAAGTTCAACGCGAAATCAATTGAATTTGATAACTATTTTCGAAAAACATATGATATTAAGTATGCTTACTTCCAGTATCAACTCTACAAAAGTTAAATATTCATCGTGAGTACCTTTTGAGTTCAACAAATTCTATTAACTGGGAGATATGAGCTTGTACTTTAGATGTCTTGCTAGCAGCCATTTTATATTTAGATTTGTCAAGGATCTGAATAATTTGAATACATCCTCCACTATTTCGTTCTTATAAGAATGAATTCTTTAAAGATGTTCGAAGTGAACAATTTCTTTTGTAATAGTTTTTCGTCAGCAATGAAACGTCAAATAATTATATACTTTGTTTACTTTCCTCTCCACTTTTCATTTTTCCGAATTCTATTTCAAAAACATTTTCAGCTTTTCCAATTATATTTCTTATTTCACTTGTTACAGATAATTAGGCACTTCATGAGGTGATTTTTTAGAGAAAAATCTATTGGCCTATACAGTAGTAGGTGTAATTATTGGGTTTTATAAATCCTATTGAATATAATATATTATATATTGTGGAAAATCATGATGACCGACACTTTGACTCCAAATAATCATGTTATTGCTCTACCTGGCAAAATGTGAGTATATTATTTTGAATCATATCTTTGATGACTTGAGAAATTTATCATTAGTTCATTCATTTCATCAAAGTTATTCTAATCTGTCAGTTTTTCTGAGTATCAAACATTCCACGTAAAAAGTATGCCATCTGTTCCATATGACTGAAAAACTTATGTTATGCTTTGTACATCTTTTGTTAGCTTTTTTCAAATTCATAATTTGGTGATAATTTTCAAAAGATGTGGCGTCGATCACGGTATTTGAGGTAAGTTCAAAATTATGGAGCACTATGATATGATTTATATTTACTCGGAGTAGTAGTAGAAAGAAAATATGTCAAGATTATGAATCTTCTAAGAGAAATTGAATTAATTGAAGTAATATTAGTAGATAATCGTAATGACTTATTTTGATTCTTCATGTTAGATGTTAGACTTTGATTAATGTCTGATTGCATTTCACATTTCATAATCTTTCATTCTTGTTAAATTATTACTATTTACAACAAATCAAATTAAGGAATTGAAATTTCTGAGAGATCAGTACTTTGATCTCTTGTGAATTTTTTTATGCACTGGTAGTGGGGTTGATTCTTTTTCATTGTTTTATAACTACATGAATGAGAATTTGCAAGGATGTTGGGATTTAAGGGTCAATTGAATGTCTGTAATATGTGTGTGTTGAATGAACATTTCAATTCTGAAATGAACATGGTTCTTCATGAATAAAATCCATGATTTTTTAATAATAGACATGTTACTCTATAGAAAGGTAAACATGTAGTTTCTGATTTCTTTAAGATAGATCTTCAAACATAGAAAGATTTAATGTCTAATATAGCTTGGTACTTTCAAGAGACTCTTGCTCTTTTGTTTATGACAGTATTTTGAGCTCTCAGGTTTGGCCTTATCATCAGATTAGAATAAAAAATAATAGTATCACTTGATATTCATTTTTCTAAAGCAATCTATGTTTTATTGATGTGAATTATTCATTAGTTGAGAAAATATGTCAGTTAATATATCAATTAATTTCAATTGGTTCTATATACAAATCATAGATGGTAAATTAATTCTTTCTCAAATTTTGAAAATTTGGACGTATTTGATTGTTTCAGAGACATTGAAAGCCAATCTACTACTCCATCAACCAATGATGATTTAGGCTGGAAATCCAAACTGAAAATACCCCAAAGGACAGACGAATACAAACCAGTGTAAGAATATCTTATAGAAAAATAATCAACTTTATAATAACTGATAGAATTCAGGCATAATATCAATTAATTGGAACTCTAGTACTAAATTTAGACTAATTTTGGTGTTGGACTGGTGGCAGTATGATGAGTAGATTCTCCCTCATTTAATTCTTAAATGACAACCTCGTAGACTGAACATTTCTCTATTTTATTAACAATGGTTATTGTAATTGTTCTGTTCCTAAACTTCCATAAATTATTTGTAGGATGTAACAGATAGACGAGGAAACGAATTTGAGGAGTTCTGCCTCAAAAGAGAGCTGTTAATGGGAATTTTTGAAAAAGGATGGGAAAAACCATCGCCAATTCAGGAAGCATCAATTCCAATTGCTTTGTCAGGCAAAGACATACTGGCAAGAGCTAAGAATGGAACAGGTGAGATATTTTGCATTCACTTATATCTATTTTATTATTCTTTATGATATGTCTCTTATTGATGTCTCAACAATATGATGCAAATTTTATTATATTAATACACTTGGTTATCCTTGAATAGAAGTACTAGATATTTCTTCCTTCAAGTTCATTAAATTGTATGAAATATAGAAGACCCCCTCTTACAAGGATCTGAAAAAGAATTAGAAGAAAGAAAGAAGTGAACACTTGCGTCGTTTCTCGCTAATTCCTCAACAAGCACAAAGTTTTTGTTATCTCAAAATTAGGTTTATACTCCCCTAACAGCCAGTTTCAGAAATGTTCATTGAAATGTAATGATTCATCAAAATTTCAATCCTCCATTACTCGATAAGTTCCATTGCGATGTATACAATGTTTAACCCAGATATGCCTGAATTTTTTTTTTTTCGAAATCGGATAATTTTTTTAAGGAAACATGTTTTAAATGCATCAATTTGATGAATTAGTGCTGCAACTTTCTTCAAAAATAGCAAAATATAGATTAGATAGGGTGTCCTTTTAAAAGGACAATAGGAAAATGCGATATAAATATGAACACATATTGCAAAATTTTTATTGAAACCAAAATAAAATATATTTCGAAAAAATAACATAAAACATTCTATAATGAATGTGTTTATGATTGTTGCTTGTGATATCTTATAAAATATTCAATATGGAGTGCCACATCACATTTGACACATTTTGTTTTGACTTTTTTATGACACACACGGCATCGTGTCTGCTTCTCTTGGGAACTCACGAGGTGATCAATCCTATCAAATCGTGAATCGACGTTCTCAAGACTGGATGGCCTGCCACGTTTTCTGGATTAAGAGTTAGATTCCAGAAGTGCCAGTACAATCCTTCTGAGAAAGGCAAGTTGTTCCAATTCACCATTCGGCAACCCATGTAGTTGCCATGCATTTTGTGCCATGATGTCCAAACAATAGCAAGTAATGGTGAAATACCACTTTTTGCCGCGGATGTTGGTTCTATATGAACTAATGTATCGTCTCAAATTCCGCTTCTGTCACAAGTTCACTACCTGGAAGGTTGTCAATTGAAACTTCATTTTCTTCGCCAGAATCTTCATCGGTGAGGTCATTATTGCAGTTCAGAGGGGAAAGTATGGTAATTTGAGATTCCTGCAAAATTTTTCCATCGGCATCATCTTCCAGAGAAGACAAAACCGCATGAAGTGTTACGCCCCTGGAAATCCGAGAAGTCGGAATTCAATACTCATATTCCTATCGTCCTTTTAAAAGGACAGCCATGTTCAAACATGAATTTTGAAATCCTTATAGGCAATAATGTTTTCAAGTTGATTCGATCGTAACTCTCAGGGCTTTGTCAATGCAGTTTAACCTCTATCTGATAAATATTATTGTCAAATATGAAATAAAAATCACTTTGCTAATTTCAAGCCTTGCGCATACTGCATATCATTAGTAGACATTCCTGAAACAATCTCTCACAAGTAAACAACACAATTTAATTGGCTACAATGGCTTCATAACTTTAAAGAATACTCTAGGCAGAGTTCCTACAGTGAAGACACCTATGGAGGAGTGTTCAAAATTCCATAACCACACGATTTACAGGGAACTATCGACTGTCCTTTTAAAAGGACAATAGGCATATCTGGGTTAATAGAGGATTAAAATTTTAATTAATCATTGAATTTTAATGGACCTTCCTGAAACTGGCAAGTGTTCTGAACAATAGACCAAAATTTCAGATTTACTTGGATTTTGAGGATTTCGACTGGCGTAGTAAACAAAAATAATAAAACAGTAAAACAAAAATATACAGTGTTATCAAAGAGGTCAGTAGGTAAAAAGTAAAAACCTATACAGAATAACAAAGTTTTTTTTCAATCTACTGTCTATCAAATATCGCTTGAATGAGGTTCAGGTCCATAGTTGACGTTAGCGTTGTAAACAAAACAAATTCATAACCAACTTTTATATTTGAATCGTATCTCGCAATGTGGTTCCAAGAGCTCTAAACGGAATAAAGAATTATACATACATAATAATTTAAAACGATAGTAGACCTTATTCTTCATGACAACGGTTACGTATGGTTATCTGTGGTCCAAAACGATGACCTCACATGATTATAACCTACAATGACCGAAGTCGCTTGAATACAGTTGGCCTTAATTGGTAATTACCAATGAGGACCAGGTTATTCGCTTGAAATCGGTTATGGTTTGTTGATCGTTCTCAAATTTGTCTACTTTCTGGTGGCAATGGCATACACAGGTATTCTTGGTCAAGCTTCAATCTTGAATCAAGGAGTCGGGTATGCCAGATCATACTGATCTTTTATAATTCTTTCACTGAATTGATGAGGTGAAAGATCGTTATTGGATCTACAATTTTATACCCAGTTCCATAGATGTTCAAAGAATTGCTCATTTTTTGTCAAATTGTCTTTAACTAGTTACCGGCAGTTCTTTTAAATTGAACTAGGACCTTATAAGTTTATGAAATTGTTGTTATATGATTAGAGGGAAGTTGTTTTTTTTCAAGAACTTAATTTTTTCTTCACTTTAACAGTGTAATGTAATTTCAACGATTTGATGAATTAGCAGAAAAATTGTTTTTTTTTTTAATAATTCTGTCTAAATTAAAATTTTTTCTTAATCTTATAATCAGTTATTACTACACAAACTCTAATCAAGAAGTCGAGTATGATAAATAATATAATCTTAAATCATTGTTCCACTGAAATATTGAGGTGAGAGATAGCGCCTTGACCAATAACACTAGTGGATAAAAAAACTATTTTTTATGGATATAACAAATTGGAAGGGAACAAGTGAAAATTGGTTATATCAAGTAATTTGTTGAACTGAGGTTTGTTATATTGTGTTGAGATTGGTCTGAAATTGGTTATATCTAGGTTCCACTGTAGGTTCATCCACCTCAACAGCTCAACCTCATCTTGTTTGCCAACAACTTCTACTTATAAATGAGAACACATTTTTATGAAATCTTGTTTTATCTTAGGTCAACATAATTAATGATTTTTGAAACAGAAGAATTCAGAATACAAATCATCGAAATGAATGCCATTTTCAATTTCCAGGCTCACAGATCTTTTTATCATGAGGTTAGAGAAATGATATTAGATTTTGCCACTGAGATGAGAGATATACCGGTTTCAACCTTATCTGGCATCATCTGTATCTCACACCTCAGGGACAAAATCTTCATAAAAAACTTCGATATTTTAAGCAATTAGATGTGATGTAATGGGTAGAAATTACAAAGCGGTGAATTGCGCGTTTTCTATCACTTCGAGAAACTGGCAAGCAGTCCCTGAATAGGGCCACTGTAAAATCTCATTCAGTGAAAGAGGATGTACAGAGTTTGTTTCAGCATTTGATTGTAGATGTGGATCTTCATTTTGACGCAATTGTAATTTCTACTCATTACATGACATCTAATTGCTTTAAATTTTTTTTATGAAGATTTTATCTCTGAGGTGTATGAGATACTGATGATGCCAAATAAGGCTGAAAGCATTAATATTGAAAATGCCATTCGTTTCGATTATAACTATTCTGAATTTTTCTATGTTTTTGGTGTTGTCTCTGTGAAGACAAAGAATTTGTCTTTTTCTTATAATTAATGATGTTTTGCTTTTCTACGACAGATAAAGAACATCTTTTACGCATCTCTGCTATTGCAACTAGACGCGCTATTTCTTTCTAATGAGTGAAATTGAAATGGTATTTATTCGGGATCATAGATTCAAGAATATCATATGTGGAAATTGTTGGAATTTTTTACTAAAATGTTTGATTTTTTTTTAATATAAATTGTAGAATGAATACAATATTGATTCTGGTTGATTAGTTTTTGGATTCAAATTCATTCATTGATTCGTATGGCATACATGAAGTGTAAACACAAAAATAGAAGTAAATATACTTGGATTCAAAGAAAAACTTCACCAACAGAAAATAGCAACAGGTTACTACTAACTAAAGTTATAGTAAAGTTTGTTTTGGGTACAGCACCAAAATTCGATATATGATACAGGGTGGGCCATCCATAACTTTCCACCCCGAATTTTGAGCTTTGGAGTGGAATAACAAAAATACGCTCAGACAGGTCAAATTTTGTTGGAAGGGGGACAAATAAAGATGTTTAAATGAGTTTGATATCACTACCCCTCTAGCTGCAACCAATAACAGCTCTCATTTTTGAATAGGAAGAAGGTTCCATGCAGGAAATTGAATTTTCTTTCCAACAAGGTGCTACTCGACACCTTTTCTCTATTCAAAAATGAGCAGCTAGAGGGGTAATGATTTCAAACCCATTTGAAAACCCTTATTTGTCCCCCTTTCAACAAAATTTGACCTTTTCGAGCGTTTTTTCGTTATTCCATCCCAAAGCTTAAAATTCGGGGTGGAAATCTATGGATGTATGTATAGCATATTACATATTCTACATGTCTATATATATTGACAACTATTTTTGGTATTTCTCAAACAATGGAGGTAGTGACTACTTTCCATTTATTTGTTATTTTTCCGTTTTGTATAAATCTATTCTACATTTGAATCCTGTTGTTTGTATTCACTTATGCGTTTTCGATGAGTATACACAATTCCAACAAAAATCATTCTGAAGAATTCTTTTCAATGGCATAATCAGTTATTCTTGCTCAAGCTTTAATCTTGAACCAAGGAGTCAAGTATGCCAGATCATTTGATCTCTATTACTCTTTCCCTGAAATGTAAGGGTGAAAGATCGCAACAAGATCTACATTTGAATAGTCTAATAGATTTATCAAGAATTGACCAATTTTTTTGTTTTAAATTGTTTTTATCCTATTGATTAATTATAGGAAAGACTGGTGCGTACAGTATACCTGTACTTGAACAAATCGACGTGAAAAAAGACTGCATTCAGGCGTTGATAATCGTCCCGACTAGAGAACTAGCCCTGCAAACGTCGCAAATTTGTATTGAACTTGCCAAGCACATGAATGTTCGAGTCATGGTGACAACGGGCGGCACTAACCTGAGGGATGATATCATGCGCATTTATCAGAAGGTATGAGTTATTTTTCTTTCTTAAATTCCTTATCACAACATATTCACCTTTATCTTTCTTTTACCTCAGTGGGTAGTGAAAAATTTGCCTTTTTAATTTAGTAGATTTTGTCTTAAATTTTCTCATACATCTAGTCGTCATCAAAACAAAGGATGAAATTTCAATTATCAATTTATCATTGTCATTGAGGGGGCTTGATTTTTTATTGTTGCTTCTTTGGGTACAGGTTCACAAGTTTTTCTTCTTGGTCATGAGTAGCAAGAGTAATTTGGTTTTTACCACACCTTGCTACTTTGTGATAAGATACCCTATATAATAATTTAAACAAACAATTGTGGATAATTGAATACAGGTAACCACTTCAACAATTGACAGAGATTATTTTTTTTCTACAGGTATCCAATGTTACACATGACCTAATAATAAGAAAAATTGACAAATTGATTTTGTAGCAGAAATAACTTTCCTGAAAGTTCAAAAAGTATTTTTTCAGGTTCAAGTTATAATTGCTACTCCAGGTCGTATTTTGGACCTGATGGAGAAAAAAGTGGCTGAAATGGATCAGTGCAAAATTCTCGTCTTGGACGAAGCAGACAAGCTCCTCTCCCAAGACTTCAAGGGTATGCTTGACGTAGTTATAAGAAATCTTCCGCTGGAGAGGCAGATACTATTGTTCTCTGCTACTTTTCCTTTAACTGTTGAACAGTTCATGAAAAAACATTTGAGGGATCCGTATGAAATCAATCTGATGGAGGAGCTGACCCTCAAGGGAGTCACGCAGTATTATGCATTTGTGCAGGAACGTCAGAAAGTTCATTGCCTAAATACTCTATTTTCAAAGGTTCGTAGTCTTGATATTCAGATATTGAGATCTTTCAGGTTGGCATCATTTCAACAAGGAAATATAAGGAGGACATTTTTCGATGTTTTCATAGGGTAACTTTTTGAAATATACAATTCACACAAGGATGTGACGTCCTTTTTTAGACAAATTCCATAGTGGGGACCAGAAGTTTGTTGTTTTTTTTAATTATCAACAAATAACTAATAGCAATAAATTACATTTATTTATAAATAAATAAGCTTCAATGAATCGAACTTCTATAACTCAGATTCTTGATAACTTTGTTCAACTGCATTGAATGGTTTTTGTTTCAATAAAGTGAAGCTCTGATCACCTAATTTTTTTGGTCAGGCAATGATTTGAGTTACTGAAGTCTGACTGAATCATATTAAATTTGTACAAGCAAGTATTGAAAGCTTTTTATCTTCTGTAGATTTGAATAACCCTATGAAAAAATCGATGAGATCTTGAACTTAACATTTTATATTTTTATAATGGCATATTCGTTATTCCTGTTACAATATGAATTTTTGGAACAGGATGGGTTAAATATGCTAAATTAAACGATCTGTAATTCTCGTTCACCTGTATTTTAGTGGTGAAGGATTTGAAAGATCCACATTTTAAATTCAGGTTTGTAAAACTGAGTAATTTCCAAATTGAAAAATAAATTGCTTTCTCTATTAAATTTCAACACTTACTAAAAAAAATTTGGTTTATCCAGAGAGGAGAGAATTGTAACTTTTTATGACATAACTCTTGCAGGATCTATGTAACTCACTTCATTTATTTTTGCTTGTTCTTAAGACTTGGGATATAAAGTTTTCCCCCTTTTTCTGAAATGAGCTTAACTAGTTCTTGCATGCAGGCGGCGATTGGTGAAAATGTTTCGTTTACACAATTTATAATACTGTAGTATTTTTTTTTTACCCTAGTTACAAATCAACCAAAGTATTATATTCTGCAATTCCACACAAAGGGTGGAATTACTAGCGAAAAAGATCACCGAGCTGGGCTACTGTTGCTACTACATACACGCGAAAATGGCGCAGGCGCACAGAAACCGGGTGTTTCACGATTTCCGGTCGGGCTTATGTCGCAATCTAGTCTGCTCTGATCTTTTCACAAGAGGTAAGATATTAAGTTATGAATGACTGATTGTGTAAAAGATAAATGATGATCATTTTATAAAGAATAAAAACATACTGGAAACATGCCAGATGCATAAAAAGAATAATTGTGCCTGTGAAAATAATACTTGTTTACTCCAAAAAATTATACCAACATACAAGTATAAGAGAAATAAAAGTGGGAAAGTCAAGAAATGAAGAGTTTACAATTTTTCCATTTACAGGGTGGGCTATTCATAACTTTCCACCCTGAATTTTGAAGTTTGGGATGGAATAACGAAAAAATGCTCGGACAGGTCAAATTTTGTTGAAAGGGGGACAAATAAGGGTCTTCAAATGAGTTTGATATCACTACCCCTCTAACCGCAACCCCTAACAGCTCTCATTTTTAAAAAGGGGTCGAGCAGCACCTTGTTGAGAAGGCAATTCAATTTCCTGCATGGGTGTTTTTTTTTTTTTCATCGCTTTATTATACAGAGTGACTCAGTATTCCATCAATAACTTTCACACGCCGAATTTGGATCTTTGAGAGGGAAAAAACGCTAGGACGGGTCAAAAAATGAATTCGATATCACTTGCTGTTAGGGTAGCAGCTAGAGGGGAAGTGATATCGAATTCATTTCTTGACCCGTCCGAGCGTTTTTTCCATCTCAAAGATCCAAATTCGGCGTCTGAAAGTTATTGATGGAATACTGAGTCGCTCTGTATAATTATAAGGCGATGAAAAAAAATACACTCATGCAGGAAATTGAATTACCTTTCCAACAGGGTGCTGCTCAACCCCTTTTCCCCATCCAAAAATGAGAGCTTTTAGGGGTTGCGGCTCGAGGGGTAGTGATATCAAACTCATTTGTCGCCCTTATTTGTCTCCCTTTCAACAAAATTTGACCTGTCCAAGCGTTTTTCGTTATTCCATCCCAAAGCTCAAAATTCGGGGTGGAAAGTTATGGATCGCCCATTTGTATAAATCTAAATTCCAATGTAAACACAACAGTCTATCATTTCACAGAGTCTCCCAATTCTGTATCATTGTGTTTTTCTTTATCAGAATAATTTGAAAACCAGATATATTTATATAAAATACTCTGAAATATGTTTGAAGGCTGCATCCAGTGCGTTTCCTACTTGAAAATCTTTTTCATAGAAGCTGTCAACAAAATGGTTTCAGTTAATTCTTAAATTCTCTTTTAGGTATTGATGTACAAGCAGTGAATGTTGTTATCAACTTTGACTTTCCCAAAATGGCGGAAACTTATCTTCACCGTATCGGCAGATCTGGAAGATTTGGTCACTATGGTTTAGCGATCAACCTAATCACCTATGACGACAGATTCACCTTGCATCGTATCGAACAAGAATTGGGTACTGAAATAAAACCCATACCCAAAGTTATTGATCCCAAGCTTTATGTAGCTTCGAAATTAGAGGATGATGATGATAATGACGAGAAATAAAATCTGCTACCGCGAAAAAATACTTAAATCTTGGATCGAGTGGATAAAAGAATGATCGATCTAGTTCCAATTTATATTTAATATTTATCAAAGAACATAGTTTCAGTTGAGTTATTTTTTACGTAAACGAATTTTCAGAACGGAAAGTGTCAGATGCTCAATTCATTGTTAACCTAAAAACAGTTCACAGATTTATTTAAAAGGACTTAAAAGTGAATTCTTAGTGAAAGTGGAAGGGTGTTTATGTAAAAATTTGAAAGGTATTTGAATACTTTTGCATTGGCTTGTTCATATTTTCTCGGTATATGTTGAACATTTGACGAAATATCGTTCATTCCAACAATATTTTCTTCAACCATAACCAGCTAGTAATTTCAATATTAAATTGAATGAAAAATCAGAGAAGAAAATCTAGTTCTTGGACGATGCTTCATCAAAATTTTTGAAATTGTGTTAGTTACCCATGCAATTTCAAAACAACATATATTAAGTTAAAATATCTACAGGCTGATCAGAAATATCCAAATATTTTCAAAACGGGAGAATTTCATTGAATTTTTATTAAATTATTCACACCTAAATCTCCGAGAATTCAATGAAGATCTCTCGTTTTGCGTGTGAGAGATCTTATGTTTTTGAAGACATTACAAGTGCAAGGAGACTGGACAAATGTGCTTTGAAAAAAAATGGGGAGGTAAAGACTCCTAGTTTTGTGAATGAAATTGATAAAAGAAAAATGATGTACTCTATCAAAAAATAGTAATTCTGTATATAAAAGGAGATTTTCCTCGATCTCAGTTAAGATCTTCTGATATTGAGACTAGTCAATCATATATTTTCCTTATAGGAAGAATTTGAAAAAAAAAGATCAAAATCTCAAACGATCTGTGATAGCTTAATAATTATTTGATAATTAAAAGGCTTTCCTTGGTCGTTTTTACGGTGTGAAATAAAATTGTTAACTTTCATCTCGCTTTTGGTGGATTTTCAAAATTTATATCTTTTGTTCTTGTCTTTCTTGATAAAAGGTTTATATGAGATGAAAATAATACACACTGTATGTTATGTGAAGCCATCCAAACTATTTCCTCGGAAGTAGTTTCGAAGTGATCTTATTGAAAGACTTCTGTTTTTTATAGGGGGGGAGAACTTTGTACTATTTATGACATATGATGTTATTTGTATGCCGAAGTTATTTATAATTTTTCTTGATTATATATTTTTTTCGAAAAGGGTAACAAATTTTCGCATACATTTGACATAAATTATTTTGTTATAGAAAAATTGAAAAAAAAACAAGTGAAAGGTGTTTACTTATTTTCGAAGCAGAAGTATTTTTGAAAATAGTATTAATTGTAGCCGAATTGTCTCATAGTCAGAAATTGTTATTACTTGAAATCTTGTTTCCCTTAATTTATGCACAAAATTAAATGCCTTTCACACCATCTTTATCTTTTTTTTACCTTCCCTGGATAGAGAAAGTGGTAATTCTTGTAAAACCTTCATAGAATGATAAAATATTTTGTGTGTCAATGATGGGAATTGATAGAGACTGAAAGAAAGATATTTGATTATTTTATTCTATATACAAATGGGGTACATACTATTGAATTTGAAAGTATCCTTTATGAATATCCATAATTAATGTTTTTCAAAAATGATTTCAGTGAAACGGTACTAATCGAATTCAAAGACGATTTTCAACAAGTATTACTTTCATAAACTTTTTCAACTGAAAAAGATGTTTTAGTTTTCTGTCAGTTCAACAATAATTATGAATATTTATCTTATGCGAATATAAAACAATCAGATTTAACATCGAATGGATATGTCTTTAATTATTATTGGAGTATCATGAAATAACGATTTTACAATCATCAGTCTTTTTCTATATTTATTTCATACTTTTTCAAATACTCAATTTTTTTAAAATCAGGCAAGATAGCATTCACAGATTACAACTAAATGTAAAATTCAATTAGGCTGTTCAAATATCGTTAAATTTTTTTTGAAAACTTGATTCGAGAAATTGAAAACATTAACTTTCCTTTAATAATATTTGATCTTATACAAATAAAAAAAATCTGTAGGAAATATTTTTTCAACAAAATAAAAAATTAGTACATATATCATGGAATAGTAATTTTTCCTGGTTATCTCAGGACCAGACTAAATATATATATTATTCGATAAAAATAAATTAATAAAATAAATAAATCACACGGAAGCTTACAAACAAAAAATGGAATGGAAATAAAGTTCAATTATTTTATTACAACAGTGTTCATAATTTAAATTGCTGTAGTTCAATGAGGGTATATTCAAACTAGAAAGTGGTCTGAAAGAATGACGGTAATATGAAAGTTTGAAATTTAAAACAATGGAAAGGCTGATACAAAGCCGAAATTCTAGTAAGTATTTGAGAAATATTTTCACACAATTGGTTCAAACATTTCCTTAAAACATCACAGCATTAGTACCTTATGAAAAGTGGGAATTTAATTGAAAACAACTTGAAATAGCTTTTAGACTAAGTTTATGTTGTTGAAAAGTAGCTGCCTTGAAGAAATAGGGTGGTAAGTACATAAAATTTGAATTACCTTGATTCTCTACAGAAGTTATGTGAAACATCAATAAGTGGGAAGACATAGAACGGCTACTATTGGACGTTGCATAACAAGAAATTAAGTACAAGCAATACATGAGCTAAAACGCCAATAAATAAAAAAATCACATCTCAAATCTTTTTCAGATCCCCTCAAAATATTTCATAAAACATCAAACATATTGTTTTTATTCGAGTAGGATTAATACAATACTGAGTAGAGAAATACTGAATGAATGAAGACGATACCTAAATGTCAAGCACAATCGTTCTTCTGAAGGAATTGGAGAAACAACAATTTCAATTCCATTTGATTATTACGTTACGGGAGATGAATAAAATGAGAATTGTCTTACATAACTATTTGTTAGTTATAGTATAAAAAATCTTATTTGAAACCTACAGAATTATTAGTACATATCCATATTTACTTTGTTTCAATGTGCACCAATATACCAATTGCAAGATACAAACTGACAAAAATGGATAACTTATGGCCCCAAATAAGCTGATGATGTATAAATATTTTATGAAAAATAAATAAGAAAACTTCTTTGTTCTGGCGGTATGTTGACATATAAGAAACAATCCAAAATATGAACACCTCAATGTTAAGGATAAATTAATAGTCAAATATACAGAGAAATTGAAACTATTACAAATACTTCAAAAATAGATTCATTAAGAAAAATCTTTTTGGGCTAAGAATAAACATTGTTAATTGAGTTCAAATGTAAGTTTTTGGATAAATGTGTGAAATCATCAGATATTAAAAAAATATGATTAAAATTTTCAATTGAAATATCAAAAAGTCCAAACTCTCCCTGTATATTCCACTTAAAAAATCCTCAACATTTGTATACATTGGGTTTTGGGTTGGATAAGGTTGCATTCCTATTGAACGAGAGATAGTTTTGCATCTTCACATCCATAATCTATGGAGTGAACAGGAGTCATGCTTAAAGAAATTAAATATCTTGAATAATTTTGCTTGATGAAATCAATTATTCTCAAACTTTGCAACAGGACAAAGAAGTCAAACTGAAATAACTCAGAAATAACAAATTTTCCTCTTTATCAAGTTTCCTCAACATCTGAAGGAGCATCTAAGGCGCTGTGCAAAGTAACGCTAACCCCTCTATTCAAACTGATGGCAGGATAAAAAACTCCATAGAGATCTCTAAAAGCTATGTTACCCTGTGGCTCCTCGTTAACAAAAAAAGAAAGGGCATGCTGATCCAGATCGAGAAGGACACCTATTGTTGAACCGGCTGAGATTCCTCCTTCTACACGTTGTTCGTGGGCACCGGCATGTTGAAACCACGAACGCTGTCGGTCTATGTACATTGCCCATCCTTTGTCATCTTTACCTGTTGAAAGAGAAGCAGGCATTGTTTAAAATCAAAAGAATCTTGCCTTTTCTGCAGCTAAACATTTATTATATTTATGTTCTAATTTAATGAATTTCACAGGCCAATAATGGGGAAAAAAGTATTATCTTAGGCATAAGTGATAATAACATTATATTGATAAGTTAAATTTTAACAATTTTGTTTTATGTAAATATTTGTACAAATTGGGGCTTTCTGGTGAATAAATAAATAAATTATTCCAACCTTTGACTTCTGACCATTAAACATCAATCTAGAGTAAATATTGGTTTTTAATGCTTACCCAACATTTTATCTCTAGCCACATCAATTCTGGCAATGCCAAAAGCTGGATCTGTATCTGCATTGAATTTCTCGATTGTGAATTCCCAATAATGCACACCACGACTAAATCCAACACTTCCCAAGGCCACCATATGTTCCCAACCCTCTCCTGTAACATTCATGGCATCTTGGGAATACTGTAGGCCCGTGCCAGACAGTATAGGGTCGAATGTGAACCACGCCACTGTAAAAAAAATAGTGAAAGAAAATATTTTTAAATGAACATTCTATTCTAAATAAGATACTCACTAAATGTTTGCATTAGTGGAACAAGTTTGGCTATGAATAGAAATAGGGGATATCATTCATTTTTAAAATATTAACAATCACATGAACTCAATAAAGTTTTTTTTTCTCGTGTTATTTATGTGTTTCATTGGTTTTTTATTTAATTCTGTTTTATTGAATTGACAAATTGTGGGGTGGAAAAAAACTAAAAAACTAACACCCATATCCAAAATGAAAGCTTGATTTCCACTCCAAATTGTTCGATACAATCCATTATTGGAGTTTGAGGAATGTGGGGTAGAAGTTGAAAAAATGAGTTGTTTTTTCAGTTTTTCCTGAGTGAGGAATACAAATAAATTACAATAAACTATATTAAATTGCGAACAAAAAATGGATCCCATAGATAGTCTTGTTGAAATGAACAGTTTCAGAGTTACATGAGCTAGGAAAGTAGTTATTGTTCCAATTTTTCAAATTTTTTGAAAATATGTAATTGTAACTACTCTGTGAACAGAAATAAGTAAACAATTTCGATAAAAAGTAAAATAGTATTGTATCGTACTACTAAAGAAACTAACAAAGGAGGTTCCTTGAGAAAATGATGGAGCTTCTTTTAGGCTTATCACTTCAATAGTTATTTTCTTTTACAAAACACAGCACAATTTGTTTTGGGAATTTGATGTGGATTATTTTTGTGTGCAACACTTTTTGAGCTGAACAACCATGTTTTCTACATAGTTGAGAAATCCACTCAAATCTGATGCTCAAAATGTTGATTCTGTTTAAAATTTGGAGTTGGATTGAAAAATTAACATTGGGCTTTGGGTTTTTCGTCCCACAGCGCTATGCCATAAATAATATAGATAAAGAACACCCAGAAATAAAGAATTTATTAAGAATGATTGCTATGTGTATGTTTGTGTTACGAAAAAAAAGTTAAATTTTTTAACGATTAACTGTTTTTTCTGTTATCAGTTGAAATTTAGTCTGAAAGGATTCTCAGTGGATCAAGAAAGATCACTTTCATTGGCATTAACCGACAAGTATATTATAGAATAAGGTTATACCATATAACATTTCTAATTACCTTCAGCTGTCTGTAAACCAATGAGCTCGCTGTATTCTCCTTCTCCAGAATTGTTGAAAGCTTTAACCCTTGCATTGTACATTGAGTTGAAGTGTAAACCGTCAACAGTACATATCGTTTCTACACCACAATACACCTCCTAAACCAAGACATCATGTTATCTAATCTATTCTCAAAACCATTAGCAATACCAAAGTCACTTGAACAGCAAAGATATATATTTTGTACAAGGTATGTCCAAGTTTCAAGTAACTCTTCAAGTGATTCAAGGATTATTTGTTTCATTTTTAATTCACATTTAATTTTGTGTCTTTCATTGGTTTGGAGCCCTATTCATGTGTCAAAATTGAGTTAGTTGAGTCATGATTTATGGAACTAGCTAAATATGAAAGGAGCATCCTAGAGTTTTTATATTAATCAAGTGACTAGGGGGTTGAACTATATATCGGGTTTTCCAATAAGAACTTGACAACTTGTTATCAAAATAAAATGCAAACCATTTGAGATATTTCAAAAACTTTATTATCGGGTTGAAGTTCAATGAAAACATTTATGAATGGAACTTGACTTCGTTCATATGGCCACCGCAGGCACGTTTGCAGCGGTCGATTATTTGGACCCAATTTTCGATAACACGCTCATCAAACTTACTCTTCAATAAATAGATTGTAACGTGTGCTGTGTGGCTTGTGGCACGATTACTCTTATAGTAGCAGTCACCGACTCCGAATTTCTGTTGTAAATTTTTATGATTTGCAGACGTTGTTTGTTCGTGTACATTACCATGATGAAAATGTTAAGTTTACTGAATAAATTCACAGTGACAGTTCGATGATTAGTGAAAGGGTGCATTCACAAACTGAATTCAAAGTTGTAGAGTCCCTATTGGAAAACCCTTTATAAATTAAAAATATTGTTTAGGACTGCTCTTTTCAATATTAGACTACAGTAATGTTCCTTAAGGACACAAATAGAACTTGATTCAATGGGAATATGTAATGCAATTCCTTTAGAAATTTGAGTCATAAATATTTTTATGCTTTTCCCGAATCTTGTATAGTCAACGTGTTGTCAGCAAAAAGGACAAATTTAAGTTCGTGGTTTCTAGAAGATGTTGTTCATTTTATAACATTATTTTCAACTGTTGAAATATATTGATCGAATTATTATACTTAGAAAAATTACTTACTCTGAATTCGCCACCATTACCATCATCTAATTCCAATACATATCCTTCTACGTGACTGTGAGGAGGGGGTCTCCAGGCTACAGTTACTGAATTATTTTCAGCACTGCATTCCTCTGGAGTCATGGTGGGAGCACCAGGTGCTGCATAAAGGGTAAGATAACTATTACGAAGAATGTGCAACATGCAGCAGGTTAGAAAAAAAGGAAGTAAAATATAATTTCATGTTTTAAGTAAGATAATAGTTTTTCCTGTGTAATATAAATATGCACAAGATTTTGTGAAAATATCTTCAACCATTCAGAAGGAGGAACCTTCTTCAATTGAAAATTCAAGTTGTTCCAATCTCTGAAGTATAATATGGAATACCCGAAGTACCTATAGATAACCCTGTACAAATATTTGAATTCGAAAATATGTAAGACTTTGTCATAACGAACTGTCACGAAAAGAAAAAAGGCGATTAAGAAGCCATAAAAAACATTAATTTTAAGATTTGATGCCAGTAGTGCTCATCAATTTTCTCTAAAATTATTTCGGAATAATTCCATTTTTCATGCTTTTCATGCATTATTTACCTGCTGGTACTCTCTCCTCCCCATCTACATATGCTGCATTTGAATCAGAAAAATTGTTACTTAACTGAAGCAAATTCTTTAAAAATGTTTCAATGCAATTTTGTTCCTCTCATGTCTTCAAAAGTGACACAACTCAAAATTTACTTTTTGGATGAGATTAGTAAACAAGCTTGCATTTATCATCAAAATTTTTTTATCCACATCAGTGGGTCGATTCGAAAAATAAACAGATATCTACACATCGATTGAAACATATTTAGCATTGAAATATTTTCGACCTGTTTTTTGAGTTCTGTCACTCTTGAAGCGAGGGTGCCAAATATATATGATTTTTTTTAGAAAATCCGGTGACAAGTCACATTTCAACTTCATCTCTGAATTCAAAATTATTCAGTTGACAGCTGCAAGCCCAAATCTTTCTAATGAGTGGTACTCTTATTCTATTTTCAAAACTGTCATTATTTAAAAAATGATTGCAGAAATTATCAAGATTAAAAAACGGGCTTCTTTAGACTAATTAATGCTTTATCATATTGATGATGTGATTGAATAGAAAAGAAGTCATTGTCAATGCTGAAGATATTCAACATGATAGTAATAGAGTCAGTTTGATTGCACCATCAAATTAATTGGAGCCACCGCGTTTGGTTGATATTACAAAATGGGGGATTCGATTTGACGTTTTTTGATCACACAATCAAAGCGTTGTGAAACCCACCTCTAGACTAAATAGGAATGTCTACTAATTTTAGTTAACATCCGCAAAGTGATTGACCTAATTGCACTCATAATTATAAAAAGTTCATTATGGCCAACTTATTACATTTTACATTTATTTTTCACGGCCGTCCAGGATGCTAACAATATGTTAATGGTAGCCATTTTGAATTTTTCATTAAATATTCAATATTGATTATGAACTCTTTCATAAATGTATGAAGGCTGATGTGGATTGGTGGAAAATTTTTGAGTCTCTTTAATCTGATCTTGTATATTTTGGAAGATTGACTATTTGTATATTATATTGACGCTAGCCTAATGAGGGCTTAGCGTCGAAATCGCCAATAGATTTTATACATCGAAGTGTGTTCTTTTCACCAATTATTATTGAATATTCAATATTGCATCTTGAGTATAGAATGATGATAAATTAGCTTAAGTTTACAAGAGGAGGACTAGGTTGTGCATGTTAATGCTTATATTTTTAAAACCAAATATGATAAGGAGTTGAAGAAAACAATTTTGGATACCTTGAACATCAAGCTAAAGGAAAGGTACTTTTGTTCATTGTCAATAAAATAAACCGTTTTCTTGAAACAAAATAATGAAATAAGTAATTTTTTTATTTCTGTTAAAAAGAATCACGAATTCTGTTTTTTTTTGTCTTCAACAAAGTGTGATACTAAAGTTATTCAAGGAACAAAAATGTTTCAGTTCACTTTATCGAATCCGACAAAATTTGTCAAGGTGCCTTTCTGGGCCAAAACTGCATTGTTAACAATCTTTGTAATTTTGTCAGATTAAATAATATGAAACTAAAACTTTTTTGTTCCTTGAATATCTTTCATACAACACTTTCTTGAAGAAAAAAAATTGAATTCGTTTTAATAGAAATAAAAAAATTAGTTTTTGTATCATTTTGTTCTTCAAAAACGGTTCATTTTATCTACAATGTGTGCGTGTAGCCTAGTGGATAGGGCTCTGGACTCCGACCTGGCAACCTGGCAAGTCGGGGTTCGAGTCTCCGCCAGGGAAGAAATTTTCTGGTATGGAGAACGCGCCGAACCATTCACTGTTGGGTAAACAATTAACAGTGCTATGCCTAAGGTGGCGTCAGGACACAGTAACAAAGCCTACACAGAACACACCCATCATTCTAACTCGCACAAGCTTTAAGTAGCTTCTAAGGGGTTTCACTGAAACCTAGAATGCATGGAAATACATACATACATACAATGAACAAGAGTCGGTTAGCTTAATGTTCAAGGTATCCAAATTTGTTTTTTTTTATTCCTTATCATACATGTAAGCATTAAAATGCCCAACTTAGTCCCCCCCAGGTAAACTAAACAAGCTAATTTAAATTAATAATAATAATTATCAAGTAATTTAAGATTTATTCTAGGAAAATGGATTTTCAGTGGCGTCATTTAGGAGGCCGTATCTCTGTGAGGAGGGCAGCTAGGAAAAAAAATTACGGGAACTTGTCATCTTATTTTTTTATGTTTTATTTGAATCCGAGAGATTTCCCACATTTTCCTCTTCACCGTATATATCCTCACTTTCCTTAATAAAACAATATTTTAAAACCTGAATAGATCTGTAATTTTGGAAACCCTGATGAAGCAATAAATTAACTGCGAAGGAGCTTCGTAGGATGAAAAAATTTTAAAATATGAAGAAGTGAGAACCATTTCATTCTTCTGACCATACATAGATAACTTGGGACAGTCTTTGGTCATATTGCTTTGTAAGAAGTTGTCGATCAAAAGGAGAATCACAAAAAGGCAAAATTGTAGGTGTAGATTTTGTAGAATTTCATTAAACTGTTGATAACTCGGAAACTGAGACAATTTTACTGAAATCCAATTTTGATAATCTGGTCAGACATGACCTAAAGCTATCAGGATGCGCCGAGTTGACTTCAGTTTACAGAACACTTCCATAATAAAAGTTCACTTTAATGATGGGGAATAAAAATAACAAGGTTTCATAGATTGAATTAAGTAGCAAAATATCAGACTAGAAATACTAAAACAAGAACGAATGGAGTACTTACGCTTCATTTGTATGAAATTAAGTTGTTCTATTGCCCTGAGGACCGATTTATCATCCAGAGTGAGATCGAAATGAGGTGATACACGTGGTGCAGTCCATTCTTTGTGCCAGGACTGATCTGTGTTTGAAACTCTTCCAATTAACATTGAGCTAACCTACAAAATTTCAAATTTCCAGAACAATGAAAATATAACATTGTTATATTTATTTACCTGCAAAAAAGCTGAACTGTCTGTTTCCTTTAACGCTTCTATACAGAATTGTAACAAGGCAGTGGTTTGCTGTAATCTGCTTGTGCAAGTAGTAACTTGTTCTTTCAGAGCCCTTATTCTGATCTCCTTGTCTTGTCTAATACATTCTAGAAGTTGGGCTCGTCTTAGATGTATAGCTTCTATGAGAGCATCACATTGAGCAGTTACTATGGCCTCAAAATCCTCACAGTTTTCCTGAAAACATTTATCCATGAGTTATGAAAAAAATATTTTGAATCTCGTACTTACATTAACTTTATCACTCATTCCTTTCAAACGCTGAATGAATTCAGTTGTAGACTTAGCCCTTTCCGAAAGTTGTTGTAAATTGTGAGATAATTCAGTCTGAAAACCAAAGAGATTTTGGATATTTCCAATAATAAATATACTAGAAGCATTATAATCTAGCTCATTCCTTTTTTTAATGATTAATTGATCTCACCTTTTGAGCTTTGCACATCATTCCAAGACTTTGCACATCATGAGCTGCATGTCGTGAGTCCATTAAGCAAACTGCACATACACTAATCTTACAGACTAAGCAATACATTGTCAACATTTCATCTCCATGTTCAACACACTTTCCATCTTTTGCTTTGGACATCAAGAAAGCTTTTTGAGGTTCACTCAATGTGTGTTTAGCTAATGGACCCCTAAGTGGATGGCATGATTCCCGACAAGAATCGCAATATAGAATTTCACATTGCTCACACATTATAGTGGCCTCATTATGTGGTTCAGACTCGCACATTTGACATTTCAAATGAAAATTTCTCATTTCTCCATATTTATCAACAATGTTTTTCATAACTCTATACCTTGGTAAATTATATGCTCCATTTTCATCAAAGTATACTATTTTTGAGCAGAGAGGGCAGGTTAAACTCAACGCACTGTATATAACTCCATTTGGAGATCCTATATAACTATTAGGCCTGGAAGTGCAAACAACTCCACTATCTGTTTCACTTAGTATCGATAATTTGTCGCTTTCTTGGTAGTCTCCTGAACTGCCAGAGGCTACGCTTTCTGCATTCTCTGAAGTGGCTTGAGATACTTGTTGTGCAGGAGGCGTCTGAATTTGTATAGCACAATTTAAACATAATGCATGATAACATGGTAACAACACAGGATTACTGTATAATTGTTTACAAAATCCACAACGTAACTCGTCCTCCATTATTTATCAACTTACTGAACTAAATTGTTATGATTTCTATGACATAATGACAATGACAAGTCTTCGATGAACACAAGAGGCTACAGATACTAATGAAAAATGAAACTACTAATCCATCTTGTGAAAATGAAAAGTGACTAATTCAATTTTGCCATTTTATTATGTGTTTTAAATTGTATGAGAATATTTTTTGCGATCAAATAATAATGAATGAAGAAGGGTTCAGTAAAATTGGCATGCGATTTGTTGTGACCGGTCCATTTTTTGAATCCATATGTCAGTAGCTACAACAAACTGTTGCACCACAGTTAAACAGGCGTATCTCCCGATTCGATGATTCTTATTTTCTAAATTCTAACCTGACTTTCGCAGTGCATAAATTTGGGCATTTAGTATTATTTTTGAGGATATTTTAGTATAATTTTCACCAAATTAATATGCTGCGAGTGATATATTCTCAATTAAGACGAAACAACCCGTTGAAAATTCAGACTGTTTCACTCTGCAATGAAAGTGCAAATCAGACACCCATTTCTGATCAATCGCCAAAACCAAGTGGCTTTGCCAAATCTTATGAGAAATTTGAGGGTATTACAAAAGTAGAATCCAAAGCACCTGAAACATTCGAAAGTTTGTTGAGAAATTCAAAGTTTATAGATGTAGGAGATTTATATAATTTGTTTTTATACAGTACCACAAATAAAAAATATTTTTCAGTTGGGCGAACCTTCCAAAAAAATAGTAATTGGGAAAATATTTCACGTTGTTGAAGATGACTTGTATATTGATTTTGGGTGGAAATTTCATTGCGTTTGTCCCAGACCTAAGAAAAATTCCAGGTAATTTTTCATATCTAATTTTTCAAAATGATTATTTTTATTATACATAATTTCCTCCTTTCAGTGAATACATCAGAGGAGCTAAAGTGAGGCTGCAAATAAAGGATCTAGAATTATCATCCAAGTTCCTCGGCTATGAAAAAGATCTCACATTATTAGAAGCAGAGTGCTTCTTATTAGGCTTACTACAAGAAAAGTCAAGAAATGTTCAATAAGACTTTGTGTAAATTAGTATTTATAAAAAATATAGATAATAAGAATAGACTGAGAAAAACTGCATTTGAAAAACCAATTATTTCAAATAACAATAAATTTTTTTGAAAGAATGAATGATTTCCATAACAATTGATTATTATTCGCTTTTATTCTGAGTCTACCATCAATCATGTGTAAAATCAAATATGAAAATACATAGCTTAGAGAATTAGTATATTTTTCATATTATTACAAGTTTCAATAATTTTAAAATAAGTTGACATTTTTTCATGTATATAACACAGGTATTTTATTAAAAAAAAGCATGTATGTGAAATTATAACGGTTATTTTTCTCGGCAGATTCGTTAACTCTTAAATCTTGGTAGTCATGAATGCCAGAGGGTGATATTGAATAAATTAAAAATCAACCACAAAGCAGAACAATTTACATCATCTGAGAGATACATATTCTTTTGATTGACAGAGCTAAAATAATACAATACATATAGAAAAAAAAGTACCTGGCTATGGTTAGTGCGACTGGATACCATACAGTTCTGCATATGGTAAAAGAGGTAAGGGAAAAATACCAGCAGAAAAAACCCTGCCTCCTGTGTTAGAAAAAAGTTCACTAAAAATATTATATATAAGAGGATCTTCAAGGACATCTTCACCAATCTATCTGAAATAAAGAAAAATACAAAAGCAGAAAAAACGAATTACATATTTATAATAAATTAAATTGTTTTCAAATTATAACCACACATTTCAGAAATGCATTGATTACTCTATGTATATAGGTTGATTTTTTCAAGTGTTAATTAGAATTTTTCAATAAAGCAATTGTATTAGAAATTCAAGATTTTGCATTTTTGTTTTAGAGTACATGAACTTGAATTGTAAAATATTTTCTAGCACAATCTACTTCCGGTTCTACCAGAAACGAATGTCAACTTCGTTATTTCAAATGTAATACCCAGTATATTTCAACATACATATTTGAATTCTTCGTTCAATTCTACACCAATATAATTTATGATATGAGCAACCACTTGGAGCGATTTTTGAGTTATACCATAATTTTCAAATTTTTTGTCATCAGAAAGATTGTCACAAATCAGTGTTATATCTTTGAAATACCTCATTGTAAATTGTTTTTTTGCAACAGTGAAATAAAATAAAATATGATGATACTGTTTCTGTTATATCTTATGTGGAAATTTTATACAGGATGTCTGAAAAAGGACTTCAAAGTGAGCCTTAATAAAACTAGGTATGAAATCTCATTTTTTTTCAAATGGTAGTCATATAATAGTTAGAGTGTGCCAAACATTTCATGCCTTTAAAATCAGTGGTTTTGCCGTTATTGAATGAAATTCGAATTTCACGGCCAGAGCCAGGTTTCGCTCAGTCGAATTCATTGAAGCCCTGTTCCAGACACCCTGTATGAAATCAATTCATAAGCTATACCAGAAATAGTATCATCGTATTTCATTTTATTCCACTGTTGCAAAAACAAACATTTTACATTAAGAGATTTCGAAGATATAAACACTAATTTGTGACAATCTTTCTGACAAAAAATTTGAAACTAGATTGCTCCAATTGGTTGCGCATATCATACATCAAATTGTTCGAGAAATGAACGAAGAATTGAAATATTTAAGAATATACAGGGTGTTACATTTGAAATAACGAAGTTGACATTGGTTTCCGGTAGAACCGTAAATAGATTCTGCAGCAGAAAAAACCAAGGCTAGCTCTGCCGTACAGAGTGTTGTTGGCATCAACATCAAGGATGTTATTTCTAGTTTCAAGCTTCAAACTTAGATAATCCAAATGGGCATTGAGACTTAATGATGAATTAAGTATCTAGGATTGAAATTATGTTTTAAGAAAGAAGAACCGAAAGGGACACTCAATTTTATATATTTGTGATGATTGTTATTTAAATGAAACTATGAACCACTGTTTTATTATTATCAGGGCACGAACGTCACTTTAAAAATATTTTTTCATGATTTACAAACCTCATAGATATGATTTATATCATTATGTTAGGTGTAATAAATTAATTCATAATTCTTTTGCCTCTGAAAAAGAAATACGACCGTTGGCTCACAGAAGCTTCATTGGTGATACTTGTATAATGATTTAAATAATTGAAACATCTCAGGTTGTAATTGTGTAATATAGCTGTTTTGACAAAGTTTTTTTATAATATGAAATTTCCGTATTGTCCAAATTATACGGGAAGGTGGTATCGCCCCAGACTTAAAAAAAGGAAGAGAAAACAAATTCAAAACATTCTTATCTTCCATCCGAATTTAGATATTGATGTGTGAAAGTGCGTTATTCTTATGAAAAGAGAATGAATCTATTTTTTCTTCGACATGGTTTTGACCTTGTCAATGACAATTTTCCCTACCAGGCAACCCACGTTACACATGAGCAGATGATTGCTGATCTACTCTGCATGCCCTCTGCTTCTAGAGCATGGCAAGTTGGGTTTTCCTGGTGGAAATCCTCTCCATGAGTCGAATTTAATGTCAATCACGAAGTCACGTTAGTCTGGTACAGTTCGCGGTACGGTGAGGTTATCGTAACTGTGCCAATTTAAGTTTTTTCGTCAGAAGTAAAGAATTGTATGTAAAGGTGAGTTTTAAGCGTAACAGTGAAAATATCAATTTATAATGTAATCTACATCTAATCAGATCAAATTTTCATTCATGACAAACCCCCAGTTACGCAATAAAATTGAAAAATATCTCCTATTTTGTACGAACCTTGATAAATTGGGCCAATAACATTGAGGTTGTCATACTTTCGTTGACCAAATATATTGCACCTTGTACTGAAAAATGTTTTATACCTAGTCAATTGGTGGATTTTATTCATGAGTCTCTTTTTCTTCATGTTCGTATTCAATTTCGAAACGGCATTAAATGAAAAAAAAAACGAATTCATGAATCAAAGTTCGATGTAAATTCACATTGTTTTTGAATTCCCTCTCCTGAATAAATCATTTTATTTTGTTTAGACTTTGCACTGTTACATCCATAGTAGAAGATAAGTAAACTCCGTAAATCCATAACTATTTAATTTCGCCTTTATGAAATATGACCACAGGAAGAACTAAACCAATCCTTTCTATCAGAATTGATTAATTCATAACACATAAAGAAAAAAAAAATCAGTGTTCCTATTCAGCCACGATCTGTTTGAAGAATGCATGATTGCACCAACTCCGATATTTTTAAAAACCTATAGGTGATGGTCAACTAACGTTTATAATTATATACAAAGTGTTTCAATTCGGTAAACCTTGCTAATCCTTAATAATTATATTCATTATCGGAACATATTACCTCAATTAACACAAAATTTCACTGTCTGTATCATTCACGAAAAAATTAGGTACTTACAATTTAGTTTAACAGTACACCGTTATACGGTTATAATATAAAATAACGAAATGCAGGAAAGTTAGTTCCATGTGAGACTCCTTATATATATCCCGAAGACTTTTTATCTTATTCTGATGAGTCTCTGATATGTACCTATAGCACATCTCGAAACTGTTTTAAAAATAGATCTTGGTTCTATTCGAAAATGCTCCCCTTTTCTTTTGCTCTGAATGGACGTAGGTAAATATTACCAAATATCGGGTGTCCTAGTATACCTGTTCCAATAGATTATCTCAGCCATTTCGGAAGATAAAAATTTGAAAATTTCATGTTCTTCAGTCCGTTCAAGGAAACTTCATTTGAAAAAAACAAACATTGAAAAACACTTTTTTATTACAAATGCAATTTTTGATTTCAATTAAAACTTAGGTACCTTCTCAAAGATGTATTATTTCACATTTGATTTGATAGAGAAAACGTCAATTGAAAGGGTATAGCCGGGATTATATGGAAAATCTACCCCCGCGACTTTTTCGATTTGAACTTAAGGTGTCCATTTGGAATCCAATAAAAATAATTCACCCCAATTTTCAGCTGTTCATCTCAAGCGGTTTTTTTCAAAATTTATTCATGATGATTTTTGTCATCGTTTTCATTCGCAAAAATAATAAGGAAACCATTATGCATCTCTATTGAAAATCCGATTTTTTTAGAACTTCCGAATTTTTGTCTTACGAAATGGCGGAGTTCAGAGTTTGCAAAGTATGCCAACTTCACAATCAGTTTCAGCTTTCATGATGAAATGCTGAACATTTTGTCATTAATAAATTCTCTGATTTTGATTTAATGTTTCTTACAAAATGCTCTGGACGACGGACGATTTTTTCTTCATTTTCAAATTCCATAGTGTGAATCCAACTTGAAATCTCAGGAAATTTTTAATATGATGAACTGATGTAACCTGTTCTTTCGAGCATTTCGGCCGTCGTCGTGGATTAGATCTCGACGTTTCGCCTGTTCGAGTGTCTGGCATCTTCAGGAGTTATATTTCAGGAGATGTTCTCACTGGACTGAACTGCCTGACGGCCGAAATGCTCGAAAGAACAGGTTACATTGAACGATGGCTGCGAAAGCCTCAAACAATTCATGATGAACTGATATTCAACTCTTCGATCCCTTCTTCTCTATTCAATATCATCGAACTAAAGTGATAGACTTTGTTCGAAAACATAATGATAACAAATTTTATAGTTCATACTGGGAATTGACCTCCGATATTATGTCTATAAATTGAAGTTACTTGAATTGCATCCAGTTATTTTGATCCGTCCTTCGTTGGAAAATAAATGTCCTTTAGGTCTGGAAGGTATAGATGAAATTTTTCGCAAATGAAAGTTTAACTTAGCGCAGAGTGAAAAATTTGTAGTTTCTGAAAACAAATGAGGTGTCTGCTCCAACAAAATGTTTTCCGGGCAGTAAACGACATATAACAGCACATCTCTCAAATTAAACGTAAATTATATATTACTTGAGGTCGATAGGTAATGAAAAAACTGAATATCAAACCATGCACATAACTGATCTATATGAAAAGTAGCAAAAAAATGTAGGGGTGGATACTTGTTGAAAAATAGGGTGCAGGATGCGTCTATCATATAAACTTTTCTTTTTTGTATTGTACCCTTTCCTGCTCAATGACGGCCCGCTAAAGAAAGCGTTTTTACTTTTTTTTTGAGAATTGAGCAAATATTTTATGCTTACGAGAAGGCACGCAAAAATGTTCTGTAATGTAATAATGTTCTTCTATGAGTGCAAAGGTTAAGAAAAGGCCACAACTACCTACACTTTTTTCGTAAGAAATTCTCCTTGATATTCATATTTCACAATAAAACGAATAATTCTGTAAACTTGATCCATTCTTAACAAATGGGGTTTCTTGTAATTTCTTGTTCTTGCTAAAATTTTTGGAAAAAAATTTATTGTCATGAAAGCTGGAATGGTAGGATCTGGAATTATTTCCGCACAATGATTGTTATGACTGGCTTTGATTCACTTTGATTCCGTTCCATTTTAATCTGGATTATTATTTTGAGATTTTTATCGCATACTCATTAAAAGGACGGTTAACACAAACGCTGAAATTACCGATATACGCACTTTTTCGCGATCCTTCTGGAGGTAATTCTGTATGAGCATCCAGAAGATATGCAGAAATGAGATATTGTGGCCCCACATCACACTTTTTTACACGAAATCACCAACTACTACGAGAAAGTACGAGATGATAGAATTCCAGCGATAAACAAGTGGTACCTCAATATTGTAGACGAATAACCTGACATCAGTAGGCACTAGGAAAATTGCTCAGCAATTAAAAATTTCGTGGGGGGGGGTTAATAGCCATTGATAACAAATAACTAGAGACTTCCGGTTTTTTGAGCTTGAAAGGTATTTGCTCGCCACATATTTAGGAAGTTTCCATTGCTAATACACTTCGCGAAACAATTGAAGAAACAGAAAAAAATAAAATAATTTTTTTCAACAGGCTGTAACTCAGTGAAACATTATCGAATAGAAAATAAAAAAACCAACTTCTGAAGATTGAAGACTCTAGTTTCTGAAATTATTAGTTAAAAATTTTTCAGAGTACCGGTGGCCATGCAATCATCGAAAAGCATGAAGAAAAAATTTTGAGAAGTTCTCGAATTTTTATGTTTTTGCTCTGTACTAACGGAGAATTTTTTTTAGCTAGCTTTTTAATTTGCTTTTTAAAACTTTCGAGATATTGAGTTTTGAATGCAAAAGGATCTCTTTCACTCAACTTCCTATATCTCCGGAAATACTGGTCGCCTAGCTAGTCGAAAGGCGATTTCTTTTTCTACAGAAAATTTTCTACGAAAATCTGTTTTGTTCCATCAAAAAGATTTTTTTTCACCTGTTACATAAACGTAGAAAAAGAGCACAAAAATGTCATTTTGCCATTTTTTGGTTAATGGACTGTATCATCTTCAATATTGTGGGGAAAGCATAGGTTATAAAAAAATTTGGCAGCCTGATGTTCCCTGAAGTCCCCCCAAATCGGTAGATCTATCGGTTCAGAGGTTTTCTTAGACGTATTGGTTGAACATTTGAAGAAATCAAGAGAACAAGGTTCTTTTCCCTAAACTTGACAAAAACCTTGTACTCTTGTACCCTTAATTTTTTCAAAATTTCAATCAATCGGTTCGAAAAAACTGCTGAACCGATCGATCAACCGATTAAGGCGGGCCTTCGGGGAACATCAGGCTGTAAAATGTTTTCATAACCTAAGCTTTTCCGATAATATTGACGAATATAGAGTCCATTAAACAAAAAATATTAAAATGGCATTTTTTCCACATTTATGTGACAGGTGAAAAATTTTCTTTTGAACTACAAAAACAGGTTTTTGTAGGAAACTTTCTGTAGAAAAAGAAATTGTCTTTCGGCTCGCTAGGCGATAGGTAGTTCCTGAGAAATCGGTAGTTGAGTGAAAAAGGATAATTTTGCATTCAAAACAGGATATCTCAAAGACAAATGATTATATCTGAAAGTCATGCAAATTAGAGCCGAATAAATAGGTTATGTGACATTTACATCGATCAAGCTCGAAAAAATTTTTCCATGAGAGTAGAGGAAAATTGAAATTTTTTTTCGTGCTCTATCCGATGATTGCATGACTACCGGTACTCCGGAAAATTGTGAACCAATAAATTTAGAACAAAAAGTCTTCAAGCTTCGAAAGCGATTTTTTCTAATTTTCTATAAGACCATTTTTCACGTTTTCTTCGGGTTTTCGATACTCATGGGGAGGGGTAATTACCCCCATTACACCCCCCCGTAAATCCGCCCTTGCTTAAAAGGAACAACTATCATATTTATATTGCCTTCAACGTGTTTAGGCTATTTTAGCACGGGATCTTGCGAATCGTGTCTAAATCCACTCTTGGACTTTGCTAATGATTGAACAGTATCCCCAATCTTCGAAAGAGGTCCCATTCATAGACGAGGCTCATTTTTCTAGAGAACCAATAACTAATTTTTTTAATAATCACATATGTAGCTCACCACCAAGAACAATTTTCTCTGAATGTCTGGCCTGGATATTTTGCTGATAAGTTAATTGGTCCAAAATTTCTGCCAACTAGATTGAATGGAAAATATCATTCCTACATACAGAATTTTCTGTAATTTTTCTAAACATTCCTTTGAGTGACCAAGGACAATGTGGTTTATGCATGATGTAGCCCCCACACATTACAGTATTGGAACACGCCAGCGTTTAAATCGTACATATCCAAATCGATAGATAAATAAGGCGAAGTGCTGACCTCAGTTTCTGTACTGTCACTAGATTTAAATACTCTGGTTAAAAATCTTAAAAATCCGTATTGTTCTTTCATGTAGGGATATTCAAAATACTCCCGGATTTTTTGACCTGGTAACCCAGTGTATGCGCCGAAATCTAGACTCTGATAAAGAATAGCAAAAATGACATATTTACCGATAGTCATCAACAGGCTTGCTGGTTACAATCGATGAATATTTCTTTCTTGCTATTTGATGTATTGTATTCGGCCTTTCTGTGTGTAACATCTACTTATTTAATATATCTGATTTTCGAAAAGTTTATTTTGTTAGGTGTTATCTTCAAGGGGCAGTAACTAAGCAGGGCAGGCTCAAAAAAGAAAAGTTTATATAAAAGACGCACCTCAGTTTCAAACGAGGAATCACCCCCTAAATTTAACCGGGGTTGTTCGAAAACACCCTGCATATTGTATCATATCAACTTCATATCAATTCATATTCAATTCTGACTCAATGAAAAAACTTTTCTGAGAATTTCAGAGATGAATGATATTGCACATTTTCAAAAAGTCGTACCGCTTTTTTGTTATATTTTTTCTATAAGGATTTCTAGGAAAACCACATCCAACGTCCCATACGGATACATATTATAAAATGTATCACGAAAAGAATATCTGCGGATCATGATGAAATTGGAATTGTAACTCTGTTGTAACTTACCACCACAAGACCAATATGATGAAACAATGGAAGTTAATCAAGAAGTTTATTGCTTTTGTTAAAAATTTCAACTTGAACTTCTTGCTTGCTCAAGTTTGAAGTCAAATGTATGTAATTTGCGAAATATTTAATCAAGGAAAAGAAGTGAAGATAACCTGGTTTTGTCATATTTAAACTTTCAGATGAAGTTCAATAAGTTCCCAAAATTAAAAAACATCATTATTAGTTTTTCTGTAGTATTTCATTTTTGCTTCCATTTTAAATACTACTTTTGGTACTGTTCAATATTCTGGCTAAAAAAAGAAAAAACCTACTTTTCTAAAAATCTTTCATTTTTGTTTGTAAAAAATCAGATATTGAACCTTTGTTCAGTCTAAATATTGGACAATTATTTATGAAATGTATAATTGTCTCTTTTGCTTAGCCCCAAATAGATACAACTAGGATTCTCAACCGAAACTCATTTGATAAGCATGCTATTACAACGTCCATAACCTGTTCTTATACCATACCTGGGAAAATCGTATTCAAGATCTCTATCAGAAGGCATAGTAATTAGAAAAATGTTGGAAATATATTGTATTTCATTCAGATTGCCAAATCTCGACCATGACGCTTGATTTGAAACATGATTTAAACCAAAATTTTTTTACGGGGTTTTATTCTGGGACTCCTATTTTCTGGAATATGAGAGAAAATTGGAAATAAATTCAGGAAGGAATGGAATTTGTTCCAGAAATTCATGGTTGTAGTATATCTGCTAATGTGGAATGGGTAAAGGCACCATGTTCGAAAGAACTCGTAAACAAGGGGTAGGTAAAAATTGATAGTTAGGTACGCGTGCTTACACAAATGTATCAAAGGCATAAAAAGAAAAATTCAAAAAAACAAATGAAAAATGTACTCCGACAAAAAAATACACATAAACAGACTATGTTGAAATTGCATTCAAACATAACATAATGACCATCGGATATTGGCATAATTCGTGTTGCCAGATTCTTTCGATATTCGTGGATATCAATGAACTGGCATTGAAGAATGAAGTAAGGCCATATAAAAGGGTGTATTTCTCTGTTTGTAGAATTTTGCGCTTTTTTTTCTCAGGATCTAGTGAATGTTATGTATGTTCGATACCTATATTAACCACTTCATTTTATTCTGAGGAAAATAATCAGTCCAACAATACTGTCATCTATTCGAATACAATGAGTTCGAAAATAGCCTCAGTTTGCAGTGCGCCTTTTTCGCTTTGATCTCTAATATGTCAAACAATAAACAACCTTGAAATTTTCGGTTACGGGCCAGTTTTTTGGTAATAGAATTAGATGTTTCATCCGAGTTTTCAGCAAGAAAACTGTTTTCGATTTGAGGAAAAGTAAGAGAGAATTTGACATATGAAGATGCCCCAAAATGAGCGGATGAATTAAATGATTATTTAATCGGGGTAATACGAGGCTTGTCGGTTAGTCAAAATAGTTTTCCTTTCGCCACTATTATTCCTGAAAATTACTCATCTATATTCTTGAAATAATTCGACGGAAGTCCATTGTGAGGTGTTCAATCAATGTGAGGGGTGAATTTAGTCTTATACTCACTTATTCATTCGCTTCATTTATTGTTCGGTCAAATACCTAACTACAGGTTTCGGCAATATGCCATCTTCAGGTTCTGTTTTTAACATAACCATTAATGTGAGAACTTCGTTTAAAACTTAGACTAATATTCTTGTTATGACTAAGCTTCAACGCTCGGATCAATTTTTTAACCTGAAGATGGCATATTGCCGAAACATGTAGTTAGGTATTTGAAAGAACAATAAATGAAGCGAATGAATGAGTGAGGATAAGACTAATTTCACCCCTTACATATATTCTTGAAGCCAGTCAATGAATTGATTGAGTTATCAAAACTTTCAAAAAACAAAAAATGTAGCGGCTATGATTATGTTCCTATAAGTGTTGTTAAAATGTGAAAGTACTTTCGACTATGCCACATTATAAATAATTCCATGAAATATTCCATTTTTCCTGATCAGCTAAAGTATGCTTTAATAAAACCGTTATTCAAGAAAAGAGATCCAAAAGAATTAGACAATTATAGACCAATCAGTATTTTACCATCTTTTTCAGAGATTTTTCAGTTGGTGATGAGTTCTAAATTACTTAAGTTTATGAATGAAAAGAATTTATTTTCCCAGTTTCAACATGGATATTTGAGGGGTAGATCAACTGATACTGCAATCTATCAATTTGTCAATACAATTTTGGATCATTTAGAGAACAAAGATTTAGCGATGGGCTTTTTCATTGATTTGAAGAAAGCTTACGATTGTGTTAGCCATGAACTTCTGCTATTAAAACTTGACAGATACGGTATAAGGGGTAAAGCAAATGCATGGGTTAGGTCTTATCTTACTCAAAGGTGACAACAAGTACTAGTTAATGGGAATGTTAAATCTAAAATTCGTCCTGTCGATGTGGGTATAGCTCAAGGCAGTATCGTAAATAATTGCACTATCACAAATTATGTAGATGATACCAATATTTTAGTCTCTGGGAATAATCCAGAAGAGATCACAAGAAAAACTGAGGATACATTCGTTCAAGCTAGTAGTTGGTTCGTTATGAATAAACTAAATGTGAATGAATTGAAAACTAATTTAATCATGTTTCAAACGAAAGAATCGTAAACTCCTCGACCACAAAGTATTCGTCTCAAAAGCCAAGAAGTGGATATGGTGTCTGGCATAAAGTCCCTGGGAGTTCATATCGACGAATTCTTGAACTGGGAAACACATATAAACAAAATCTGTTTGAAACTAGGCTATGGAATCAGAACTGTGGCCCATTACATGAATATTGATACTCTCAGAATTTTTTACCTCGATAATTTTGAATCCATTTTAAGCTTCGGAATTATTCTGGGGTAGTAGCTCAAAAATACAATCAGTTTTTGTATCACAAAAAAGAACAGTCAGAACTATTTGCAAGTTGAAGTTAAGGGAATCCTGTAGGGGTAAATTTAGGGACTTGTTTATATTAACTATATATGTTGTATATATTTTTGAATGCTTTTTGTTTTTATATAAAAATAGAGATAAATTTGTTATAGATGTTCAACATAGTTATAATACGCGAACTATGGATCTTATTTATCCTCACCACAGGTGGACCTGGTTGAAAAAGTGTCCTTATTATATGTGCATAAAAATTTTCAATAAGTTACCTAATCGTATTAAAGAATGTGATGATTTGAATGAATTTAAGAAATTGGTTAAGGAATTGTTGGTGAAATTTGAACCATACATAATGGGGGATTATTTCAGTTGTGATAATCTAGTTCAATTTGCTTATTTCTGTTTTGACGTCATTTCATTTTTTATATTGATGTACTAGTGTAAAATTTGAAATATAGAAAAATTATCTATCTTTACCATGAATGTGACATGAAGAAGTAATGAATCAATGTGAAAAATTTGTGTTTCTATAATTGTCCAAAAAATTTTTATTTTATGAATAGAGAGAATAGAATATTCTAAAATTCATTGTATGAGAGGAACTAAGCGGCGAAGGTAACATTTTGTATTAATTGTAAACCGGTTTTCTATCGAATTGATCTGAAGAACTCTCAAGAGACTCGACTTCCAAACATGAAATTTATTCACTTCAAATGGATTCAGAAAGAAAGTTCCAGTTATCCTAGTAGGTACACTTGATGCAACATTAGATACCACAGGAGCGGAATTCATCTTTTTCCGTTGATTTTGTCAATCAACGGTTTTTCTGATTTATTTTGGAAACCCCTGTATTCCCTGTTTTCGTAGATATCCTGATAAGTATTCTATCGGAGGTATTTCATCAGGAAATTATCGATTTCCCCTCATGTAACACAATTTGAATATCCTTATGCGTATCACTTTTCATTGACGCGTATTGGCATGAAATGTAGACATCCAGACATTGATCAAATTTTGAACAATAAATTATATCATAATCGTTAAAAGTGATTTGAAATTTTGAATTATGCACAACGGAGGGTAGCGTTGCTAAACGTTTATGGTGATGATGATTAGGAATCAGTATATATGGACAGATTATTAAAGGTAGGCACACATTATCAACGCGTACTAATATTACGTGTACGTGTTGTTTAGTATTATATAGGGAGGGACTTTGTCTTGTATGGTAGGTGTATTGTACTTTTATTTTGACAGTAGATTCTTGAGGTCGATAGAAATACTTTTTTCGCATACCATTTTTTCTGATTTAACCTAGGGTAAATGATACAGCCATTTTAAACCTTCATAATGAGCTATGCCATCCCTGGAATGTAATAGTTTCCAATATAAAACATACGAGATGAATTTCGTGTTCCTGAAAGATTCACCACATCAATGAAAATCTACATATTCCGAAAATCATTTCATTTCATAAAAATCATAAACGAGATATATTCGAAAACTAACATTATTTGCTTCAATAAGTGTGGAAAAAATTCTATTAAACAGCTGATCCGTTGGTTAACACTGAAATGAATGAAATGAATAGGTATACCAAAAATCATCAAAGTATTCTAGTTCTCGATAATTGTTTCCATTATAAATCGCTGAGTAAACTAGGATTTCTTGATTTCAATAGGTATCTGAATTTTAAGTTAAAAATTGTTCATATTCAATGAACAAACTAGGAAAAATTGTCTTTCCCAAGGTCAGAAATTTTGTATACTGATTTTCGTTTCAAAATCATCCAATTAACATAATTGAAGCATCTTATCCGTCAACCTAACAGTTAACAGAACATTGATGAGAATAAACTGCTCGTCAAAGGTTAGGATATTGATATTCATATGTTCCGAAACTATTAAAAAAATATTTTTCTGCAATGACGTAAACTCCTTATAAATAGTAACATCTTCAATTAATCGTGTATTTAGTTTTTTTCTCTATTTCAGTATCGTAATGAGTTCATTACAGCATTGTTTTTAGTGATATTTTTCGTTTTGTGGCTGACAATACGGACCTCCGATCCAATCAATTTTCGAATCAAATCAATTGAAATTTCGTAAGTCACACCTACTGCCAAAATACATACAAAAGTCACTAATCTGAATTTTTATTTGAATTTCGATAGTATTTCACAAAACTTGACTGAAATAGAGAAAATATCGTCTAATACTCGATGCAGAAGGCAATTCCAACACTCATGCTTTCGAAATTTTGCTCCTTCGTCGCTCGTTTTCGAACTTCGCATTCGTGTTGGAATAGGAGCTCATTCTGCAACTTGTTTTAGAATATACTATTATCAGGTGTCAGAAACGCATATTTCAATTATTTCCAGAAGCGGTAGACCACGAGTTAAGCAACATGATGAGAAGACCGTTTTTCTAACTCCTCCGTTGAGAAGGCAATCTCTCATTACTTGCAGAATAAAAATTCAGTAGTAGTCCCAGAATTTCTTCATTCTGCTGATAGTGCCTCAAAAATCACAAACATTGATTACTGATTGAGAAACCGGGAATTCTATATGTAGCATTAGCTGTGATTTGATTAGCTTCAAGATATATTCACCTAAACCCACTCGAATTAGCTTAGGAAAAATAATCCCAGACAAAACTTGATGCTCACACAGCCAAAAAAACTTCAACAGCTCCTAGATCTTCTATCCCATCTTTATATCAAATTGGGCAGGACATTCTTATTAACTTGATGGAAAACATGAAGAGAAGATACCAATCAGATATTGATGCAGGTGGTGGTCATACTCTGTATCAAATTCAAGAAGAAAGAATGTTTGGAACTTTCAGAATTTGGGTTTTTAGATATTCTATACTTGTAAATACTTTTTCATTATCCTCAACTGGAACACTATTCATATCAATATTTCAAAATGAAATTCGGTTCTTCTGAAGTGAAAATGCAAATTAATTCGATATTCTTAACTTTCGAAAAGCAGTTAATATCCAATATACATTTCCTAATCATAATGCATTCATTCTTATTATTCATGAATCATAAGAACGTGATTTGAAAAAACACTTCATATACAGTTCTGATACTCCGCAAATTAGTAGACTTTGATTAAAATGATATACCCAAAGAATCATACGAGCACAAAGCCAAAACTAATCATGGTTTTCTCAATAATACCTAATATTAATTTATCAGACTGTTTGTTCGTAACAACTGGTACAGCAATAAATATATCAGGAAACAATTGATCCATGGGTATTTACTACCCCAACGAACACAAATGAATTAGTTCTGTTTTATAGAGCATGCAACCTCCCGTTAATTCATTAAAGCTTAATTAATGATGAAAGACACGGTTAGATTGAATACGCTCAAATTTCTCAACAGAGAAGTTTCTTTCTTCGAACAAGTGACCCATGGGTTCTCATATACCTGGCTATCCAATAAGTCCTTTATTTTAATACTCGTAAGTATACATTCAACCTTCCAGAATGAAATTTATTGTAACTAAAATAGCACTAACGAAAAGATGGAAACAACGTTTAATGCCAAATGAATTGTGTGAGAGATTGAATGTTGCCAAACAAAATGTTTTAAGCGATGAATTTGGTATCGAAAGGACATGTATATACGTCCTGATATTCAACCATTTGATTCCATAAATTTTGAAATAGTTGAAACTAGCACAGAGAGAAGACGTATCAAGCAAATATTGAATCAACGAGCGAATTGTATGTTCAACACTGCGTATTTCGCGACTTGTTTTGAATTGGCGTTTGATGTGAATCGTATATGTTTGAGCATCCACTGTGTACACATTCATTGATAAAATCTAGAAAACAGATTGAGTAAGTCGAACATACTCGTCTATGATAAAGGTAATTCACCACGAAGTTGAGAGTTTCCTCTGTCTCATCTCAAGTTCAAGTGAATTTTCAAGTAGTCAAATCCATTATTTCGAAATTACTCGGAATATCGAGATGATCTTTGGACATTCGTGAATTTTTTTACTGATATACAAACTACTAGGGTCAGGAAGATAGTATAATTATATTTCGTATATTCTGAAGGATACACACAAATATGGTCCACAGGATCCATCTTCAGTGAGAAATATCCAATTTACTAAAAATATTTGCATTGTGATGCTTAATCATGATAAAACCAAATAAACGGACAATTTATTCGAATTGAAATATTTCAGATCGAAATTGAAAATCAATAAATGAACAAAAATATCAGTTTGGTTGCTGTATCATGATTCAGCATGAAAATATGGTATTCTTGTTTTACTAAAAAAAAAATATAAATTGGTATAAAAGATTTTTCTCTCGAACGTTGTCCCATTGAAATGAGACATGGATAACGGTGATGAAAAAGACCACCCTGCAATCATTTTCGTGTCCTGTTATATGGTTTTTTATAGCTCATATTGAAACTATGGATTGCTACTGCTATATAGTAAATTTTCATATCGCATGTTTTGAACAAGATATTTCCAAGTAGGTATTTGTCGAAAGTTTTTCGAGGTTTGTTTTGTTATAATGTTGTTTTTTTCATGTAGGCCCTGAATTTTGGTTATCTCGAAATAGAATCCGTAAATTTTTCACTCACATAAATTGATATGATTAGTTTTTTGTTTGTAGGAAAAAAATAAGTGGAATCTTTTAAGGGTTCCCTTTATATAAAATGTTCCATTTTCGAGATATTTAGAAATAACTATTAGCTATGAGCATGATATAATATGTGAGTTATCAAATATGATCTATGTTCGCCCTTTCTCTATGAATATATTAAAAATATTTCAGGTTTATTTCAATTCCAGAATTTATCGTGCAATAATGTATTGGCAGAATTCTGTCCCACACCCAGAATAATAAGAAAATCCACCAACCAAGAAATATTGAGGTGTGAAAAATGTTTCTAAATGATGGATGAAAATTTGACAATGTATTAGAATTCAATTTTCTATTCTGATTTATCTGAATAAAATTTCGAGAAGTTTTATGAAATCCTTTGTAAGTTTTGCATTAAAATTAGAGCTTTAATATGTATGTCGTATTATCCGGAAAATAACTTCATTATGATAGGTAAAAAAACTAGTAGTCGTTTACTTTGAACAATGAACTAATTTTTGAGAAATGTCAACAACAGAAAGAAGCATGGGAAAAATTTTGAATCAAGTCACAGAGATTTTTATGGAAGGCGAATTTAGATCATATTATATTATGCCCCTAACATTTATTTCTGAATATCTCGACTTCCTTTATTCTCACCTAACAAATTTATATGTGAGTGAAAAAATACGGTTCCCATTTGAAAAAATCGAGTTTTTGGCTTTTTTTGAATCATAACTTTGACACTCTCATTTTAACTCCCAGTGTTTTCAAATGCTATTTTTTTTCAACAGAGTGACGTCAAATATTTGTGCAGTAACCCATTTCAAAAAACAGATCGGAGATTGTAGGTTGCGCTTTCATTGAATTTTCAGCGTTCTACAAGCCTCATTTTGTGATTTTTTTCAAAAAACAGTGAAAAACTCAAAAACGGCTTTGGATGGCTATAAGAAGATCTATCCGAAAAAGTCATAATATACAGAGTGTTCCATTTGAAATAAGAAAGTTGATACCATTTCCGGTGATAGCGGAAGTCATATTTAAAAATATATCATAAATGAAGGTCTTCTTGGCTTATATATTTACACAAAATTTGGAAGTGATCGAATTGTTATTTCTCCATAAACTTCTAATGGGCAATCCCATTGGATCAACTGTATAGGTTTTGTTCTATTTTCCGAATTACGATCTATTGAACTTTTTTGACTCTTTGGAGAACCTCTTGAACAGACGCATACATGATGCATAATTTTTTCGTATAAGAGTTGATTCCTATTCTGATTGTAGTTCAGAGTTATGTATTAAAAACTTCTTGTCAAACCAAACCTTAGATTTCTGATTTTTTTTAATTTCAGGTAACCTCATCTGAAAGGAAGATTTCAATTCCTTATTAAAATGTTCATTCGTTTCGCTGCCCCAAATACCTTAATCAGATTGAAAGTACACACAAAATGTACCAGCTGGTCCAAATGTTTTTATTCTACGAAGATCGAGTACAAACCTATCCGAAGTGTCCTTGTTGCGAACAGAGGTGAGATAGCTGTTCGAGTTTTCAGAGCTTGTAATGAATTGGGGATCAAGTCAGTTGCTATCTATTCGAAGGAAGATAGGTCGCACATTCATAGGTGAGTAGATCTTCTTGCTCTAATCAAGGAGTTGATCCTCGGTTAATATTTTTGAATATTTATTACAAGAAATGAAATAAACAGGGCCTATGAGGGTTTTCTGTGGTATTTTTAAAAGAGTAGACGACACTCGAGACGACATTAATTCCATTCGGATTGGGGTATTATTCTCACCACTTCAAGGAGTTTCATTTTTCTTGAAATCACGAATCACCTCTGTTGTTTTTCTAATCAATTTGAATCACTGATTTTGATCTCAGATTGAAAGCAGATGAAAGTTATCTGGTCGGAGAGGGTTTACCACCTGTAGAGGCATATTTGAATATACCTGAAATAATAAGGATCTGTAAAGATCACGGAATTGATGCTGTGCATCCTGGTTATGGGTTCTTGTCGGAAAGATCAGATTTCGCACAGGCAGTTATTGATGCAGGAATCAGATTCATTGGGCCTTCTCCGAAGGTGGTTCATCAAATGGGTGACAAAGTAGCAGCAAGGGAGGCTGCTATCGCTGCAGGTATGTTATAAAATCGTAACCATTTCTTAGAATCTACAGAGAATCCCAGAGTAGTTGTAGAAAAACTGTTGAAATGTCAGTAACTCTCCATTGTAACATCAAATAATCTTTTTATCTCCTCAACTGAAATGCAAGAAGTGTAGGTATTTGGAGTCGCATCGAAATATGTCATTTTGGGATTATTACAACCAACAGAGTTATTTTGTCATAACATTGAAATATCGAACGGAAAAAGAATTAGTATGTTTACAGAAAATTTGTTCATATTTTCATTCGTACTATCTGCCATATTAGTTTGTTATACGTACTCTGGGACGCCCTGTATAATGAATAAGTCGAATTGATTTTATTATTCGTTGTATATTTTTTGGATCAACTTTACATGATTACTAGATATGTTCTGATACTTTCTTGAATTTCGGACACTGAAGTAACTCAATTTATTTATGGATTCAAATATGTAGTTCACGAAACCTTCAAAAGAAATATTGACAATTTTAATAATATTCACCTTTTTTATTTGATAAAATTTCATATTTATTATTTGTGTTACTTTTTCATCTGTAGAATTGATGACGATTCCAGTGACAACAGCAGGAGGGATTAGCGTGTTCTATTGAACACAATAGGGGATATAGGTATCATTTCAAATATCATCAAATTGTGTTGTATTAACATTCAGTTTTCAAAATTAAATAATTTCATTGCTGAATTAACGCTTGAACTGAATTAATTAAAATTTTGCCAATCAGTCTTATACAGGGCGAGTCTTTGACGTTAACATATATTCTAACAATAGACTCTTTAGGTAAAAAGAAATAATTTTTTTCGTTATACATTCTTTCCAATTCAGCCTTGAGAAAAAGATTTTGAACTTTTATATTCAACTATGCCACCCCCGGAAACATGCTACAAACGTTTTTCCGCACATTGGATCAACGGCCAAAACCTTCGGAAAATTATACAGAAATGTAGCAAAACTATAATGCTTTGAATCTTCTGAAGGGAGTTTTATTTACTATCCATTTTTTTTTCACTGATATCGATCATTTTGAATGAATAATTACTCAAAAAATTCGCCTCTCGTGAGATTTCACGAAGAATATTTTTTGTTAGTCCAATATATATTAAATTGCATTTTACTTACTTCGTTGAATTTCTGGTATAATTATGAAATGTAATAATGGCCATAATGAAACAAAATTAAACATGTTGGTGGAATTTTGTGGTCGAAGAAGATTCATCACAACAATGAAAAAATATATTCCGAAAATCATTCTATTCGATCAAATCATTTACGAGATTAATTTTCTTTTGCATTTTCAACACCTTGTATCTTTTCAACAGAGCAAAATCAGAAAAAATGTTAAAAACGAAAGGTGTTTCTTTTGACCTCAGGAATATCCCGTTAAAATATATATTCAAGTCAAAAGCTCACTCAGTATATGTCATAGTATGTATGTTGTATTACTGGCAATAGAATAGATACATTAAAATTTGTTGAGGTGCTCGACATCTCTGTTGTAAGCTACATTTTTTGTTGCCTTGTTACACCTCATATCCAAGCTATATGCCACTCTGGAAAAAATATTCGGAATACGTCATAAAATATTTGTGTTCTCTTAAATATGTTAATTTGAAAAAGTTTACGTGTTAATTTAGCAAATTTCTCATGTTTCTCGGAATCATGTACCTATACCAATCTTGTGAAATTGATTATCTATCTCTGATTCTTCTAGCTTTCGTTTCTCTCTCCTATCATAATATTTCCTTTCTGATATAATGTCAGCAGTTGTGAAAACAACAATTTTTGAGCAAAAAATGGCGTTGTCGAAATTGTAATTTCGTACTATACAATCGCTATTTATACGAATCAAACTTTCGTCAGAAATGTTCGGAAACCTTTTTATTGGAAGATCTATCCACAATACATACAGCGTTCACTTGTAATCTTTTCTAGCTGCACCTCTTTTTCATTCGTAATATTAAAAAAGTAGCTTTAAATTATGCAACAAAATTTCATCGTTTTATTTATTGTTTAGGTGTACCTATAGTACCCGGAACTGATGGACCAATAACAACAAAGGAAGAAGCAAGAGAATTTTGTTCGACCTATGGGCTTCCTGTCATTTTCAAGGTAAACTAAATTCATTACTCGAGATTTAAAATATTTTTTTACTTTTAAATTTCATTATGGTTGCAGGCAGCATATGGAGGTGGCGGTAGGGGAATGAGAGTTGTTAGAAAAATGGAAGAGGTTGAGGAAAACTTCATAAGAGCATCTTCAGAAGCAGAAAAAGCGTTCGGAAATGGTGCTATGTTCATTGAGAAGTTTATAGAAAGACCCAGACATATAGAGGTTCAGTTACTTGGTAAGTTTTTTTTCACGCAAATATCAGAATATGTGATTCGATTATGAACCTGCAGCCAGACCAAACAGGAAGGGTACCTAAAAATGCAGAAAAGGATGTTGTATTTTCTGCATTTTCTTGCATACCTAAAAATATTTGTCTTATTGTTCTAATATTTCGTCTTCTTATGAGAAAATAACAATACATTCAAAGATTTTATCACGCACAAGCTGACCTGACGGACTTCGTACTGTCAAATGCTATTGGAATAAGGTTGTTGAAGAGAAGATTTTAAATTGTAAAATAAGAGTCGGGCCAGCTTTCCATTCATGATTATTTGTTTTCTTTCATTCACCAAACTCGAAAGCCAATGTTGACTTACATTGAATTGGTTGAAGCTTTCGCGGCCATCGTTCAATATCACTTGTTTTTTCAAGATTTGGACTGTCGCCTTGAATTTATTAGCCAGTTCGAGTTTCTGACATCTTCGTAGGTTATACCTTCAGGAGATGCAAGAAACTCGAATAGGCGAAACGACTAGAATTAATTCTCGACGATGCTCGAAAAAATAAGTGATATTGGCTTACATTATTATTATTATTATTCAAGATTTCAGAGGTCAAACTACAAGCTGCTTCCTATTCTCACCTGTTATCATCGACTTTTCCTAGCCCTATCCGATTATCGTACACTTATTTCATTTCGACAATTGGACATTTTCAGGTGATAAGGCCGGTAACATAGTCCATCTGTACGAAAGAGATTGTTCAGTTCAAAGGAGACACCAGAAGGTGGTGGAAATGGCTCCCGCCCCCCATTTAGATCCAGCAATAAGAAACAAGATGACCGATTACGCTGTTAAACTTGCGAAACATGTGGGATATGAGAATGCTGGAACAGTCGAATTTCTGTGTGACAGCAAAGGAAATTTCTACTTCATTGAAGTTAATGCTAGGTAAGATACTAATTACTAGTCTGAGATCCGAAACTACATCGGCCTTCACCGAGCTCATAATAGAATAAAACTTTTTTTATAATAAATTTTCTTATATCAGATAATATATTAGAAATATGTTGTTTGAAAAAATCCTGGACACGAAATTTTCAATTAGTTTTTGTAAAATGATTTCTCATTAAATTTCACAACTTGATAATAAGAAAATGTTATACTGGACTTGATGTACCTATAAAACATGTAGAATGTGCATACATATGTAGGGTTTTCTATTATTCACCTGGACGAACCACTGGGTTGCAAGATATAAAAAGGTATGTCGAAACGAGTTTTCACTTGTTTGTTAATAGAAGCAATTGTATATTAGCATAAACGCTGTTTTATGGTAAACACATTGATATAGGGCTGTCTGTAAAAAATTTGGTATTAATAGAGGATTGCGAGTTTCAAGGATTGAAATTTCGTCGCGCGAGGAAATGTGCGAAAGAGATGTCTGAGGTAAGAATACCGTAATAGTAAAGAATCAAACATCGCAGTCGTATTTGATAGGACCCTGAATGTAAGACATTGCGAATGATCGGAACGTAAACTATGCAGAGAAGAGGTATCCCTCTATACTGTTAAGAGTACAGAAAACAGTCAATACTTTCGAAAAACACCTGAAACCCAAGTTTGAAGTAAGTTTTCCAAAGGTGATGATTGCTATCTAGATTTACAAGAATTAGTTTCGTTTGATATTACTCGTGGGTTTCATTTCCACAGGGTTTCTCTTCAGATATTCATTTGACGGTTGTTCGATTGGCCTGGTCCTCAAACCACAATTTGAATAGAATATTGGGAGGTTTGTAAGTAACAACTCAACAAAAATGAAAAAAAAAACGTTACGAAACATCTTACATTTTTATATAAAATGTTTGAGATTCATCAAAAAGGGAAAATGGGAACTACCATGGGCTCTTTATTTATCATTGAAAGATTCTGTTGCTGAATGAACACCCTGGATTATTATTTTTAAGTAAAATGGTGTTCTCAATGGGCCAAATTAGAAGTAGCTTCCACCTTCAAATACACTCTGATATTTGGAAAATGTCGTGAACTAAAGTGGTCGACATTTTCAAACAATTTTCTTAGAATCTCAATGAGTGATACCTAAATGTAATCGATATCTAGATTGTTGAAATATTATAATAAATTGATGCTTACAGGTTACAAGTAGAACATACCGTGACAGAAGAAATTACTGGCATCGACCTGGTACAATCCCAGATAAGAATTGCTGAGGGAATGACTCTTCCTGAAATGGGAATCAAACAAGAAACTATCAAGCCTGATGTATGTATTGAGCATTTTTCTGATGCATACCATTTTATCTATGCTCAAAGCCAAAGCGTGACATACAGGGTGTCCGGGGAATAACTGTACATACTCTTACCAGAGATAGAGTTGGACTAGGTGATTACTGATTGACTATGAAAAATTAATTTCTGGATTACCCTAGAAATCTACAGGGTGATTTTCCAACTTCATGAAAATACTTAGACCATCATAAAACCCAAACTTATTAATGGATATTATTGAAACCTGGGAGGTTATTGACACATGCTAGGGTCGAGTCAGAAAGATATCAATTACTTCATTATTCCAGGGCCGGACCCACTAATCTTCATTTAAAGTGTTCAGGGTAAAACAAACACTTTGTATATTGAATTAGAAATAATTGATTCGCTTTTTATAAAGAAGCAAAATTTTGCTCCATTTTGTGATATTGCTCAAAGTTGTCACATCAACAATTATTTTTTTATGAATTTGGATAAACTTCGAAAAATTGAATTTATTTACCTGAACAGGACTTAGTCATCTTGTGGTGGTCAAAAATAAAAAATAAATTTTCTTAAAAAAGTTACTGAAGGTGAGGAAGACTATTATAATTTGTTGATATACTGGGTGGCCACCCCAGACGCGGATCTCATTGCGATGGAGTAAATGAAGGTATATTTCGAAAAAAAAATTGGTGGAGCTTATAAGGTATACATAAGCATATTTCAAAATTATTCGTATGTATACCGGGTGTTCGACAACAAAGATATAGACCAAAGTGACACTTCATCCAATGTAAAAACCTGAATTAGTAAATCGAGGAGTATTTGCAGATTTCAACCCTCTAGATTATATTTCATGAAAAAAATTGAAAGATATGGTATATTCTGAAGAAATCCAGTCAAAAGAACAGCTGATGAACAGAATTATCAACTGTTGCGATATTTCAAGAAATAATGCCGATATGATTCGCAAGGCTGTATACAATTTGAATATTCGGCAAGAGAAATGTATACAAGCTTATTTTTTTCCATTTCGAACCACTTCTGAAATGACGTTGACTCAGCAATTCATTCGTTCCTATTTTCATTCTTATTAGGTGCTCTTTACTGTATTTTAGTGTCTTTCATTTGTCATTGTTTCGTCATGAAATGTGCTCATTAAAGCTCTGTACTTTTAGAAAATTTTCTACTAATACTTTCGCAATTTATATTCAAACATGAGATTTTCAGTTCTCTTCATGGTGAAAAATTTAATTTTTCGAAATTTATCCAAATTCAAAAATTCATAAAAAAATAATTGTTGATGTGACAACTTTGAGCGATATCACAAATTGAAGCATAAATTAGCTTCTTTCTAAAAAGAGAATCAGTTATTTGTAATTCGAAATACAAAGTGTTTGTTTTACCCTGAACACTTTAAATGAAGATTAATGAGTCCGGCCCTGCAATAATGAAATAATTGATATCTTTCTAACTCGAACTTAGCATATGCCAATAATCTCCCAAGTTTCAATAATATCCGTCAATAAGTTTGAATTTTATGATGGGCTAAGTATTTTCATGAAGTTGGAAAATCACCCTGTAGCTTTCTAGGGAAATCAAGAAACTAATTTTTTATAGTCAATTAGTGATCACCTAGTCCAACTCTATCTCTGGTAAGGGTATGTACAGTTACTCCCCGGACACCCTGTATATTTCTACTTTGTTTGTATAAAATATTGAGATTTCAGGGGCATATATTTCACATAACCATTGTTTCATACTCGATCTCAATATTTTAAACACTGAAACTGCTATACTAACCAAGCGGAAGCAGCAAAATAAGCAAAATAAAAAATAATTCAAATTTGAATAATCAGGGAAGCTTGACCGTAAATTTGACTGGGAAAAATTAATAACTATGTACATACGCTTAAAGTTTGATATATATTTTCAATTTGTTTGTTTGTATAAAATATCGATATTTTAGGGGCATAGATTTCACAAAACCATTGTTCCAATCTCGATCTCAGTATAACGTAAACAAACAATTTTCTTCGGAAGTATAAAATTAGGATGATTGCCACAGTCATTTTCCAGGGTTTCGCCATTCAATGTCGTGTGACTACTGAAGATCCTGCCAAAAACTTCCAACCTGACACCGGACGTATTGAAGTATTTCGATCAGGTGAAGGAATGGGCATACGTTTGGATGGAGCAAGTGCCTTCGCTGGGGCAATAATATCGCCTTATTATGACTCTTTGTTGGTAAAAATCATTGGTAAGATTAATTCAATGTTTACATTCATATGTTGCCCAGGTTACTTAATCGGGCTAGTGAACTCGCAACGGAGCATTAAGGTATTTTAAAGGCCAATTTGTAATAGACCGTGTCTAGACCACCGCCGGCTGTTGCTGCAGGGTCGTGACCCTGTTTCTTTGCATGATTTTTTTTCATGGCCTTGAGGTAGGGAAGAACCTCAATAGCCTAGTCTTCGGCACCGGTCCAGTTCTTGAAGGTGCCAGCGAGTGTATGACCTCAAGGATACCGATTCTATCTAGGCAACTTGTTTCGGCCGATGGTACACCAATTAATATGCTTTTCTTCAGCATATCGGTCCTGATCGAGTGGTCGCACTCTCATTCCTTACCAATGTTAATTGGTATATCGGTTCGGAGCTTGATAATCAGTCATCCAGTTTACAGTTTTCGTTTTAAGTAGGGACTTTTCACTCTTTGACATCCCGTTCCATATGTCCCCACCTCTTGGTTTCGGAACTAAGGTAGATCCTCATGGAGGTCTTGGACGACTCTTCAGCTTCCCTTTTACAAGTTACGGGTAGAGAGCTAATGCCCTTGGCTTCTTCGAGAAGTTAAAGAAAAAAATTCTCTTTAGTCGTAAATTTTTAGTTGTGTCTTCGAAGTATAGTCTATTTTTTTTTAAAGCAGAGCACAACCGTGTATTTTTGAAGTTTGTGAGGGAACTGATAAATGCAAAAGGATATTATTGTCTAAATCTCTTCTTGCAAGCAGAAAATTAAAAATGTTGTATCATATTTTGTTTTTTAATTGACTCTACACCAGAAAATTATTAAATACTTCGTAACAAGAAATAGTTACATTTAAGGAAGCTAACCAAAAGAAGTAAAAAAATATTGCATGAAAGATGAAGCAAAATATGAATACATCTTGACACATCTAAACTCTTGATTAATACAAAATATCAACGTAGATTTCTAATCAGGTACAGAAAACAATGATTGTGGGACTTTTTATGTCTCGATTTATTTGAACTTTAACTGACAACTCTTGGTTCTGCAATACAGGGAGGAACTCTTTCCTTTTTTACCATTATCTCTTGGTAAAATTTACTTCGAGCTTCGTTAATTCACTGCTAGCAATTTCATCAAATTTATCAATCATTAAAGTAATTCTTTCCTATATTTCTTTATTTCACAGAGTTGTTTCACGTGGAAAATTGATTGTATCGCATTTCGTTATCGAAATGAAACAAAACTAGAAATAAATACTTATTCGAATAATATTCAAATTTCAACAAGTCCGCGGGAGCAGGACAAAATGAAAATCGGACGGCACAAATGTCAGAGTATGTCTTTACTCTCCCAAATAGCAGATTATGCAGAGCTTACCCAGAGGAAGTTTATGAACGCTCACAGAGTATACTCTGAGGAAGACAAACTAAGTTTGTGACGCTTCAGAGTAAGCATACTGTGAGTAAGTTTATGAACGCAACCCTAGACAAGAGCCCTGGAATTCGTATGGATTCGGGTTGGTGTAATGCTTGGTGCTTATTCATTTGAAATTAGTATGCCTTCCTTTTTTCTTTCGTTGCTTTTTGCTGCCTTGCAATTTTCCTGAAACACACTTACCTAATGTTGTTAGAGCGACATATGGAAAGGGTGACAGGTCATTCATGGTTTCGTTAATCGTCCCACAAACAAGAATCTCAGCATTCATCACAACTACTCAAGCTCGCACACCAAGACAAGGTGAAATGCTTGCTATACCGAAACTTTCCTGATGAAGACTGATCAGCAATTATTGTAATTGCATTTGCCGAAGAGCAAACAGTAGACTGTTTCCATACGGTGAGATCATCATGCCCAGATAGCTGAATTGTGAGACCTGTTCAATCATTTTGTTGTTAAGCTCTAGCTTACATCGGCGCGGTTCTCTGGCAATCACCACAAATTATGGTCTATCCGGTCTCGGAACGGTCTATACTATGAAAAGTTTAAGGCTTTCACGACCGGATATACTGGTATGAAAAGAGTCTTCCGGGCTTATTGGCCGTGGTCTATTAGGAATAATTTCACCTAACGTTTCGCCTACAACTTCGGTAGGCATCTTCAGAGGATTCTCGGTCTAAGGTTGTACCTCGAACGCTGAATTTCTGACACTGGCGCGTTCGAACCGGAAACGTCATCTGCGCGCCAGTTTATGGCGGGAAAAAGTGGCGCGTCTACGTGCGCGATGCTGATTGGTCCATCGCTCCCGCTTCGTGTCGGCTTGATCTTTGTTTTTTCTAAGGTCGGTAACCAGGCGCTATGCAAGAAAGGGGTCTCCTCTTTTCTATTTATGTTATTTTTGTGTTTATAAATTTCAATTGCTTCCATGTTCAGCCTGGGATAGTAACTTCTAATATTGGAAATAATCTCCGCTTTTGAGAAATCTATGTTGTGTCCATCTATTAGCGCATGTTCTGCTAGTGCGGATTTTTCTGTCTGATTCAGTCGACAGCACCGTTCGTGTTCCTTAATTCTTGTGTTAATACTTCGCTTTGTTGTGCCAATATAGACTTTGCCGCAGTCACAAGGTATTCTGTAAATACCAGCTTGTGAAAGTGGGTCAACTTTGTCTTTGGTTGTTTTGATCATTTGCCCAAGTTTTTGTGTCGGCTTATAAATGGTCTCGATGTTGTGCCTTTTCAGTATTTTTCCAATTCTATCTGTGACCTTGGGGATGTATGGTAAGATGGCTCTCCCGTTAGGTGTGATTTGTGATGTGTTATCATCACGGGTGGAAGTTTTTGTTCTTATTGCCCTCTGAATTTCTTTGGTATTATAGCCATTGGCGATGAATGCATTCTGTAAATGTTCAAGTTCATCCTCCAGAAATTCCGGCTCGCATAATCGTCGGGCTCTTTCTACGAGTGTTTTGATAACTCCTCGTTTCTGTTTGGGGTGATGATTAGACTCCTTATGTAGATATCTGTCAGTGTGGGTTGGTTTTCTATAAACCCTGTGTCCTAGTTTCCCATTAGGCTTTCTAGTTACCAAGACGTCTAGAAATGGTAGTGCACCATCCTTTTCAACTTCCATTGTGAATTGAATATTTGGGTGCCTACTGTTGAGATGGGTTAAGAAAGCTTGCAATTCTTCATCTCCGTGACCCCAAATGACGAAAGTATCGTCTACATAACGTAGCCACGTAGATGGTTTCTTCGATATCGAATCGACATCGAAGAAACCATCTACGTGGCTACGTTATGTAGACGATACTTTCGTCATTTGGGGTCACGGAGATGAAGAATTGCAAGCTTTCTTAACCCATCTCAACAGTAGGCACCCAAATATTCAATTCACAATGGAAGTTGAAAAGGATGGTGCACTACCATTTCTAGACGTCTTGGTAACTAGAAAAGCCTAATGGGAAACTAGGACACAGGGTTTATAGAAAACCAACCCACACTGACAGATATCTACATAAGGAGTCTAATCATCACCCCAAACAGAAACGAGGAGTTATCAAAACACTCGTAGAAAGAGCCCGACGATTATGCGAGCCGGAATTTCTGGAGGATGAACTTGAACATTTACAGAATGCATTCATCGCCAATGGCTATAATACCAAAGAAATTCAGAGGGCAATAAGAACAAAAACTTCCACCCGTGATGATAACACATCACAAATCACACCTAACGGGAGAGCCATCTTACCATACATCCCCAAGGTCACAGATAGAATTGGAAAAATACTGAAAAGGCACAACATCGAGACCATTTATAAGCCGACACAAAAACTTGGGCAAATGATCAAAACAACCAAAGACAAAGTTGACCCACTTTCACAAGCTGGTATTTACAGAATACCTTGTGACTGCGGCAAAGTCTATATTGGCACAACAAAGCGAAGTATTAACACAAGAATTAAGGAACACGAACGGTGCTGTCGACTGAATCAGACAGAAAAATCCGCACTAGCAGAACATGCGCTAATAGATGGACACAACATAGATTTCTCAAAAGCGGAGATTATTTCCAATATTAGAAGTTACTATCCCAGGCTGAACATGGAAGCAATTGAAATTTATAAACACAAAAATAACATAAATAGAAAAGAGGAGACCCCTTTCTTGCATAGCGCCTGGTTACCGACCTTAGAAAAAACAAAGATCAAGCCGACACGAAGCGGGAGCGATGGACCAATCAGCATCGCGCACGTAGACGCGCCACTTTTTCCCGCCATAAACTGGCGCGCAGATGACGTTTCCGGTTCGAACGCGCCAGTGTCAGAAATTCAGCGTTCGAGGTACAACCTTAGACCGAGAATCCTCTGAAGATGCCTACCGAAGTTGTAGGCGAAACGTTAGGTGAAATTATTCCTAATAGACCACGGCCAATAAGCCCGGAAGACTCTTTTCATACCGGTCTATACTATGTTCAAACTTCAGCGAGAGCAATAAATACAAACAGAATAGTCTGGTTTGCGCACAATAAAAGTCCATATTGGTCAAACGGTCATAACAACGCTCCCTTCGACCGCCCTAAAAGATTGCCAGGGTCGTACTCGGAACTATGCTCGAGATTCGGCAAGGTTATTCCAGGAAACACCAGAGTTTCGGAGATTTGGGTCGGAATCTTGCAAGATACTTTAGATCAGGGCGAATTAATTATATATCATAAACGTCATGTGACTAAAAACAATATAACATAAATTTTAAATGAGAAATAAACCAAATAACGCTATTTATAAATGAAGAGATTAGATAACGATATGTAATTCCAAATTAGAGACAGGATAAAGTAGGTGTTATGTATTTTTTCAGCTCATTCCAAGGATCTCCAATCCTCATGTGCAAAAATGAACAGAGCTCTCCGGGAATTCAGAGTCAGAGGTGTTAAAACCAATATTCCCTTCTTGCTGAATGTACTGGAAAATCAGAAATTTTTGAATGGATCTGTGGACACATATTTCATCGACGAGAATCCTCAACTATTCAAGTTCGCCCAAACACAAAACAGAGCTCAAAAGTTGCTTAATTATTTAGCTGAAGTTTTGGTTAATGGACCGCAAACACCCTTGGCCACGAAATTGAAACCGAGTGAGATCAAGCCACATGTACCGGAGGTGTCCAGGGGTAACTTTTTTTTAAGCTAACAGGTGTTTGGTTTGGCTGTTTTAGTTTTTGATTGATTTTATGTTTTTGACCAGATGAGTAGTAGTAAGATAACGAACAAATCTGAAAATATGAATCAAGCTATTTTGTGACGAAAATTTTGTATATTATTTGATAAATAGTAATTTTTTTATACTAGAATTTTCAATTAATCTATATATATATATTTATATATATATATATATATATATATATATATATATATATATATATATATATATATTTATATATTATATATAATATAATACGTCAGTTTTGAATAGTTCACGTTTGGCTGATTTTGACTATTATCTGCTCCAAAATTTCATATTTAAAATAAAGATTGAATGGTGTAACTGTCATAGACAGGCTGTTTCACAAATAATAGGGAAATATTCTCAGCTAAAAATGAGGCTTCCTACGAAACCTTTTGGGATTTTACTCCCTTGTTGATATATCCTTTTTTTCCTGCTAAACTTATTGGTGGCGTGAAATGAAGGCCGTCTGAATACTTATTTTTTCAAGCTCTTAAGACAAAGTTTTTCATTGTCTTATTTCTGAAAAACTGAAATCTTAAACTCTTCAATATTTATGCTGTAACTATTTGATGTTTGAGAATTTAAAACTCATATTCCATTCGAAAACTTTTTTGTTTCTTAAATTTTTTTCGTAGAGATGAAATAGAGTACAGGCGATGTATCGGAAATCAAAAGATATTTGTGAAACACCCTGTAAAATGACCATTCGTTTTTATATTATCATTTCACAATTGAGTTTTTGTATGATTCCATTTTTTATTTTATAAATGCACTATCTATTATTTCACCTGCTTCTGAAAGCTTAAAGCACACATATTATCTTATTTTCGACATTTTTTTCTGCGTGAAAAAGCACCAATTCTTTCAACACAACAATTTCGACTATCTAAGTATTATTTGCCTAACCAAATAACCCTGTTTTACTTTGCGATTGCTTTCCTTTAATTCTTTTAATTTTGTTTATATTTTGTTCCTTACAGAGTACTTGGGTCCTAAATGTCCAGAAAGTTAGTAATGTATTATTTTGTTTTTTTACATATGCTGATTTATAATGCTTGCTTTGTCAATGAATTTTGAAGAAGTGCTGCTTGATCAAAATTATTTCCTATTTTATTCAAACAACTTCACACTTTGATCTGATAAGATCGACTGAATAATATACATAATAAATTTTTCAATATATGATGTGAATCCTTATGAACTATTCATACTTCAAAAGTGAGTAAAAGTCACTTATCAGAGTCTTTGACCATTCGTTCCAATTATACAGGGTGATTTTTAGTTATGGGCCATATTTCCAAAATGCTCTAGGTGACGAACAAAAAATCACCAATCCATGAAATTTTGTACGTAGGTGGACTCTGATTAATGCAGCTGATAAAACAGGTTATCAATTTCCAGGACTGGACTCTATTTTTCTGATATCATCGTAATTTATGAAGAAAATCACACTGTATATGAAACAGTCCTTGATTTCCTTATCACAGGATTTTTCTCAATCTCCGTCAATAAAACAAGCTACTTCAATTCTTTCTTTTAGATTATCCCTGGAATTAATCTCAAACTTGTTAATTTATTCTCGGATGTAGCTCCTTCAGAAATAGTCTAGGGGTGATAGGTCCGGAGATCTTGCAGGCCATGAAATAAGACTGCCCCGACCTATAACACGGCCACCATAGCACTGTGTAGAAATTCAACTTTTTTATTCTTAATACTTAATTTTTTTCAAATTATTCACTTATTGAAGAGATTGAAGAATTATTTCGTGGGGTTGAATTAAAATATCCCTTCGATCTTTTTGTCTTATTCAAACCTTCAGTTACAAATTGAGTGCAAACTGGTCTCTAATACTTACATAATCCGATCCTGAAAATTGATAACCTTTTCTGTATAGGAAATAGGATCCAGTGTAGTCCTTCTGCGTACAAACTTTCATAGATTTGTGATAAGTGATAATTGTTTGCTAAATAGAGCATTTCGAAAATATGACCCAAAGCTAGAAATCTCCCTGTAAAATTCAAAGTAATGGTTAAAGACCCTGTATTTGGTATTTTTCGAACCGTCCAAGTGTCCTCTACCTTTTTGTGAAGTATGTACAGTTCAAGAGGATTCACCCTGGGCATATCAACACACATTCTCATTGACTGTCAGAATGTTGTTTTAACATCGCATACATTTTGCTTTATTTCTAAAACATTTCAGAGCAGCAGAAATTCATACCTCCGTTCGAGGATATCAAAAATTGATGTAATCACTCATAGAGGATTGGCATATTTTCATTTTTCTTCAGGATTATGCATGAAGTAAACATGAACATTCAAACAAGAAACAACGTGACAATTTCGGTTTTGAATGCTGGTAATCATTATTAGTATAATTGTTTATTATCGAGCTATGAACTGAGTGTTAGTGGTGTAAAATTTCACAACAAACAACAATTACTCTCAAAGGAGAGATCTGGAATGTCACTCCAATTTTTCTATATATTCTACCATGTAACATGTGAGCATTTTATCTTACACAGATATAAAAATTCACCCACCAGAATTGAAATCATGGTTCATTCTCATTGAAAGTTTGAATGTGTGAAAGTTTAGGGAACCTTTTCATGCAATCTAGTATTTTTCCATTTACTTCAGAATTACTGTCATTATTTTGAAAAGTTTTGCCACCACTTATGGCTTTGGTGCGATAGGAATCACTCTCACCTTAAATTTTTCGCTTAAAAAGACAGTAGCAACACTTCTTTGAATTCGAAAAATGGCCATCATCGAAATATAATTTGAAAATCTTTCAAACAGGTAGCAAACCTCCGAAAGGCCTTCGTCAAATCTACAAGGAACAAGGTCCAGAAGCTTTTGCCAGGGCGGTCAGATCAAAAAAGAACCTTCTCCTGATGGACACGACCTTCAGGGACGCTCATCAGTCGCTCTTAGCCACCCGAGTCCGTACCCACGATTTACTGAAGATATCTCCGTTCGTTTCGCATAATTTCAGCCAACTTTATTCAATGGAAAACTGGGGTGGCGCCACCTTCGACGTAGCATTGAGGTTTTTGCACGAATGCCCCTGGGAGAGATTGGAAGAAATGAGGACATTGATTCCTAATATCCCGTTCCAAATGTTATTGAGAGGTGCAAACGCTGTTGGATATACCAACTATCCAGACAACGTTGTGTTCAAATTCTGTGAATTAGCGGTAAGTTGATGTTACCACCGTATCTGGGAGTACTGTATTAATTCAACAGGAACAATAATTTTAACTTTTCCAAGAGCAGAAAATCGTTTCAGGATATTCGCAAAAAATATCAATATTTCAGGATGAAAATTTAATTTACGTTTAATTTTGAGTGATCACAGAAGGTAGTAGAATGGTATATAGTGGCGGATACAGAAAAAACTCAAGGCCTAAAGAGGGGGAGGCGCTAAAGATAACTTGTTGGGCCACCTTTACTTTTATCGTAATAAGAAAAATGAAGTCAAATTAAATGTTTCAGAAAGTTTCAATGATACTGATTATTCACAAATACAAGAAAATGTCATCTTGTATATGATATAAAAAAGTTTCAATTGTGGTACTCTTCCTTGTATGATGAGTTCTATTTGCTTATTCTTCCTGAAAAATTGGTTAATATGACATAGTCAATAGGACAATTAATGTCAGGGTGAATGTTCAACAGAGGTAAGACATTAAGTCGATCCCACTACATTGTCGACCTCAGCTATCTCTTGTCTTCGTACTCCATATAATGTTAAAAAGCTACTTTCTATTGTATTGTAGCAATAGATACGGTAGACAAGCAAATATTTTATACAGCATGTGACAAGTAGAATTGTCAGATCTTGGATAAACAGACAACGCTTGCATGGCAAAATCACGAACACTAAGGGCGTTAGTGCTTCTGATTCTTCTTCAAAGGAGTTCAGTTATTAAGCACTAATTCGATTTAGATCATTACCGTATTGCTTCAGCAGTTGTGAGGGCAAAAAATGTTGAATTTCAAATGATAAATATCTTCTTCAGACAAAACGTTCCATCAAGTCAGTCGTAACATGGTCCAGTATAGGAATGCATCATAGTTTTGATTGCAGTTTTTCTTTGTCTGCCTAAGACGAAGGGCCTCAGTCTCATCATCAAAACGAACAAAGTGGCTTTCAGCATTAGCTCACATTTGGTCGTACACCTTGAGCGTCGAATCTTATTTTGCTTTTGTCATTGCAACATTCAAACTAGGATCTTTTAAGATTTTGATGTCCGGATAGGTATGTTATGCTCATAATGTCACTCAGTGTAAACAGCCCTAACTCGCAGTTATAGAGAGCTCTGAGGATAATACTGAATTTCTTTAAGAACCTTGCAAACTGTCCCGAGATCAGCTACGACTTGACAATGCCTGCAGTGAGTGTTCTGATTGACTTTTCAATGTTGCCACTCACGAACCACTTTTTAGGCGCTATGAAGAACGAAACCACACCATCATTCTTCTATATCAAAAAAGACACAATTCAATTTTGAAAACCAAACTAGGAAATGAAGAGTTCAAAAAAGAAAAAAAAAATAATCACCATTTTGTCTTACCTAGTCCACTCTCCCACCCAAAACGAACCCCTATTCCCCTTGCAAAGTGCTTCTAATCACAAAGACTCAGCAATATGACGCAAATGTCACGGTCCACACATAAATTCACGCGCAATTAAAGTACCTCATAACAAGCCAAAATGCTCAGCACATGTGGCAGATGACCATCTGGCCTGGTCTACCAAAACCAAATGCCAAAAACATCCAAAGGAATCCTTCGAAGACATCCCTGACACTAACAACAAAAAACAAGAGAAATTGAAGAAAAAACCAACAGAATCTGCATGCAAAAATGCATGTACAACACAACAATGCAAACAAGTAAATTTAATTAGTCAATTGAGATTCTTTACATCAATACATCAAGAGACCACTTTAGAGGCTACCGCTCCATTGAAATTGAGGCATATCGGCTTATCCCTAAAAGGCGTGAGAAAGAATTTAAGTTTGATACTTCTTCCCATTTTGGATGGTCAAAACGAACCAACCCTCCACTGAAGGCAGTTAGATCGAATTCCGTAGCGTGGAATGACCGAACAGTTTGCAAATTCTCTATTGCTTTTTTCTTCTCATGTTCTTTATTTCCGATTCTTTATTTTAATTTCTAATTATTTTATTCAAGAAGGATATAGACATATTGAGATTCAGCTTTTGGCTTTCAACAGGTTCAAACCGGCATGGACATATTCAGGGTATTCGACTCTCTAAACTACTTGCCCAACATTCTTGTAGGTATGGAAGCTGCCGGTAAGGCCGGAGGTATAGTAGAAGGAACCATTTCATATTCAGGAGATGTTAGTAACCCGAAAAAGACGAAATACGACTTGAACTACTATCTGAAACTGGCCGAGGAATTGGTTAAAGGTGGTACACATGTGCTGGCAATCAAAGATATGGCAGGTTTGCTCAAACCTAAAGCTGGAAAGTAAGCAATATTTTCGGTTCTTGTTTCCATTTGAAATATGCTGATCCGGTATATTATTAGTTGGTAATGTTTATTCCTTATTTTTCAGACTATTGGTAACCGCACTTCGTGATAAATATCCAGATCTACCCATTCATATCCACACCCACGACACCAGTGGGGCAGGAGTTGCTGCTATGTTAGCCTGCGCAGAAGCTGGAGCGGACGTGGTAGATGTTGCTGTTGATTCAATGTCAGGACTTACTAGTCAGCCATCAATGGGTGCCATTGTCGCTAGTTTACAGGTATGTATAGTAAACAAAATATGCCACCTGGCCTTATTCACGATTTTTTACATTTCATGCTATAGATCTAATAAGATTAATTAGAAGGTAGAACCATTTCTGTAGAAATTGCCCATGAAACAATATAGTGACCTTACTCACTGTTCGTTATGGAGCCTACAGACTTCGTGCCGATTAGCCGATTTTAATCGCCGATTCGAATCGCCGATTTGGATCGCCGATTCTGATCGCCGTACCGTTTTGCTCACACACTTCGGGAAAACATCTTTTAGCAGTGACGGCTGCTATTGTTGAGTTGCACAAAAATAAAAAAAAGATAGATATGGGTAAAAGAATGGCTCCTGAAACGAGAAAAATATTCTCATATTAATTTATTAAATGAAATGAAGTTGGAACCGAAAGATTTTTTCAATTACTTGAGAATGGACGAAGAAACATATTTCGTATGATTGAATTTAGTAAAACCATTCATTACTAAACAAGATAGTCATTTAAGAGAGGCAATATCCCCTTATGAAAGGCTTACCGTGACGGTAGCTACCGACAAATATGTTTATACCTTCAAATGATCTTGCTGCAAAACTTGAATCTTGCAGTACATATTTCAGGAATAATTTGTTCTAAGGATTGTGGGGAAATCAATGTGGAAAACTTCGATTCGAATCGGCGATCCAAATCGGCGATTCAAATCGGCGAATCGGCACGAAGTCTGTGGATTCCATTACAATACTCCTATATTGTGGAAAGTTTCCGTTGAAACGACAAATAGAATACTCGCATATATTTTTGGTGAAGTTTCGATAATCTTTGTTTTCCACATTACTTCAGTAACAAATCAACCAAAAATAATTCAGACAAAACAACAAATCACAGGAATGAATCATTAGTTAACAAAAAACCTAGAACACAAATTTTACCACGAATTATGAACTAAATTCACCACTCTAATTCAGAAGGAATGGAGTTTTTGTATAGAATGATAAGGAAAGTAATAATTAGGGTGATTTTGAAATTAGATTGCTGAGAACTCTTCGTCGATTGACTACACCCGTTGAGATTCTGGAAGGATAGAGAATAGGTAAAAAGCAAAAGCAGTAGGTTTTTTTTCAATTGAAATGAATGGTATTTAGGATTTTTTTTGGATCAGATGTTGGTATCCACATCACAAAATGATTAAACATGGGAGAAAGTGGTTGTTGATATTTCCAACAACTTGAATAAAAAATGCTGGGTATTTATGCAATACAGGGTACTCGAACGCCCTAAATCAATTTTTTGCACCTAGTTATTATTTGTGATTCTGGAAATCTTCAGTGATAACAAGAATGTATGTGAAGTTGGCCAAGCATTTTCGGATTTTCGAAAAAATTATTGTTGTCCTAGGTTTGTGCTGCTTTATGACGTTGAAATTATTCCTTATTCCATGTGGTTTTTGGGAATTTTTGAAAAACCGAAAAAATGGGCCAGTCCAGTACTTTCAGAAAAATTTGATTCCAATGACTGGAAAATATTATGCTTTGCATATACTTATTTGTGCCGTTCAAATTTTTCCGAAACTCCCTCTTATTTCCTGAAAAATCTGAATTGAAAAAAAAAACTCAATACTTTAGTTTCTTCCTTTCATGAATGAATGGACAAAATTGTGCTACATTTGTGCCGTGAATATTTTCACGAAAATTTTTCGGATTTCCCGAAAAATTACGAGAATTGAAAAATAAAAAGTCAGCCCAGCACTTTGCTATTTTCCAAAAAACATGTTCGAAAAACTGGGCTAACCGTAGGCAAAAGTGTGCACAAATCTAGAACATTTAGGTTCATTACCATTTTTTTCGAAAATCCAAAAGTGCTAGGCCAACTCCACACACAATCTGTAGCCAGGTACACTAATTTTCCCACATTCTACTGGTTTTTCTCATTTTTTCCATTTAAAGAAAAAAATGTTGATTTCATACGAGACTCTGACCAGCAGAAGTTAGCACAACTGCGGCACAATTATTTAATACAACATTCTTAGAAGAAAAAAGAAAATTACATTTTTTCTTATTTCTTATAGCCGAAAATTCGTGAAAATTACAAAAAACCAATTTTGCCTACGGTTTTCACAATTGTTCACAACATGTTTTCTTTGGAAAAAAAGCAAAGTGCTGGGCTGACTTTTTTTTAATTTTCGTAAGTTTCCAAGAAATCTGAAGTGTTTTCGTAAAATTTTTTAGTGCACAAGATAGCACGAATTTCTCCATTCATTCATGAAAAGAGGAAATGAAAGTGCTGGGCTATTTTTTTTTTAATTTTGATTTTTCAGGAAATTAGAGGGAGTTTCAGGAAAATCACAGTTTTTTCTAGTCATTGAAATCCAATTTTTCGAGAAGTGCTGGCTGGCCCATTTTTCCGGTTTTTGAAATATCTCGAGAACCACATGAAATAAAAAAAATTCAACGGCACAAACCTAGCACAACTCAGAACAACAGTTTTTTTTTCGAAAATCCAAAAGTGCTATGACCACTTCATACACATATCCCGAGAACATATTGAAAAAGCTGTACAGGAAAGAGCTCTAGCAAATTCTTCTAAAAATTTATTTTTGTAGGGAACTGATTTGGATACGGGTTTCACACTAGATAAAATCTCTGAATATTCGGCTTATTGGGAACAAACAAGAACCCTTTATGGTCCATTCGAATGTACAACAACCATGAGGAGTGGAAATGCTGACGTATACAATAACGAGATACCTGGTGGACAGTACACCAATCTTCAGTTCCAAGCCTACTCATTAGGTAAATCACTAAACCGTAACTGAATTTCCAGCATGATTGACAATATTGATCTTGCAGGTCTAGGAGATTTCTTTGAAGATGTTAAGAAAGCATACGCCGAAGCGAACCAACTGCTTGGCGACATAATTAAAGTAACTCCAAGCTCTAAAGTGGTTGGAGATCTAGCGCAGTTTATGGTGCAGAACAAATTGAAAAGTCAAGATGTTTTGGACAAGGCGGAAGAACTGTCTTTCCCAAAATCAGTTGTCGAGTACCTGCAAGGCCACATTGGGCAACCTTACGGCGGTTTTCCAGAACCTCTCCGATCTAAGATTCTGAGAGACATGCCCAGAATTGAAGGTAGGCCTGGTGCCTCCTTGCCTCCTTTTGATTTCAAGAAGCTTAGCGCAGATTTGAAGGAAACTTTCTCTAATGCAAATGATAGAGATGTGGTATCAGCAGCACTCTACCCACAAGTGACCAACGAATATCTTGCATTCAAAGAGAAATTCGGACCTGTAGATAAACTAGACACGAGAATATTTCTCGTTGGTCCTAAAGTAGGTGAAGAATTCGAAGTAACGATCGAACAAGGAAAGACCCTAGGTATCAAAACACTAGCCATGGCTGAAGACTTAACCGAAAACGGAGAAAGAGAGGTGTTCTTCGAATTGAATGGAACGTTGAGGTCAGTTTATATAAGGGACAAAGATGCAGGCAAAGAAATAGAGGTACATCCGAAAGCGAACAAAGCAAATAAGAATGAAGTAGGAGCTCCAATGCCTGGACAAGTAATAGATATAAGAATTAAAGTAGGTGATAAAGTTGAAAAAGGAACTCCATTGGTTATACTTTCTGCGATGAAAATGGAGACGGTAGTACAGAGTCCCGTAGCAGGAATAGTTAAAACAATCGATGTTAACATGGGCATGAAGCTAGAAGCAGAAGATTTGTTGATCACAGTTGAGTAAATAGATGTTTTATCAAACCCTGAGTTTCAAATAATTTTATTCCGATTCATTCTCTTGTTGGTCATTTTATTGTTAAGTTTGTGATTATACACTTTGATGTGCAATTTTATTATAATTTCCAGTGAATGTTCCAAGATATTTGAAAATATTTGAATTGTTGATTGTTATACATTAGCGATTTACTTTTGTTACAAATATATATTTTTATACACAATTTCGATATCATTTATTAATTCAAGAGGTTTTAAACACTTCCTATTGTTTCTCATGTGATATCTGGAGCAGATCATTTCCGAACTTACCAGAACAACTGTGAGTTCATCCACTTTGATCGATTTAATTTAAATGTCCGAAGTCACTCATTATTGAACATGATGGTGGTGAGTGAATATGATCTTGTTTTCTATACTCTGAGTTTTCGAATTTTGAACGAAGACCTTATATTAATTACATCCAGAGATTTCGGAAATTTAGTTTATTCTAGATTCAAGGCTGATCATTCCTCAATACCTCGGAGCAATCTTCATGATAAAAATACAATTATTTTTGGAATTCGACTACTTTGTTTTTTGGAGATTTTTTGAAAAGTCAAGTTGACAGATTGTAGTTTTTGAGAATCGTCACTTCTGTAATTTTGGAAATAAAAGTTGATGATATTTTAAGTAGATCGTGGCTCTGCCTGAAAGGAACACCCATACTTTAAAGGAGGGAACTTTTTAGAAGACTGAAACGTTCAGTTTTAACAATTATTGATGAAAAGGTAGACTTCGTTCATGCTCCTTTCAGGATTTATAGCATTACTAAAAATTATTTTCACTGGCTAACTCATACACTGCACATGATAAGGATTCCAACAACGCTCTGACTAGATTCAATAAATCAAGAAATTTATATGATTGGCAAGTTTATAAGAGCTCAAGAAATGTTGTTACAGCAGCGATAAGAAGGAAGAAAAAGATTTATTTGGGTAGTCTATTAAGAAAGGATGAAACATCGGGAAAATTCTGGAATCGATTGAGATGGCTAGGTTTCATGCGGATTGAAAATGTTGAACTTCCCCACACATGCTAAATATTGAGAATATCAGCAATAGTCATTTCATTAACACAACGCCTATTTTGCGACCGGATTGTGGAGCCATTCCTTTTTACTCTGGTAGAAAGTAGTAGTGGTAGTTTTGAACATTATCAATTCTTCAAAAAACAAATCTATTGGCGATGATGATATTAATATTGACACTTTGAAGTCATGCATACCACATATTTTTTCACATAAAACACACTTGAATTTTTGTCTGATGCATTCTGTTTTTCCTTATCAGTGGAAGATTACTCTAGTGATTTCTTTGCCTCCAGTCGCAGAGCCTAAACTCATGAAAGACCAGTTAGCATACTTTCTACTTTATCCAAATCCAAGATTCTTGAGAAAATGATTGGTAGGTACTCTGTTGAAAATTTATTTGAAAATGTGTGGGGCATTTCTTTAAGAGATGGCTAGACAGTAGATTTTCCTCTGCATGGAGCACGGGAAGTAGTCTTAGGCATCAGTCGAGGTTTCTCACTGAGAGGCCTTTTTCTGTAGCTGAGGTCGAAAAATTCCTGTCCCTCGAGATGAAACAACTTAGTCTGGTGATTGGCGCATTAACTGCCCACCTTTTCAAGAAACATCTTAATAAGATGTGACTAACTCAATGCTCAAGGTGCCGATAATACAAGAGCACAGATGAAACCGTTGAGCATATTCTGTTCAACCGCATCAACCTTAATGAGGTAAGGTCCAATACACCGGGGAAACCCTACACCCAATATTTCCATGGTGAAAAAAACCTTCTTGTTGACGTGTCTAATGGACTTAGAGTCTTGTTCTACAGCCCTCGGCTTTGCCAAGAAAGGCAATGCAGATGAAGAAGAAGAGATGTGTTCAATCTGAATATAGAGATGGTCACAGTTGTGTAACAGCATTGCTTAATATATAAATTGACTCTCCTAGATTATTAGAAGACCTTCGATACCATTGACAATACGATGATTTTTGGTATTCTGGCTCATGTTGGTCTCTCTGACTGTGCAATCGCCATTTTTAAGGCTCATCTCGAGAATGGATACTAAGCTACATATCACAAGAGTTTGATTTAATCGTTTTTGCAACTTCGTAGGTACTTGCACACAGGGCTCTATATTGGGGCCAATACTTTTTATCATTTACATTTCTAAACTTGTTAACTATGAGCTTGATCCACTATTATGCGAAGATAGTAAGGTGTATTTATCTTTTTTACTGACGACGGGAGTTCAAGCTGTGAGTTCCCTCAACTTCGATTTGTTATCGTAATATAAAAAAAACACTGGTTGAATCTCAATTTGGACAAAACAGTCGCTATCTTGTTTGGGCCTAAGAGGAAGAGAGTGAGGTTTCCGGCTGCAGGTAGGCCTGTTGTTATTGGTGGGAAGGTTTTGCCGGTGTCTGATTGTATTAAGAATCTGGGACTAGATATGGATTATGGCTTGAGATTTTCTGAACATATTTCTACTCGCCTCAAAAGGCATTCTATTGAAAGTCAAACATTGCACCCCTCTGACCTCATCTGCATCTACGCCTATGGTTACGTCCACTCCATTCCGTACAGCTCTATGGTCAAATGATTGACTGTTCGCGTCAAATTAACCTTCTCTATGTATTAATCAGCTGACAGATCAACTCATGTTCATTGATTGAATCAATTAATCGTCCTCTTTTGTAATCCTGCTCTGCCTGTGAATAGACCTCTTCTTTTGCTAATCTTGTGAATTAAAATTTTCAGAAAGTCACCTCGCATATTCACTGTTCATCTCGGTCATTTCTTGAAGTAACTTATCCTCAAAAAGGTAGGTGAATTCTCAGAATCATTAATTGCTGCACTTTCCATGTTTTTCTGCTTTTTATTAAGTTTGATCATTTGTCCACGTTTCAGATCATGACAATCTATAAAAATATTGGTAATCCTCTCTCACTGTATTCTAATAAGATTTCAATTGCGTTAAAGTAATATTTTTGAATCCTCTAAGATATAGAATAGAATAGAAAAGAATTTTATTAAGTTAAATAGTAACAACGTCATGTAAATACAACATACATATTAACAACAAATCATTAAATTCTGAATTCCTTCAGATTATACGGAGGGTTCTCTATAAGATGATTATTCAATTCTTTCTTCAAGATGTTTGCTTTAAGTTTTCTCCATGTTAATGGAAGTTTGTTGTATAGACGAAGGCCTTCATATTTACGATCAGTAACTTGTAATCTAGTTCCCATTATCCTCAGATCTTCCCTTCTTCTGGTATTATATGGATGGTAGTCACACCTCCTGTCAAACTCTTCTACTCTTACCACAACATCCATTATCAACTTTATTATTAATTCAGCTATGACTGTAAGAATCTTGTACTTCACAAAGATTGGTTTGCAATGTGTCCTTTGATTTACCCCCCCTATTGCTCTAACAGCTTCCTTTTGAGTTATTAGTATTTCTTGAATATGTCTTGAATTGCCCCATATTTCTAACCCATAGATCATGCGGGAGTGAAACAGAGCGTAGTATGTCTGGAGAGTTGTTGACTGATTAATAACTTGCCTTACTCTTCTTATGGCATATATTGCAGGTTGTAATTTTTGTTTTAGATGTAGAATGTGTTCTTTCCACACATATATATTTTGATATATTTTTTGCAGTTCCTCATTGATTTTTCAGATATTTCTAGACTCCTCACATGGAAGTGATTACTTTCTCTGTGGTAAAAAATACTGATTTATTATATTCCCATGTGCATTCCATTCTCTTAATCAATTCATCTCATTTCTCAACTATTCACTTCTCATAACACTTGCTAATTATTGTTCTCGAGTTTTAGATGAATTAAAATCCCCAAACGCAATAAAACCAAATGAACTTCTATGAAGTATTTGAACGATCATGTAGTTCAAACAGTGAACCTGATTGACAGTCTCAGTCCCTGCTTCACCTTGAACGGACTCCTCTAATATTGGTAAAACCATTGAACTGGTATAATCTCCTCAATACAAACCAGAAATTTTCAATTTCATTCACCTGAACCACTTGGCAAGTAAGTTTTTAATACATGTATCTCCTCTAAGGCCTGATCTCACTGTTATTACAACTCAGCCTCCTCTAATGATTCATTATTCAACGTTCTGTTTTTCTGATGGAATAACGAGGCTATCGCAATCCATTTGGATTGTTCTATCACTGTAAAAGTTGAGTTCAATTTTGAATTAATGGAACTATCTCAAAGCCTGAGTCTGACTTCATCTGACCTCTCATTTTGAACATCTCTAGATTACCTCTGTCTTTAGTTGAATAATTCACTCAGAGTTTATAGATGACTTTGATATTTGTATTTCACTGTATTAACTTCATGCGGGTGACTTATTCATTTTATGATTGTGAATAATGTCAATAAATGTTTTTACACTACTATCTATAACTCAATTATCTGGATACAGTCCTTCACAGTAATTTAACAGAATCAGAACAACCCCCATTTTGAACATTTGGTCCTTCGAGCCGGATAGTTGAGTTGGAATTTCATTATCATTCATTAATAATATCTCTCTAATTATTAGTTACATCTCGAACCATGTTCACCTCAAAAGATCACCTCACCAGGCAGCTCTCCTCTGACGAGACCAAAGGTAACCATTTCGACGCTTCTAGAAGACGACTCGCCCGTGGAGCGACCCAGAACTCGCTCTCAATCAAAGAAGATCTCCTCCAGCCTCCTCATTGAGATAAGGACACAATTGAATCATTTCGTTATCAACGACATCCTCAAGAATCTCGACCAGCCTAAGGATTGGACACTTAGGCAACTAAACGCTCTCCAAGAACGCCTCTCCGAGCAACACAGGGGGTTCTTCAAACAGCATGCTGTTTTTGAGGACTCTTGGCTGGAAAGACATCTCGACCAGCCTTATTTCAAGAACAATAAGTTCGTGGAAGAAGAGGTCCTACATGAATCCGTCTCTGGACGCATTGACCTCAAAGAGGCTCTCGAGCCACTTCAAACATCTTATCTAGTAACCTCATCCAAATCTTCTCAACCTCGCCTACCAGACATCCCTTTACCAGTCTTCCCAGGCGAGTACTCTTGTGAGACTAGTTTTAAGGACCTCTTCACTATTCTCATCTTCCAGACCACCTCTATAACAGATGTGGAACGCATCCACTATCTGAGTTCTTCTCTAAAATCAGCTCAGACAATCTCAGCTCGACTTCTTTTTGGCGTACCTTATTACCAAAAAGTTGGACAGGACCGCTCGAGAATTGATTTATAAACAACGCGAAAATCTGGAATAGCAGTATTAAAATCACTCTGTGTGAGTACATGGTTCTGTCACACCTGAAAAGCCACGATGCCTTATGGTTCAGAATTCTTGCCTCTAATTTTCGGTATAAGAAATTTCAAAAAATAAGTCGTACTCTTCAATGTACACTCTGACTCCACCAATATACAGAACTTATACCGGAGATCTTTTTCCTTTAATATCTCTTCCATAATGAACAGTCTACAATCAGAAAGAAGTAAATTATTTGAAAAACTCATGAGTCAGCAGAGTAAAATAACCTAGTAGATAAATCTCATTTAGAAATATGTTCTTTTCTAAATTTCTGATTCGAAATTTTATTATTATTATTATTTTGTTATATTGCGTGGTTCCTAATTATTCTTCATTGTTTTTTTATATAATGTCATGTTGTGTATTTTTCTAGGAATAAAAAGCTTCATTTATCATGTATTATTATTGACCAAAAAAATTACCCTGAGAAAGAGTAATCCCTTATGCCACATATTGCGATATTGATACAGATGCCCCAAAATTAATGATAAATAAGTTATTGTCCATCTTCTGGTACTAAATCATTATGTAATATAAACTACATCAACAAACCCAACTAATATTTTTTTTTACAATGGTAACGGTTACGTTTCGATTTCCGAGAAGCTATCAATTGTTGGCGAAACGTTTTCTTTACTCTTATAAAACTTCCATAACAGTACTTGAGTGGAGAATTTTATAAAGGTAACGGTGACTAAATTTTAGTACCACCCATACAACTTCTACTCTCCATTTATTTGTAACTGAGAGGTTGTCGTTACCTTGATATACCATGAAATCTTTTATAGTAGCAAGGAAAACATTTCTGTTACCACTATAAAACCTTAACATTTCTTATGAAATCAATTATAAACTTCCTGACCTATAGTGTTTATGAACATCCAGAAGAGATTTTAGCTCCATCTCCTTCTGCATTGTTTGTTTACAATATTTTCTATTTCAAGTCCTTGTCCTTATTATTCTGCAGGTACTCTAAATTTTATAGAAATGGATTCTCACTTCGACATTGTTAAATACTTCGACAAAATTCGTTTCTTAAACTACACATTTCGCATGTCTGAGAATTTCAAATTGATAAATGACACTTCACTTGAGAGGAGAAAGTTATAACTAGAACACTATTTAGTCTTCAGATATTGTGGAAAGTTTTAAAATTGTGAGCTTTCGTGTTTATTCAGTAGCGTTCTCATGATCAAAAGTACTCAAGTCGTTACAGAAGCATTGAACTTGTTTTTTGTTTTGTCATCATCTCATCTTCCTGGTTCAAGGACCTAGAGAACCGGAATCAATCGATCCATAACAATACCAAGTATCAGTTGAGGTGACGTTTTTCGAGGTAACATCTCATTCACCTGCATCTCCGCATATCGTTCTACATAGCACAGCAAACATCCTTGAGGCCGTCAATAAAATTAACATCTCGTCAGATGATAACGAAACGGTGAATAAACACAGCCAAAATAGGTTTATCAGTATTTAAGTCACATGAAAGGAGCGAAAATGGTGTCTAACATCACTCCAATAGTTGTAACTACAGCCCTTGTTGCGCTTATTTCGACAGGAGTTTGTGTGTATATCGTGCGAAAGAAGAGAAGAGAAAATAAGATCCCTTGTGAATGGAGAAAAATAGGGAATGCCAAAAAATTATTTATTTTTCCGTTGAAGAGTGGACACTATGTGGAAATTGACTCCGCCGAGTGTACTGAGGTTGGACTGAAGCTCTTGAAAAGCTCTAAGAATCCCTTGGAACTGAGAGACAGGTGAGGAAAATATGGCTGGGCAAGATTACCATTTTTTTAACGAGAAATCATTGGAAAAATCGTTCGAAAGGACTCTGATGTAATTTTTAATTATGTTTTCAATTTGAACGAATCTAGCTAAATTATCCAAAATGTTTTTCGAAACAATTTTGGATATCATGTAAATATGTGAAAATTGAATATTGAAATGTTGTTTATAATATGCAGTGCCAGTCTTTGAGTGTTACATATATTTTAAGAATAAATTCTTGAGGTCAAACTTTTCCGTATACCATCTTTTCCGATTCATCTTAGATAGAGCCTTTCATAATGTTATGAGCTATGGCACCGCTGGAAACATGCCACGAAAGTTTTTCCGAGCACTAGATCTACCAGAAACTTAATTGTGTCTTTCGAACCCAATTACATTCAGCCAAAGGACCCAATTTTTTTTAATTCGCTGACATAGATATGTTTTAAATGATTGCATAACTCGTAAAGTGCGCATTTAAAAAGATTTTACGAAGAATACTTTTATTTTTGGAAATTTCCAAATATTCATCGAATAGCATTGAATATACTGCTGAGAGCTGGGATTCTGATATAATTATAGAATGTTTCATTCGATAATATCATGTACGAGATATTTTCAATAGAACATATAAGAACTTCAATTGAACGGTACAACGGAATGAATAAATAAATAAAGAATTAAATAATTCTTCAAATACTATGAGGTTGAAGTTTTCTGAAAATATTACCTGATGGACGACGACATAAATACTATGTTGTGATGCTTTGATTCTCCATTTCTCAATAATAAAACAATTCAATCTTACAGTAATAAGTTTCGATAAATGGGTATCTTAGTTTACACGAGTTTTAAGATTTCATTCCACGAAATCGGTAAGAGGAGCGGTGATCAATTCTTCCAAGTTCTAAACCAAGATTTTAGTAGTAAACGAATACATTTTAATCATGGCTTGTGTATTTCTTACTTTGAGGAAATTTGTTTACAGAATACCTTTGGTTGAGCAATTGAAATTAAAAAATATTTCGAATTCTTTTTCAGATCTTTCATCGTATATGGAGAAACAGATGAGGAGGTCAAATCTGGTAGAGTTTTGCCGCAGTTGGTGAAAATTGAGGTATCGGTGCATGATGGAAATCATATTGCTCTAGACGCACCTCAAATGAGAACACTTTATGTTAGAGTCCCAGAAAAAAATGATTCGAATGAAAGAAAGGTGAAGTAAGTATGGAGTAAGTCGAAGAATAAAAGATGAAGGGTTTCGTAGAAAACTGTTTGCGATTGAAATTCGCTATTGATTATTTTTCATAACAAAGTGAAGAAAATTTGTTGAGTCGGAATAATACTACTTAACGGTAGATATTACTTAGAAAAAAGGTTTATGACGCAGAAGATACACGATTAACTTTCACTATATTCTCGATTCGAGATCGATAAATTTTAGTACATTTTAAGTGATGATTTATAGGGTTAGGTTAGGTCAAAAAATCAATCCACTACAATTGCATTTTATAATTTCTCAAGGCTACAATGAATTTCATACAATGATGCTATTATAGTATGTATATGAATATTGAAATGCTTCAAATATGTATAATGAAAGGTTTACGATAGACGATAGCTTCGGCAGCAGAGTCAGTCGAAATAAATGAGAATGACAACGCTATTTAGCTAGAAGGAAGTTGTCCTCGAAGAATAGGATTTTGAAGGCAAAAACAGTAACAATACGTTTGAATTGAACTGAATAAAAAAAGGGAAAGAAATCCGAATTAAATATCTAGTGAAATGCTTCAATTATAATAGCATCCAGTATCTTCAACTATATTACTATTTCTCAATCATGAACTAATTTGTTGTACGCAAATTAACTCAATACAAGTTTTTCTAGTTGTGACCCATCCCCTGTCGGGTTGCCTCTAAATATTCATTTAATATGCATGCAAAATATTTTAATCTTCGACCGAAATGAAAAATATTAACATCTTGAAAATTTTGTTTTCATTAAAAAAGTAAAAAGAAGTGAAATGTGAAAAATATATTTTGACTACTTATCAATACGTATTATGAGAAAAATCCATAATTTATCTGTTGAATGTTCCGACTATCATTCAAAAAACCAAAACTCAAAGAACTGGATTCTTCCATAACTTTTAAGAAGAAGTTGATGAATATCAGAAATGACATGAACGTAAGTAATTCGCGACTGATTGCAGGATATGGAGCGGTGAAACAGTTGAGGCTATCGATTGCGGGGATGAAGCAGCCAGATGGTTATCCCATCACATATCGCAGAAGGATAACGGATATAGGTTAGGATTTCACGATGCTTCGAAGCGGAGAAATCTAGTTAAATTTCAAGACAGAATGAAGTATTACAAGTTCATGACAGACGCAGCTACCGTAAGTGTATTTCAAATGCCTCGGCAATTAATATGAATGCACATTCTCATAGTTCAGTTTAGTTCATAATTCAATGGTAAAGTTTCGAGATATAAGATTATTGAAATTAACCAAAAATGCAATACTAAAATATATACTAACCCCAAAAGAATAATCCATGTTAAACATAATGGCGAAGATCACCCATCTTTTCATAAAGGGCAATTCAGAAGGTTCGTAAAATGACACATCGATGGCGCCACTACAAAAGTATTGTTCGATCAAGACAATGTCCCGTGTCTGAAAACGATGTATGTAATAATAATAATAATACATGCAAAAAACCATCAACACAATGGAGCAGGAATTGAAGAATAAAGTCATTCATGGAAGATATGCGAATCACTCCACAGTAAAGATGTAGACCCTCAACTGTCGTCTACTTACCTTAGACAAGGATTCCTCATGCCGGAGACCGAAGAATTTGTCCACGCCATTCAGGATCAGGTTGTTCCTACTACCGTACCACGTATTGAGACAGTAGTAAATGATAAATGCCGATTTTGCAACTCTCCATTCTCCATTGCAGATAGTGCAACATCTGACTTCAGCCTGCACTTACCTTGCACCTAAAGGCACCAAAAGAATATCTTGAGAGATGCAACGGAGAAGCGGGAATTCTGTAACAAGAAATATGCAGAAACGAAGAACCCGTTGAAAAAATGGAACCCTTTCCTTTTACAAATACAAGGCAGTGGATTTCCTAGAAAATGAGAAGGTCAAGGGTTACTGGGATATGGGGGTAATAACTGATGAGGAAATAAGACATAATAAGCCCGATATATTGATCATAAGTAAAAAAGAGGACACCGCTTTCATAATAGACGTGCTATACCCCTTTACGAAAATGTGCGAAAAGCTAGACAGTAAAAGATGAGCAAATACTGAAACCTGAAAATAATCATTCGTATGCAGAAGACTGTAATCTATCTACATGCTCAACAATAAAAGGAGTAATGGGCACAAATCGTTGGTGTGGTTAACACCCCCGTTCATATCATAGCCACCAAGTGAATTGTGAAGAAAATAGGATTTTATTGAATTCAAGCCTCTAATTCATTACAAAAGTCATGGGGAAACTAAACCTAGGAACATATTAGTAGGCTACAACTACTGAATGAAGAAGTAAAGGAAGGAGTGTTAGTGAAATATGAAGGCGCCCGCGAAGGTTTACCAATGCCAATTGTGGCCCGTTTGCAGAGCCGTAACATAATTTTTTATTTTGAGAATAAATAATGGTACAAACTTCTGAAGGAAAATAATTTTTATTATCTATTAGGCTGAACGATCTACGTCAGTGGCCCTAAATGATTGTTCTTTTTGTTCATTTCCAAATTGGTTTTCTCTTGTGAAACCAATTTTTTTGAGAGTTCAGAACACATTTCACGGTGATCGAATACAGGGATTAGCATCTCTAGAAAATTGGAATCATAAACATCATATTTTTTCGAGAAAAATGACGGAAAATCTTAAATGCTCTGGAAAAAAATTACTCTGATGATGACCTATCCCACTACGAAAATGGTTTGAAATGTTTCAAAATCGGTGTATCAGCCTCGAATGCAATCATGTTGGATAATGAAATCGAATAAAGCCAAAAATATGTTTTTTTCTTCATATTCTGCGAAATTATCTTGAATATTTTTAGTGTTTTTTCTTCATCGAATTCTTGTTGAAATCAATTTTTATTTCAGGGATTGTTTTCTGATGTAACCAGCGTTCTGGTTTTGAACCAAGCCTCAGTCAATGATTACAACAAAAAGGCTCCCAGCGCCAATGTGACACCGTTGAACTTTAGACCTAACATTATAGTGGACGATCCTGACATCCAACCTTATGAAGAAGACAACTGGGAATGGTTGAAGATAGGAGAAGAGGTGATCATGAGGAACGTTAAGGAATGTACCCGTTGCGTGTTTACAACTGTTGATCAAGAATCTGGAGTGAGAAATGCCGACAGGGAACCTCTCAAGACGTTGTCGCAGTGAGTTGAACATTAGAATAAATAGATTTCTTTTGAAGAGTTCCGTGCCAAATATTATAATTATATTCGTTGACAACTCAATACTGGTATATGTCAAATGCTCCCTAATTGGATAAGTTGATTAGATTTTCACATGGAAATAACTCATAAATTGACTCCCTTATTTTCTGTTTTTATGATTTCAGTTTCGAACTGTGTCGGATATTCTTTTCCAATTTAATGGTGTTACTCGGATCAGCATTGGAGTTGTTTCCGTTGGAAGTACAACTAACCCTTATATACAGGGTGTTGGTTCACTTTTTCTCTTCGTTCAAATATTTGAGGGAGGAAAGAACGTAAAGGGATTCCGGGAAAGTCGACCCGCTTTCCACTAAAATGCCTATAGATCTTTCTAGGATAACATATAGATATTTTTTGTTAATTTTATTTAAAACTACACTATTGAGCTACATTTTTGTCTATGGAACGACTCGTCTGACTCGATTAATTTGTCAGTTATATACGAATTCTTACAAATAAAATTTTGGCTAATTTCTCCCGCCTGAGTGGAAGACTAAACCCTCTATATAGGTAGGCATTACCCGAATTCGAAATATGTTATGCATCGGAAAAACTTATATTTATGTCGAGGCACTTAGTATCACATAAAAAATGAAAAAATAGGAACATTCTTATCATCAATGAATGATAAAAGTAGACCTGAGTCTTCTATATAAAAATCTTACAGACTTGATGTTGCTTTTCATCAAAAACATAAAGATAAAAATATAAAATATCAAAATTTGAAAAACAAAACGTAACAAGGAGAAAGCACATTAAGAATTCTCATAAATTCAAGTGCCCCTTTGCTTAATTGGAGCAATGGGGACTAATAAACTCTTCTTCGTCAAATTTTGCAGCCCGACACACATATGGACATATTTTGCTCAACAGGTCACAGTCGCATGGCTGTCTTCTTGCCCCTCTCACATATAAAACAAAACCAATCATCTACGTCATATGAGCATTCATCATACTGGTGTTCTTCGTCAGGAGAACTACCACATTTGCTTGACTGTAGAATTTGCCTCTCAAATGTTTTTTTCTTTGTTCTTATCTTTGTTGAATCTTTATTTGTATACTTGAAGAGTATTCTCAGTTTTGATTTATCTGAAAATAAAAAAAATCACTCCTATAGCCTGGGTAAAGTCTCCCTCCCACTATTGGCTAAAGTCTCCTACACCACACCTATCCGTTTGTTATTTAAATTGAAAAAAATATAGGTCACATTTCACATCCATAAAAGCTTCACTCTATTAGTGTTTGAATAATTACCTAGCTATTTGAATAAGTTTCTTCGTTGTATCTATGAATACAAAAAAACAGCAATGACATATTAAAAAATCAAAATAAATCACTTACCAGACGCGAAATCACTTTATCACTTCGAGCACTTAAATCTAATTAAATCTAATTTGCGAATGCACTGGTATCGCGAGGGAAGGAAGGGGTTAGCTTATGGCTTCCAAAAAGTTGGGACTCGTCTTAATACATAGTAACACAAAGATTTTATGAGCTGTCGCTATAGTCTCACCCCTGGTAAGCTCTCCCGGACTCCTCCTACTATTGAAATAATAAACTTGATTTCATTTGATCAGCTACTTCATAATCCTTTATCAGAAACTACCAATCATCTTCGAATCAGAATTAACTTGCATTGAGAGTTTTTTCGAAATTCTTGATTCTTTTAAGTGAACTTTATTTTTATTCGGTTTTTTACAATGACCGAAGTCGCTCGAATGCAGTTGGTCCTAGTTTTTAATTACCAATGATGACCAGGTTATTCGCTTGAAATCGGTTCATGTCTTCTTACCACAATACGTTCAAAGGTAACCCCTAACGAGTATCTCAATTGTAACATTAATCAACTAATTCCTAGAAAATATCTCAACGAATTCCCAAAGATACGACAACACTTTCAATATAGTTTAAAACATAAATAAATTCTCTCTCAGTTGGTTTATCCAATGGTAAACGGATATTATGAATTATTAAGAGTATAAGTTTTCTGCAGGACAAATGTCCAAGAGCATTTAAATGTACTAACTACACAGATTTGAGAAGGTCGAAATGTGATATAATGATGATCTTTTGTGCGATACCACATTTCTGAAAATGTTGGAAGTTGATTTCTTCAAATATAGGTCATTAATTTGTTTTTCAGGTACAGGATGTCTGAAAGTCCAGAAAATAAACCAATTATGGGGATCCATATGGATGTGAAAAGGACTGGGATCATTAGAAGTGGTGATCCAGTGTATGTCGGAGTGAAATGATCGTTTCCAGTAGACCGTTAAACTATAGCCAGACTAGTGATGATTCTTGAGAACATACTTCGAGAATGTATTGAAGTAGTTGTAATGTGAAAATATATTTATTTATTGATATTCACATTTTTGTTTTCTTTTCACAAGAGCCAGTTTATTATACAGTTTTTCATTTAAACTATCGCTCTTCATTTTCTGCATTTATTGGAACAGGATCACTTGTTTCTTAAAGTCTTCTGAACAATATACATACCCATAATGGTTGGGGACTTTCTTCGTTTTTTTCAAGCAGCTTCCCTGATGGAGTTTCCATCATACATAATACATACCTAATATCTGCATATACTTGAGCGAAGGCATTTTTCATCCAGAATTTACGATCATGATAATGATTGTGTAGCATTGAAGCAATTGCAAAAAAACAATGACAACGAAGAACTTCGGATAACAGTCACTGAACCAGGGCCGTCGCTGGCCAAACTGCCGCTCTAGACACAGACTCATCTTACCGCCCCAACATAAGTCATTTCTGAAAAATTTAATATTCGATAATCTAGTTTTTCAACAACGTGAACACAGTATCATTCGTTCCCCTAAACACTCAAATCCAAATTTTGTACTCTAAGAGTTCTCTTTAGAAAACTCCGCTGTAGTATTTTTTTGTTCCTTAACCATTTTTAAATTTTCTTGGTCGATAGTTTTGTCGCTTTTCAATCGCATGTCCAATTCCTTCCAACTCTTGTAGCAAGTGAAATGATCAGGGTGTCAATTCTTGGGATCACTCGTTCGATGAACATATACGCTCAATTCGAACGAATGTTGCGTGAGGAAACGATGACGTTCGAGCGATGATTTTGAACGAATAGTTCATAGAGTCGTTCCCCGAGACTTGCAATTTCCAGAAATCTATCTACGCTCATAGATCCCAAGAATTTTGATTCCACTTTAGTGACACTATACGCGTTCGTTCAAAATCATCGCTCAAACCTTCGTTCGACAACGAGTGGTCTTTTTCATACGCTTGTTGAGAACGCACATATTTCGAAGTTTCTATTGTATTATTCATCGGGTTATTTATCGAGCATTGTGAATCATTCATAAATGAATTTGAATAATATTGAGTATGAAGCCATGAATTGTGACAAATTCAGGCAAAATCCATTAGATAAAAATAATTTTATAAAAAAATTAATATTTTTATATTTTCACATGTGAAGGACAGACTTACAGAAATGCATTTAATTAATATGAAATAAACGAAACAAAACTCAGCTGACAAGAACATCTGAATTTATGAAATGATTTTTCTGGAACTTAATTTCCTTCTGCTTGAACATTCCTTTTCGTAATCGATAGTTTAATCATATTAATAATAATAGACTTTATTCATTTACAAATTTGTGATATGTAATTTCTTCATTTTGTCACACATATTGATCTAAGCGCTGTGCAGCAATATTTGTTGTTTTACTCTTGATCTTCTTGTGGGAATGTCATCTTAATTTCTTTCAATATAAGATATATCTTTTTGAGCAGACTCATTGAGAGTATTTTGATTCTATTACTGTTTCGTGCAACTGAATTTCTTCAACCTGTAATTCATCTCTGTCATACCATATGTGAAGGGGTTATCCGAGAAAATAAGGAGAATTGGTTACAGATACAACGTGAGAACAGCATTCAGGACCAAGGATAGGGGAAACACGAAGGTGAAACCTGACAACGAGAATCAGAAATACCATGTGAATGCGGCAGATCCTACATTGGGGAAACTAAACGCCCCCTTAAAGTCAGAATCAAAGAGCATCAATAACTTGCTCAACTGGGAGAAACAGATAAATCAAGGCTAGTCCAATACGTCTGGAACGAGGACCACAACGTCAAATGAGATGAAGCTTCCATAATATCAAAGGACGAATGATGGAGAAGAAGGAAATTGAAAGAACCAGCTTTCATGGCAATAACTCCTAACCCAATCAGCACGCCTTCTCTAGAAATAAAGAATGTCTGGGTGCCCATACTTAGATCTGAATTGAGCAGGACGAACTCCGCCCAAGAAAGCAATAAATCCTAACACGAACCAGACCTGCCCAAAACTAACCTACTGCGCATACCAAATGCGCAGGTAGATAAAGTCAAGATGACCTTTACCACAAAAGGTATGAATAATATATAACTTCAATTGTATAATAACTCCCTGCTTTGGTAGACCAGTAGTTTGAGTGAGTGGAATTTCGGGAATTGCACCTATTTTACATAAAATATAACAAAAAGCACATCATTTCCTATACTTACACATACAATATAACCCAGAGGATCCACAATTAAGAAAACAACTTCGATTATTGATAGTCAATTAACATTAAGACTAAAAATCCCATAAATACGAATAGAAAGCTAATGTAAACACAAAACAATATTCGTTTCGGGAATCAGCTGATCGGCCAATGCAGAGCCACCATCGGTAATTATTTTGTCCAATAACAACCTCTAGCTAGACAAGCTTCTTCAGAAGCGCGTCTACTGCTTGTCTACCTTGTCACTGCCCACCGCCTAATCATCGAATCGTACTTTTTGTTTCAACATTTATTGTATTATTTTAGCTCTCTTTTTCATAAGAATATATATATATATATATATATATATATATACATATATATATATATATATATTATATATATATATATATATATATATATATATATATATATCGGAATGATTGGTTTAGGTTTAGGTGTAGGCTGGTGTAATATCACATAAACAGGGCACTTTGAATTTTCTATAGCTCAGTGTACACAGGTGAGCAAAATGAACTAAGTGGTGAGCAAAACGACGCAGCAAAACGAGAACTAAGTCGTAAAAATTCTTTGAGGTGTCCTGCTAGTACAGCGCTGCTGTATATGATGCAATTTTTCTAGAAGCTTCATCATAACTCAAATTGGTATACTTATTCTGAAATAACTAACGAGTTTTGAATTCTCGCACGACGGCTTGTAGAACACGCTGTATATGACGCAATTTATCTTGTATAGGAGCTTCATCATGACTGAAATCTGGGGTTGGTATATTTTGAACTAACTTTTACGAGTCTCGAATTCGCAAATAAAATCGGAAATTGAATCAGAAAACATTTGAAACAAATCATTCACAATTAGAATGATTCTCTAATGGGATTTGCGTCATCAGCACGAATATTAAGAGTCGCATTGACGATACGTTCGTCAAGACTGAACTTGAAACAAAATTTTTTTAATCATTCATGTTCTTAGATCTCGAACTATGAAAAATAGTTAATATGAGACAAAATTATCCCTTTTCATGAATGGGTTTGGTACAGATCTGTTTCACTAATGATCTCAGATAAAATATAATTGTTCGGCAGCAAATTATATTGTATTTATAGGCCTCAGAAGTAACTGCCAGTTAAAATGATAGGTGTCTTCTGTGTAGGCTTTCTAACTGTGTCCCAACACCACTTTAGGCGTGCTTGTATGAAATAAATATCTATCGTCATTAGTCATTAATTTTCTGATAGAGGACCTTTTGGAATTGAAAGAAATATGGCAGTTGCAGTCGTTAAAACTGCGGAATGTCATGATAATGACCTAAAACTCCAGAACTTCTGTTTTATTTCTATGTATTTGCTGAACTGCTATTCTCGATCGAGCATCTAAATGGTAATAATAATACCTTTATTGTCCAACTACTACAACTGGCGTTATTCCGATGAAACTAGTAAATTTTCAAGGCGGATAACTCTTTATCTCACTTTATGGTTCTGTTCCTATTGCTTTGAATACTTTGTCTTATTGATTCAATTCTACAGACTGAGGATGGGTTTTAAGTAGCAGCAATAGATCGGTTTTGAAGCTGAATCATCTCCCATATACGGACGATTTTAAAACTGTTGGCATCATCGAAGAAGCAACTGCAAGGGCTAGTGAAAATTGTGGAGGTTTTCAGAGGGCGTGAAAATGAAATTTGGTCTCGAAAATGTTGTCATGTAAACATAAGATGAAGAACGGAAATTTTGAACTGGGAAACAAAGCAGAGATTGAAGCGTTGGAGCTAAATGATACGTACAAATATCTCGCCGTGAGACCACAGCCTGATAAAAAAAACTTACTGAAGGTTCACGAGAACAATGAAGTGAATATCAAAAACTAAACTGAATAGCTAAAATTTGAATAAAGCTATCAATACCTACGTTTGCTCAACATTGAGCTATTCGTTTGGCATCGATTCTTCGACCAAAACTGGGAACTTTGTGTTGAATTAAAGTAACAGAAGATAGAATATTGGTTTTCAATGACAAAATGAGTAATGCCCCGGTTTCATCGTCTTTCATCCCATCGTAGATTTTGCCTTACAGCTTACCCCAGGTAAATAGTCAACCCATTTTCCCATTATAAAAGAACTGGTCTGTACTATACAGGGTGTTCTATAAGCTCTATGATAAACTTTGACAGATGGTAGCTGAGCATATTCTGAACATTTTTTTCCTATGAACATATATCGGATTCGTTTTTGTTTAGAAGATACAAGCATTTGAAAAATTATATTTTTATGTTAAAATGATAATAATGAATGCAAGATGCAAGACTATAAAAATGGTTCAAAATGTCCACCTTCGGCTTGAATGCAAGCTTGATATCGACGAACTAAAGATGCCGTTCCTCGGCGGGTCAGATTTGGGTAGTTTCGTATTTGGTTCGCTGCATCTTGAATTCTATCAAGTAATTGTTGATTTGATTGGATTTCAACATGACAAACAAGCTGCTCCATATGTCCCCATGAATAAAAATCTGAGGGATTTAGATCAGGTGAGCGAGGTGGCCTTGGTATTGGTTCTCCCTGAGTTATCCATTTATTCGGGAAATGTTCATTCAGCCAACTGACTACTTGTCTTACTTTATCTGGTGTTGCACCATCAAATGCTTGTAACTCGCAAACGAAAACGAATCGGACCTATGTTCACAGGAACAAAAATGTTCAAGAGAAGCACAGCTGTATATCTCTAAAACTAACGTGCTTTTTGCCACTCTTTCCAAAGTATCAACTGAACCTGTTTTCAAATAAAAACGAAGCATGTGATTTTTCTGTGAGAAAAAGTCAGACTTCTCTTTCATTTTCATATTCTAATAACTAGTTCATTTTCAAATTCTTAAATTAAATTATCCGTTCGCATTTTCAATTCAAATAATTCATTTTACAGTATTTCATTTCAATAATTCAGAAATAAACCATCAATCAATATGAAAAAGTATCAGGATGTGTTGTGTTGTCGTTTTTCACAGTGGTGCCTGTTATGAAAAACGTGGTTTATTTCTGATTACCGGATTTTTTGTTCTGAATCCGGAGAGATTTTCACCGCCAGGAATTTTCGAGAAGTTTTACGGAGGTTATAAGAGGAAGATGCTCTCCGATCAGGACCCACTTATGAATTTCTGACAGAGTAATATCCTGAGTTACAGGAACGTCCATTAAATTTAAAGATCCCTCAATTAAACGGAGTATCCATGGCTACCGTCTATGGATATTCCCTTTAAGGGAGAATTAAGGCAGCATTAAATTTGGACGTTGCAGCAACCCAGTGTTAGTTTTCTTAATTTCTCTAGTTTCTTTCTGAGTTTCAGTTTCCAGAATTTAGCGTGTTTTCTTTCAGTTCATTAAAGTAATTTCATTTTCTTTCTTTTACCTACCCGCGAAAGTTAAATTGTGGTTCCTGAGGTAAGACATCTCCCGATTTATTGGAACCTAGTGTTTCGATGCAATTTGTCTTGGACGTTTGTACTGAACCCTTTATTTTTCCGTTCGACTGCAGTAATGAGCTACACATCTGAGACGGAGTGTAGGCTTACCTCAGGTGGGGATTACCTAATGGCCAGTTGCACCGTTCACAGAATAATCATTGTTTAACTAATCAACGTTTACTATTGATCAGTGTTTATAATTCTCTCTGGTTGCACCGTTTACGAATGAGCGGCGTTTAGTTAATCGGGAGATATATTTGGCAACATTGCAAAATTTCAACAGTATCAAGAATTTCTGTCAGTTTCAGTATTCGGTCTTCAGTAGAGGTCTAAAGTAGAATAACACTAGTAGCCTGGTCAAGTTAGACATTTCAAATAACAAAAATTGCCGGGGAGCCAAATTTTGGTGGAGAGCTAGGGTTTACCATTACGAATAAAGTGTCAAAAGTCCCTATCGATCCTATGTGTTCGTCGTTAGTTATTCCGGGTCAAATTTCGAAGTTTTTGGTTTTTTGAATTTTTCTCAGAAACGGTGAGCTTAATAAAAAGAAGTTGTAGATCTTTGAATTCTCTACAAAAATAATTTTTTCGTCAGAGTTGCAATTCTCGAGATACCGCGATTCTAAAGCCTTTTCTCGAAAGCGGTACCGACAAATTCCGACCGCAATAATAAGGCAAATGATGCGGTGGGAAAATCAGGTTCCTTGATTGCAGCAATCAAATGTGCAAAGCCTTGGTTATTTCGAAGGGGGTTTTCTAATATGAAAATAATCGAAATCACAATACCTCACACTTCACCATCGCAATCATTGACGAACGACGAACTGTTTCTCGCCGTAATGCCACTATGCCGAAATATTACGTTGCGCTCACCGTCAACGCATCCTTAAAAACCACTGCTAATATTAGGTATGGTACAGACGTCATTTGCCGGTCGTAATTTGTCGGTACCGCTTTCGAGGAAACCAAGGCTTAAGAGCCACATTATACAAGATATGCACACATTTCCATGCCACCTGTGAGGTAGCGTACTTAGTGCATTTTTTTTACCGTGGTTCCCTCTATAAGCCTACTCCACTATCATGACAATTTTAGGATAATTTGAGGGGAACAATACCCATAAAGTTCTAGATATTACCATATTATTGATTATGGATATTGATATTGATATTGATAAAACTATCGTATTGATTTATCTGAATATTTTAATCAGATTCATACTCTTGAAAGCCATATCTTCTTCGATTACTTCTTCTTAATCTTGCTGGATGTTCACAAATTGTTCAAATGTGGCTGTGTCATTGGACTCTTCATTGAAGTCGACACTTTGGCATTCTACGATCAACCACAACTGTTTCATCTTCAGTTAAAAGTTTATAGCAAGTAAAGCAAAACTGAGACATTTTCTCGAGTTCTAGGATAGCACAAATAACCTAAATTAATAGACGCTTGTAACGTATATTCACTTGAACTGAGCCTTTAGCACTAACGTCCAGTTCCATAAACTACGCGAAAAGACTCCTTTTGGTAAAGACCGCTAGGCTCTTTTCGAAAGAGGGGTCTTTAAGGGGAGCTTGAAAGGGACTCCGATATCATGAATGTAGCCAGACCGTGATTTAGATAAAACTTCCTCTTATTATAGGCTACTCTGAGAAGTGGTGATTCATCAATTGCAGAGAGATTTTCAATGGAAATTGAAATTATTTAGACGAGAAGAAAGACCTGTATTCTATGTACAAAAAGTAGTAAACGAAGATAATATTAAATACAGTGGAATTTCCCTATAACGAATACGCTAAATCCGCAAAAAAATTTCGTTATACAGAAATTTCGTTATGCAGAAACTTTTTTTTATTGTGTCAAGTGTCAAAAAAAGCAACGTTCACTTGCATTTTTTTATTTGAATACATAATTTACTTAAGCACTTCCTTCTAGACATTTTCGCACTACTTTTTTCATTAACGATCAGAGCAAAACTGAAAACTGAACAATCTGTAGGTATAGCCTCCTGTTTCAGAAGGAACTCTCCGTCCGCCGTATAATGGTTTAGTTTATGATCGGGAATTATTACCTACGTCTGACAGAATTACGGGAAAAACCATCCCTAAGTATACTCTGGGAAAAACCTTCTTACCAATACGCATTTAGAGAGTGATTTTCTTGAAATAATTCGTTATAGAGAGAATTCACTTCGTTTTAGAGGGTGTTTTTAACAGGGTATTTGGATTCAAGGTGCAATGACAGATACGAAATTCGTTGTACAGAGAAATTCGTTGTAGAGACGTTCGCTGTAGGGAAGTTCTACTGTAATCAGTTCGGGACTGACTATCTCTTGAATAGATGTTTTCAGAACAGTAAAATATATATAAAAGACTAAAGGAGACACAAATAGGCAGTAAGTGCTTGATGAGTAGCTTATATGTGCATATCACTTATAACGTGACTCTTAGAATCGCTCTAAAGAAATGGAAATATAAATCTTCAAGCTGAAACTTGGTCAACCATATCCGGTTTCCCCAAATTGGCTGCTATAAGTGCTTTGAAAACAAAATGGAAATATCTCATGATACTGTTAAATCAATAACGACATTGTATGTATCCCAAATTGCTTGATTTTGACTTTTTTAGGTACTTCTGGAGTAGATGGGTAAAAACTTCGACAGGTGCCCTGGGCACGATTTTCGTGAAAACACCATTGGTGAAAACAGTTTCACGATATCTTAATTTTGTCTTCAATTTTGATATATTATCGATTTTCAAAATGTGCCATTACTTTTTTATTTACGAAAATATCTGAAAACTATTAAAACTTTCTAGAAGCGCTTTTTCACCGGATATAAGAAACTATTCAATTTTTTTTTCTCGTGGAAAAAAAAACACTTTTTATTTTAAATACGAACGCTTTTTTTTCATCTTAAATCATAAAAAAAATTGAAGATACAATTTTTTAAAATAATGTCTTATTCCCAGTGAAAACGTGATTGTTGAAAGTTTGCATCTTTTTTCAGATATTTTCGAACATGAAAAAGTTATGTCACATCTTCGAAATCGAAAAATATCAAAATTTCGTTATATATTCAAAACAAATGAAGATATTGTGAAACGGTTTTCACTATACTGGTGTTTTCACGGAAATCGAGCCCAGGACTCGTTTCAACGTTTTTACCTATCTAGTCTAGAAGTACCAGAAACAGCCTAAATCAAGCAATTTGGGATACCCTGTCTGTACACAAACACAACATTGGAGCGTTCTGCTGAAAATAAACAATTTTGCCTGGGGATTATCCGCCTCTGCTTTCATCCTTAAGTGATAATGCCTTGGTTCCGGCAAACTTCACCGTGTGTGACTGCTTTTATCATAACCTTGCTGGGCGCCTGTTAACAATTCCAGAATGATTATCAGACAAACAAATAGAGATAGGATTAAACAAGTTGGTCCTTCTTTATTCACGACCACAACACACACGACTGTGAACAATGTCGCATAGCACAACTGTTGCTGTCATTTCGACGGCTCTAGTAGCGGTTATTTCTACCGGAATTGGTGTTTATATATTGAGGAAGAACAGACGAAATTGGAGAGTACCAACGCAATGGAAACACGTGGGAAATGTGATAAATTTGTATATATTTCCGTTGAAAAGTGCCCGATTCATCGAACTCAAATCGGTCGAATGTACTGAGGTTGGTTTCAGGCTATTGAAAACTTCGGAGAATCCTCTCCAATTGAGGGACAGGTGAGAAAATTTTTTTTTCTCCAAGTTTTATAGGAATTAATTATGGATTGAAACTGTATAATGGGAAGTCTCTGCATTTTTCTGAAAATGTTTAGGGTTTTACTTTCCAGTCTCTGGAACGAAAATGGATTAGAAAAATATTTAAATAATTTTTCAATAATTACTAAATCAAACAATTATTACGATTCTGAAGATCATGAATTCAAGAATTTGTCTGATGAAGGAGTCTGATATAGATCCCAGATCGTTACAAAGTCTTATATTCCGAAGTATTACCTACCTATTTCTTGTTTCATTGTTGGGCAATATTTTTTTGTAAAAATATTATTCCTGACGAATTAGTGCACAAGTTTCACACACGGACCTTTCTTTTATTATTTGAAAAAATTTTTTTATAGTTTTTTCCTATAGAGACTGATAGAAAACTCTGAAAAATTTCAGAAAAATTTGTAGGAATTGTTCGCAGCTATTAATATTTTTTTTACTTCAAACCCATGCGGTTCACTTCAGATTATTTGGTTCGATTAACTAAAAATAATATGAAAAAATTACTTGGCGTACTTGCCACTTCGTGGCTCGTTTTTTAATTTTGAACTGGTACCGTAATGACATTACTGTGCTGTAAGGAATTAATTACAGCATTGGTTTCAGTTCTATTTTTCGTTTTGTGGTTGTGAGTATTGACCTCCCCTCCGATCCAATCAATTTTCAAATCAAACCAATTCAAATTCCGCAATATGTCAAATCAACACGATGTATAATCTGAATATTCATTTGAATTTCACAATTATTATTTCACAAAACTTGACTGAAATAGAGATAATATCGCCTAATACTCCTGGCAGAAGTCAATTCCAACACTCATGATTTCGAAAACTCGCTCCTTATTAGTTGCTCGTTTTTGAATTTCGCATTCGTGTTGGAATAGGAGCCCATTCTGCAACTAGTTTTAAAATATTTTTTGCATAATCAATACAATGTCCATCTTAGTCGAGATAAATGTCTCAAGAGCTCCTTAAAAGACGTTATGAATTTTTAATTTTTACAGATCTTTCGTAATTTACGGAACCGAGGATAGGACAATAAAATCAGGTAGAGCTATTCCATCACTAGTCAAGATTGAAATATCAGTTCACGATGAAAATCACATAGTCCTGAAAGCCCCAAATATGGAAAAAGAAATTGTGGTAAAAATTCCACAGAGAAGTAATCATAATATTACATTCGTGAAGTAAGTCAGTTTTTGAAAATGCCTATGAATAGTTTGAAATATTTTCTTCCAGGGATTGCTATGGTGATAATGCTGAAGCTATAGACTGTGGAGACGAGGTAGCAGAATGGCTCTCACAACAAATTTCGCAGAAGAATACGGGGTATCGGTTAGGGTTTCACGATGCTTCGAAAAGAAGAAAATTTGTCAAATTAATGAAGGCAATAGAATTCTACAAGAATTTAACCGATGCAGCCACGGTATGTTGAGCATTTGAGAACATTTCAATTATGCCATTTGAGCTCTTCCGTTCAATATTTCTGGTATATCTGTCATTTATACTAAGCAACATAGGTAGAAAAACACCCAGTAATAATAAATTTGCTTAGTGTTAAAAATGGTAAAAAAGCTATTTCTCCATAGACTGATAATTCAAACCTGACGCAAGGTGAATGAAAATGTAAAAAAAAACTGTAATAACATAAAATATCATGAATTATTGTTGCTGGGTAAACTTGAGATATACGGTATCAGAATCAGAACACTCAGTTGAAATTGTTACCTACGGAGTTATCTTACTAACGGGAAGTGGGAATAACATAGGAAATACTACATTCAAGTCTATTGATCTCCCGGGGTGTACCTCAAGGAAGTATTTTTGGGTAGAATCCTGTTTATTATATTATTATATGAACGTTATTACTAATCTATTAATTTTTTACTTCGCTTATTTGACAGCGTTTATTTAACCCACTGAGTTTTTTAAGTTAGAGAAAAATTGGAGGCACTTAATCAGAAGCTATGTCAAATATTAAGTTGAGCCCCCAATTAGTGCTTATTGGTGCTGTATGAAACTTTAATTACACCATTATAGTTTTGGGAAATTGACAATTTAAGGTTTTGGTGCTAACTTCATGCTCAGCACCAACATTTTTGAGTGGCCATGAAATGAATATACATACTAATATTCAGTGGTCAATAAGTGCCTATCAGTGCTCTTGGAACCAATAAAAAAACTGTTTTCTTAATATCAGAGATTATCTCCTTTGGTGCTGACTTCACGAGTCGCCATCTATGGATAGGTATGCGAGTCATTCTGTGTAATAGATTCGGCGTCATTTTATTATTGCCTAAAGCTGCTCACAGATATACGACTTGAGAGAAAACGCTTCAGTATACCATTAAATTTATCCTTTTTCATTGGCGTAACTAGAGTTGAGTCATAGATGGTTCACTCCACCAGTCAAGTAAAGATTGCAATTTTTAAATATTTTTTAAATTTTTATTCACATCTTCTTATCAATGAGGGTGGGGGTTACGTTCCCACCCCCCCCTCTCGTGACGCCTATATCCGTTTTCAAACGTTTCATTCAGGAAATCGAGATTCAATCTCCACCTTAGATTAGGGTCTCTGGTCCAAGACCTCAAAGATCTTACGTTTTTGGGCAGACGGTTCTACACATCCCTATTGAATTAATTTCATTTCATTTATTCATTAAACAAATCTCGGTATCAGGAACAAAATGAAAATTCTGGAGTTCTAGAGCGACATTTCGGCGTTATATTTGTATATTTTTTGTGTTAATTTTGATTATTTTTATATACAATAATTTTAAATTTTCTAAGCTTGTTCTACCACATAGTCATTACTAATTTGTTTTTCATTGTAGCCTGAGGAAGGCGAAATATAACGCTGAAACGTCACTCTAGCTAGAACTCCAGAATTGTCATTTTGTTCCCTAAACCGAAATTTGTTTCACCAATTAAAGTCTGGAAGGAACGAAAAAAGTCCATCAACATTGTCATTCCATTTCATTTCTTTCATCAGTCTTGTTCTTCTCTTGGTGATAATATATTTGTTCAATTACTATGAAACCAACAGAGGAGTGTTCGAGGTAAGGAGAAGTAGAAAAAAACCAACTGATTTTCGTGGCCCTTAAACATCATTATTGACATTATTCGTCTATACTTGATCATATGATGCAAATTAATTTTCTGCTAAAACACTTGGCCAGAATTTGAAATGCCATAGTCGAGGATTTGGAAAATGAAGTGAATCAGTATTATAGTTGAAAAATATTCTATTGAATGAGGAGTGAACTCATATTGATCTTGAACATCAATGATAAAACTCTTGTCATACGATAATAAGGTAATTTTGAAGCTCCATGTGTATCTGAAAGAATCGATCACCATAATTCCGAATGTTGGAAAGATGTAGATCAATGGGAAAAATACAATAACCTGTTGCAAGATTACAATGTAGTAAGAAAAGAGAGTCGTCTAAGACCTCCCTCAGGATCTACCCAATGCCCTCATTCCGTAACCAAGACGTCGGGACATACGGAACGGGGAGTAAAAGAGTGAACAGTTCCTTCTTTCAACGAAAACTGTACACTGGATTATCATACTCCGAAACCATATCCATATCTCAATTAATCCGGGTAATGGTCCCTATACACGATCCGGCGGCCTGCAGTCCCAGGACTGTCGATTTGAACTGACAGTCAAGGTCTGTAGCGCACTACACACGATACAGTTAAATCGTAAGACCTGATCTGATAATCGGAAACTGACAGTCCGCGGACTGCAGTCCATCCTTAATTTGACTTTACATGTTCAGTTCAGATCCTCAGTTTTCCAATTGAGGAACTATGAAGTATGTCTCTTGAACGTAAACGAAAATCGACTGCGGCCATGATTGTCAACTGGTTATTCGCCATGATATGAAGCGGTTTTCCTGGACCAATCGATTGAAACTTTGAAAGAATTGAGGGAACATGGTTTTTGTTCCTTGAACTTGATCTGATCTTTTTGAAAATTATTAATTTAATTTTTTCAGTTTTTAGTTTAGTTTTTGTATTTTCTGAAGATCGAAAAAAAAATTTTAAAAAACGTTTTTTTATTCCGAAAAAAAATTTGAAAAGTTTGAATGAAAAACTATTTTCTCGTTTTCTGGCTGAAGTTTTATTGATTGGTTCACCGCCGGCATCAGCGTTACACAAAGCATACCACAAGGAGGTTGCACGGTCGGATTTACGCTTCATTTGTGCTCAAGCACGTGTGTTCATGATTCTTCAGAAATGAGACTGTGGTTCGTCAGCTTCACAGTATTCGTCGATCCATAACTTATTGTTTAAAGAGTGTGTTTATCAGTGTTGAGTGAGTAATTTTTAGAAAAAATGAAAGCCTGTGGTTCGTCAGCTCCACAGTATTTTATGAGAACGGAAAAATTCTACCGCTCATTTTTTTTGCAGGAAAAATTTTTCAGAAATTTCTAAAATTTGTAAAGGCCTTATTTTAGTATTGAAAAGAAACAATCAAATTTTGTCCTGAAAATATCGGAAAAAAAAATTTTTTTTCAGTGAGAATTTCTATTTTTTTCTCGATATTTTCAGAATATAATTCACCAGTTTTTTTTCAATTTTTTATAATCTCCAAAACATTCAAAACTGAGTAAACAGTAAAAAGAAATCAATAATTGATTCTTGAATAGAAGAGGTCAACTTTAAGGAACGAAAACCTTGTTCCCTTAATTCTTTCTAAGTTTCAACCGATTAGTCCAGGAAAACCGCTTCACCGATCGATCTACCGATTTGGGGGGGCCTTTGGGGTATATTATGCTGTAAAAATTTTTCTTAACCTTAGCTTTCCCTCCAATATTGATGACGATACAGTCTGTTAACCAACAAATGGCAAAATGGCATTTTTTTAATTCTTTTTCACATTTTTACTTTATTGAACATGAACGATTTTTGTAGGAAATTTTCTGTAGAAAAAGAAGCCGGCCTGTCAGTTTGATAGGACTCCATTAAATCCGGAGATATCGGCACTTGAGTGAAAAAGGGTCCTTTTGCATTCAAAATGGGATATCTCGAAGACAAATGGCCATCTACGAGGGTGGTGAAAAACAAATTAGACCTGAATAAACAGGCTTTGCATCGGTCTAGCTAAAAAAATTTTTACATGCTCGTAGAGCGAAAATAAAAAAATGAAAAATTTTTCTTCGTGCTTTATCCGAGGATTGCATTGCTGCTGGTACTATGAGAAAAGTTTAACAAATAAGTTCAGTAACCAGACTCTTCAAACTTCAAAAATTGATTTTTTTATTTCTCCATACGGCCATTTTTCACTGAGATACAGCCTGTTGAAAAATACCAAAAATTTGGAAAATTTTTCTGTTCCTTTAATTATTGCGAGAAGTATATAAAGCGAAATTATTCTGTTCATAAGTTTTCTTCCTATTTTATCCAAGGATTTTAATGAAAACACAGATTTCTCCAGAATGGACAAATCTGGATCGAAAGTGGATCGAAAACAATTTTCATTTCTCTAATGATTTTTTTTTACGAAAATATGTCATTATTTTTTGTCTTACATTATTTAGTACTCAAAGCCTTCATGCCAGATCGCTATACTTTATTGACTTATATTCTTGTCCCTCATAAGGGGCTCTTTTCAGATCTTACCAGCATTATGATCGTGAATCAGGCTTCAGTCGACGACTGTGCCTCCAAAATTACCAGCACTGACATAACACATTTAAGTTTTCGTGGCAATATTATTGTTGATGGTCCAGGTTTGAAACCATTCGATGAGGACAATTGGGATTGGATGAAAGTAGGAGATGTGATAATGAGAAATGTTAAGCCGTGCACACGATGCGTTTTCACGAATGTTGATCCAGAAACGGGGTTACGAAACCCGCTGAAAGAGCCAACAAATACATTGTCTACGTGAGTATGAAAAAGTAACCAATGGAAAGTTTTTACATCCTAAATACGCATAAAGAGGTACAATCATAAATAATCAAATAAACGGTCAAGAAATTGTCGGATCCAATACAAAAAAATATAAAAATGAATGTTGTTTGCCTAATTTGAAACAAATTATGTGAAATCTCGATCATTCTAAGCATGGGACAGAATTTGAACAATGTATACCAAGCTGAATAATCAATTGAATCTAGACTATTAGAAAATATTTATGAAAACATATAAAAATGGCTTTAATATCTTTCACAACAACATAAGGAGTATTTCAAAGAACTTCGATGAACTCTCGATTACTCTTTCACAGTTCGAAACGGGGTTCGATGTTATTGTACTTACCGAAACTTTTCAAGTCGATGATGTGAACTTCTATCGGATTAATGGATATCATACAGTGTACAATGAAGGAAAAATAAATAGGAACGACGGCACGTTAGTGTATATTAAGAACAATTACAAATGGACATCTAAAATTAAAAAGTTGTACAACATTTCGGTTATAGAATTGATTGTTCATATAACAGAGAAAGTCTCGGTGCAAATTTTTGCTCTGTATAGACCTCCAAGTGTCAACGAGGTGTTCTTCCTAAAAGAGTTGGAGCGATTCTTGGAGAAAAATTCGAGTAACCATTATCTTTCATTATTTGTGGGGGACATAAATATTGATTTACTGCAATCACGGAATATGAATACTCAGGAGTATCTCAATATAATGTATGAATATGGATACATATCTGCGATAAATAATCACACCAGAGTGCAGGATCAAGCAAAATCATGTCTGGACCATCTTTTCATTAAAGGTACAATATCTTTAGATAATTTACTCCCCATGGTGTGGAGACACAACATAACCGATCATCACCCAATTATATTATGCACCAGAGTTGAAATGGATGCTGCACGAACTCCTCCTTTTAGAAATTTAAAATATCGCTCAGTAATGAATTACAGAGCGCTCAGGAAAAGTCTTACCATGATAGACTGGAGTCCTATTCGTGACGAGAAAAACTGTGATAGATCTATGGATATGTTTGAGGATATAATAATGAGAAATATAAGCAGGTGCACAACTAAAATTAGGATACACAATAGGGATGTAAAACGAAAGCCATGGATAACAAATGGAATAGTAAAATCTATAAATAACAGAAAACAGATATTTAAACAGATACAAAGACAGCCACACAATGTAGAACTCAAAAACTACTACAGAAAATATCGAAATAAGATAAATTACTTAATACAACTGGCCAAAAAGTCCTACGTGAGTGCAAGGATAGGAAATGAAAGAGGGAATGCAAAAAAGCTATGGTCCTGTGTTAGAGATCTCAGTGGAAAAAACAGCGAAAAAACAAACGTGGATTGTTTGAGACCAGATGAAAGTACGATTATCACGGATCAGAAAGAAATAGTCGAGTGTTTCGGAGAGTACTTCTCGCGGATTGGAGTGGAATTGGTAAATAAGATTCAGAAACCTTCCCATAATACAACGAGATCTAAAAGACTTCCGAATTCATTCGGCCTTATTGAAACTTCAGCATGTGAAGTCAAATCGATAATAGATAATCTTAAAACAGGGAAATCTGCTGGCATCGATGGACTCAGGGCAGAACTACTACAAAACGTGAGTGACATTATATCTGAGCCATTGTCAATGATCTTTAATAGATGCATTAAAGAAGGACACTTTCCTGAGAAACTGAAGGTTGCAGTGGTAACTCCAATATTCAAGTCTGGAGATCGTGCACTTCTAACTAATTATAGGCCAATTTCTGTGATATCGGTTGTAGGAAAAATTTTCGAAAAAATTCTGAAGGGGCGAATGGTGAAATTTCTAGAAAAGTATAATATTCTATCCAAAAGACAGTATGGTTTTCAGTCAAATAAATCTACGGAAGACGCAATGGCCAATTTGATATCCAAGATCTACGAAGCATTAGATAAAAGTGTTCCAGTACTGTGTGTTTTTGTGGACTTGTCAAAGGCGTTCGACACCGTTTCACATCGCGACCTGCTTTCAACAATAGAACAGGTGGGATTTAGAGGTAAAACACTAGAATTGTTCAAAAGCTACTTAGAAAATCGGAAACAGATTGTGGTGCTTGGTGGTGAGCAAAGTGCTGAGAGACTTGTGACATGCGGAGTACCGCAGGGGACGGTGCTGGGACCACTACTATTCTGTATATATATCAATGAGCTTTTCAACTTGCCGTCATGTGGAAGTATAACGTCATTTGCTGATGACACTGCTGTCGTGTACACGGGGAGTTCCTGGGATTCCCTCATTAGAGAGGCTCAGGAGGATTTAAGATTAATTTTAGATTTCTTCCGAGAAAAACTACTAACTGTCAACTATGAGAAGACCTCCTTTATGTCCTTCACTAGCTATGTTTCCTCACTTCCAGATGTAGATAAGCTCGTGGTACACTTGGATCACAGAATAATTCACATCGATAGAACTCACTGCACGAAATATCTTGGGATAATAGTGGATTCGCACTTACGATGGGATTACCAGATTGAAAACTTATGTTCTAAATTGAGAAGACACCTAGCCTTATTTAGACATATGAGAAATTTTTGTGGATTGGCTGATCTGCGGGTTCTTTATTTTGCTCTGGTGCAGTCGTTGCTTTTGTATGGTATTCTAGCTTGGGGAGGAGTGGAGGCAGTTCACATAAAAAAGTTAGAAATTGTACAGAAAAGAATCCTCAAGGTAATCTATAGGAGGAAAGTCACTCACCCAACAGATGAATTGTACAGAGAGGCAGCTGTACTTGATCCAAGACAATTGTTCTGTAGGAGCTTTCTGCTCTACTATAAATATAAAACTAATCATAAAACGATAGATCATACAGTTCAAACAAGATACGCCCTTGGGGGTCACTCAATACCAAGAGTGCACAAGACAATTGGCCAAAGAACTTATACATATTTGGCCCCGCGAACCTATAATATCCTGCCAGACAATGTAAGGGAGTTGAGGTCCTATAATTCATTCAAGAAAAATATAACAAATTGGATGCTCCTTCGGCCTAGAGCTACAGTGGCTAATCTGGTAGACCTAAAAAATGCTCCCATCAGATAGTACTCTACAGATTGATGATGGTATGTTCCTCGAAAAATCTGTTGCGAAAAGTTCCTTCTAGGATATTTACGTAGTGAATAATTGAAGATTTGATATACTTACCATACACAAGGATTTTCCTTTCATGGTACTCAATTGATTCAATATTATTTTGCGATGTTTATTCTGCATTTTGAACTTTATTTCCATTTTGATTAATGTGAATGTTGTCTGATTACTTTGAATTATTTGTAACGTGAAAAATTGGTGAATAAAGTATTATTATTATTATTATTATATGCTGTTCTAGTTTGAAGGACTGGTTTGCGGTCTTACCACATATCGTCGGTCCAATGCCAGTCACGAATGTGCTTTTTCATGTTTCGAGAAAAACGTGTTTTAAAAATTTAAGACAGTGCTATAAATAGAGATTTTATTTTGTGGCACAGGCTGGAAGTAGGAGAGGGTATAAGCAAACTCTTCCGCGATTTGGGCATTGATACTATTAATATAATTGCGACATAGGTAGGTACTCCAAATGAGCGAAAATCACATTCGTGACTTTAGACCGACTATATTATGTATGTATTATGTATCTAACAGTTCAAAAATTTGCTTTTAAGTATCATAATTTTATACTATTAACTATCAAACACAAAATCAAAATACTGCATACATATTATAATTTCAATGGATTTTTCGGGTATAAATAGAAAAGGGGTTCTTACTGTGATAATTACCAATTCTTCGCTTACTTCATCAGTGATTGGAAATGAATGATGTATTCAATGATACGAAATCGAAGTAATCTGAGTAAGAGCAATCCATTAGGGATATCTCAGAATAAAATATGGTTACAATTTGAAACCATCGATTCAGGGCGTTTTTGATGGAAAAATTTCAGAAAAGTATTTTTGATTAAGTACCGGTATAATGTATCGTCCATTGGCACCATGACCTTATTAGTCCGTATATGCAGTCTTACAAATTCATAATGCTGTACATCAATTACTTTACTCAGAAAGTTGATGGTCTCACTTGATTTCAAAATTTTCAAATATCCTGATATATTTCAAATCTGTGGTCTCAACGACCCCAGTTCAAATAACAATGTTAACTTTTCAATTATCGGTTTTTGTGATATCGTGATATGATTTAAAATTCGTCATTCAGACCACCTATTCGAAATTCTTTGTTGTGCCATTTACATTTACTTATTTTATTCGTTCTCAAATCTTACCTGGAACTTTATAAGGTCCGTTTGCCAATACACTAAATTGGGAACTACATTGAGTACTAAGTCGCAAATCAGATGCGTGCGCATAATAATTATTCGTATTTATCATGTGTGCGCATCTGATTTAGGACTAAGAGCTTGAATTAGTTCCTAATTAAGCGTAGTGGCAAGCGGCCCTTAATGTAGAGAATGGCAAAATGAAAAGAGGCATCACTGATACTTGATGGAAATCTAGTTTCTGATCCAATTGTCGTCGTTTCGCTAACACTCCTTCACTGTTGCTTCCAGAACGCTGACCGAGTATTTTAGAGGATCAGTGTCGAGGTTTTGCACGGCTACACCAATGAATCACTCTACATTTTTCTTCCACGCGGTTACAGGTGTCGAAGTAGGTGTTACTATAAGAGCTCTCAACAATAAAGGATAAAGGTAGTATAGGCATGGACTTTATATCAGCAAGGGTGATGAAAGTAATCAATGGCAGTATTTCCGACCATTTCGCTTACCCGATAAATCTGTCAATATGTTCCAGTACGTTTCCTGATATTTTGAGGGGATGTTTATGAAAACTTGGACGGGGGAAGTGCGTAGCTACGATATTGTTCGATATAACAAAAGCGTTTGACTCTTAGAGTTTCTCTTTTTTGCTTAGTAAATTCTATACCTTAGTTTTCTGGAGAACTTTTCTTGACTGGTTGAAAAGTTTATGTTTCCAATCGTAATTGTATGTGAAAATTGATATTTCCCACTCGGATGAGTATGAGGTTGATGTTGGCGTCCCACAGTGCTCAGTATTTGGACAGGTGTAATTTTAATTATTTAACGATTTACCAGTACACGTAATTTCAGCCATTATTGCCCTATGCGCGGATGATTCTTCATTTTTTATTGTAGCACGGAATCTTGAAGAACTGAATGTTTGCTAGTTGGTGTGATGAAAATGGAGTGATTGTTAATGTCTAGAAGACTATTTCCATTCTTTTCAGTCTGTAAAAATGGCACAAAGGTTTTTCTTGCTATATCTCACAAGGGTGTTTCCATTTCCTCTGAAAGCTGCACATAGTTTTTAGGCATCTACATTGATGATGGTTTGAGATGGAGAAATCATATAGATGCGGTCTGTAAAAATGTTGAATTGCTCCTATTTTGCCATTAATAAAATTAAGTTTATTAATGTTCATGCTATCCGCATATAGCTTATAACATACTGATAAGGGGCAGTACCTACGTCTGAGCTTAGTAGAGTTCTCGTTTGATAGAAAAAAATTATAATGCTGATATTTAAAATTCATCTACGGATATCCTGTCAACCATATTCCAGCGACAATAAAATAATAACCGTAGTTGGAGTTTACCTGTTAAAATGTCTTCTCTACACTAAATAAATGAGAGGAATTTGAGGAAGCTATCAAGTTACCCGACAAGAGGTGTAGATGTTTTAGTTATCCCTGCACACAAGATATCGAAACGAAATATGAACAATCAGGGAATCAGTTTTTTTAATTATCTGCCAGTCTCTATAAAAACCATGAATTTTGAATTATTCAGAAAAACAATGAAGAACTTATTGCAGAAGAAATGCTATTACTCCCTGAGAGAATATCTGGAGGACAATGACTTAGGATTGTCAAGTTGTTCCTAAATTACTTGTAGTGTTTTGTTGAAACCGTGGGCGCCTGCAGAAATTTTTCTCAGGAGGGGGCCAAATCAGAATTTGATGGGGCGAAGACGACATCAGTATCTCGTTTTGCTCAAAAACAATAGGGGGATCAAAATCTCGGGGGGAAGACGGCCCCCTCTTCCCACGGTTGAGATTTTTCTTTTCTTTATTCTCCTCTCATTAAGACTTGACCTGTACCTTATTGTCTGAAAGGTTATATAAATGTTATTATTATTATACATTCGCAACTCTCCCAACCAAATTATATGAAAACTACTTGAGTAAAAGATGGTACTATCAAAAACAGCCTGTTATGAAAATATGCAGAATATCATTTATGTATGTTATCGATACATAATAATGATTTAGGTTTTGTTATAGTTACAGGATGAGTAAAGGTCCAGAAAATGTCCCTGTCATGGGTATCCACATGGAAGTGAAAGGAAATGGTATAATTAGATGTGGAGATCCAGTTTATGTGGGATGTGATTGAAAACATGTAGATCTTTATTTAACTGTTTATTATACCATCGACGATGTCATAGATAAGTTGTTGAATAAATTGGCTTACTTTTTCTAAAACAACTAAGTGAATTTTTTCTACTCGTTTTGTCCATATCACAGTGGTATTTCCATATTGACGACACAGACCTTAGATTGTATATCTCTGAGGGATATGTAATCTAAGACACAGTTGAATAGTATCATTTATAAAAAGGAAATAAAATTTATTGAAAAATTCATGGAAATATTCACCGAAATGGAAGTACAACGTGTGACGTTGTGGTGTGTATGTACATACTATATGTATTTATCGTAATCTTTTATATGGCGCAGATAATACAAAATAGTTATGATAGTGCTTACGAGGACGAAAGAGAGATATCATAGAGATTTTCAGAAACATTGCACATTACCCTAAAAGTTTATAAATACAACGAAGTAAAAATTCCCTAAACTATCAAACTAGTATGAATATGCGTTTGAGTGATGGTGAGCACAACATTCTATATTATAGAAATGATAAAATTTATCTTTGTAACGTGCAACCCATGAATATTTAAAATAATGTGCTCTACCATTTCTAAAAATAATATTATATCTTGAGCCAATACAAGTTTTCATTTATTTCATTTCAAATATGTTATACGAATATTGTATTCTGGTCAGTAACCAGGAACTGAATTCGATATTCTTCCATCACTTTCATCAAATTCAAAGTCTTTCTACCAATATTTTCGATCGGTTTATCTACGGAAAAATTGATATCACGATTCACTTCATTTGAAACGTCTTATATGCGATCGAATTAATGGACTTCTTCAAGAAATTGAGACACAAAAAAGCCAAAAATGAAATATTGCCATAAGTTAGCGATATACAATTCAAAAATACCGCCAAAACGACGACAAAACATGGTGGACCATTGACAGTTTTATAATGCCTTGTCGCCATTGTGCGAATAAAGTCACTGTAAACGATTTGAATTTTTGCGCCATCTTTGAAAACATAACAAAACTGACCAGATATCAAATTTAACGGAACCGGTAGTTTGGTTAGTTCAGTATCTGGGTCATAGATGTCGCCATGCGGATAAACTTATCGAAAAATGTAGTTCGACGGCTCAAGCGTAGATGACGCTACAAGGTCTTTTTCGATACTTTCGTGACTATTCAAATTGAATAAAGTCACTGTATTTTTCGTTACACTATATTTTTCCTTACACTATATTTTTCGTTACAGTGACTTTATTCAATAAAAGTCACTGCATTTTTCGTGATTTACCACTGGTCAAATATCCAATGTTTACAATGCATTGAGTGAACTATCATTGATTTTTCGGAAAAATTTATGAAATAGTGTCATTGCATTTTGAAAACCTGCCTACATATGAATATCATTTTGTTTTAATGTTTTTCTAGTTGCTATAGTATCCGTTAAACGTGAGATCGGATTTTACAATGTCCATGATGATTCAAATTATTAAAATGACTGAAATGTTCTGGGAAATCAAAAATGAAGACAAAAAAATCATCATTGGTAATCAATCTTATCTTATTCAAACAATTGAAAGATTCGTACAAATTATTCATTTCCAGTTCCAGTTAACTATACTATATTTCAATAATCGTGACATTTTGTTCTGATTGTTTATGTCTTCTTATGGTTCTTTGAATTCATTTCATTGCGATGAGTATGTATTTTCTTTGTCAGTATCAAATTTTGTTCTTTTTTGTATTACTGAGCAATGTTCATTAATTTCAGGGTTTATGGGTTCTCACCCCTCCCTTTACTTGTATAATAATAATAATAATAATAATAATAATAATAGTAATAATAATAATAATAATAACTGAATCTGAAAAAAGAACTGACAAAAATAGGATTGAATGAAGTAGAGAAGACCATACTTACGGCACAGAAGGCTGCAATCCTGGGAACGTGTAGAACTGTCCGGCGTGTGTTAACGAACGATTGAGCTGTTGATTCATGCGAAACCCAGCTTAGTTGGAAACCACCCCACGAAAGTGTGATTAAAAAAAAAAAAAATAATAATAATAATAATAATAATAATAATAATAATAACTTTAATTGATATTGCACACCCCCTGGATCATAACCTACAAAAAACAATAACAGAAAAAATCAGGAAATACACAGACCTTGCCGAAGAAATAAGGTCAATGTGGAAGATGGAAAAGGTTTATATACTACCCATTGTCATTTCGGTCACAGGACTCATACCATAGGAGCTGCCGAAAGAATTGAAAAAACACGACTTGCCTGCCCATTTGATAACAGAAATGCAGAAATCAACGGTAATGGAAACATAATTGTGACGTTTCGAGCATTAAGAGGATTTTTCGGCTTCGATCTTGCTCATCTCTTTGAGTTGAACGCCAACCATCTCAGGGGGCATGATTTGAAACTCGTGCGGGAGAGATTCCATTCGAGAGCCCGTCAACACTTTCTCAGCAATCGGGTATTTGCTTGTTGGAATCAGCTTACATCTCATGTTGTTGGAGCTCCGTCAGTCAACGTCTTCAAGAATCGGTTCGACATCTGGAGGACAAGTGTTCTTCGGTAGTTTTTTATATTCTGGATTTTTTTTCTTTGTTTGTTCATTGCCTGTGTTTTTTTTTCTCATTAAGGTTTCAATTATATTTTTTCAAGAGTTTTATAGTCACACCTGTACTCAACTCTGTATCTGTTTAATAATAATAATAATAATAATAATGTAGGATTGTGAGGAAAATAATAAAGGAATAAAAAACGTCAACAAGGAATGAGTTTGCGAAAGCCCTTATTACCTTTACCCATGCAAACACCTAAGCATGAGAATTGCGGAAGATAATAATAATAATAATAATCAAATAACACTTGTGAAATTATTCTTAACCCTTAACCGCAGAGGAAACCATATCTGGTTTGACACTTTTCCAGTTGATTTTTTCTGGAAAAAATTGAAATCTAATGTATAAACCCTGATGGATTTTATTTGTTATATATCATTAACCAAAACAAAATGCATCTATTTTGTTTATGGTCATATTCCTCTCATATATAATCTCACTCTACCAGACATTGTTTGTGATTGTTTATATGCATGTGCGTCTCTCCACTTAGCAAGAAGAATTAGGAATGAACAGATGAGTTTCTCAAGCAAAAAAAATATTTTGTTGTGCGACATTTCCTTTAGTTTGTATTCATTACAATAGATTTTCACTTTCTTTTCAATTCCATGCATTTTCAACACCAATTGTTTCAAAACCATATCTGGGTTCGTATGCATTCGTATCTTTCTTTGCTTAGACATATATGGTTTCTCATGCATACGAGAATATAGTTTCGTTTTAATTTGCCCCAAGTTTCTTTATGTGGAGCTACCTTTTCCTTTCTTGGTGACAGAATATACCCCGATGAGCGGTTTTTTGGACAAAATAAGCATACTTACGCGATATCTGAACATGACCTAAGCAATGATGAATTGATTTCTTATATCCTCCTCTTCATTTATAAGCAATGTTTCCCACATTTCAACGAAAACTCTAAATTAATTCCAATTTGTGAAGGACACGATCAACTATTCAAAGTTTGTTCTCTGATAGAAAAAATTCGACAGCGCCTATTGATAATTCCAAAGGAAAAGTATGAAGCGGTAGATGAGCAGATGATATCTACCAAACGCACAAACTCAAACATTATAATCCAGCAGAGCGGGATAAATGGAGTTATAAATACCAAGTTTTGAGTGGAGCCTCAGAATTTCATAAAATTCTCCATTACTTGAATTTATGTCAATATGATAAGGTTTTGATAGAAATAATCATATGTACTTAGTGTGCATACGAAACCATATATGTCCACAGGGTTTGAGGCTTTGATGCATACTAACCCATATATGGTTTCTGAAAAAAAATTAAATGCATGTAGTTTCTTACGAAAAAAAAAGTTATTATTCATTTTGAAGCCTCAATAAAATCCCCAGAAAAAATTTTTTTTCAATTATTTAATATATCATGCAGTAAAGGGCTGATGGACCAAGGCCAATAAGCCCGGACGACTCGTTCGATTTCGATTCATTGATGTTTCAAAACTTCATTTAATATGAGAGTCCATTGGCGGTAGTCTTTCTTTAAACGATCATCCTTCTCATTGCACTCATTTGATAAACAAATGTATGTTCAAGCACAAACCGCGAAAAAACATTTTCCTCGGTATACCTTGGCGCCATTTACTTCGTGTATCGCAGCAAGTAGAAACAATTAAGAAAGTTGTAAAAAATTATGTCACCAACAATATTATCCTCACAAGTTTTTCAAACACCTACAACTCCCGAGAGAAATGAAATCCAGAGAACTTCTGAGATTTTTCGAAAAGCCAAAATTTCTCAAGTTCAGCTTTTCAATTGCTCTTCCAACCATATCCCCAGAAGAATTATATATTTTTCGGACATATTTATATTATTATTCGCTTTATCTGAAAAATGTCCACTTGATCCCAAAATTTATTGCAACCCTATCTGAACGTTATTTGATCCTTTCATCGCCAGTACACCCAATAAACGTAAATTATTCATATTATTCTCGAGATATATGAGATAGGTACATACAGGGTGAGTCTTTGACTTGTACATATTTTCAAACTATAAATTGTTGAGGTCAAAAGAAATATTTTTTTGTATAGCATTTTTTCTGATTCAGCCTAGATAAAAAGACATAGCCATCTTAAACTTTCATAATGAGCTATGCCACCTCTGGAAATATGACACTAAAATTTTTCCGTGCATTAGATCTAGGTACCACCTGAACCTTCGAGAAAATGTAGCAGAAATTTAATTCTGCGAATCTTCTGAACAGAATTATATTCAGCCAAAGTAACCAATTTTTTTTATTTCGCAGATATCAAGAAAAATATTTTTGTTTTACAAAATGGCGAAATATTCAATAAATCGCAAGGGTCGGGATCATAGAATTTCTGCTATAATTATGGAATGGAATGGTATATATTGGACATAACGAAAAAAATAAAACATGTGAGTTAAATTTTGTATTCGTAAAAGATTTGCCACATAAATGAGAACCTATATTCCGAAAATCATTTCTTTCGATGAAATTCACGAGATATATTCGAAAATTACATTTTTTTATGGATTTTCAACAGCCTGTATCTTTCTAATAGCCGAATCGGAAGAAATAGTAGAGACAAAAAGTTTTTCTTTTGACCTCAGGAATCTCCCGTTACAATATATGTACAAGTCAAAGACTAACCCTGTATATACCTATATACATACAATTTTTGAAACCCTCAATAGACCAACAATATTATACCAAAAATTTTCAAGCCATAATTGCGATATCACGAATTGTTTAAAGGCTTGAGAGGTCGAACATGCTTTAAATAGAAGAATCGTCACACTATTTGATATTTCAGTCATTGTTGAGAATCCTTTCTCATTCTTTTCAACAAAACTATTGTAGTACTTCTCTCAATAATTATATAAAAACTTATTTCTTCAATTGAAAGATTTTATCTCTGAAAGAATATGTATTTACTCTAAGGTGAATAATCCTGCTTTATTATTTCAACAGTCCGCCCTCTTCCCGAGCGCACACCACTGTATGACTGCAAGAAGATGACGAGATAACAACCTGTCATCCATCATAGTTTTGAGAAAGGACGCTTCTTTACCAGCTGGACAGCCGCCTTGATTTTAGCCTTGTTTTAGATAATGAAGCTGAAAAACTTATAAAAAATCGGATATTTAGTCAGAGTTGATGAAGCGATGCCAATTACGATGTCGATGCGGCAACTATCAGATTGAAAAATTGTCAATCGCATGTTGCTATGTTTTCTTTTTTTTCGACTCGTGATCGATCTTTCCGATGATATGCTGGTATTGAAAGACAACAGATAAAATGATACGAAGAAGTGAGAGTGAAGAACTGACCATCTACTCGAAGTAGTAGTGAGACATGCTAATTAACTCTCAGTGGAGGTTTTTATACGAGATGGTAATATCATAGCGAGCTTTGATATTTTTTAGCTCTCGGTTTTATATGCAGAGTTTCCACATTTGCAATTTCATTTACCTACGTGGAAATAGTTTATAACACAACCTGAATTGATGGAAGTCGCTCAATATAAAAAAGACTTTGTACATTCCAATAAAAGAAAAGTTTCTCACAAGAATCGAGAAGCAATATCCACAACAACTGAATACTTATCGCAATGACGGTATAGAAATATTTAAAATTTTACATTTGAATACCCAGTAATTTTGAGTATAGATTATATCATATAGGTTAAAGGTCAATCATAATCCCTTGCTTTTTTGTGAAACAAAACATTGGCTGAAATATCAAGGGCGTCGTTAGGAATTTTTTCTGGGGAAGGTAAAAAAAAATGGGATTTAGTTTATTGTCATGATATGTTCCTATGTAATGATTGTATGACTTATTTTTTCTTTATTATTGTCATTTTCCTGGGGGGGGAGTAATTATACCCATTGCCCCCGTATCGACGCTAATGTCTCTTTTTATATTCATTGATCATAACTTTTTGAAGAGTGGGACACAAAGGTTTGGCAAGAATTGTCTAGAGGTAGCAAATCAATGTGTGGAACAAAGATGTCTGAACAAAACCAGGCGCGCAACTCGCAATAAATAGAATAAATACTTCTCCACTTCTACTATTCACGGTACTATAAAATTTCTAAAACGACTCGAAATTCGATTTTCTGGACGTTGTATATACGCACTGAAACAATATTTATTTTGAAAAAATTTAAAATGTATTTGGGTGTAGAGACCAGTAATATACAGGGTGAGTCTTTTACTTGTACATATATTTAAACCATATATTCTTCAGGTCAAAAGAAATACTTTTTTCGTATACCATTTTTTCCGATTCAGCGTATATAAAAAGATATAGCCATTTTAAACTTTCATAATGAGCTATGCCTCCCCTGCAAACATGACACTAAAGTTTTTCTGAGCGTCAGATGTACTAGCTGAACCTTCGAGAAAATGTATCAGAAATTTTATCCTCTGAATTTTTTGATCAAAGTTGCATCCAGGCAAAGAAACCAATTTTTTCAATTTCGCTGATATAGATTTATTTAAGTCATCAATTACTCGGAAAATGCGCATTTCACGAGATTTCATGAAGAATACTTTTTTTCCAAAATGGCCAAATTTTTATTAAATAGCATCTAACTTATTTTCAGAATTTGGGACCATAGAATTTTTGGCATAATTATGGAATGTATTAGTATATATCGGACATAATAAAAAAAATGTAACATGTGAGTAGAATTTTGAGTTAGTGAAAGATTTGCCACAATAATGAAAATCTATAGGTATTCTGAAAATCACTTCATTCGATAAAATCATTCACGAGATATATTCGAAAATTAAATTTCTTTATGCATTTTCAACAGCCTCTATCTTTCCAATCGAGCCGAATCGGAAAAGATGGTAGAGACAAAATATGGTTCTTTTGACCTCAGGAATCTCCCGTTAAGATATATGTACAAGTCAAAGACTCACCCTGTATAATTACTGAAATGGTATTCGAAAGCTCACAGGTCAACAACTTCCATCCGTTCAGAAAGTATTAAATACTTTTAGTTTTTTTGAAAAATACGCTCACATTAACAAATGTGGTAAATGCTATTATCAAGATGATGAAGATATCCATCCTATTCCAGATCGAGGGGGATATGGATGTAAGTACCTCGGTAGAATATTCAAATTTCTCATGAAATTGGCATTCTGGACCGTACAGTTATATATATATATATATATATATATATATATATATATATATATATATATACAGGGTGAGTCGGGAGAAACGGACCAAACTTCAGGTGTGTATTCTATAGCTCGAAATAATATAATGTTGTTATCCGATTTTCATTTGTTCTCAAACTACAGCGTCATTATAAAGAACAACATTTTCTATATTAAAATAGTTTCATTTATAGCATTATTTTAATAAATGCACGAAAATCCCGCCATTAACCTCGAAACACATTCGTCTGCGAAGGGCTCTCGATGCTTTTCTGATTGATTCGTGATTTTCTTCAAAAAGAAATGCCGTATTTCTAATGCGTCGAATTAGTGCATCCCGAGTGTCAACTTTAACTTTGTATACATCGTTCTTGAAGCAGCCCCACAAAAAATAGTTCAATGGTGTGAGGTTTGGAGCTCTTGGAGGCCAACTAATACGACCACAGCGACCAATCCATAGTCCGAGAAACTCTTGATCTGAATATTGGTTGACCTTATTTAAATATTCTAATTACCCTATAGTTTGAAAACAAATGAGAATCGGATAACAACATATGAGTTTTTTGGAATTATTTCGACCTACAGAATACACACCTAAAGTTTGGTCCGTTCCTCCCGACTCACCCTGTATATATCCGCTCTATAGCGTTAAACGCCTTGCGGTGCCCAGTCTCCATCTCTGTCTATTTTCCCAATCTCCTGGTCTAAGACCTCTTTCAGACATTGCTTCGATCACTCCCTGTATCCAAGTTACTTTCAGTCTACCCCGTACAGTTACGCAACATATTTTAAGAAATAAATCCATTGAGGGTGAAAAAAGAATTATTTGGACATGATTTTTGGGCCATCTTGTTGTAGGACCTCTGGTAATTAATGGGAGCAAGCTGAATGGCTCAAAGCATCTGCGTATTTTAAAACCCAAAGTTATAGCAACTGTGCTGCACCATCACGTAGATTTCGAAGAAATTTGGTTCGAGCAGGGTGACTGACATGCTCATAATGTATGGCCAGTGCAGGAATTTTCTAATTATTTCAATATTTCCTGAAAGTCTTACTTGCACCACAAGTACCATACCCGGGCCAGCAATTTATACCTACTCCTCCCGAATTTTTTTAGTGGGTTCATTCAACACTAAAAGTATTCGTACGATGAAAATATTCGAATAAACTCTGGATGCACTCAATGATTTATATTTAATTTATTTCTCTTGATAGGGTTTTATACATCAAGAGAAATAAAATAAATTTGAATCATCAAGTGAACCCATTTGAGCGAGTTGAATAATATACAAGAGCTATAACATCTGGGAGCGGGGTACCATATCGACCAAGCAACGGTAGAATTGGTTAGAACCTTCACCAAGGTGATAACAAATGAACCTTTTTTTATCTGAGTGCGTCGCTAGGAATTTTTTCTGGGGGGGGTTGTTTAAAAAAGACTAGGACATAGTATATTGTTAAGATATGTTCCTATGTAATGATTGTATGACTTAATTTTTGCGAGTCAGGATTTAATAGATAATAGGGGTATACACCCCTCCTCCCGTATTGACTCCAATGATTCATACATCATACATTTCATATATTAGAATAGTATATTGCATAATTAGTGGAAAGAGCAAGCATAATAATCCGAAACCATTGTGATACGCTCTTCCCACGAATTATACATACTATTTTTTTTCGATCATTGATTTAAATTTAAAAAATTTATTAAGAAATATTTCATTCAAGATGTAATCAAGCAAGTTTAAATAGGTTTCTCTATGGTCATATTGAAATATAAAAGTGGTAACCATGGAAATTATTTCGTTATGACAAAAGAAGAATTCAAAGATTATAGAGTATGAAGATGGGAAACGAAGCGACTACAGTGATGTGAGCGACATTATACAGGGTCTTTCACGAGGAACCTCACCCATATTTATACGGGAAACTACTGAACGTATTTTCATGAAATTCAGCACTTATAAGTATTTCACGATGCTGATGAAATCTAAAATATTTTCAAGGCATGAGCACCTCCGGTTTTTCCGGAAATGACGTCAACTTCCGTTTTTCAAATTAGAACACCATTTTTTTATTGCAGAAATAGATTCCTTAGAAAATTTCAAGTTATTTTGATGTAATATTTTTCAGTTTTGGTTGGAAAATTCTCCCTGAGCGGGAAAATTCGAAAAAAAAATCGAAAATAGAGCTCCGCTGAAACAAGAATAACTTCGAGGTTTTTGGATGGAAAATTTTCATTTTTGGGATTTTTCAAGACGTAAGATTGATGTATCCACTTTAAAAATCGAAATCGCGATTCATGATACAGGGGGTGAAAAAATCGCTTTCAAAGTTAGGGATGACAAAATCGTGAAAAATCAATTTTTTCAAATTAGAACCCCATTTTTTCATGGCAGATATTGAATCTACGTTAAAAAATAATGTGAGTGTATGCATCACACCCTTGCCCTAAAGTAGATATTTTCTGAGTTATTCACAAAAAACTGTTTTTCGTCTTGAATTTTCAGCTATTTCTTTTCCCTTCACGCCAAAAAGATGAAATTTTCAGGAACTGTTACTTAAACCATGTTTTAGATTTTACTACCCTAATATGCAAGAGAAAAAAGTTACAGGTTGTTCCTAAATAGATGGCGAATTTTGATTCGAATTTGTATCGGAAACCTCTTTATTTCAACTAATCGGCCATCGGTTTTCTCTCCAGTGATAAATAAATAATTCCTTATGAACCATATGCAAAAACTTACCATGTTTTACATTCTTTTTTTTTAATGATAGATATCATTAATTACATCTGCCAAATTCCTCTTTATTCAGTCGCATTTTGTGTTTACTATTAATTTGGTGATAATTCGTATTAAGTTATAAAATCGATCACTATGCCTAATTTTACCGATGAAGATTATTTAAATCTCATTCTACTTCATGGAGAATGTAATAAAGTTGTAGATAGAACGATTCGACTGTTCATTGAGAAGTTTCCTGACCGACCCAGACCAACGAGAGATACCATTAACAGAACCATGACAAACTTGAGAACTGTCGGATCTTTCGTTAAGAAAACTATACACAGAGAAAAAAGTGTAGTAGAAGATGAGAACAACGAAATTACAGTTCTTGCATATTTTCGTGTGAATCCTCAAAATTCTCTCGAAGATGCCGAGATTGATCTGGGATTATCTCAATCGAGTGTTTGGAGAATATTAAAAAAACATAAAATGCACCTATATAAATTCAATAGGGTACAGCATTTGAAGGAAACTGATTTCGTCAGGAGAACAGAGTTTTGCGAAGCTATGATGATTCGATTTCAAGAGAATGAAAACTTTTTGGACTGTATAATTTGGACAGATGAATCTAAATTCACAAAGAATGGTTCTTTCAATAGGCATAACAGTCATTATTGGGATGAAGAGAACAACCACCACTTCATACAATGGAACTTTCAAGAGACCTGGAGTTTCAATGTTTTTTGCGCCATCAAAAATAATGCAATTCTCGATGTTCACATTTATGATGGGACTTTAACTGGTAAGATAGAACACTACACATGTTTGCATTATTTAAAGAATGTTCTCCCTTAGGAGATAGATATTCTGACATATTGACTCCAATAATTGAGCCGCTAGTACAGAACCATAATGACTTATGGTATCAACAAGATGGCGCGCCTCCACACAATTCACTCAATGTGTCAAATATCCTCTACAGGCTATTTGAAGATCGATGGTTGGCGAACAATGGTCCACATCTTTGGCCACCACGTTCTCCCGATTTAACTCCTTTAGACTATTATGTTTGGGGTAGGATAAAAAAATATTGTCTACTCAACTCCTCTGACTGATAAAGAGGACTGCATAGAACGAGTCAGAAATGCGTTCAGGTTTGTTTAGATTTTTAGATTCATAGTTTTGAAACTCAATTTGGTTTTTAAACACTTTTGCAGATCTCTTCCTCCCGATGAAATGAGAAGAGCAACGCACGAAGCATTTCTGAGACGTATAAATAAATGTCTAGGAATTAACGGTCAAAACTTTGATCATCTTCTCTAGTTATAACTGCGAGAGTTTGCCATGGTTCTCCTTATAGTAACTTGAAGTCGGTTTCAAGAAGGGGTGAAAAATCTACAGCATGGTTCAAATAACAGTTCCTGAAAATTTCATCTTTTTGGCGTGAAGGGAAAAGAAATAGCTGAAAATTCAAGACGAAAAACAGTTTTTTGTGAATAACTCAGAAAATATCCATTTTAGGGCAAGGGTGTGATGCATACACTCACATTATTTTTTAACGTAGATTCAATATCTGCCATAAAAAAATTGGGTTCTAATTTGAAAAAATTGATTTTTCACGATTTTGTCATCCCTAACTTTGAAAGCGATTTTTTCACCCCCTGTATCATGAATCGCGATTTCGATTTTTAATGTGGATACATCAATCTTACATCTTGAAAAATCTCAAAAACGAAAATTTTCCATCCAAAAACCTCGAAGTTATTTTTGTTTCAGTGGAGCTCTATTTTCGATTTTTTTTTCGAATTTTCCCGCTCAGAGAGAATTTTCCAACCAAAACTGAAAAATGTTACATCAAAATAACTTGAAATTTTCTAAGGAATCTATTTCTGCAATGAAAAAATGGTGTTCTAATTTGAAAAACGGAAATTGACGTCATTTCCGGAAAAACCGGAGGTGCTCATGCCTTGAAAATATTTTAAATTTCATCAGCATCGTGAAATACTTATAAGTGCTGAATTTCATGAAAATACGTTCAGTTGTTTCCCCTATAAATATGGGTGAGGTTCCTCGTGAAAGACCCTGTATAGAGATTATTAGAAGGCTTTTGTCAATTTTGAAAGAAATAGGGTCGGTATCACAAAACTTTAATTGTGCGATAAAAAACCTATCGTAAATTCGAACCAATCGAATCACTCGTTTTGAAATTTCCACGAATTGTGGTGGCTCCAATCAATTTAACGGTACAAACAAAGTTTTGTGAAACCGACCTATACTTGAATAAATATTTTTGCTGAATAACGATTGTATTGTCTCGTATGCAAGTATTTTGTGTGTTTTTTCTGTTATGAATTTTGTGTTAGAAACTGGCCGACATTCGAAATGCATGGTGATTAATTGCAGAAATAATAGAAAGAATGATCTTGAATGTGCATTCTTTTCATTAAAAAAGAGAATGGAAATGTAAGTTTTGAAATCCGTATCATGTAACGGTCTTGTTCATTACTTTTTATTTTCAGTGTTGTCAAATGGATAAAGGTTTCGGGGCAAAAATATATTGTTCTGGATAATTTGTTTGCGAATCGAATTTTCTTCGGTCTCATTCATTAGATCAAAAAGTTCAACTCATAGAGGCACTGGTGGTCAGAAGAACGACTTATAGAGGTCTTCCAGCAGTTCGACTCATCTACTAGACCCTCTAGACTCATTGAGGTTAAAATACACTGGGTAAGATATGTATGAATCGGGCCCAGAACAACTGTTTGATTTATCGACGTTCGATTTATCGAGAGTTCACTGTATGAATAACTTCTTGAAATTGTTATAATAATTCTCTAATATGTGAACAAATTTTTGAAATGTTCTCAATTTCATGATTATTGTATTGTAGTTGATTTTACACAATCATTTCAAATTAAAATATAAAGAATCCAAAACGTATTTCATTTGATTCAAAACAATGTGTTTGTGTGTGAAAATATAATCCTGATCAAAAAACGGAGCTCTGCTTTTGTTTTCTCTGAAAGATCGACAAAGAATACTCATTTTAATGGAAATTTATGAAAAGTATAATTCGAATTTCTCGCCTATTGAAATAGTTTTCTGTACTGAATTATGTTTTCAGCGCCATCTAGGTGTCAAAAGTAAGAAACTAGCCAAAAATCGTAGTCGGATTTTAGTACCACAGATGTAAGGGAGTTTCCTATCTTTCTAACTCTATATAATCTTTGGGATAGAGTTTTCGGGGCAAAAATATATTGTTCTGAATAAAGCATAAGGAACTCTTGCTTGGCTGACATACAGGTCTTGTTGTACACCTCTGATATTTTTGTTTTATTGTTGTTCAAACATTCTGTAATTAATATACAGATAAGAATAATCTGTAAATTACGATATGACCAGTCTTGTCGTGGTTTTTTCAAACAGAAAGGAGTTCTCACCATCTATGCTCTATATATACAAGAATGCCTTTTATTCTTGCATAAAAACAAACAATTTTTCAAACAATATGAAAATTCAAAGATGCGTTATGATACACGAACATTATGTTATAACCTTCCCAAATGTAAACTAACCACCACCCAAAAGCAAATGGAATTTAGATGTCTGAAAATGTTCAACACTTTACCAAATGAGATTCAAGGAGAGCATAATTTCAAATTATTCAAAAAAAAATTATTTAAGTTTTTATTAAACAAGGAACCCTATTGTATGGATGATTATATGATTGGTTAATGTTAATTGCTTTTGTGACACTATTTTCTTTTATATTGGTATATCCTTTGCATGTATCAAATAATTGAAAATAAAGATTATTATTATTATTATTATTATTATTATTATTATTATTATTATTATTATTATTATTATTATTATGACTTACGTTAAGAGAGAAAAACTTAGGTAAACACGAAATCATCATCAATGAGAAACGAGCGTCTGAGCACTGGAAACATGTCCGCAGATCGAAAAATTGTATGATTTCATCACGTGTGGTGATTTGTTTTCGAACCGAATCTTCTTCGGCCTCATTCATTAGATCAAAAAGTTCCACCCGCATAGAGGCAATGGTGGTTAGAAGCAGTGGCGTAGTGAGTCTATCTCGCGCCCGGGGCACAATACCTTTTCAGCGCCCCTATGTTATACCCATGTAAAATATACTCGCAAATTAACGAATGAATAAAGTAAGATAAATGAAGTCATAGGTTCAAGCAAGGTTTTGACTTTGAGACAAAAAAATGAAGTAGAGGAAACAAGAATAGATTTTGAAATGTAGAACGCGTCGTACAAAATTGGAGAAGTCAGCGAAAACAAGATCAAAAATACCCAAATCCTGTTTTCTAAACAACAGCCGAAATACCAAGTATACCAACTATAAACAAACATTATTGTAACAGTAAAGGTGCATTTCATGAAATAATTCATAATACCCTGGTACATAGGTGATCAACTTCCAATCCTCAATTTAAAATTTGGTACAACAAAATTTTCCCAATTGGAGTATCATACTGATGTATGTTACCATGTCTGATGAATTGTTCACGATTTTTAAAAATCAGTGTAGTTACTTCGATTATATATATATAGAAATAAGCATCAGAATATGAAAGGATCTAAAAACCGTCCTACAAGAGCTGGTTTTGGGAATTCCAGCCAAACATCTTATCAACTTTTTCTGGAACAAGAACAGAGCCAAAAACATGACATTGCTACCAGATGATGAACCCCAAAAGTAAATGTTTTAGAAAAGCCTGGAATATAGAGGTATGTGCCAAATACAATGTCATATGAGCTGTTTTAAATACAAGACAGATTTATCTTGATCTATGACCATCTAAAATATACAGGGTGTTTCACGAATGATTGTACAGGCTTTCAGGGCAGATGCAGGCCATTTTGGTGAGTCTCAATCAGTGTAAGAAATATGTTCTAACAATATTCGTTTACGAGATACAGGATGTTTTATGTATTTTCACAGAAATTTTCTATAGGCATAACTCTTGAACGCCTGCATGGATCTTCATGAAAATTTCAGGGAATGTGTATGGGCCAATGGCAAATATTCACACATAATGGCTTCCTGATAGCGCAGGCCCGGACTGAGAAAATGATTTTCTTTATTCCACATCTTATAAAACAACCTGTACATCCAATTTTTGAAAAGCAAAATTATCCTCAGATTCTACAATAAATACTCTTTCAAACAAGCCTATCAGGATCAATGGCACACTACGCATCATCATATTATGAGCTATTGACCTGTTAATCTTTTTTTCAAAAATTTTATGTACAGGGTGTTTTATAAGATGTGGAATAAAGAAAATCATTTTCTCAGTCCGGGCCTGCGCTATCAGAAAGCCATTATGTGTGAACATTTGCCAATGGCCCTTACACATTCCATGAAATTTTCATGAAGACCCACGCAGGCGTTCAAGAGTTATGCCAATTGAAAATTTCTGTGAAAATACATAAAACATCCTGTATCTCTTAAACGAATATTGTTAGGACATATTTCTAACACTGATTCAGAATCACCAAAATGTCCTGCATCTACCCTGAAAGCCTGTACAATCATTCGTGAAACACCCTGTATATGATCATCTATAATTACTTTTGAAGATACTTATCATTCATATTTCATTTCAAACCCCCCTTCCTTTGCGGAGCTGACATGACGATGCAATCATTTTTTAATGCATCTTGATTACGTTGAAAGTAAAAAGTTTTTGAGATCTCTTTAGTGCCCCCCTTGAATCTATTCTTTATCCGCCCGTGCCCAAATTTTCACAATTTTTGTCAAGACCGTTCTCAACTTTATCTTTGTCCATTGAATTTTCATTTCAAGTGAAAATTCAAATTTGCAATTGAGGTCCCTCAATTGCACCTGCAATACCTGAAATGAACTAAAGTTATGAATTTAAAAATGATAGTTGGTTATAGAATTACAGCTTCACTACTGGTGTCATTTGTAGTGGTAGTATCTTCTGATAGTTTTTCTTCACTTTTGACACTTTATGAATTTCTCTAAACGTATAAAAATTAAAGAGTTTTTTATTACTGGCACTTTGACCCTTTCAAAATTGCACATAGGCACGGCACCTCTTTGTTCAAGATTCCGACCCCTTCTGTAGCTCATCCGCAATTAGATTCACGTTTGACAGTTTTTATTAAAGATTCCCATCTTTACGATATATATGTTTCGCGAACCGTTTGGCGCCCCTTTGTGAGTAGCGCCCGAGGCATGATGCTCACCATGCCCCCCCCCTCGCTACGCCACTGGTTAGAAGAACGACTTATAGAGGTGGAGGTTCTCTTGACTACACTTCCAGCAGTTCGACTCATCTACTAGACCCTCTAGACTCAAGAACATTGTTCGAATCATTGAGGTGAAATTACACTTTTGGCTTCTAAAAATGGTTATAATAATTCTCTAATATGTGGAAAAATTTTTGAAATGTTCTCAATTTAATGATTATTGTATGGTAGTTGATTTTACACAACCATTTCAAATAAAAACATAAAGGATCCAGAAGCGTATTTCATTTGATTCAAAACAATGTCTAGATGAAAAATATAATCCTGATTGAAAAGCCAAGCCCTGCTTTCATTTTGTCGATCAGGATGTTTCTTTGAAAGCTCGACAAGGAATACTCAATTTTATGGAGATTTTTGAGGAGTATAATTCGAATTTCGCGCCTATTAAAATAGTTTTCTGTACTGAATAATGTTTTCAGCGCCCCCTGGATGTCAGAAGTAAGAAACTAGCCAAAAATCGTAGTCGGATTTTAGTACCACAGGGTGTTTCCTATCGTTCTAAATCTATAATCTTAGAGTTGAATAATTTTCAAGCAGTTCATTGGGGTCACTGGAACCACAAATAAAGAACTTAGATGGTACGATATTACTTCTAATGATTTTTCTGTTTGTCCTCATTCACTGACACCAACTTTTGGTCTCAATTGTTGAGAGAAATCAGAGCCAACGTCCTCGAACGATCGATTACATTATTTTCATACTCCATTTTAATGACGATGTCTGGAAAACAGCAAATTAAACACAATATACAGGGTGATTGTTTATATTCTACTCAATAGCTATCTCAGTAAATAGTAGTCGTACAAGAACGTTCAAATGGGCAAATTTGTAGATTTTTTATGGGCATTTAGAATTCAGTACTAGGAAATTCATAAAAACATCGTAAACCTGGAAATTTTATATGAACTGTGTTTTTTAAATGGCACACCCTGTATCTTATTTTCTTAATCGGAAGAGCTTTTTTTTCTGATTTCAACTATATATACTTTATTGAAGTTATTTATCCCTGGCAGTTTTCTACAAATATAGATACCTATTCGCGTCCAAATCCATGGATACAATTAAATTTTTCTATTTGACATTTCTTTGAATTCATGATTTGAGTGTTAATAATTGCAGCAATTATGTCATATTCTGAGCACCAAAAATTAATATTGTGTCAGGTTTTATGAAAACTAATCAAAACTAACGCTTGGCGCGTCGGGAGTATATGCGACTTTACCCAAGCAGAAGATTTCCTAGTGGAAAAACATTTGTGAACTTATATAAACGTTTACGAACGTGGGTCATGGAAACGAAAATCCAGGACTGTTCGGACGAATGAAGAACAAGAACTAGATATTCTTCTCTATTTTCAAGGTAATAAATTTATTTGAAAGTTTAAATGTAACATAAGTGAGATAATCCCATTTTTCTAGAAAACCCAAGTAAGTCCATATGCGATTGTAGTGAAGACTTACAATATTCATACAGCAAGGTGCAAAATATTAAAAAAAAAAACAAATCATATGCACGATCTTAAATATACCAAAGTTCAAAAATCAACTAATTTGGACCGACAAAGGCGATTTGAATTTTGCAGATTTACGGTGCGCCAATTAGAAGAAAACCCAGATTTTTTCATCATATTCTTTGGACCGATGAATCTAGTTTCAACACGACCATTCATCCTTATTCAAAAAATTCACATCACTGGGCAGCTGAAAATCCCAGAAAAACTTCACAATGTCACAGATAGGGTAAAACCCGGATAGATGCCCCAGTGGGATAGATGCCCCATTTTCAAAATACCTAACTTCCCAAACTCTCCACTAATAATTGATAGTGTAAGAATGATCCACTGTCACCCTTTACTTCAGTTGGTAACGAAATAGGGTACAGTGAGGACGCGTTTTGCAAGTGTATGTGATTATCTCCGTAACGAACTTTGGAAACATGTAAAAGTTTCAAAGGCTAGTATTTGCCGTTGTAGAACTTTTGAAGTAGTTATAAATTCGATCAAATTTTTTATTATATCAATAAACTGGTTCTTCAAATGTGCATCTAAATATGACCAGTTGCTTTTTTGTTTTTAATTTGCAAAAAAAGTGCATGGGCATCTATCCGTACCGAAAAGGATAGTTGCCCTGATTTTTCGAGGTATAGATGCCCTTAGGGGACATATATATCTCTATACAACCCATACACTTTTATAGTCTGAGTATTAATTCTTTTGAATATTTTAGTGTTCTGTTATAGTATGTGTATCGATCTGAACTCTTTACTGATTGTTGCAAAACCATGTCGCGAAAGTATGAGAGAAAAGAAGGAGTACAAGGTCAAGTTTGCTCTTGGACCACAGAACAACTCGAAGCAGCTTTCGATGAGACAGAACATTACGAAGGCGTTATGCCCCTGAAATATGAATGAAAATACAAAATCTCAATCCGACTGGATTCAGTGTATAAGGTATCACTCAACTGGCTTCATGGAACCTGTACACTTTTTCGGAACTACTGCTCAAGATGTGGAAAACTTAAAACACTATCTGACTGATCCCGTCTTCGTTGTTTGGTTTTGTTTTAAAAAGAGTACATATTTTTATTTCTGTCGAAACCTATTAGGTATTTAATATTTTATAACAACAATGAAAAATTCGTTTACCTATTTGTTGATACCTACCTGATATTTTATGATATAAAGAATTTATATTTTCGTTTAATAAATGCTTTCGAAATTTCATTGAGTAGGCTGATTCAAGTTATATTACGATTATAACAGACATAACGATAAGAGATTTCATTGAATTCGGCTTTGTTATTGTATCATATAATATGAAGGGCATCTATCCCGGACTGAAGGCATCTATCCCTCTCAGTATTTTAATAGTGGGGCAACTATCCATACCTGTGGGCATCTATCCCCAGAAATAATGTTCCACAAAAATCAAAATTCTGTGAGATCTGCTAATGCTAGGTCAGAAAAAACCCACAGTATTTTAACTCAAATAACAAGTGTAGCTACTTTCATAAGAATTATTCAGATAAAATCGATATTTTCGGAAATATGAGGCAATTTCGAAAAGTGGGGCATCTATCCGGGTTTTACCCTATGGACGACAGTCTATTAATGTGTGGTGCGGTATTGTAAAAAAATCGTGGCATTGGCAAATTGTAAAATTGTATTAACTTTCAGTTAATAAATAAATGAAACAAATGTCAGTGGTTTCATTATTCACGGTCCCTCTGATATAAAGAAATCGCATCGTTCTCATGTGGCATTCCACAGCCGTCTTAGATTATAAGATGAAAATATCGATATTTTAAGAAAACTGCCAAAGGTAACTTCCATAAAGTATATATATTTGAAATCAGAAAAACGAGATCTACCGACTACAAAAGTTAAATACAGGGTGTGCCATTTAAAAAACAACAGTTCACATGAAATTTTCGGGTTTACCATGCGTTAATGCATTTCCTAGTACTAAATTCGAAATGCCCATAAAAAATACTACAAATTTGCCTATTTGAACGTTCTTGTACGACCAATATTAACTGAGATAGCTATTGAGTAAAATATAATCAATCACCCTGTACATACATACAATTATTACTGGTACTCAATTAAAATTTATTTATTTTTCTTTGGAAGATTAATCAAAATCAATGTCTTCACTAATGGTACTTGGCCCAAACTATCCAAACGATGCCTGTGCCCAAACGTTCCACACACATATAACACAGGTTATGTGAAGACACTGAAATAATATATTCTGAAACAAGCTGCAGAATGGACTTCCTATGTTATTTTCGGGAGCTCCAACTAGTTTGACAGAGATGTTCCTCGAAAAGAAGTGTCTGTCAGTATGAGGTGTGGACAGTATCCGCTACTAAATCTGATACTTTATATCAGTACTTTTCATTTAGTGAAGGTAAATCTGTGTTATCCAAACTTTGGGAGAAATGATTTAGTTTTATCCCGTTCGTTTTTATTTACCAGTGTTTTACTGTGAACAGATCCATAATTAAACGGGTGCGGATTTTCACCGGACTATTGCTAATGAACAATCGATCTCTCGACATGAAAATTCACGAAATAATTGAAAATTTCGATACGTCCATTACTGTATGCGACCTATTCATTTGAAGTGCAGTGAATCCGATGCTGAATGGGTTGATCGCACAAAAAGGGTATTTTTTGGAGGATGTAATGCGTTGCGGAATTCAAATCGTAATTTTGTAATAGCTGGTGCAAAAATGCAAAATTTCAGTTGAAAATGATGCCCTGAAATTTTCATTTAATCTAGAGCCAATTTCAGATAGAATTACTACTTTTTTAAAATTCTATATGGGATTCTGATCCTTAATTTGAAATAAATGATGATTAAATGACAGTCTGACACTCCGTCAGTGCCGGATTTACCACTAGGCCGACTAGGCCGCGGCCGCGGTCTAGGGCTTAAAAAAATCCTGTAAAATTTCTAAACGTTTTAAGTGCTGGATTAGCGTTACGATCAAACTCCTGATGCCTTATTTTAAAAACTCTCCGAGGAAGTAACAACTCCTCCCCCCCCTTATTGCTGGGTTGACCCCTGGTAGGAAGGGAGCCGCACAAATTATTTGGCCTAGGACCTGTTGTGTAAATCCGGCATTGCACTCCGTCACTAACCTTAAAGGAATAACATGTTTTCTTGTTTGGATATTTTATTGTATTAGGTATTGTAATGAATCTCGGTTGTTTATTCAAGTAAATAACCGATTTTCATCTAAACATTTTTGAGTTAATTTTCTTGATTCCGGAATTATTTCAGAAGATGTGAGAGAAACCGTTTATTCCTATAAATGTTGCTTATCTATCCAAAACATTAGAAAAACACCGCTAAAAACACCATCAGTCCCGTTAACGGCGTTTTTTTTCACATATGGTCTGATTTGAAGACGTATTATGATATCGAAAATTCCGGAAATTTTCGCCGACGCATGGGCCGCTGCACCTCCCCCCCTCAGAGGTTATAAAAGACGGAGTCCTCTGCTTCTAGAATTAATCGTGAAGAAATAGTTGAGAATCGTGAAGAGAATCGTGAAGTAATTGTTGAGAATCGTGAAGAAATAGTTGAGAATCGTGAAGAAATCGTGAAAAGAATCGTGAGGTAGTTGTTGAGAATTATAAATTGTTAACCGTCCGCGATCAGTAAGAAATTCGGAATTAGGAATTGTTAATTAGAAACTGCAAATAATTCGTGATTGTTAGCTACCGCGAGTAGTGTTGAATTCAGTATTAGTAGCAACCCGAGTGATTGAAAGTTAGAGCCGTTTTTCTTTGTAAAATATTTCCTTAACACAGTCGTTTAAACTGGCATTCCGGATAGTAAGATACCGTTTTTTTTTGTTCGTTTTGGTGAACAAGAACCGTAAGTAACCCGAGAAAAACAAGACTCCTAATCTGGCCTTGTTGAATGGACACCGACGTCGTCTCGTTGACCCCCTTTGTTTTAACTTTACCCGCGTCAGAGGTAGTGGTAGAGGTCAGGCGGAGGTTATATTCCGTGTCCACTCGATCTATCTCCAGACGTGTTACCCCTAACTAACGTCCTACCAATCCAGTACCTAATCCAATCAAACACAACGAGTAGACGGACGATTGCCAGTAACACTTGTCCCCACAAGGGACAGAAAGTTTGAACCGACGAATGCTCAATTCAGACAGTTCAACTTGGCCACTTAGATTATCGTGTCTATAAGTGCACATTAATTCTGGCTGACCAAGCGGAAAATACTTTCGTCCGTGTAAAGTGCTCACAGTCAGACCTATTCCACGAAGTGTAATTGTGATAGTTATTCCTTTAGTTTTTATCTGTGTCATAAACTGAAGTTCTCAGCATTGTTGGTTTTGTATGTTACCTCCCCCCTCTATTCCCGATTACTAAAGGCATAGTCCCCTTCAGGGAACTTGAGTGTAGACCAGCAGTTACTTCACACTCGACTAGAAAATTATCGCTAACATCCTAGATAAACTCGAATCCTGTCTTCGACTAGAGACTACCCAGGTAGGTTTGCTATTTTCCCCTATTCAGCCGTTCCAGAAGAAGAAAAATAGCTGGCGCCCGAAGTCAATTTCACCGAGGGAAACTCCCGGAGCAGGATGTAACTAGAAACGTTACAAGATGGCGACTAACCCCGTTACAAAATGGCGACCAAACCACGTCACAAAATGGCGCCCGAGCAGGGACAGTCTGAGTGAGTTTCTTTTTTGATTATTTTTCTACACTACACCTGAACTTTTGGAAACCGCAAGAAATAAAGTGATTACAGTTATTTTGCCGGTGAAATTCTACTGACTATTGTGAATTGTGCATTTTTTTTCTTTGATTTGACATTCGTAACCATTTTCTTTAGTGCTTGCGTTTTCTGGTATAAGGAAGTGAAAACCTGAGTGAAATAAACTTGAATACCTGTGTTTTATTACCTTTTTATCATCTCATGAACTGTTTGAATATTTTGATTATTGTTGAACTGATATAGTGAATTGAAAATCTATTGAAACATATTTTCAGAAAGTTTTCAGTTTCAGGGTAATTGTTGAATAAGGCAATTTATTTTACAGTTGTCAAGCCATACCTTATTAGTTTTGAATTTCAGAATATTATTTTTGTGTTTAAACCGTTAACTGAGCTGATATTCCAAAATTGCCCTGCAACCTCTGAGAATTTTCCAATTTCAAGAACTTTATTACTGTTTTCTGATTTAATATTTCTTTCATAACCGAAGTTATTTGATAATTTTTAAAAGTTTCAAATTTTTTATTGAACCGTTATTATAATCCAAGTTTATATTGTGATCGGCCTGTGTCTTCTGATACTGTTTGAACTTCAGGAAATTTATTGATCCGTTAACCGTCCTGAGTTGTTAAATATTTTAGTTTTCTTATATTTTCAATATTTCCTGGAATTCTCAGATCACTGGACACTGGTCAGACTGATAAAACATTTTCTTTTTGAATTCTGGTTTCTCCTTTTCTTTCATTAACAGTATTTGAGAACTTTAAAATTTTCGGCAAGAAATAGTTATTTGTGTGAGATTTTATTGAACATTGGTAGTAGCACAACTGGACACCGAATTAGTTTTAGAGACATAGTGTGCGTGTGATAGGTTAATTATCGAGTGCGGATTATACCGGGATATATATAATTACCGGAAATTAAATATGGATGTGTACCGATTACTCAGCGACGAGCTGACATATGAGTTGAACCTGCGGGGCCAACCGATTCCCAGCACAGTCATGGGAAAGCGGAGTCTGCTACGTCAGGTCTTTCAATCCGAAGTACCAGTTCAACCACCGATTATCGATAACCCGACACTGGAAATGGAGACATGTAAAAATAAGCTTACCGATTTGGTAGAGGCTATTCAGAACTTTAACTACAGTAACGCGGTCAACGAATTTCCACGGATTTTCACGAGGTTAAGACACATACAAGGGAGGTTAAACTTTATTAACACGGAAGGTGAAACACAGGTACAAACAGTGGAACAAATGAAGAAGACAACGATCAGAGCCTTGGAGGCTTTGGAAGAGCTCCGTACTGCCAGCGATCAGGTAGTGCAAACGGAAGCTGATCCCCAGAGTGGATCCCTCTTGGATACCGAAGTTCCGCATTCTCCTGGAATGTCTCCGATTCAACCACAGTCAGGAACCAGAGTGGAATCGTCACTGATTGACCTTGGAGATGGAATCAATCCTCCACCGGTAGTCCAGGTTTCCCGTCCAGCGACACCTGAAAGAAACATTGTATTAGAAAGAGTTTTAGACGAAACAAAGCAAACATGTAAGGGATTATTACAACAACTACCCACTGTTCCTGTTACGCAATTTCAACAACCGAAAATGAGATCTGAGGAGGATACACCGAGACGTTGGACAAGCTCTGTTAGGAGGGTATCTTTCCCTGACCTACAAATACCGATGGGTAACCTTCACCGACCTGTGAACCAGACATTTATTCAACCGGAATATGAAGTCCGAACACCCCCAGCACCAGCAATACCGTGTATAAATGGACAGTGTCATTTGATGGCACGAGCAGCGTGACAAATTTTATAGAGGAAGTGGAAAGACTAGCTGAGTCACGTAAGACCCCCTTGGAACAAGTATTTGAGTCAGTATACGAACTACTCAAGAGCGACGCTAGAGATTGGTTCATTCCCAGACGAGGTACGTTTACGAATTGGGAAGACTTCAAAACACAACTGAAAGAGGCTTTCTTACCTGTGAACTATGAGGAAACTCTGCTGGAAGAAATAAAGCGACGAACACAAGGCCCGAACGAGAAACTTCTATTATATGTCACTCGCATGCAGAATTTGTTCCAGAAATTAACCGAAAACAGACCGTCTGAAGAGGAACAAATACGTCTAATAAGAAAAAGGTTATTACCATCTTTGCAGCAAGCCTTGGCCTTCCAGGAAACTCGCACGTATGACGAACTTCTGCGAAAAGGAAAAGTATTTGAATTAGTACAATGGCAGATGAATCAATATACTGGACCACCCTCCAAACCAGGCTTAATCGATGAACCTCACCTGACCTACAGTTCACGCACTACAAGCCGATACCAAGCAAGCTTCCCGATACATGTTGATAATCAGAATCAGGAATGGAGAACTCGATCAATTTCCCCACAACCGAGATCAATCCAAACCGAGCAAATTCAACAAACTTCCCAGAGTCGAAACAACGATCGTCGCCGACCATCAACTCAGGAAAGACAAACCGAACAGAATGAAACTCAAACCGAAGAACGACCGAGAAGGAGAGTTTCCTTTCAGACCCAGTGTTTCCGATGTGGTAGATATGGCCACATGCGTCGAGAATGCCGAGGAAAGGCAAGACTGTTTTGTTCCAGATGCCAGAGAGAAGGAATATTGTCAAGAGACTGCCCATGTTCGGAAAACTATAGGTCTTCGGAAGCCCTGACTCCGTTAGCACTAACGATCATCAACGACAACCGACCTTTAGTAGAGATCTACGTAGCTGGTGAGCCATTCAGAGCACTAGTAGATACAGGAGCAACACGGAGCTTCTGCAGCCAAGCAGTGGCAGATCTATTCGAGGAACGAGGAGTTCCAGGAGAACCAGTAGATCATGGAGTAGTTATGATTGCCAATGGCACCACCACCATCACGCCAAAACGTTATACGGCCCTCGTAAGAATAGAAGATTATACACTAGCTGATGTAAGCTTTCTGCTGATTCCTGAATTACCGGTAGATATTATATTAGGAATGGATGTTCTTTCGACTTACAAATTTTCAGTTAACCTCAACACCGCAGAATGTTACCTGGAGGGAAGATTGATTTCAAGACCGAGACCAGTCAAAGAACAGGTTCTGGAAGCTCACACCACCGAAAAACAACTGTCAGAACTGACCCCAGAACAGCAGAAGAAACTTGATACTTTTCTCGCCAGAGAATTGGAAGGATTCAAAACACTACATGGTACTACTGATTTGATTGAGCATAAAATCAAATTAAAACCTGGTACTGAACCTATCAAACAGAGATACCGGCCCCAGAACCCAAAAATGCAAGAAATCTTCAACGAAGAAGTGGATCATATGTTAGAGGAAGGAGTTATCGAACCCTCTAAATCACCGTGGAGTTCACCTGTGGTACTGGTCAGGAAAAAGAATGGTAAATATCGTTTTTGCATAGATTTTCGAGCTGTCAACCAAGTATCGGAGAAAGATGCCTATCCCCTACCTTACATTTCTGGAATACTGGACAAACTGCGAAGAGCCAGGTACATTTCGACTATCGACCTGAAGCAAGGATACTGGCAAATACCATTGGAGAAATCGAGCCGACCGATCACTGCTTTTACGGTCCCCGGAAGAGGACTGTTCCAGTTTACCGTGATGCCCTTTGGTCTGCATGCCAGCCCCGCAACGTTCCAACGATTTTTGGATACAGTAATTGGCCCAGAAATGGAACCAAAAGCTTTTGCCTACCTCGACGATATAGTAGTACTGGGAGAAACGTTTGACGAACATCTTGACAACTTGAGAGAGGTATTTCGTAGATTGAAAGAGGCCAACCTTCGTCTGAACCCGGAAAAATGCGAATTTGTAAGGAAATCTTTAAAATACCTGGGACATGTCGTTACATCCAAAGGCATCTGTACTGATCCAGACAAAGTTGCTTCGATAGTGTCATTTCCTGCACCACGAACCATCCGGGAGTTACGCCGATTTCTAGGAGTTGCAAGCTGGTATCGCCGCTTCATTGAAAACTTCTCAGACGTAACATCGCCATTAAATCAGTTGCTGAAAAAGAAACATCGGTTTAGATGGGGAGAAGATCAACAAAAGGCATTTGAATTGCTGAAAAAGAAGCTAACCGAATCCCCAATATTGGCCTGTCCCGATTTCACGAAACCATTTGTGGTACAGACAGACGCCAGCGACATAGGACTAGGTGGAGCCCTGACACAGGTGATAGATGGAGAAGAGAGAGTAATTGCCTACGTTAGTCGTACCTTAAACCCGGCAGAGAAGAATTACTCTGTCTCCGAGAAAGAATGCCTGGCAATAGTATTCTCGATAGAGAAACTGCGACCGTACCTGGAAGGATTCCATTTCACAGTGATTTCGGATCACATGAGTTTAAAATGGTTAAATTCCATCAAATCACCGTCTGGAAGAATTGCACGATGGGCCGTTTTCCTGCAACAATTCGACTTTGAAGTACAATACCGAAGAGGATCTATGAACAAGCTTGCAGATAGTCTATCTCGCAACCCATTGCCATCTGTAAGTTCTGTGTGTCTGGCAGAAGTGGAAACCCAGTGTAAATGGTACACTAAAAAGCTACAGGAAGTACAGAAAGATCCTGAGAACTTCCCGGATTACTCCATAATGGAGGGGAAACTGTATAGACACTTCTGGGATTATTCTGATTCCACCGAAGATGGAGATGGCACACCCTGGAAGATGTGTGTACCCAGAGAACAACGACCGGCCGTCCTGAAAGAGAACCATGATTCTGAATTAGCAGGTCATCTTGGAATTGCAAAAACCATCTCTCGAATAGCTAGAAATTACTACTGGCCAGGAATGTTTAGAGAAGTCGCGAAGTATGTGAGGAACTGTGCGTCGTGTCAACGCTACAAACCACAACAACAAAAGCCTGCCGGAAAAATGCAACCGCATAGAATAGTAGAAGCACCGTTTAGAGAAGTATCAACCGACATAATTGGACCATTGCCACGATCAAAGAAGGGGAATTCCTATATCGTCGTAATGCAGGACCGGTTCACCAAATGGGTTGAATGTCGAGCACTTAGGAGAGCCACCGCGAAGACAGTGTATTCTGCCCTATATGAACAGGTTATATTGAGATACGGCTGTCCAAAAGTAGTTATTTCAGACAACGGAGTGCAGTATGACAGCAGGTTGTTCAGAAACAGCCTCCAGGAATTGGGTATAGCACATAGATTCACCCCACCGTACTCGCCCCAGTGTAATGCTGTTGAAAGGGCCAACCGAACGTTAAAGACCATGATAGCGCAATTCTGTGAATCGGATCAGAGGGAATGGGATGACAAGTTATTAGAGTTAACCTTTGCCTTAAATACCGGAAAACAAGAATCAACCGGATTCACCCCAGCATTTCTTAACTATGGAAGGGAGCTAACAATCCCCAGGGCGATTTATTCCGAAAACCCCCACAGTGGAGGAATAGAGGAGTTGAATGGTGACGCAGCAGGAGACCGAACAAATTTAAATTACAGGACTCACCAGGTTCAGCGCCTACAGGAGACGTATGAATTCGTCCGGACCAGATTACAGCACGCATTCAACCAGCAGGCCCACCATTACAATTTGCGCCGTAGAGAGGCCCGCTTCTTTGTAGGAGATAGGGTGCTACGACGTGACCGTCCGTTGTCGTCTGCTGTTGATGGGTTTGCAGCCAAGTTGGCACCGAAATTCACTGGCCCATACACGGTAGTCAAGGTAGTGTCTCCGGTCGTTTACGACCTGAAAGATGAGAAAGGTAAGAGATGGCCAAATATTCATATCAAAGATCTTAAACCTTTTCACGCTGAAAACTTAACCGATCCCATACCCTAAGTACCGTCATAATATTTTCCTTACCACTCCTTCCCGACCGTCCTTTCCATGACTTCAACCAGTGCTAGTCGATTACTTGTGGGGGAAAGCCTTGTTTCCCATCTGAATCTTTCGTTGTCCTTTGTCTGTTCTTGTAAGGGGGTGCGAAAAGTCAGCCAGAGTCGGTTCCCCACTGTTGCTAAAGTAGTATACAGCTGCTGTTTCAGATGGAACAATATCATTTGGAGGAGCTCCTTGGCGAGGGAGGTTTCGGTTGCGTCTACAAGGCCAAGAGTCTCGAACGAGGTGAGTACGTCGCCGTGAAAAAGGCAAAACTGGACGGATACGCCCTACAAGAAGCCCGGCTCCTGGAGAAGCTCGAACACCTGAATATTGTGAGGCTTTATGGAGTAGTAACAAAACTTCCATATATATACCTGATCTTACCCCTCTATGAGGAGGATTTAGATCATTATATCCTCAAGACAGGCCCCCGAAGACAACCGTCGTCTTTCTTCCGGATATTGCGACAAGTGGCGGCAGGACTTGCGGAATGCCACCGGCGAAACGTGGTGCACCGCGATGTAAAGCCCTGCAACATCCTACGCCGACGTCACACCTTCGTGGTAGCCGATTTTGGAGTGGCTGAAGAGCTAAAGCCGGGCCGACACTTCACCTGTAACGTGGGGACAGACTTATATTGGGCGCCAGAGCAATTTCGCCGTGAACCCTATGGGTTGGAGGTCGATTTATGGGCTCTGGGGCTGACAGCACTGGACGTGGCCACTGGACGAGCACCTTACGAAGACGAAGCGCGACCACGACATTGGGCCCACCAACTCGGCGCCGATTATCGGGCCATACTGAGGCAGCTACCTATCCCTGTTCGTTGGTATATTGAGGGGCTGTTGAAGAGAGATCCGGCTCGTCGTCGTCCAGCCGCTCAGTGGGAGTGGAACCCTTCTGCTGAGGTGCAAGTCATCCAGGAAACCCCTGAGACACCGCTATCCCCAGGTCCTAACACTTCCTTTTCCCTGCCTCCGGCGAATCCTGAATCCCCGATTCCGGTACCACCAGTGACCCCAATCATACCGAGGCCTGTGCTACCGCACATCATCCCCCTGACCTCAAAGGAGGCCACCCGAGTCCGGGCCCAACCAGATTCACGTCTCTGGACCCCACGGCTACGACAGGCGATATTAAAACGAGTCCCGGTGCGCCATGAAAAAGGGCAAATAAAACAGAGGTTCCGCTTCCCGTCGGGAACCATCCGACGCCTCTGGGTAAACTTCGGATGAGTAAGCACCGATCCATGTGAAATGCATGTAACCTACCCTCTTAATACTTCTAACCGAATAACGAAAAAAAATAAACCCTATATACAGATATACAGTAACTCAATATAACCCAATTCTAGAAATACTAACCGATTTACCTTTCACAGGATCTGTGCCTACGCCATGGAATTGAAGTACCTAGAGCTGGTATACGACACATTACGCGTCGCAATAGCTGTTCCACTTTTTCTAAACCTAACCGACCTAACCTTATTAAACCTGTAACTTCTATTCTGTGTCCAAGTTCCAACAGTCAATGAATTCAGACCTATCTTAACGGAACATGACACACTGCATCGGAAGCTAAGTGCCACTCAATCGGTGGCATGATTATCACCTAACCCTTAACCCACTACCTATTTATATATTGTTCCTGTTCCGAAAGGGTGCACTTGGGTTCTGGTACAGGCTGACTAACTGAACTAACCACTGAGAAATCTAATATCGTGGTTAATTAACTGTAACATTAAAAGGACACAGACATGTCTTCATACCGGAATATAGTTCTTTTCTCATGCTTCAATGTTAAGAAAACACGGACACTATCAGTAGACATGTCTATGTATCCTTGGCACAAATATAACCTTTTTCGTTATACATATAGAAGTCGTTAACCGTATAAGAAAGTTATAATTGTTAAGTTAATTAAACCGTTATATCTATCTGAATCCAGAAAGAAAAAAAATTTAATTGTAACCTTCCAGAAAGTTATTTCACTATTACTTGTTGTTACCCAGAGAAAATTTTTGATTGTGTACTTTCATTGAATCATTTCAGGAATTTTGAATTATATTATGTAATCTTTTTCGAGAAAATTTTGTTTATTTTAAACTTTCCTTGAGTCATTTCACTGTACATATATCCGGAGAAGCATTTTGAGTTATAAACTGTAACCTGGCATTGAATAATTTCACTATTATCTGTAAAATTTTGGATTATATACTGTAAACGTTCATTGAGTTGTTTCCCAGTTGTGTTTTTTTTAAGGAAAATTCACACTATGTACTGTATGTAACCTTCCATTGAATCATTTCCACTTATGACTGTTATTAAGTAACTTTACTACAGACCTTCACCGAATTATGTCACCGATGTATGATATGGTATCGTTAGAAGATGTAATTGAAGTACCTCACATTTATTTTGTCATCTCCTCGTAATCATTGAACTGTTTCAATCATAAACTTCTGCTGAACCCTCTCACCTTTATATGCTTTATCATTATGTCAAGGCTGTTCTACCCATCGAAGACGTAGGAGATATAAACATCCAGAGCAACCAAAGTGCACTCGGTTTAGTTCAAAGTTATGCTTCAGTGGTATCTACCTTTTTCATTGAGAGATGTCTTTATACATGATACCAAATTTGTGTGTTTAAGCTACCATACTGGGATTAAAGATGAAAGAAGAACGAATGCAACCCACCTGTGAGATATACTCGTCCCTGGTCTGTGGCAGCTTTTCAAACAAGGGTTCCTATGCGACCAGCGACAATAGAGGTACCTTGAGCCACCCTGCTTCGACTGATCACCTAAAAAACCACAAAGATAATACTACGTCAACATGATATCTGGAATGAACTTACCGAGAGAACAGTTAGTCACCGTTGGGGCCTTTTCTTTGGTTCCACCTGCACTATTGTTTCGCACATGGTTTTCCGAGCGAGATATTTCATTTTCCATGCCATTTTCCATCCATGTCAGAAGGAAGGAGATTGTACGTGAGGTTGAGAATTAAGACCATAGAGCACAGATGGAGGTTATACATCGTTGCGTTCCAGTAGTACCGAGTTATCACTGCGTTCGAGTCAACCTAGAAGCGCCACCTGACGGCTACCACTGGGAGCATCCGGAATAAGATTATTTGTAAGTCTGATTGTGAGCTTTCGTACCGAACTGGATAGGACGCAAAAGAAAAGGGCTTTGTCAGCCTTTTCTTTTACCGACGAGAGGGGGATGTAATGAATCTCGGTTGTTTATTCAAGTAAATAACCGATTTTCATCTAAACATTTTTGAGTTAATTTTCTTGATTCCGGAATTATTTCAGAAGATGTGAGAGAAACCGTTTATTCCTATAAATGTTGCTTATCTATCCAAAACATTAGAAAAACACCGCTAAAAACACCATCAGTCCCGTTAACGGCGTTTTTTTTCACATATGGTCTGATTTGAAGACGTATTATGATATCGAAAATTCCGGAAATTTTCGCCGACGCATGGGCCGCTGCACCTCCCCCCCTCAGAGGTTATAAAAGACGGAGTCCTCTGCTTCTAGAATTAATCGTGAAGAAATAGTTGAGAATCGTGAAGAGAATCGTGAAGTAATTGTTGAGAATCGTGAAGAAATAGTTGAGAATCGTGAAGAAATCGTGAAAAGAATCGTGAGGTAGTTGTTGAGAATTATAAATTGTTAACCGTCCGCGATCAGTAAGAAATTCGGAATTAGGAATTGTTAATTAGAAACTGCAAATAATTCGTGATTGTTAGCTACCGCGAGTAGTGTTGAATTCAGTATTAGTAGCAACCCGAGTGATTGAAAGTTAGAGCCGTTTTTCTTTGTAAAATATTTCCTTAACACAGTCGTTTAAACTGGCATTCCGGATAGTAAGATACCGTTTTTTTTTGTTCGTTTTGGTGAACAAGAACCGTAAGTAACCCGAGAAAAACAAGACTCCTAATCTGGCCTTGTTGAATGGACACCGACGTCGTCTCGTTGACCCCCTTTGTTTTAACTTTACCCGCGTCAGAGGTAGTGGTAGAGGTCAGGCGGAGGTTATATTCCGTGTCCACTCGATCTATCTCCAGACGTGTTACCCCTAACTAACGTCCTACCAATCCAGTACCTAATCCAATCAAACACAACGAGTAGACGGACGATTGCCAGTAACACTTGTCCCCACAAGGGACAGAAAGTTTGAACCGACGAATGCTCAATTCAGACAGTTCAACTTGGCCACTTAGATTATCGTGTCTATAAGTGCACATTAATTCTGGCTGACCAAGCGGAAAATACTTTCGTCCGTGTAAAGTGCTCACAGTCAGACCTATTCCACGAAGTGTAATTGTGATAGTTATTCCTTTAGTTTTTATCTGTGTCATAAACTGAAGTTCTCAGCATTGTTGGTTTTGTATGTTACCTCCCCCCTCTATTCCCGATTACTAAAGGCATAGTCCCCTTCAGGGAACTTGAGTGTAGACCAGCAGTTACTTCACACTCGACTAGAAAATTATCGCTAACATCCTAGATAAACTCGAATCCTGTCTTCGACTAGAGACTACCCAGGTAGGTTTGCTATTTTCCCCTATTCAGCCGTTCCAGAAGAAGAAAAATAGCTGGCGCCCGAAGTCAATTTCACCGAGGGAAACTCCCGGAGCAGGATGTAACTAGAAACGTTACAAGATGGCGACTAACCCCGTTACAAAATGGCGACCAAACCACGTCACAGTATGTTTTGCTCTCTGCATTATTATTGATTGATTATTTTGAGATCAATCTAGATTAGTATCTTCGCTAGTATCAGGTATATGCACATAATACATTATTTCAATTGGCAATAAAGTTTATGCACTTTGTAAAATAGAAAAAAAAATCCTTCAATTACCCATCTGAGTGACTGAAGGAACACTTTCAATCCCTCATAAATAAGAGTAAATTCAATCTCTGAAAATCATTCGAAGTATAAATGTCCAGTTATTTTCTCAACATTATTTCAATTGGCAATAAAGTTTATGCACTTTGTAAAATAGAAAAAAAAATTTTTCAATTACCCATCTGAGTGACTGAAGGAACACTTTCAATCCCTCATAAATAAGAGTAAATTCAACCTCTGAAAATCATTCGAAGTATAAATGTCCAGTTATTTTCTCAAATTTAATTCAAAATATTTAATCTAGTCAATATTGACACTCCACTACACAAAATAAGTGTGAAGAGTTGTAATCTATCTTTTTTTTATTAACATATTTTGAACCATTGGGTGGTAATTTATCAGTGGAAGACATCGAAATAACAAATAAATCATTGGTTATACAACTTCCAAATACAAAAACGAAAGTCAATCGTTCTTTAAGTATTATTGCGAAGTATGTAGACTATTTTCATAAGTACTTGGCACTGCGCCCTTCTGTCATAAAACATCGTCGTTTTTTCCTAAAATACATGAATAATAAATGCACTGCCAATCCCGTTGGTATTAATACATTGGGGAAAATTACATCTATTGTTGCCGAATTCCTCAAACTGCCAGAACCAAAGCAATATACAGTGTCCTGTAGGACAATGTCTTCGAAGATACTCCGCTTGATTGCTAGCAGAATCAGGAGCAAATATTACGGATAAAAAAAACATGGTGGATGGAAGTCTACGATAGTAGCCGAGGGCTATGTTGAACATTCCATTGCATATAGAAATGTCATTGCTGAAAAAATTCTCCCAACCTCAACAGATTTTGGATCATCATCATCCAATATTGTACTTCTGGTTTCTACAAGTATATATATATATATATATATATATATATATATATATATATATATTCTTATTATATATATTCTAATGAAAAAGAGAGCTAAAATAATACAATAAATGTTGAAACAAAAAGTACCTAAGCTGAGGTAAAAAAAGAACGGGGTATCATAACATTCTTCGTATGATATTATAGAATCATACGATACTATCAACACTAGTATCATACGATAATATACAGCCAGGGGAAAAAACCTCAGCCGAAAAAACCTGCCTCCCCGTAAACAAAATAACATAAAATATCAAATATCAGGAAAATCTTGAAAGACATCAGTGTGATCATCTTCATGTTATCCGTCGATGGGCTCGGATACACAGATTCTTCCCAAAACGACTCGTAATTCTTAATCTGAAATGAAAAAAGACAAAAGCAGAAAAGAAACCGAGTATTCAGAATAAATCGAATGCATTCTGGAAATGCATTTGCTACTTTAAAAAACATCAACATTAAGATTTCTTGGCCAAATAATGTTCGGAGGTTTATAAATATTTATGACAGAAATGTCACAAAATTTGAAAGAAATGAAAAAAAAACTCCATCAATTTCCCCTTTCCGATTCTGTTGAAAGTTACGAAACTGATAATTTTTCAACATAACAAGCTAAACTTGTAAAAAATCAATTAATACATAACCTTTCAACTGTCCTCTTTCACGAGGATTTTTTTCTGTTGTCGTGTGGGTTTCTTGCAGAAGAATCTCTTTGATACCATGTTCATCAGCTAATTTGGAGACGTAATCACACTTGTCCTTCGATATTCAAATTCAAAATCCACAAATTGTTGCTCTCTGGTCGTGAGGGTTTTTTTTTCAAACCGGATACGACCTTCCAGGTGATGATTTTTCGGCACTTCAGATGTTTGAAGACCGCTACGGGACCCCAATGAAGAACAATCATCTCCCATAGATAAACCAAACATGTTATAACACAAGAAAACAGAATATTTTTCAGGACCAAAAACTAAGACATATTACGAGAATTGTCATTCTGACAAGTACTGATGGTGCTGAGGATTCTAATAATGTGTTGCAAAGCTCCCTAACGTCACAGGGCATTAATGTTAGTAATTGTTCTAGTTTTACGATTAATATTAATGTTCCTAATATTTTTAACCCTATTAATGTTAAAAATATTTTTAACCCGCTTCCACGTAAACAATCAATTTTAACATTGTTTGCTGTCACTTTTAATGGCAGTTGTACAAGAAATTTTCTTTTGAATTGAACAAAACAGATTTTTGTAGGAAATTTTCTGTAGAAAAAGAAATAGCCTTTCGGCTCGCTAGGCGATCAGTAGTTCCGAAAATATCGGCAGTTGGCATTCAAAACAGATATCCTGTTTTGAAGACAAATGGTTATATCTGAAATAGACAGTCATGACAAGCAAATTAGAGCTGAATAAATAGGTTATGTGACATTTGCACTGGTCAAGCTCGAGAAAATTTTTCTATGCGCGTGGAGGAAAAATATTTATTGCATCGTTTTTCGTATATTAGTCGTGATTTCTGAACTAGTAGTTGCAAATTTGCGCAATTTCTAATGGTAAGGGAATGATATCCATATCTCTATCACCATTCATTTCTGATTATATGAACTCTAATCTTCACACCACGGTCTTATAGTCGACAGCAAATGGCAGTTATTGTTACAGGTGCACATGGATTTATAAAATAAAAAATTACAAAATGTACTTACCTCCCCCGCACCGTGACGCATAATTATTGTTTATACATGAAAAAAATCTAATGGACATAACCCTCAAAGATGAAAAATAATCGTATACACGTACTTCGGGCTTTAAGCCCTCATCAGTACGGTGAAGAGATGGTAAATCAAAACGCATAACGGAGTCAACACAAGGGAGCCAGCCGCACATTTGCGATTTCGGTCGGAAGACATTATTGTTTATTTTAATGCATTAGGCACTATGCGAATAGCGCACGAAGCTCCAATGTATTTGACGTCCTTTAGTACAGTGGTTTCCAAACTCGATGGTACTGCGCCTCCCTCAAAAATATTTAATAATTTGACGTCTCCCCTGAAGATTACATAAAATAAAAACAAACATTTTTACTGTCATAAAAGTCATAAAATTCATTCATACACACTTATGGAAACAATATTATACCATTGTTTTAAATGAGATGGATATGCTTGTGAATTACCACGTGAAGAGAAAAATTAAGCAGTGATTTGGAAAATTGTCCATTGTGACTAATTTTCGCGGCTCCCTTCATACTATAGTCCGCGCCTCCCAGTTTGGAAAACTCTGCTTTAGTAGGAGCTGTTTGTCTCTATGCATCACGATGCTCTTCCAGATTTGTCTGATATTGGTTGAAGAACAAATATGTTAAAGTACCCGAGTTTTGTGAAACGAGCATGACCCCCATTCACGCCCTTCAATATTCGTTTTATTCACCTGTTAAAACAGGTATAGTTGTCCGATAAAACTTGATGTATTGCCGTATCAACTTCGCACCATATATCGGATAATTAACAACGTTTTAAGTGAATTAAAATGTAATACGTGAACATGAACACATATCATGAGATTATAAGAAAACCCTGATGATGCTGTCAAAGTAATTACGGCGCTGATAGCGTTTACCGATAAAGTTAAATATGGCGTGAAAACGACACCCCAGATGTGTAAGTGATATGTAATTTCATTCGGTGGAATATTATGAGAACACGTTTCGCCGGATGTTAGTTTCAGGGGAGTAGAAGAGTTCTTCCATGGAGTCAAGGTCGTTAGAATTGAACTAGGATTTGAATTACTGTCCACTTGCGTTGAGCAAACGTTGGGAGTTAGTATATAATTAATATTCGTGTTACTTAAACGTATGGTTTCTCTGCACTGCGAGCTCAAGGTCTATTGCGCCGCACATCAAAGCTGTCTACAGTTCTTGCTCCAATTCCAGAATTCTTCTACAAGTTCCATCTTCATCTGCTGTCGAAGGTTGGAAACCATTAACCTGAGAGGCCCTATGGCCTTAACGTATCCACAATTCTAATGATCTCAGGTAGTTATGAGTAATCCTGCGAACCATGTTCTTAGGACGAGCAGCGACCAGACCCTCTTTCCTCTTTCTCCCCCTAACACCATAGATTAAGTGTGTTTCAGAAGAAACCCAACGCACCAAGAAGCAAACAAGAGAGTCATGCAGATTCCAAACGAAGTACCAAGCTGACTACATGAACCCGAATCCAGTGTCTAGACTCCCCTAGGTCGGGAGGCTCTAGGAATCACCGGAGATCGAGCTAGCGAACAAAGGCTTTGAGTGATGAGCAATTGAGACACCGGCGTGGTTACTATGGCTCTTATGACCACTCGTGTCCTCCGACAAGGGTCAGACTCAAATAATACTGTCAGCATCACATGCAAGCTAGAAAGAACAGGAGTGAATATGGCTCACTATTAACAGTAGTGGAGGAAATGAATAAAATGAGAGTTCTGACCTCGTGGAATCTGCAGTCTTCAAAAACGGGTCGTTCCAAATTACATTTCAATTTTAAGGGGGCCCCCTCAACCTTCTCGTACTCTATCTTTTTTACACTGATTAGTGGAAACGTCCATGCTTCTATTTTATATTAGTGGAATAATATTCACATGAATTTGGACAAAATATATCAATTTAATTTACTATAAATAAATCGCCAACGTTTCGAATCTTATGTGATTCTTTTTCAAGGCTAAAATATAAAATATAAACAATTATTATGAACAAATCTAAGTTGAAAAGATCTGCAACTCACCTCGTATTTTCATGGAATTAAATATGTACAGTCTTACTAAAAGTATGACCGTTTTGATTTTGAAAGAAAGTCATTATTCAAATTATCTAGATCTGAAAACTCTATGAGTAATGTGTTGTTGATATGATAAGACAGAAACAGATCTGCCTACCGGCGAGTTCCGCAAGTCAAATCGAGCACTATGCAGATGGTATTCAATTTTTCTGTACACAATCACTAACTACCTCAATCGTTTTTTCGTTTTTCTACAATGGTCAAAAATTAAAATCACTAAAATACGATATCAGACACAATATAAAAACAATGGTAAAAATTATGGTCGATACGCCTGTCAATGATATAACATTCAGAGTCAACTCTTGAATTCACCCTTTTTAAGTTACAGATCCATCGTTATTGTTCACAATCAGACTATCATAAATCAAACTCAGATGTTGGACGTCTTCCGTAAAGTTCACTGTGTTGTTGGACCTTATATGGATTATCTCACTGATCTTCTGTAGATAGGTTCATAATCCACAATTTTGACATTTTCAAAGTTGAATTTGTGTCCTTCAGTATGTGCGTGTGCCGTAAGCGCTGTTTTTTGTACCCTGTTTGGTTTTTCTGCATCATTCTTATGTTGCCTTATCCTCTCTTGTAGTAATTGTCTAGTTTGGCCTATGTAGCATTTTGTACAGTTGTTACATTCAATTTCGTATACTACTTCTGACTGTTGTTTTTCTTTCAGTTTTGTGTAAAATTTCCTTCTATTGTCTCGAATGTTATAGAATGCAGCAACCCCATTGTGCTCTCTGAAAATTTTTTCTATTTTATAGAATGACACAGGATAAAATACTAGTTTGAAATATTTTCGGGGTGTTGAGATTTGTGATGTTTATATTTCCTGATAGAGTTGTGTTTAGTGTGTTTACGTCCTTAGTGGATCCGTTCAAGCTGGTAGAATGTTCCTTTTGTTTTGCTCTATTGAAGACGTTTATGCAGGTTTCAATGTAGTAATTTGGATAATTGTTCTGTTTCGGGATTTCAGTTACTTTTTTTAGATCATCTGTTCTAAATACACCATCACTCAGAGAAATTGCCCTGTTTATAAAATTTCTTGCCTTTTTTTGGGAGAAGCTGTGATTGGAATGATTATTGGTTTCATGTTGGTACATGAAAGATTCATAGCAATATGCAAACAGAATAGGCCCGAATGTAGTTCGAGTTATAAACGACTCTAAAGTACAGCCAGTTCTTCTTAAAGGAGAGGTGAAAGCAAGTACAGTGGAACTTCCCTATAACGAATACGCTAAATCCGCAAAAAAATTTCGTTATATAGAAATTTCGTTATGCAGAAATTTTTTTTTATTGTGTCAAGTGTCAAAAAAAGCAACGTTCACTTGCATTTTTTTTATTTGAATACATTATACATAATTTACTTAAGCACTTCCTTCTGGACATTTTCGCACTACTTTTTTTATTTACGATCAGAGAAAAACTGAAAACTGAACAATCTGTATAGCCTCCTGTTTCAGAAGGAACTCTCCGTCCGTCGTAATGGTTTAGTTTATGATCGGGATTTATTACCTACGTCCGACAGAATTACGGAAAAAACCATCCCTAAGTATACTCTGGGAAAAACCTTCTTACCAATACGCATTTAGAGAGTGATTTTCTTGGAATAATTCGTTATAGAGAGAATTCACTTCGTTTTAGAGGGTGTTTTTAACAGGGTATTTGGTTTCAAGGTGCAATGACAGATACGAAATTCGTTGTACAGAGACATTCGTTGTAGAGACGTTCGCTGTAGGGAAGTTTCACTGTATATGAAGAACAGATGCTACTCAATTTGCACAAAAAGTGTATTAATAATTACTTTCAATTTCCGCATGTTTGATTGCATTTCATCCAAGTATTATTTACTAGCTGACCCGACAGACTTCCTACTGCCTCAATCGATAAATAAAAAAGCAGCTTTAATATTATAATAAACTATATATTATGGTACAATACCTTGAAAGTGGACATAAAATTGTCCTGTACAATTAGTCAAAAACTAGGCAATACCTCCGAATTCTATCAAGATGCTTGGATTTTGATAAAATTTTGGATAAAAGCTAAATTTGTCTCCTACTCCTACCCTATGCCGATTTATGCTTATTAGTTTCAAGGGGTGAAAAAAATGTGAATTAAAGTAATTTTTAGGCCTCTATAGCGTTTTATGAGGTTTAATGAAGGTCTTCATATACTTCCAGACCGTATAAACCACCCCCGTTCAGCATAAAATGTGTAAAAATGGGTCTTTATTAATATAATGAATCAATTTAAATTATTTTTATAACAGTTTAGTTATTTTTATTTTTCAACCCCTAAAAGCAACCGCTATCTGTTCAAAATAACAAAATGAAAATATCATTCAAACATTTCATTTATCCACTTTATTCAAGTGAAATTATTAATACTTTTTTTGTCAAAAAATTAATCTGATTCTGAGTGGCTGTCGCCATTGTCAATTATTTCCTCATCTTTGCCAAAGATTGGACAACTGTTTTGGCAGTTAACACCTGCACATTCCCCACATGTAGCGTTACAAAAAAGACTCAGTTTTCTGCATTACCGGAATAACCGATAATGGTTGTCGGAAGTCAACAGACAAAAGAATAAATGCGCCCCAAAATATCCGTTTAGGCAACTCAAAATGCACAGTAATTGTTTAGATATATAATATTAGAATGGAGATTTGAACATTTCGTCATAAAATTTTCCGTAGTGTTCGGAAGAAAGATATGAGTAATAACACATGGACTCAGATAGGTTAATATTATTAGAAAATGTAGTTCACCGAATTAATATCAAATATAATACTTTCACGAAAACGCTATTAACTGTAGCCACACCTACTGGCGTTATTCGCGAGAAGAAAAATTATTTCCTATTCTTTCTTCCATTTCATCAAATTTTAATGTATTTTAAGTTAAACCTGTAGAAGAATCCAAAAAAAATCTTTCATAACAAACAGTTCATCCAATATTTAAATTGGCAAGTTCATATGTGCAGTTCACATGACATTTCTTCGAATTGTATCACATAGTAGAAAAAGTAATAGATGATTTAACATCAATGGCGAGTAGGGTAAATCATTTCGATATATCACTATGGTACATTGTGATGTATCGTAATGATCTCATCATCTATGTTTATTTCAGCAAAATCAGGGGAACGCTTTTTGCGAGCTCGAACAACCGCGGTCTACAGTCATGAATGAAAATTCTCTCTTTTCACAGCGAAATTTCAAAAATGTCCCTCTGTAGCTACCCGAATAACGAAATAACCGAACCGCCGAACCGGAAAGTTATTAATTATTTCATATCATCCAAAGCCAGTCGACAAAAATGAACGTAACCGACAGAAGTGATATAGTTTCATTATTGCATTATTTAATCGCAATTTCAAAAACAAATACAACAGTATATTTAACTTTAATTATAAAATGAAACGAAGCGAATTCTGCCCAACGCAATTAAACAAAATGAAAAGGTAATTTCATGCCCAGGTAATTCAAAATTTAATTACTCTGAATTCCGGAGATGCGTGGAGCCTCGGCCACTTCGCACCCTGAATTTTTGCGATTCTTGACGCCTGCACAGGTTTTCCGGGATTCCTTTTCCAGCAACAAAGTCTCTGCGGAGTTCTTGAAAAAAATCTAGATCCATATCTTAGCAAGAGTTAAATAACATTTCGATGAGGTACAACAAATGCAGCAAAAATTGGATATTTACCTAAAGTATATATTAAATAAAAACAGAACAAGATTTGATAAAACCAATGATGTTTAAGTTTTAGTGGGCTTCATAGATAGAGCACTGATCGTCTTATAACACCTTTCAATTAATCGATTTTGTCTGAATAATTCTTCATTTTCGGCTTTCTATTTTCTCATATACGTGTCCCAGCTACGAACCTAAACATGCAATTCAATTGCCTTGATGCTACTCGAAGTTTTCATTCATCATCATAACAAACAAAATGTTTTTGAATTTCAGCTCGAGATCCTGGATGCCTCAGTCCTCAGTCCTCAGTAGTTGATAACTTCTGGATAGCTTCTTCGGTTATTGTTATTACTGGATTCTACCCAGTTGTTTGACAATGAGTATAATAAAATCTTTTGGGAATCATTCTAAATTATTAGGCTTTTAGATGAATTATATCCATACTTACAAGGTATTCAAATACACTCCCCGTCAATAAATTCCGGACAGAAAATTTTTTTGTCAAATTCAACACCCTGTATCTTTTTTCGTGGTGATCCGATTTTGTTGAAATTTTCACCAGGTATAGTATTGGGTCTTGTTATATTAACCTGGAATTTACTTTGCAAAAATACCTGTAGTTTATACAGGGAGAAACAAAACCTTGTTTTATACTCTCCATTTCTAAACACCCTGTGGTGGATTTGAGGCGGAAAATGTGACCCTTTCTTAACAGAATGATTTTTGATTAACGTCAGTATCTGCTTTTAAAAAAAAGATACACATTTTCAAATAAAGTGTTACATTTTTTCAATTTTTATAACAATTTAAAACATAACAATACCTTATCGACTAGCAAACATCTGAAAATTAAAAGCGTGTATTTCCACCTCGCTTTCTCATTACTTTTACCATACGACGCAGCATTCTTTCAATGCAGTTGCGAATTGCTTTTGGGGGAATATTTCCCCAACAATTTCTGTTAATGCAGGACAAGGCTGGGGCAGAGGCCTCACGTTGCACGGGTTGTAACAGAATAAGAATAAATACTTAGAAGAGGCGAATATTCAACGATTGGTGTGGGCAGCCAGAAGTCCGGATTTGAATCCAATTGAATATGTATGGGATATGCTAGGTAGACGTGTTCGAAATCGGCAGCCCAACACCTTGCCCGATTTACGAACAGCCCTTCTTGAAGAATGGAAAAATATTCCCCCAGAAGCAATTCGCAAATGCATTGAAAGTATGCCACGTCGTATGGTAAAAGTGATGAGAAAGCGAAGTAGAAATACACGCTTTAATTTTCAGATGTTTGTTTATGTTTGCTAGTCGATGAGTTATTGATATGTTCTAAATTGTTTTAAAATTTAAAAAAATGCAACACTTTCTTTGAAAATGTATATCTTTCTTTAAAAAGCAGATACGGACGGAAATAGAAAAATCTTCTGTTAAAAACGACACTTCAAATTAAAACTTAATGATATCAAATTTTCCGCCTCAAATTCAGCACAGGGTGTTTAGAAATGTAGGGTATAAAACAAGGTTTTTTTTCCAGTATAATGGATAACCTACAGATATTTTTGCACTGTAAATTTCAGGTTTATATTACAAGACCCAATACTATACCTACCTGGTGAAAATTTCAACAAAATCACAACATCACGATCGACCGCGAGAATTATTGTATAAATAATACATTATTACCTGGTTTAAGCGATCTTCGGTCGGTTTTTTTTTGTTAGAACTACTTTTTTGAAAATTGAATTAAGTATATAAATTACATACTAATGAAATAAGAATAATGATCTTTCCGACATAATGATGAAATAACTAAAACTAAACTGAACAAAAATTCCCAGTGTAGGTAATAGGATTATATGTGTATACCTACATATTTGTGTCATTAAAGTAAAGTATAGATGCATTAGGGTCTGCTTGAGCAAACACTTCTATGCCATGCATGAAGACCGAACTGGACTTTAAATCAACTGGAACATATTCAAAAGTTTTTTCTCGGGAAATGTAGATCTAACCGGAAATCAGTGACGCTGCATGGTGCATCCTTATTTTAACAATGTTTGCCTTTATAAAGAGATTGCACAGACTTGTTACAATGAGTTTCACACCATTAGCAACATAGTCCTTCTGATACCTACGTCTCTATTACTCAACAATGTTATTATCTCACTTTTCTTCAATTTTAATTCATGTGGTGGCCAGTCTGAAATATTGACACCATTGAGAAAATCTGTTGTGAATTCGACTGCTCTTTCAGGGCGATCTTTCATTGAGCCATGGCAATAGTAAATTTTGTACTCTCCCACAATAATATAAAGTATAGGTCATTAGAGAGTTATCGAAACGCAAATAGAAGCCATAACTTAAATAAAGTTTCCCTTATTTTGACATTTACTCATACGCATTCGCAAAAGATTTTTAGGTGGCCAGTAATAAAATACGAGCCCCCTGTACTTAACTTAAATAAAGGACAACCGTATTCAAATAAAAGATGTCTTATTTTGACAGTTCTTGCAATCTTCTAGGTTAGATAGCTTCTCACAACTGTCAAAATAAAGGAAATGTCAAGAAATAAATCGCTGCGATAGGTCATTCATCCCTTCATAATTACTATTAGCTGAGCTATTACAAAATACTTCATCAATAAGATTGTTGTTTGAAATGATAATCTGTGGCCTATCAATTTATTCCATCTCATTTTGAATTAGTTCTCCGTTGCCGTTCACTAATTTTAGTAAATAATTTGCTCTTTATCAACGCGCATTTTTTCTTCTAGTTCTAAAGTCTTGAAAACAGTCCATTTTCAAGTGGAAATATGAGTTAAAATGACACATAAACAAATACAGTGGAACTTCCCTACAGCGAACGTCTCTACAACGAATTTCTCTGTACAACGAATTTCGTATGTTTCATTGCACCTTGAATCCAAATACCCTGTTAAAAACACCCTCTAAAACGAAGTGAATTCTCTCTATAACGAATTATTCCAAGAAAATCACTCTCTAAATGCGTATTGATAAGGAGGTTTTTCCCAGAGTATCCTTAGGGATGGTTTTTTCCGTAATTCTGTCGGACGTAGATAATAAATCCGATCATAAATTAAACCATTACGGCGGACGGAGAGTTCCTTCTGAAACAGGAGGCTGTACAGATTGTTCAGTTTTCAGTTTTGCTCTGATCGTTAATGAAAAAAGTAGTGCGAAAATATCTAGAAGAAAGTGCTCAAGCTAATTATGTAAAATGTATTCAAATAAAAAAATGCAAGTGAACGTTGCTTTTTTTGACACTTGACATAATAAAAAAAAATTCTGCATAACGAAATTTTTTTGCGGATTTAGCGTATTCGTTGTAGCGAAGTTCCACTGTATATACCAAATTTTCAGTTTTGCTGAATGAAAAATCCTTAATAAACCATCTACCCGCTCATCTGATGATCAAAACTCGAAGTTGGAAAAATCTGCTGCGTTCTGCTCGGACTTCCGACAGGCGAAAACATTTATGTAAGTTGATTGAACCACAATGCATGGAAAACTTCAGAATCTACATATGACTTTGAATATCTATTTACGCCTCCACCAATTTGCGATTTTGTTGCTAGATTGTATTCAATATTTCATTGACTTTACTTAATTTGGTATTCGATGCTGCTTTTATTTCTTTTTTCCTTGGGAATAACAAGATGTATTAGTAATTATCAATGTTTGTCATCTAACATAATATCGAAAAAATATGTAATAAAAATTATATCGGTAAGTTTATGATTACTTATTATTAATATTATTTTAAACTATATTAATTGAATGTATTTTATCTTATTCAATGAATTAATTTTCATCAAGCATGAGAACATTCTATATTGATTGATCAATTTTTTTCCCGGTCTTGTCGGAACCATAGGTAATATCGAACTTTCAAGTGGCGGAAGACTTGAATAGCGCGAATTCCCTTCTGTGCGTGAAACAGTTCGTATACATATTTCTCTATCGACAATCGCTGAGAACTAAGCCAAACATTCTGGCCCCTCTGACAATGGCCAAATTACAGGATTAACTTTCCAGACAAATTTCAAAAGCGGTCCGATATACTTTTGTAGTTTTCGGTATCTATAGCTTAGAGGTACCGGTCTGTATACAGTGGGCATGTAGTACTTATCGGTACATTATGTTCCTTTGTAGGGCAGATAATTGCTATGCTTTCTGTATGAAGCAGAAAACCGCATGGGGACGATACACTGGAGGAAGATTCAGGAACGTATTCCTGAAATTTGATATTGAATTTGGAGCATTATATTTTAGCCTTATCAAAACATAAAATAAATGAATATTGGACAATTTCATTACCGGCATATAATAAGTGAAACACGAAAGCTCATGAAAATGTACGAAATGTTATTTCAGGTTGATTAAAGTGACGAAAATGTGTTGTAAAATTCGATTAAATTATAATATAAATTATGGAGCGTGTTTCAAGAAAGGTGATTTCGTCTTTAGGATAGATAAGAAACTGAAAAATAATTGAGGTTTGCTCTTTGAAAAACTTTCGTAACGCCAGCCATACTCAAGATGAAAAGCGTTGAAGAAAAAAAATATATACACTTTTCACGATTTTGTCGAAACTACCGGCAACATTACAATGAAATTTGATACGTATATATGTCTTGGAAGCTTATACATCCAATGAATTTGTTTTTATGCTTGACTCTCATAGAGGGCGTTAGTTACAGGGTTTGTACCAAGTAGTATTGAACATAACTTTTTCAATATTAAATTGATTGAGCAAAATTTCAAGCGAACTTGCACATCATCCAATTCAACACCAATGAGGTACTCTTAATAAAACTCGATACTGTGTATCGTTTTCGGAATATTTTGTTTTGAAAATTATGAAGAAATAACCGATGCTGGTATAGTGTACTGATGAAGTTATCAAATATTATTATTATTATTAATTAATAGGGACGATAGAGCTCCACCGTACTTTGATAGAAGGTTTCATAATTGGTTGAGTAACCATTTTCGGAATCGATGGATTGGTAGAGGTGCAGAAGCTCCGATAAATTGTCCTCCTCGGACATGTGATTTTAATCGCTTTAATTACATAGTTTGATCTTTTCTGAATGAAACAGTTTATGCTCCGGAAGTAAATTCACCTCAAGAATTGAAGAACAGGATTCAACATCACTTTAATGACTTCGTAGCTGACTACCAACCGGTTTGAAGATAAATATCAAGATTCTTTAGAAAAAAGGAGAGTTGTGTATTCGTGAAAACGGAGGGCATGTTTTATGTTTTTACCTCTTTTTTAAATTTTCATCTTGTGAATTTTTGTTTAATTAATACATTTATCATTACTTCATACCAACATATCGGCTAATAATTACATAATTTTCAAATCAAAATATTCCGAAGACGGTACAAAGTATCGAGTTTCATCAAGATTACTTTCTTGCTGTGAAATAAAATGATGTTTGAGTTAACTTATAAGTTTGGTTAATGAATCAAAATAAAAAAAGTTATATTCAATACTTCTTGTTACGAACCGAGTAACCAGCGCTCTGTTTGAGAGTCACACATAAAATCAAATTCATTCAATGTATCAGCTTCCAAAACATATTAGTATAAAGTTGACAGTAGTTTTCGCAAAATCGCAGAAAATCTGTATAATTTTGTTCTCTTCTACCTTTATCTTGAATACGGATGGCGTTACGAAATTTTTTCATAGAATGAACCTCAATTATTTTTCAGTTTTTTATCATTCCTGAATCACCTTCTCTTGAAACACCCTGCAGATCACTGCACTTTTATTCTGAACAAAATAAGAAAGGTCCCTACTTATTCTTTTCTAACCCAAGAAAAGGAAAGAATAGAGAAAAATGTATTTTTGTGACTAAAACTGTGCATTTTTAAAAAGAGAAGATAATACAGAAAGCACCATGCATTTGTTCCTTATTTTGACCCTTTCTCGATCTATACATAAAACCCCCTACAGTTAGTAAATCAGAAAAAAAACTCATACGTTGTCTATAGAATAATAAATGAGCTACTCATGACGATCCAGGAAAGTAACCTAAAATTAAAAATGGAAGCTTGACGCACTGCTTTTTTCTTTGGTTCATCTTCAAAACGAAATGTTTCAGTTAAAAGTTTTTGGATTAAATTGTTTTTGGAACGATGTCGTTTCTGGATTCTGGTAGATACGAATATTTCTCCTTCAGTTGTATATACTTTCGATTAGCTGCGCCATTTTTAATGGGATGAAAACTTTTTTTTTTCACGGCTCATAAAATGATACAAAAAATCAATATCACAGAAACACTATATAGCATCAGTGTAACATCAATCAACATGAGATCGTTCCTGAGTACGGTTCTGCGCCCTATTGCGAACCCCTACTTAACATCTTCATGCATCCCTTACCGTCAGCAGCTTGCCAACTATTCGACACCCCCCTTCATCACTCTCTTTGCTATTCAAAAGTCGTACCTCACAAGTAGTTTTTTCCTGTTCTCAAGATGATAATGCATTGACCATCCCCTGCTCTGAAGGAGATGGGACATTTTGTTGGCCTGTGTCCCCAATTTGTCAAATCTGCGAGGACCAACTGGTGTTTGTTTGATATATTTCTGGGTAATGATACGTTAGGGTAGTAAGGACTGTCATAATAAACGTATTTGGGGCAGGTTGAGAACGTATACGGGGAGTTTATTTGCGGATTTATTTCCTGTTTACCTACTTGATGACGTATATTTTATTTACATCTTTATGATGTCCTACTCAACGACTGATGTAACTAGGTACCTACCTAGTTACATCAGTTACTTCAAATTCTGAACAGAAATTGGAATTTTTGAAACATAGCTGAAATCAAAATAGTAATCATCGAAATGAATACCATTTTCAATTCCCAGGCACAGAGATCTTTTATCATCAGGTTGGAAAAATTATAGTAGATTTTGTCACTGAGATGAGATATACCGGTTTCAGCCTTGTTTGGCCTCATCAGTATCGCATACATCTAAGTGACAAAATCTTACATCACTTCTCCAACCTCATGATAAAAGATCTCTGAGCCTGGTAATTGAAAATGGTATTCATTTCGATGATTACTATTTTGAATTCATCTATGTTTCAAAAATGTTTTCCGTGTGGCCTCCGTAAAGGCAAAGAATTTTGTTTTGTTTACCGTTTTATTCTTTTTCTTAAGAAATTGGAATGTTTGAAAAATCGTATATTGCAGAAAAATCTTCTTGTTATTTCCATCCTGTTGAAACCATATATATCGTATTCCGTGGAATTGGAGGTTTACCTTGATCAGGGTATAAATTTGCCAAAGTTGAAACGACATCATTTTAAAATAGTGTGAAATATTTACAGCCATTGAAATTGCCCTCAATGAAAAACGGACTTTCAGTTTTTGTGTTCCTTAACCAATCATTTGTATAAAGCTGATATTTTGTGCATTTCCGTTGATCGAACCATTATTCACGACTGAAGTTAATGAAATTCCAACACAAATCAGAGAATTTGTGTATTACAACTTATCGCACAAAGCGTTCTAAAAAAAACAAAGATTGCCACAGAAAGTGTTTTAGGTAGTTTTCATGTTAAGATCTAGAAAAATCAATTTCATTGTTTTGTTCCTATTTTTTTTTCTATCCCTGTGAAGGTGAATAAGTTAAGTATAAATTTCAGTTGTAGAAAATAAATTTCTAAATATGCTTTCTTTCAAACGATGTATGACCAACGATTAAACGAATTCTTCCTAGTTGAAAAATTGGGGGTTATATCTGTCTTTCTATGAGAGATGAAGGTACAATCCGCATTTTTACTCAAAAATTTAAGTTCGAAATGTTTCAGGATATTTCATGAATATCAGAAGCAACCGAGATGATGAATTTACTCCATTCGGATTCAAGGGCGGTCCTAGCTTTCCATTTTGGGGGGGTTCGTCGTTATGGGGGTATGGGCTATATGTGTATTACAACTTATCGCGCAAAGCATTCTAAAAAATACAAAGATTGCCACAGAAAGTGTTTAAGGTAGTTTTCATGTTGAGATCTAGAAAAATCAATCTCATTGTTTTGTTCTTATTTTTTTCCTATCCCTGCTTGAAAGTGAATAAGTTCAGTATGATTATAATAAAATTTGAAATATCCCATAATAAATTTCAGTTGTAGAAAATAAATTTCTATATATGCTTTCCCTCAAACGATGTATGACAAACCAATACTTCCTAGTGGAAAAATTGGGGGTTATATCCGTCTTTCTATGAGGGATGAAGGTACAATCCGCATTTTTACTTCAAAATTCAAGTTCGAAATATTTCAGGATATTTCATGAATATCAGAAGCAACCGAGATGATGAATTTATTCCATTCGGATTCAAAGGCGGTCCTAGCTTTACATTTTGGGGGGTCGCCGTTATGGGTTTAAAATTTTCTGATTGGAAACAAGTATATTTGCACAAAGAGCTCATTATATGCAATAATTTTAATATTTATGGGGGGAGGGGGGGTCATAAACCCCCCCCCCCAACCTACACCCTCCCCCCCGCGGGACCGCCCATGTTCGGATTTGGGATTTCCACCTCACTCTCTATTCTAGTCATACAGAAAGAACGTCGCGTATATAATACAATATTCAAACATTACTGTAGGGATATGAGAGTTTTAGTAGGCGTTGAAATACAAAATACTCATTTCCTGTGGACATCATTCTATTTCACTTGGAAGCGTTGAAAAAAAAAGACTTTCTCAAGGTTCTCCTGTCGGAAAAAAAAATTTCGGTTATAGTGCTCCAAAAACTAAAATTCAAAAGTGATCAGAAATGTTAGATCGCTTACTGAACCAAGTAAAAAATCCATCAGTACATAAACGTTTCAAAAATATTAATTGCTTTTATCCTTCAGAATTTTATATATAATATAATATATAATATATAATAATAATAATATCTTTTATTAGTGTATGACATTTTCTCAAAATGTATCACATCGTCAACTCAAATGCATGTAGTAAATAATTAAAATATATAGTATAAATAAAAAATTACGACAGAGCAATATAGTAAATAAAAATTAAAAAAATATATATATAAACATGACAAATAGCTACAAACACACACACAGAACATACGAAGCTGAGTATCGGATGAAATGTTCTGGTATAAACTCGTCCAAAGTATAAATTGTTCTGTCCAGCAACAAGGACACTACTGATTTCGTGAACCTGGATCTCACAACGCAGGCCTTTATGTGTTCCGGAAGCTTATTAAATAATTTCGTGCACCAGTAATTAAAACCCGCCTGACCCGCTGTCACTCTGTGATAGGAACACTGTAGTTCATTTCTTCTTCGGGTGTTATATTCATGATTCTCATGATTTTGTCTGAATCCTGACCTATTATCATATACGTATAGAACACAGGTGAGTATGTACAAGGATGTTACGGTGAGTATTCTCAATTTTTTGAATAATGGCCTACAGCTTGTTCTCTCTTCAGGATTGCAGTAGTTCATCAGTCTTAAACACTTTTTCTGTTTTTTTTTAGCACTATCTCCACATGTGGACTGTTTCCCCATAGGATTATGCCATATGAAATCAGGCTATGGAAGTTGGAATAGTAAGCCGCCATCACCGTTTCTTGCGTGCCCAACTGCCTCATCCTTCTGACCACAAACAGTGCTGTGGAAAGTCTTCTGGTGAGTACCTCTATGTGTTCATTCCATTTCAGATTCTGCTGGAGAGTGATGCCCAGAAATCTCTTCGCTTTTTACATCCAACGAGAATGAAAGAGTCTGGGTTTTATTTCTGTTGAGGAGCAACTGATTGGTACTGAACCACAGCATAGCGGCATCCAGAGACTCCATGGCGTTTTTCTCAACATGTTCTTCGTTGGTCCCTATATCTATTATTGTCGTGTCATCCGCAAAAATGCACAGCCCTCTTGACGGTACGTTAGGCACCAGGTCGTTGATGTACACGAGAAATAAAACCGGGCCTAAAACAGATCCCTGCGGTACACCACGCAAAATCGCAGTCATGTCTGATGTGTTCTCGCCGAAAGCCACATATTGCCTTCTATCCTCGAGATATGATCGAAACAACTCCAGTGGTAGCCCTCTTATGCCATAGTGCTCTAACTTTTGCAGCAGAATTGTATGGTCCACACTATCAAAAGCTTTACTTAGGTCGCAACACGTTATTCTTGTTTTTTTCCCTGTTTTCAAGTCCTTCCAGTATTTTCTCGATCAGATGTATTATTGCAGTGGTTGTGGATCTTCTCGACAGGTATCCATGTTGACTCTTATTTATGATGTTTTTTTTCTCAAAGTAGCAAGTTAGTCTGATCTTCAAAATAAACTCTAAGATTTTGGATAAAGCAGGAAGTATTGATATTGGTCTGTAGTTTTCGATCGAATGCTCATCTCCTTTTTTATGGATAGGAATTACCTTCGCTATCTTCATGCACTTGGGAAAGATGCCCGCTGAGAAATATTTATTTATTACCACTGTAAGTTGATCGACTATTATAGGTACTATTTTCTTCAGCATAATGGTGTTATGATCATATAGGTCTCTGGAATTTTTAGATTTCAACGACTTTGTCACTCTGAGGACCTCTTCTTCTGTTACTTCATGAAGAAAAAATGAGCTGACGTTGTTTTTTTGCTTTGAAAGAAGGTCTCTGGCTGAGATACCAGTATCAGGTATCTCAGCCATATATATATATATATATATATATATATATATATATATATAGGTTTAAAACGTGCGATGACGTTGTCCGATGCCTAGATTCCATCGTTTGCGATCTTCCCATTCTCCTATTTGTAGGTTTCTATCCCTCATTGCTTTTCGTATTCCCTCCATCCAGTTCTTTCTTGGTCTTCCTCTTCGTCTTTTTATGTTTGGTATCCACTCCATTGTTTGTTTTGGCAGTCGTGTTTGTCCCATCCGTTGAACATGTCCATACTAGATCAATTGCTTCCTTTCTATATCATTCATGATTGTGCCTTCTACTCTCATCTGATCACGTACTTCCTGGATTCTTACTCTCCGCAGCCTCTATCCTTCTTTTTTTTTTCTATTTCACACTACAAAATCTGCTGCTCTATCAATTTCAACAGTTAAAGTGATGATTTTTTATCACTGCATACGTTCGGAGCTAACAGGAGCCTATGTTAAACTTTAATTTTCTTGACAATATCTAAATTGGCACAAAAATTTCATTTCATGAACACCAATTTTGGATATGGAATGCACATCATATTTTTCAATTTTGAATGATATGATGGTTTCTAGAAGTCATTCCTAGTATGACATATCCCACTCTATCATGGAATTGATCCCATTTCGATAATTACTAATTTCCTGCTTTATTGGTATTCATATCATATCATATGGGGAAATAATAAGAGATTTACAGAACTGTGTCAACTGTAAGTTATGGTCGAATATCATTTGAAAAACATTTTGTTGTTTTCTTTATTTATGGTTTTTTTTTTAGAATGGAGTACAGTTATATCTGTGATTATTATGACATTGACATTTCGATTTTATGTCGTTTTCCTGTTTTGTGATTATTATAATAATATAATAATAACAACATCAATAACGATTTTCATATGATCGTTTATGTTGAGAAGTATTTTATTCTATTTGCATTTTACGAAGGAATGCATTTTGTCTATTTCCTTCCTGCATTTTTCATTTATCCATCGTCCTATAATGACGAAAAAGTTGATTCCGTTTCTTTGTTTTTCAAATCATGATTCAATATGGTCCCCCGAGCGCAATAGCTTCCGATATGCTGGCTCTTCTCGAATTTATATAAATTTCCAATATCTCTATTAATTTTATAATGGAAAGAATTATTTCGACGCAAAGCAAGTTGCCCCTATTTATTCGTTCAAACTGAATGAATAAACAAAATGTATTTTACCCAAGTGGTTTCTCTCTCCATTCCATCAAATATAAAAGAGAGTCCTCAGAAAAAACATGAAGTTATCGATATCCCTCCCAACCGTATATCCAGTTTACTTTCCTCTCGTCAAAACTGGTGCAAGGCAACTTATTGACGTTAACAGAAACGAGCGATGTTGATTTTAAAAAAAGATAGGGCGGTTTGATGTTACCTGAATCGAATTTTTTTACGGAGTCAAAGGATTGGGTTTCACCTGTCCCTTTCTGGGAGGATCGAAACATGCCACCAGCATTCAACTGGGGAGCTACGGGGTAAAATCATTGTTGGCGACGTGCCGAAACTTATCTAGTTTCATCGATTCTTGGGGAAATATATCTATATCTAGGAGACTGATGAAATTCGAAACCTGTATCATTTCTGGACGGTTCTTCTCGTGAAGGATCATGTACCATATTTGTCCGGGAGAGCAGGGAAAAATTTAGTTAAAATTTTTAATTCATGAAGTTCTAATTAATTTTCTCTTCGTCCTACGGGAATCAGTTTAAGTACCCACAATGAATATTTCACAAAAAAGTTGCTAATGGCTGGTAATGATAGGTAGCCTATTTAATAGTTATTTATACTATATGGAATGTAAGTAACATTTACCAGCCGAAGACGAGTTTGCGCCCGAGCGATAGCGAGGGCTGACAAAAAAGTTCAAGGATAGTTAATGTACTTACATCCCATATAGTATATAACATTTTTTACTGTCGCTATATTGTATGTTTACAAGAAAATGCTGGATATATTCAGATTTTCATTATGATTACATTCGATAGCAATCTCATTAAATTATGGCATCCGCGGCAGCCGTGATCCGTTGCTATATATAGAGCAACATAAGCAGTTTTCATTTCATCAACAATGTCAAAAATTCGTAGCGAAAAGTTTGAAGAAGTGGAATTTTTTGATTCTGTGTTGATGAAATGGATGTTTCAGATATAGAAGAATCAGCGAATGTTGCTTTTTTATTTCTATTGCTAGAAACCTCGACAAAAGCAACATATAAATCCTTAAAGGATTGATGTCGAAGCCAGACGTCTACTGCAGTCTCCAGAAACCTTATTTTTGTCGTATTTCCACGAGAACACTGCTTCTTCGAAGTCTCCATCAAGCTTATGGTGTGAATATTCGATGAAGTCCAACCTTCTTATAGAGGACAATAAAGATATTTATGAGTATCCAAAAACTTGAGCATTTTAGAACAGAAAGATTGATGGTTATAGACCAAAAAAATCGAATGTGTTCAATAAAGGGAGGATGTGAATAAGTTCATTTTTAAGCCGCCGATAATATATACTTATTGATGAAGGTCGTGATGATAATGGAAGTTGCTAGGGCTTGCCGTTGTAATGTGAACTCTGTGGAATGAAAATGGACAATGTCAAAATAAGTCAAGAAGTCATAATAATTGTGACCAGTGGTGGCCTTAGGGGGTGGCAAATGGTGTAATCGCCCTTGGCCTCGCTCTTTCAAGGGCCTCGCGCAACAACCAAAGCAAATTTTAAACGTGATTTTGATACGTAATTATTCATTTGGGTTATAAAATAAGCATCAATTAAAGTGAAGTTAGTTTTCCTATGCATTCATTTTACACATAATTGAAAATTTCAATGTACTTGAACATCAATAGGGTTATAATATAAGCATCAATTAAAGTCAAGTTAGTTTGCCTATGCATTCATTTTACACATATTTGAAAATTTCAATGTACTCGAACATCACGGCTGGAAACACTTGAAGATTGGAGCTTCAGAGTTTGATGCAACTGGGACGCCGTAAATCAAACTCGCTGCTTTATACAAAAGAAAGATAAGAAACCGTTGAGCGATTGAGTCTTATAAACATCAAAATAAAATGAACAGAAAAAGATGAAACACCCTTTCATTCGATGTTTGTGGCATATAAACATCATGATAGCATATTTCATTTATAATAGAAAAAATTTGAAAAAAAATACAGTGAACCTTGACTTGAAAAAATCTTTGACAGTGTACAGTGAGTTAATGAGAACTAGGAAGGTGTAAAATAAATCAGCAAATCTTAGCTAAATCCAACATTTCGCAACCATATATTATTTCAGGCCTAAAAATACAGATCATGGTCAAATTATGTGAAATGAACGCTGAAGAACACGGCAACATAAAACATAAAAAACAAAGAACACTACATTTACCATAAAATGGCTTGTTACAGAGCTACGATCCGCACCGAGACTCACTTACTAAAGCCAAGCGTTCAATTATTGACTGATAAAGGAGAATAAGAGACAGCGAAACATCGAAAATATCGTTTTTGTATGGGACCTCATTCGGACATTTGGTTGTTTAAAGGATGTCGCATACAAAAACGATATTTCAGATAAATTGGTTGAGGCTTTCGCGGCCATCGTTCAATAAGACATGTTCTTTCGAGCATTTAGGCCGTCGTCGTAGTTTAGTTCTAGACGTTTCGCCAGTTCGAGTGTCTGGCATCTTCAGGAGTTATATTTCAGGAGATGTTCTCACTGGACTGAACTGCCTGAACTCAGGCTGTGTCTGGCTGCCTGAACTCAGGCAGTTCAGTCCAGTGAGAACATCTCCTGAAATATAACTCCTGAAGATGCCAGACACTCGAACTGGCGAAACGTCTAGAACTAATCTACGACGACGGCCTAAATGCTCGAAAGAACATGTCTTATTGATATTTCAGATGTTTCGTTGTCTGTGGTACTCCTTTATTAGTCAATTTTTGAACGCATAATTTGGCTTTGGTGAGCGAGTTTCTATACGGATCGAGGCCTTGTTAGCAGGCCATTTTATAGTATATGTAGTGTTCTACCAAAATCGACCATGATCTGTCTTTTCAGCCTTGAAACAGCAACAATGCACTATCATTGCAAAATGTTAGATAAGCTAAGATTTGCTGATTCATTTTACACCTCCCTAGTTGTCGTTAACTTACTGCACATAAGTAATGCTGAGAGGAAGTAAGTGACCTTTTAGTTTTGGATACCTATAATGTGACAGTAGCAAAATAGGATGATGTTGATGGACATGAATTGAACGAAGAACTGAATAATGTTCATCAGTATGCATGAAAGATAATGTCCACGATATCTGGGTGGTGAAATTTATTAAAAAAATTAACTGAAGTTTACCCGACTATCGAAATAGTCCTGAGAATTATTGACACCACACCTGTTGCAAGATCGGCTTTCAACCCTTGTTATTCTTTTAGCCTAAAATGACGAAGCTCATTCGTTAGATTACTGTGCTTTATTTGGAGATTTTAATCATGGAAGAGCCCCAAATATCAATTTCAAAATTCATCATCTCTGTTTATTAATTTTTTAAATATTTCAATGTGAAATATAAAATATTTCGAAAGTAAAATTTTATTTATTCGTTTAACTTTTATAGCATTTCTCGTCAAACATGACAAATACGAAACCAAACCTACTTTTGCATCACATGCTATTTCGAAGGACAAAAGGCCGCCACTGATTGTGACCATTCCCAAAAATGGAATGACACGTACTTTCACAGTGACAAGAAGAGACGAAAATCAGGTTTGTCATTTAAAAATAATTCAAAAGTACATTGATACAAGATTCCACATGACGACTATTAATCCGCGCTTCTTTATCCGATATCAAAATGGAGAGGGATGTAAGTTGACTTACCTCCTGTCGTTAATGGCAGCCAATACCTCGTTGAATAACTTTCACTTACGTTTGTCAAAGCAGTGACAAAATAGGTTGATTACAATACAGCGAGGGGAGTGAAGGCTTTTTATCTCCCATATGGAAAATGAGGGACATAAAGGTTTTATTATTCTGAATTTCCTTGCTTACTCTTGTTTGATCTACAGCGGAGACATCGGGACATGCATGATTGACGGCAATGCCAATTAAAGCTTAAATATCGGAAGCACCTAATTTAGCTATAGCTGAATACTGTGTTCAACTTTCATTGTGTAATAAGTGGGACGTTTTTACCATTCCAATTCTAATGACAAACCGCAAAATAATGTTCAATAATGATGGTCGTAGGTATCTGTAGAATACGGCCCTGTTAGTTTTATCCCTATTTTGGCTTAGCTTTCCACGCACCTCCTTTCACACCATACGTCGGATACTCTCAAAGATCGATATAATAGGGAGTTTTTGTGTTATCTGAATTGGTCGGATTCGGCATACCTTTGATAGTTTTTTCAATAACCATTTCTACCTTGTATACATTGTTGTGGATAGAAATTACTTATCACTCGATCGACCAAATCTTATGGAGTTTGTTTAAAGATGAACCTCGGGGCAGGCAAAGGAATCCTTTTGCGCTGGTGCATTGTAGTGGAGCCAATGTTTTTTGTGTTTATATATTATATTTTGTTGATATATATATATGAGAAAAACCGAAGCCTACACTTAGATAATCCGAGTCTGGAGGAGGTAGGACAAAGAGGGAATTTTTTGAATTGGAACATGTAAAACTCCAACAAAAAATTAATAAATTGATAATAAGTAATTATTTGGGTTTTCCTGAAAACTCAATTTGGATTTTCCCTCCCAGTCTCTGAAACAGGGAACAATTAGAAAAAAATTTTGAATAATATAAGAAAGGCCCCTGCGTAAAACTTTGAGCACCAATTTGTTAGGGGCCAAAACTTTACGAGAAGAAATTGCTGCCAAACAATGAACAAAAAGAAAAAACTTTGAACTCTTAAGCGTAACGTTTCGCAGTCTAAATCAGACTCCTTTGTCAGACAATTTCTAGTTTTCATTCAACTTCGTAGAATCGTGACAACATTTTGATTTTTTGATTGACAATGTCTGTACATACACGATACATGTCCTCACCTCAGATTTAAAAAGTTTGATCGTAAAATAGTTGGAAAATCTCGTCAACATTAGAGGATTCACAAGGAAAAGCGACCGAGTAATAATATCAGAGCGGTCAAGTCAAATCCGACGTATTCAGAATCTTATTGTAACTGAATGATAACAGTACCTACCTGAAGAAATACACAAAACAATTACCAGATGCATTTGTGCATTTTTATATAACCAGTGCCACTGGGCGATTTCACACAAGAGCCCTTTTTTTCAAGAAAAAATAGAATTTGAAAAAAAGTGAATTTGAAGTAAAATTTGTAAAATAATGAAAGGTGGAAAAGTTGCCACTAACGAAACTCATCGCCTCCCCAAAATGACACTCTTATGACTGAGATGAAAAAAAAGCACTCGAACCATTCGATGCCTATTTTCGATATTAGCCAATATGTTAAATTTCAACACTTCAGATGACGTCGTTTTGAAGATATTTGAGTCATCTTCAGAAGGCTCTAGCTCTTTAACGAAGCATTTTTGTATTATTTAATTTTAGTCGAAAGTGTCTCAAATTATGTCTAGAACATCCACTAGAAGTTTGTCAGTTTAATTATGGGAAACCTGTATAAACTGAGGGATTATTCGATCAAGGAACTAAGAATTTCTTCATCCACAAAATCACTCGTGATCATTCATTATCTCTAATCAATCATTCGTAAAAACGAAGTAGAGACCCGTGCTTTGAACCCTGACGATCAAAGCATCCTATTATTGTTCGCGAAAAAAGCTCCGTCATCCTTCTAATTCATCCTCAAGACTAGTTCTTCTTGCTACAAAAAACGTTCATTAGTTAAGCCACCAAACTCGTACTATCCTGGCACGTTTAAATTCAACAAAATATCTGAAAATCCATTCGAATCGCGCGGCGTTATTGTGAACGCCGAAAAGTGAATAGGTGGATAATTTTGAATGGCAACAACCGAACAAAGAATCGGTGGTTTCTTCCTGCGATAAATGCATAATGAGATGAAGATGAGGAAGAGAAGAATGAGGATCCTACGTCAAGTCGGTAGCAGGTTGCAGTCAGATCAAAGGCGGCTACTCTCTGGATGTTCATACGGATTCTTCATAGTGGCAGGGGCTTGGAATGATTTTTATTGAGAATATTCAGTTTCACGCTGAGTGAAACAGGAGCACAAGTAAAGAAGATATAACAGAAAATTAATACACTTACTCTTTTGTGAATCTGCTTTTGTTTATGCATCTTTATTTTTTATCAGAAATCTAATACCGCGTGACAGACTCATGGTCAGGGATGTGCAAAATGGGTTTTAAAATATATTTAAATGCAAAATTTAAATACTTTTCATTTTTTGTATTTCCAATATAAAATACGAAATAGATTTTCGTTTTATCTTTGAAATACCAAATGCTAAACGAGTATGTACTTTCAAAATACTTAATTATCAAAATAAAATACTATCAATCTCAAACGTTTATATAAAAAAAAATCATAATCAAGTTTTTTTTATTTTGTAGAAGTGATCAAAGCCACTTAACAGATTTCAATAGTTTTTAGTTTGTTCACACTAAACAGGCAGTTATTGAAAGTTTTAGGTTTTTATGCAGGGCACTGGTTAATCCATTTTAGTTATAATCAATAATATAATAAAAATATCAAACAAACAGCTAAGTATGCAATTGAATAAGAACACAAATAGTCAGACAGCGATGACAAAAAGCTTATTGGGATTTTTGGAATTTGCACCAAACATAAATGAACTGAAATGTGAGTGAATGACAACTGATTGATGAGGTATTCATCAAAGCAGGAAAACTCAGATTGCAGAAAACAGTATTTTAACCATAGATTTTTTTAGTGGCTCCAAATTAATTTCAGTGTTGTTGACAAAACTTATCGAAAAGTATTTTGCATTTTGCAAATACGATATATGTTACAAAAGATATTTCAAATAAAATATGAAATTCTTTTCTGAAAAAGGTATTTAAATACCAAATGGAAATAGGTATGTTGTATTTTGAATTTTAAATGCCTCTCTTTTCAAAATGACAAATTACTGTTCATGGTGAATCTCCTTTTTCAAACTCAACTAAGGATGATACATCGTCCTTGATGATTTTTGAACATCGATATTTTGTTATTGTTATCAAGGATTTTACCTTGAATGTCTACCATAAAAAATGTTATAATGATTTTGAATTTTTTAATTTTTTTCTTTATAACATACACTGTTCACCTTTGTATCATTTCCTTTACGATGTAGGTACTTTTATTATTAATTCCTTCTGGCAAGATAATATGTTTCTTTTCAGGGCATATTTCAAAGGCAACATTCATCCAACAGAGAAATACGAAAAAATAGCAGAAGAATCTTGAATGTTATCTTAAAATTCAGGTAGAAGTTCTTCTAAATTGAAGTGAAAGTTTTCAAAAACAATTGAAGGGAAATTTTAATTCCCTCTCAAATTATTGCAGTTATAAAGGTTTCATTCATTCACCAGTAAACTGTATCCTGTGTCCCATTTTGGTTGGGACTGCACTGTATCACAACTATTATTAAAGCTAGGGGCATGTGATTTTTGAGCAGCTGTATCACTTTTTTGTAAGAATTTCAAATCCACAGACAGAAATATTCCAACTACTTTTGTTCCTGAAATACAGGGCGAAAACGAAAATGTTCACTTTTGTAAAAAAATTTTGAGTGTTTCTTTGTGACTCAAAATGTTGGTATTTTTTAAATGGAACAACCTGTATATTTTAATGTCAAAGTTTTGCAATTATTCTTCTGAATACATTAATGTTTCTCTAATGAATTTAAGCTTCAAAAATTGGAAACATCTAAATTTATTTCTATTTGCTTAATATTCATGAATTTTTTCGCACATGCATTTATTTATTACTCTTTTGAAAAGCCATGTGAGTCGAACCGATTTATTTCATTATATTTCAAACATGAACACAAAATATCATTCTTAAACAGAAGCTTAAAGATATTGAAAATAAAAAAGTATCAATATTAATTTCCACGAAGTATTTCAGTTCCACATTCATACATTTTCTTGATTTCGTAAATCCTAATACGTATTCCATAGAATATACACAGTTTCTTATATGTATAACTCTTTCTTTTTCAACTCTATATTTAAAAAAACCTCAATAGACTTGGATGAACTTATCATTTGAAAATTGCTATTGAAAATTAATTTATAGACTTCAATTGCGATATAATTTCGAATAGAAACAATGTGGAATTGTAAACAAATAAATTGACATTTTGAAACTATTGAATATTGATGCATAGGTAGATATACTTGTAATTTAGACAGGTTATGGATCATACTCGCATCCTTTTATTGAATTTTGCATGAAATAGACAATTGTGAACCATAAGAGTATGTACTGTTATGGAATTTTTGTTATGGTTCTATATTTATATCTAAATTTTGATTATTTCAAAAGGATACATAGTACGTTACCTGGTTGAAACTATATCATAACATAATTGCAAGTACATGAATCAAAATTCAAAAGTTTCAACATTTAAATTTATTGTTTACATTCCAGAGATCATTTCAATTCAAAATTTTCATAGTAAATTTCATATGTAATTATCAATTGTAGTATTCGATTTCCAAATTCATTGAGATAAATTGCTGGTTTCTTGATGAGGCTAAAATTGAAAGATTTTGATAAGAAAAATGTAAATAAATTCTATGTTATTGTATTATGTATTAGTGTTAAGAAATCTAGAGACTAAGGACTTTTGAGGAGTGAAACCAAGGAGACGAGAAAAGATTGAAGGGGAAGGAGGATTAAAAATTTTGGGGATTGAGGAGAAGTGAAAAACAAAAAACGAGAATATACAGATACAGAAATTGATGAGTGTTAAATAATATGCAAATATAATAAAAAGTGATTTTGATATGAATGGAAATGGTAATACATACATGAAGAATGGTAACATCCGATATGGACTTATAGTAAAGAAGAAATGAAATAAAGACATTGGCCCAGTAAATAAATTTTCAAGAGTGTTCCTTTTAAAGCAGATTGTGAACTTAGAAACTGAGAAAAGTGAGTTGATTCATAAACAATAACCTAAAAATTAACCTATATTATGAACTCTGAACATTGAACTGAAAAATCTTAACCATAGAACTAGAGTGTTTTTCTTTATTATTATTAGAATAGATTGATATTGAAATCAAATTTAATATTAATTAGTTATTGAGAGTTTTTTGTATTTGATAAAATTTAAATTATAATATTTTAAAATTCAAATCAAAATCTTTCAATTTTAATTGAAATAAAATTTTTGAACCCTCAATTGAGAAAGAGTCTAGGCTAGGTAAATTTTCAAAATTCAAAATTCTATATTTTTTATAAATTTGGTTCCTTAAAACTCAAATTAAATTCAAAAAAATTTTAAAGATAAATAAAAGGAACCATAACAGTACTCATAGTTTTTGTATTTCTTGAAATGAAGAAATAAAAAATCACGAGAAGATTTTCCCAAGTATACAAAGTATATAGTTTACTATACGAGGGAGATGTTTATGCTCTCAGACAACTCCAGAACTGCACCGAAGGTCTCAGTACCTGCATCCTATCTCTCCTAATCCTGATAATGTAAGAATCTGGTCCTTTTTCTGGCTTAGCGGTTTCACGGGTCCAGAGAAGCGCCGAAAGAGAATAAAGGCACCGCTAGGAGTTCATAAGATGAACCCACTTTATTCGTGTTGATTTTTAACAACATCTCTTTCTGTTGTATCGATTCGAATTCGAGTTATACCAGCGTAAGGGGCGGATTCAGGATTATTTCCCCCGCTTCGCGTTTCGCAGTTTAGTACCAGAAAGTATTGCCTTTCCGCACTTGTTCGGAAATAGTTATTTGAAAAACAAATGCACTGATAAAAACGCTTAGAATGAGCATTCTGTACTAGTGTTATACATTATTTTCTCTTATTTACTGAATTTTAATTCAAATTAATGGAATATTTCCATAATTATAGTTCACTGATTTTGCATTGAAAAAAGTTGGTTGGCACAATTTTTTTTATCACAAATTTGACAGATTCATGATGGGATAGTACCGCTCCAAGTACCAAAGTGTGAAAGTGAAATGATATAACTATAAATATGTGTGAAGCTGAGATATACCCGCACGATTTTGTTACATACGAATGAGCGTATTTGCCACAGAATTCAAGTAATTACGATCAAAATAATCCAGAAAAGACAGGGTATTCTGACTACAAGTAAGATCTTTTTTGATGCTCATTATGTTGAAATAATTATATGAATTATTTTCGAAAACCTCATGAAATTATTTTCATATACTGTAAAAACTAGTTCAATAACTGAACCGTTTTTCAACATACGAATGAGATAATCGTTTTGAAACTTGCTCGAAGTTTAAAATAAGATGGTATATCTAAAATTTAAGATCGAAAATACTGTACCTCTGCAAGATTGTTAAATATACATACCCAAGAAACCCGGATCAATAATTTTTGAAAAGAAAAATATAGTAGCCCCAAATTTCGGGCTATCTGAGGTCGGGAAGTGGGTTTTTGAAGGTAAATAATGATTTATCTCGATATTTGGCCAAAGTGAAAGTCATATGGAAAAAGTTCAAATGCTAAAGTTGTATTACTCTTTTTCAGCATTACCGTCAAATTCAAAAGAAAAACACACAAATAACATAGATTTGTGGTTTTTTATCTTCATTTTTTACCATTTTTGTTTACGAAACACACTCTTTCTCAAACACGCTGATTTTTTTTTATCTAAAATATTTATTTTTCACCTTAGTTTTACTTAAGGTAGATAAATCAGTCTATTTCCCAATCAAAAACTCTCACGTGCAAAAATATGCTTTTTCAAAAAAGTACATAGTACATTGGCTTTGTTCGTTGATATCCTTCGTATATTCGTAACCGAAATGGAATGTTAACTTCGAATCCAACTAGCGTTTAATTCAATTTGGTAGGTATATCTATTAGTTTTTCTACGGTTATTGAGAACAGTCATGTTATTCGAATCATTATAATGCTCAAATTCTTATTAGTTGTTATCTTGTTTTTTTTCATTTCAGGTACATAGGAAATTCATGTAACAGTCAATATGTTATCGGTAACTCAATTTTAAACTGTCGCATCCTGTTTCACCGCTCCGACAAAGTTCTTTGCATTTTTTGAGAATATTTACAATAGTAATGTATATTTATACCTATGTAGGGGAGAACAAGAGGTTTTGAAACAGAGGAGAGTTGAAACAACACCGATTTTCCGAAATTCAAAATCTTTAGCAAAATAACAACAAATGAATTATATTACTATTTACACACGCTCAGACTCTCAGTGATCTACAGTGCACTAGGAGAGCAGTTCTGGATACCACGTCTCACAAATCGTAAAAAGTAAATTTTTCACGAATTTTTTAGTAGTTTGTACTACTAATATTTTTTTTTACTTTTTGATAAGTTTTTCCCATGAATTTTTTTTATTACAAGAGAAACTAGAACTCATGAAAATTTCAAGACTTATTTTCTGAAAATTTTTTCAGAGGTTTTCCTCCCAGCCCCTGAAACAAAGCAAAACGTCAATTGAGAAATCAAAAATTTTTCGATTCCGAGAATTTTTCTGAAAGCGTCTGATATAGAATCAGAAACGTCACAAATCTTAAAAGTCGAAGTGTTGTTTCTTTTTTCAATGTCCAGCAACAATTTTTTGAAAGTAGGTATTTGACCGCTGACAAATAAATGAAAAAGTTTCACTCAGGGGCCTTTCTTCTATAATTAAAAAAAAATTTCTATATGAATTTTGTTTCAGAGACTTGGAGAGATCACCCTGAAAAACTTTCAGAAAAATGTAAAAAGCTCCCATAAAATATTTAACCACATATCTAGAGATAATGATTGACTGAAATTTGATATATTATTTGGGAATGTTCTTTATGTTCCCTATTACCGTTTTGCTCATTATTGCACATGGGCTGTTGTGATCGCATGGTTATCTTTATTATGGTTAAAATTAACCAAGTTGAATATTTTCTTATGTTTTATTCGTGATAACCGATACGAAATGTTAGAGAAAATGGAAAATGTTGAAGAAGTATCTCTAGATGGTTAATTTCGTTAATAAATTCAAACTATGCAATCTTTAACCCTTAACAACCTACAATTCTAGCTAAATATAATGTGTTTCAACTCACCTCAGGCCCTGTTTCTTCTCACCCCAGTATGAGAGGAATTGAAACAGAATGACTTTTCAGGTTGAAGTCGATTTTTCTATCATAAATTTCATACTGTTCTTTTAGGTATATTAAAGCCAAGGAAATGAACTATTGAAAGGTTTTGGTCAGATGCGGTTTGTGTTTATAATTTTTTGTACCATAGTGCAGAATGTCCAAATTGTTTCAACTCCTCCCGGTCTCTCCTAGAGCTATCGATTAGGCCTCATTTAATAAGATTTCATATCTGAACTGCTGCTATAAATTGGAAGATTCAGCAGAATCTGGTCGCATATGCATATACAATATTAATTCGACAGAATCAATCACCCTTAAAGCCGATGTCATATCCTCGCAAAATACATTAAATGGTAAGTTAACAAATGGCAAATCCATTTCAGAATATTTTCCTGAAATGTGGAAGAAAAAGTTGTGCAATATTTTCCAGTCTTTCCGTATTGACCAGAACACATAAGTTTTTGGAAGATACCAACAGCAACAGTCTATCGCGGACATTTGTAACATTTGTGTATTTCCTGGACGCAAACAGGAATATTAATTAAATTCTAAACACTTATCTATTAAGCTAATTTCACCTAACCTGGATATATTTATTCTTGATTCGTGTACTCGGTAAACCCAATCATCTTCTCCATTCATCAATATACCCCCATATTTATGCACCCTTCATCTTAAATACGTGTACCAAAACAAGATCATTCCTCCTATTTTTATTGTATCATAATAAACGATATCGCAATCATACACAGAATAATAAACCTCTTACATTGGGAACAGTTCGTGTTTTATTGCCTTTAGGGAGGGAAAAATCAACGCGGCACCCCACACTCGTTCATAACGTTAGTGTAAATAGAGGGTGGCCCTTTCATAACGACCAATATCCCAAGAGAGGAGGTTGATTTTATTTATTGTCTTATAATTAGTATTAATGTACTTTCACAAACGATGATAACTCTCTTCGAGTGGGACCAGAAGTGGTAACTTAATTAGTTTTTTACCCAATGATTTTCATTCGAATTATACCACTTTTGACACCAACACATCTTCATTAAATCCTTCATTTCTGTGGCTAAACGCTGAACTGCTTATATTTTTCCTATTCGGAAAAATACCTTTACTTTCGCATATGACATGTTTTACACCTATTTTGAAAGTAATTAAAATCTTATTACAGATTCATTTTGAAATTCTTGATAATAATTATTCGTTACTTCAAAAAGCCCAGGTATATATACCTATCAGAAGAGGTTTTCTGAAGATTTGTTTACGTATTTCTTACAATATTTCATAAATACCTATATAGGGTGTTTCAAAAGATCCCGTCTCTAGGATAGATAAAAAACTGAAAAATAATTGGGGTTTGTTCAGTAAAAACATTTCGTAATGCCATCCGCCATCCGTATTCAAAATAAAGGGAGTTAAAAAAAAATTACACACATTTTTAAGATTTTCCAGAAATACTGGCAACATTGTCATGAAATTTCATTAGGAATATATTTTGGAAGCTGATACATCCAATTAATTTGTTTCTCGTCTAACTCTCATAGATCATATCAAGTAGTATTGAATGAAACTTGTGTGATATTAAATTTATATTGAGCAAAATTTCAGGTGTAGATATTTGAACATAATTAAATTTCACACCAAAAAGGTACTATTGATGAAACTCGATAGTTACTGTGTACCGTTTTCGGAATTATGAAGTATTAACCGATGCAGGTATAAATTATTGATAAAGTTATGAATTTTTATTATTATTAATTCGGAAGCACGATGAAGCTCCACTGCACTTTGATGAAAGGTGTCGTTGTGTCGTAATTGGTCAAGTAACCATTTTCAAAATCGATGATGGATTGGCAGATTCATTGACATCCTCGGTCATGCGATTTTAATCCTTGGGATTACAGTTTGGTCTTGAAGAAAAAGTTTATGCTATAGAGTTAAGTTTACCTCAAGTATTGAAAGACAGACTTCAACGTTACTTTAATGAACTCATAGATGATTCCGAACCTTTCTGAAGATTAATGGGTTTTTTGGAAAAAAGGATAGGCTTGTGTATTCATGAACACCGAGGTCATTTTGAACACCTATTCAATTCTAATCTATGTTATTAGACTTTTTTTAAAATTTTTTAACTTGTGATTTTTTGTTGAATCAATACCTGTATCATTATTTCATATCAGAATTGGTGTTCACCTCATAATATTCAAATTGAAATATTCCGAAAACGGCATACATGCAGTATCGAATTTCATTTAGAGTAAAATTCTTGTAAAATTGATGTAAAATTCAATGATACACCAGTTCACTTGAAATTTTGCTTAATAAATCTAATAATTAGAAAGTTATGTTTAAAACTCCTTGGTTTGAACCGTGTCACTGGCGCCCTCTATGAGAGTCGGACATAAAAACAAATTCATTCGATGTATCACCTTCCAAAACATATTCGTATAAAATTTCACTGGCATTATAGTTTCGTCAGAATCGTAAAAACTGTGTATAATTCATTTTTCTTTAGCTCTCTTCATCTTGAATACTAATAGCGTTACGAATTATTTTTGCTGAACAAATCCCAATTCTTAAGATAAAAAAAACTATAATTTACTGAACTGGATAGAAAAAATGCAACGGGTCAAAATTTACTCTGCCATAGCAAGAATATAAAGCACCATACCAGTTAAAGGTTAAGTAAAAGAACAAATGGAAAAATTCTTCGTCTTCACATAGGACACACTATAGAATATTTTTGGAACATAGATAAATCAAAATAGTAATCATCGAATTGGAGGTAGTGGATATTCATTTCAAAAACAACTATTTTGAATTTATCCATTTTTCAAAAATGTTTTCGTTGGCAAAGCCGTAAGGCACCCTAAAGTCAAAGAATTTTTTGATTTTCCATTTGTTTTCTTTTTTAAATAATACCTCTTTTCACAGTCACGAAGAGTATTCATTGGCGTAAGTAGAGTCCTAAATTGTAATAAAAAAAAAAAATTTTTACCTAAATTTTTTTCAATTCTGTGCGGGGAAGGGTTAAGTCCCCACTAAACCTCTCCTGGTAACGCCAATGAAGGTCTAGGCAGGCTCTTATTTAAGGTCACTACGGTGACTGGAGATATCGAACTTTGCTTTTGGTTCTACTGGATGTCTCCTTTTGTATTTATTTAAGCAGAAAAGATTAGTTCGTTCAAAAGTAGTAGGTTTTTATGAAAATTTCGTCTCTAAGGGAAATGGGTTACTGATGATGCCAACTGAGGCTAAAACCGCTATATCTTTTCTCTTAGTGACAACAACTGATTCAATTTCTCCAGCCTTATGATGAAAGATCTGTGAGCCTATTAATTGAAGATGATATTCGTTTCGATGATTTCTATTTTGAATTAATCTATGTATATGTTCCTGAAATAATAAACGATTGAGTTATGTTATATTTGGCAAATAATCACTTGTTATAAGTGTTATACTGAATTCAGCCATGTACTATATCTGAGTTCCCTATTAAAAATTGTCATACCTTATTGCGTCGATGCAATAAAAAAATCCGATATTACAACAAAAGGATAAAGTACCTTTAATCAAATTTCCCTTATTCAAATAATTGACTCCTCTTTAGAGTTCGAGTCCATCTGTTTTCAATTTCGTACAAAAAGATTTTTTTCAAAGAAAACATGGAATATTGAAGATTGTTTGCATAACCTTCTTCAATCCAAAAAACCATATTTTTTTTTTAATTAACCTTACCTGATGATAACAATATTTTTTCTGAACTCGGTAGAAATAGTTTTTTCAAATGAGTACCTATAATAAATATGAAAGAGGTGGCAGTAGAAAAGAGTTCTATTGTTCTCCAAGTGTAGGAGTGTTTACCTGCTGTCTTATCTGTTTAGCTACTGTTAAAGTGATTAACTTCTTGACCATCTCGTTACAGCGCATAAAAGCTTGTAAAATAATGCCAAAATCTGTTGAATGGAATACCGGGAAACTGTTTTTTTTTTATTGCAAATTCTCTTTCGAAATGTTTGTCGCCTCATTGATTCCTCGAGTTCTGAAGAATGATCATTAGGTTTTAAATACTCATAACATAATGCTTTGAAAATATTGAGGTTTTGACGCTTTGATTTATGGTACACCGTAGATTAAAGAATCCGTCTATGGCAAATACTCTTTCAATGGGTTGACGACAACCTCATTAGTTTCAGGTTAACCACAAATTGTAATTTTGTGCGTGTTGAGAATGGGGTAGCTATTGAATAGTAATAGTTGTTTTGTTACCTCCTTACCTGATGACATAACTATTTATCGAATTAATCAGTTCCTTACAATTATGATTCAGAAATTTAACCTATTTGACCTATTCGTTCACAAGTGTGAATACATCTTTGATTGAAAAACCTTAAGCCAGTATTCTCTTATTGAGCTTGTTAATTTTTTTTTGTGCGATTATTATTAGGTTACAATATTGTGATTTCTTCTAACAAATTAGTGCTAGAATTTACGTGGGAGAATTCATATTATTCGAAAGTGTCATTTATATCTGATGTGAGTGTTGAAAGTCTTATTTTGTGTAATATTGTGTAATATATAGCATACACTGTTTTTTTCTATAACTGCCCTATGTTGATAATGACATTAAACTTCGAAATGCATTTCAATATTCGAATATGTAATAACAAGGTTGTTGTGAATGGCAACCGTTGCTAATGTTATAGTTTCTAACAAATGCTTGTCAAGGGTCATTGACATTACGTTCTTCTCCCTATTTTGTCTTTTGTTCTTGCAATAAAAGCAAGTTTGGAACTACATAAAAAATCAGTTAAGAAATACGATACCTATTGTATAATTTATTTGCCCAGTAGAAATTGGAAAATTTGAAGAAAATTCCAGTGAACCTGTTTTATTAACATATATATTTACAAAAATATGGATGTTCGTCAACTTTGTGGTGTATATTTCATTCGATTGCTGGAATCGCCTTTGTTGAAAAGAAGGTTCATGCAGGATATATTATAGTAAATATTACGAGGTAATGACATATTTAAAACGGAAGAGTTAAGGATATAGTACCAAAAAATTTAAAAATTTCCCACATGAACAAACAGTCAGTGGTTCTTTGTGTATTATTGGGAAGTTCCTTGACTATTTCCGTCAGTACATTGCACTTTTTGTTTTTGGTATAAAACCTCGTCGTTTTTTCCTGAAAAACATGAAAATTAAATGCACTGTAATCCAGTTGGAATGAATACATTTGGGAAAATGCTTTTTCTTGATGCCGCTTCATGGCAAGCAGAATCAGGAGCCAGGACCAAATACTACGGAGATAAAAAACAACGATCGCAATCGAGGCTGATCACTCCATGGCGAAAAAATTGTTCCAACCTTCAAAACTCAGATTTTTTGTCGTCATCTTGCAATATTGTATTGTATAGGTAGGTACTTTTTCTACTAGTTATGTTGATATGTATATACATATAATGTTGTGGTACCCCGTTCCTTTTTTTACCTCAGCTTAGGTTCTTTTTGTTTCAACATTTATTGTATTATTTTAGCTCTCTTATTCAAAAGAATATATATATATATATATATATATATATATATATATATATATATATATATATATATATATATATATATATACATATAATGTGTTGCAAAGCTCCCTATAACGGCGTGAGGTAATGATATTAGCAATTGTTTCAGTTTTATGATTCATATTTACGTTCATTAGTAATGATTGGTAAATATCGAAAATGAAAATTAGCAATTCCTAAAATTATAACTATAATTTGATCTGATTTCATCAAAACAAAATGTAGTGTTAATAATATTTCTGAGTATTAAAATTATTTTTAATATTACACACTCACACACACACCAATTGAGTTATAATGATTATAATTGAATTCCCAATTCTTATGGTAAAGAAATTGTATGAATTATTTACCCTTCAATCCAAATAAAAAAAATTTTAAAAAATCATGCAGGATTGTAATATCAACTTCATGAAAATACGCTCTTCCAATCAGTAGCGGTCTTCGGGGATGGCAAACGGGGCAATCACCCTGGGCTTCGCTCCTGGGAATCAGGAAATCAATCGATTAGGTCATCATTTCTGCCGACCCAAGATGAAAGTTTACGATCCGCCACTGTTTTTAACGAATGCTCTCATGTAAATAATCACGCTTTATGGCAGTTGTACAAAAAAGTTATAATTGGATATGTTTCAGAAACTTTAAGTGAAATCCCAAAAGTCTAAGAAAAAACAGAATCCATATACGAGAGTCTTGTTTCTTAGTCCGAGAAAATAGTAACTCTCCCATGTCCTGTGATCAGTTTCAATTTTTCGTAGAGTAACAACTTGCTGATTCATTTTCTCCATTTTCACTGGGCGGTGGTCAAGCCTCGGAATAGTCAAAGAGACGTCATAAACAACTGCAACACGATCCAGTTTCCGTCCGAAAGGGTCAAAGAAGGCCGCAGGTCTCCGGTGTGGATGTTCCTCATTAAACCAATTAATTAATGTGATTGATCGGGAAGGACATGGATGGCATCTGATATGGGAGGCGATGGTCGACAGAAAATATACAAGTTGATTAACATCTGCCGATGGGCTCGAATATGCAGGCCTTTGATGTGCTAATGGACTTTTTTTGCATGTAATTTCAGCACAATGTTGCCGAACAGAAGAAATACTACCTATTATAGATACAATTGCAATCTTTCGAATGATGAGGTGTACGATAGCATTCACATATCAGAAATAAACGGCTGATTGATATTTCAGACATATTTTAACAAAAATTCATTAAAAGAAAAGCTTAACAAACTGAGAATTCAAATTTTGAAATCATTTTAGTCACATATCTTGTATTGGAGCAATGTTGACAAAAGCTTTTTGATAACTGATATCCTAGAAACGATCAGACACCTACCTCATGCTGAAAATAAGAAGAATGAAATAAGCCCCAATATATAAATTCTAATTCAGTATTGAAATGCTTCCATTACGAAAAAAATTGAGTCTATATATTATATGACATAGGTTCTATCATTTTTTCATTAAATCAAAAGAATATGAACTGTGTTTTCAAACTGAAGAGAAAAATATCTTCTGTCTGTAGAGTAATAATAATAATAATTCATTTGTCAATCAAATTTACCGAGTAAAAGTGAACAAATAATTTTATGTCAAACATACACAGTTTGTCGCTAAAGATCTCGCATTAAAAATTAACATCGAAATTCAGTACAGATAATCATTTATATAGTATATGAACTATATGAACATAAAAAATATAAATTAGTATAATATTATATATTAGGCTGAAGGACCCTTGGACGATGGGCATTTGTAACATAGTACAATAAACAGTAACTACTATTAAATTATAATATTAGGAGTGATGTAGACCAGGGATATTTCGTTGCAGGTCTTTTTTTATCTTTCGCGTGCTTTTGATGTGCTTTCTAGTAATTTTCTTGAACGTAAATTATAAAGTTTGGGTTTCCGCGGGGTTTTTCTCTAGTGGATTGTTAGCTTTGTCGCTGACCGGGCCATCCCAGTTAGAATTGATCACTCTTGGTCAGGTGAGTGATTCACACGGTTAGGTGTTCCGCAGGGCTCTGTTCTGGGACAGCTATGGTTTTTGCTGTTCATTATTAATAACCTACCTGGTCATTTAGTTTCAGCCTCTTTTATCATTTTTACATTGGTAGCGGTCTTGGCACAGAGTTGTGTGATGTTCTCGGAAAAGTGCAATGCACTAGTGCTCAATTTCTTGAATTGGTGCCATTCTAATGATGTGATTTTGAATGCATAAAAAAAATGAGTGTATATACCTACTTCAGTTGTAAAAACATTAATATAGGACGCCTTAATATTAAATGCCTCGAAAAACAAATTCCTTCAAGGGACGCAGTGAAATGAATAGGTGTTCACCTTAATTCGTTTTTTAGATGGGGTAATCATGTGGATTTTGTATGTAACAGAATGGGCAGTGAATTTTATGCAATAAATAAAATCTGAGAATTCATTACCGTTAAATTCAATAGTGAGTGTTTATTTTTGTTTAGTGTACAGCGTTCTTAACTATAATTTAATTTTATTGGGTGATTCGGTGCTTTTTCAGAGAGTGCTTGTTGCTCAGAAGATAATTTTGAGTTCAATGTTAAACGTAGAGACTCTTTCATACCTATTTTCTGAAAATATGACATTCTGACACTTCTATCATTATTAATATATAGATGTCTGGTTTATATTAGGGAACATGATCACTTAGTGGTGAAACTGTCCAATTTTCATGGATACACTACCAGATACAATGCTGTTTTGTGTATTCCAATCCATCATACTGCTAAATTTAAGCCTTCCCCTACTTATCATGTTATCACTGTTTTCAATCATCCTCCTGCCAGCTTCAAATTATTGAATATCAATAAATTTCGAATTGTAATGAAAAATATACTGCTTCTAAAGGTTTATTAAAGTGTTCGAGAATATTTAGATGATGATTCTTCTTCTATTATTGAATAATTTGTTATTTGTAGTTTATACTATTTGATGACTCATCCTATGCAAAGTTTGTATTTTGTCTTGCTGTATTATCAATAAATGTTATTGATACACTGAGAGAAGTATTCACTTGATATTATCGATCATGCTTTATAGTTAATAAATCATTTATTGGCCAAATGGACAAATAAATATTTCTTTCATGGAAATAAAGAATTTATTTAAGTTTTCGCAAATCACCTTCACTCAATATTATATCACATTTATTTATGAATAATAATATTCAATAATACCGACTCTCCCAGAATTCGATGTTAGTTTTAATTCTTCATGAACTATGACGCTCGTGAAGAATTCTTTGGAGAGATATTCGCTATCGGTGGTCATCGATGATTCGATTTTTACCTTTCATCCGATTGCGTCATTCGCGATTTATCGGCAGGAGTCGGGTAGTTGAATCTACCGACCACCGAACAATGTTAACTAGCCAAGATGACTGAAACATGCCAAATGCGGTTTGTTCATTGTTAATAAATCCTGTATTTTGGGTAAACATATCGTGGAGTGGTGGAAGTTTAGAATCATTTAGTAATAGAAACCAAACGTTCGTTTATTACCAAATGAACATATGTTTTCAATTAATATATCTTATATTAGAAGAAAACTGCAGTTTAAATGAAATACGTCATACCCAAATATATTAAATATTAACAAATACCGTGTAAATAAATATTTCATTATATATCAATAAATTCTTTCAGAGGCTAGATCTGTTAGTTAATAAATAAATTAAAGATTAATTAGTGGATTTGTCTGTTAATGAATAATCTCGAAATAAATACTTTATTGATAAAAACAAATTCATTTCTCTCAGTGTATTGTTGTGTTATATTTACCCACATTGAACTAAATATGTTTCCTTCAAATGTTACCCGATATTTAGTTTGTAGGGACACATCTTACGTTCTTTCAAAATTCTCCTCTCTCCTCAGCTTCATTTATAGTAACTATTTCACATATTCGCATAAATTAAAGTAAAGGTACCGACAGAACTGATACTTTGTCATGCTGGCTATGCACCAACAATATTTCGAAAGCTGCGAATATTTCTCATTTTATTCATTGTTCTATTGATGGTATGAGTTGAAGTCGCTTTTGATCTTTAGATAAGTGTGTTCAGATGATAAAAAAATATATGACATCTTCATTGTACAAAAAAAAAGATTGGTTATCCCTGAAAGTAAAAAGGTAAGTTTTTTTTGATAAAATCACAACAAATTTCTTTAATTTTTCTTTCTTTTAATTTTCCTCCAATGAACTCCTATGAAAAATTTATATGTAGGGTAATTCAAGGATAGGTCGGTGCAGAAGGTGAGACAGTGCAATCGTATATTTTCGTATCTGATATTGGACCAGATGAGTGGAGACGCCCTGACATAGTTTTTTTCATGTTGAGCAAACTACCCTATCTGGTATGTTCACTTCACTTATTGACAAACAATTCGAATATTGTTTAATTTGTTATTTGGCCAAGCCAAAAATATAAATTCAATTTATTTGAATTGCTGGTGAACTTCTCCCAGGTGAGATTGCACCTAAGCGTGCAATCAAAAATGACTAAGAAGAAAAATAGATTACTTCCAAAAACAGAATAATCATCATATGAAGATCTAAAAGCACTGATAATTGCTGACTTTTCAGATTGAATTGATGACGAGAAAGAAAGTTGTGCTGCTTGTGGGATAATCTTCTCGGAAACCACCATGACTCAGACTCTTGTTCAAAATTTGACAACATTTGTCGCAGCTGTAGCATAATAAGATGTGAAGGAAAGTAATATTTTGAACGAAATATTTTTCAATTGCGCCATCTCACCTTGACATTGTGAAGGGATGGTTTTTGTTGACTATTTTTATTCATTGAACGTTTTATTTTTTGATGACTTTCTGGTTTTCATTACATGATATTTGACCAATATAGAATGGTTAAAAAAATTAATGGAAGGTTCTATTCATCGTAACAGTAAAATACTGAATCATGAATTCTCAAAATCTGAGCTATCTATCCTCGGGTTACCCTAAGTATTTTATAGTTTTAGTGTCATTTTGCCTTTCATTATTTTCTAGTTAAAGTTTCTCATTACTTGAACCATGAACCCTCGACTTAAAAAAAATTTATACGTGAATAATCCCGAGCATGAATTTACTCTCATCCCCTCTGATCTTATAACTAAGAGGATCGGAATGATTTTTTCAATTTTATTAAAAATGGCTTGAGCTTGAGAGATATGAGAAGATGGAAAGAAGGGAATTCAATCTTTTGGTCATCCATACCAAGCTTTACTTCCATCTAATTCAAGTTATCGTGGATCTCTTCAACTGTATATGGTCAGAAAAAAAGGAAGGTACTAAAAAAGTGTGAATTATCTGAAGGTATGGTATCGAATTTTTCGATCATACCTAGGTATTATTTTAGGAGTTTAAGCATATTTCGATCAAGGATATCTGGATTCTCATTTGAAATGTGTGAGGTTTTGATGAGGGATCCAATAGAACAATTCTTGATAGTTCTGAGTGAAACTTGACAGAGAAAGTTGTAAGTTATACCAAATCACTTTTGTGATAATCCTCATTAGGTAATATTCGTCTAAAACTAAAATATAAGGAAAGCATCGAAATACCAGTGAGGTCCTGATAGAAATCACATTGGAATTTGAGTCTCAAACTCAAATAACGTATATTCAAGAAAAACAGAAGAAATATTTAAATGACCTGAATACAAGTATATCGATTCATGTTATTCCCTCATAAATATAAAAATTATTTCTTCATTTCACTATCGAAGGAATTTCATAACAGTACCGAGAATAGATAGCATTGTTTTCAGTTATATTTCAAACCAAATCATTTCAAATTCCGTAATCTGTCAAATTTCGTTTTTCACACCACCTGCAATACAAAATACACTAAAATGTAAAAATGTATAATCTGAATTTTGAATAGAATTTCGAGAGTATTTCTCAAAACTCGACTGAAATAGAGAAAATATCGCCTGAAACTCGTGGCAGAAGGCAATTCCAACACACATGTGTCCAAAAACTTGTTCCTTCGTATCTCGTACCTATTCGAATTTCGCATTTGTGTTGGAATAGGAGTCCATTCTGCAACTTGTTTCAGAATATACCCACTACTATTGAATTATAGAAAAAAATATGGCTGAATGAAAAAACTCATGGTATTAAGATCCATTCCTATTCATTTTTAGTTCTCAAAACTCTCGTAGAGATGGAAGTACCTTCTTATATATTCCAAATAGAAATTTACTTATTTATTGAAGTGCTTCGAGTTCAGTTTTCAGAAAGAACTATAGATAGTCATGATGTATTAATTGCAAACCTTGATATAATTGTGGAAATTCTTGAACCTTCATAGATATATAAAGGAACACATAATCGTCCTAATCTGATTCAAATATTAATTTTTTGTGAATTGAATATTATTTTGAGTTTTTGAATAGTAAAATTACTAAATAAAGAGCTATTATCAATATTTTCGAAATTTCATGATGTATTTGACTTGTTTTATTTTCGTAGGAGGGGAATCAAAATTATGTCATCAAGAATAAAGACCCTTAAAATCTCTCCTATAGATTGCTTTGCTTTTATGTACTTACAATCAACGTAAAATACATAGATGACACTTATGAAATTCTCAGTTCACCATCAGAACTACATTCCTTTTCATTTTCAATTAAATTGTATACACAACATTGAGTGCATTTCAACACATGGTTCGAGGGAGCAATGGTAAAAGAAGAAGCATTCGAAAATTTTTCATTTTGGGCCTTAACTTTATTCACAGAGAAAGTCGATGTTTAAAAGTATTAGATACTCAATGATGATTCATTTAGTTTTCAGATTAGAAAAAAAACTTAATGGTATTGAAATTCTCTAAATAAACCAGTACTTAGAGTCGAATACAAATTGGAATGAAATGTAGCAGTAAAATAAGAAAAAGAACATCTCGTAATATAGGTACGACACTTGCATTAATTGTCATTGGATAAAATTCAATATTCTATAAAGTATAGAGTGTATACATATCGCTCAACTCTGATTTCTCTATCATTAGAAGAAAATGGTTTTCCCACGGAGAAAAAAGGTTGATGAATAAAAAATTTAAACAAAATTTTAATTATTCAATCTGTTGATATAGTAACCATGAACGAAACATCAATACTGAAAGATTTTTGGAGAACCTCTTGCAATCGAGACAAGGACCTCTCTGCCCCTTCACAACTTCTATTAACAAATCGACTCGCAAATCGATGAGCATCACAAACCCAAGAAAACCCTTCGACACACCGAAGAACAAAGAGCCTCACCTGCGAAACTAACAATATATTCAAAAAAAATCTCTCTCACTGCACGCACCTCAAAAAAACGCAATCTACTACAGACGGTGAAATTTTCCAGCTCCAAGCAAGGACCTTCTTTGGTGGTGTTTCCAGGCAAAGATTCGAACGTACAATGAGTGCCATCGACGAACCAAGGACCAAACACGCATGTGTTGAGCAGCCTGGGGGACAATGGCGGACGCAAGGATCCAATAGAAATCCGGAATCGAAGGACCAGTGAAGTGAGAGTAATGTTCGGTGTGAAGCGGTGAAACGCCTACTTCCATTGAGGGGCGAAGGTAAAGATTTTCCCTGGACAAGATTTTTCCTTCGGAATATTAGATGTGAGATTAAGGAGGTTTGATTCGGTGGTAAATAGGTCATTTACTGTGGGGTGAATAGGTGCGAACCACCTTGAAGATAATGTGATTAGAGAGGTGGATAAGTTACCTGGTAGTTATAATACTTGTAACTCAATCTGATATTCGGAAAAACAAGGGTGGATAAAGCTGAGGGAGTTCAAAATATTTGGTTGATAACTTTGCCGACCATCCCTTATGATGTGTTCTTTGTTTTCTGTATTGAAATAAATAAATCCTTCTATCCTGTAGGTAGAGGTTGTGTCGATGCTTTTTTATGATGTTTTAACTATCTGCAATTGAAAATTAAAAATAATATAAGTAGGTACAGGACAAATAGATCTTTCTATTCGTGCCTTCAAACGCTATAAGACACGAACATTTTTTGTTATTTTCTCATTCATCATAATATTGTATATCATGAAGCATAAGCTCTGCCGTTTGTAATGAATGAATGAATAAATAAGTATTTGAATAGATATAGGTATTGAAAAATTATCTTGAAGTCTAGATTCAAAACAACTGATAGTTAATAACCCTACATTCATAAGTGAAATCAAACACTTACCTACCTAATAAAATTTCTGAGTTTATTTCAGAAAAGTTAAAAATGATTCTTTTTCTAATGACAAATGGTCATTTCAAAATTAAAAATTAAAAATCATCATCATCAGGATTATAATTTTCATTTAAGCATTATTGAAAATAACCCGGTGACTCTGTTTTCACTTTGCGGCATTTTAAAACTGATGATTTGATTTCTATTATAAAGAATCTCCCCTTCATGAAATGTCAGTTTAATTTTTTTAATGGTGTTCAGCGCCACCATAACCTAAATGGTTTTGTTAATTTCACCGCTTTCCCCTAATTCTCTAACAGATTTAATTCTTCGAAGAATCGAAATATATTTCGGTACGATATATTCAAATGTTAGTACCTACTCCCAATTTTTCAGACAAAGGCTGGTCATTTCAGATGAAAAGTATTATTTGAAAGAAGGTGGTCTATTTTGAATCCAAATATCTAGTTCTTTCAGGGGATTATCTTTCATTCGACCTATTATTTGTCTGAATAATCCTCATATAGCACCTACTATTGACTGATTAACTAGATTCTCCTCAACCAAAAACTTAGCTTATATTTTGACATTTTCCAAATAAAGAGTAGAGACAAATTCGTCTAAAAAATAGTCCATAGTAAATCACATCACAAAAGTTGTGTTCCTTAATTTTTTTATAATGGGCCACCAAGAAAGGATATAGATTCGGAAGAAATGCAAAACGAAATATTCGAACTGGGCTTCTTATAATAGGAGAACGAAAACATGTACTTCTGTTTTCGATATTCCTAAAATTGCCTAGACTATTCTTACATTAGAAAGAAGAAAAACGGCTCACATGATAAAGAATCCAGATTGAAATCTTAATGAAATACCACAACACACATGCGCCAATAAAAGTTTTCGTCAATAATTTGATGAGGCTTCATCTTTAAATCAGCTCTTTGGTTGAAGGATTTAAAGAGAAAAAACTTGAAAATTGAGAAACTTGGTGACCCCATGACATCGTTTCAATATTTTTAATTTTTTTGGTTTATTGTTTTTTCTCTCCCTTCGTTGTAAGAAGTTCTGAATGAAAAATTGTAAGAGACTATGAAAATGTACTTGGGACAAGACTTTTTGTCGTTCAAGAACTTTTCTTATTTCTTGTAGTTTATTACGCGTTATTTCTTCAGTTTGTGAAACGTTAAAAATTATTTTTGTTGATTTCATGGAATAAAAGAGCTATCCCAATGTTAGTTTTTTTTAATGAAAAAATTTTCACCAGAGAACTGCCAGATAGGACAGCTCGTTCTAAATTCAAATACGAGTTAAGATGGCCATAAATAGTATATTCTAATACAAGTTGCAGAATGAGATTCTATTCCAACACGAATGCGAAGTTCGAAAACGAGCGACAAAGGAGCGAGTTTTCGATAGCATGAGTGTTGGAATTGCCTTCTGCAACGAGTATTAGACGGTATTTTCTCTATTTCAGTCAATTATTGTGAAATACTCTCGAAATTCAAATGAAAATCCAGATTAGTGACTTTTGTATCGTATCTTGGCAGTTGGTGTGACATACGAAATTTGACAGAATTTGAATTGATTTGATTCGAAACTTGATTCGATCGGAGGTCAATACTGACAACCATAAAACGAAAAATATAACTGAAAACAATGCTGTAATGAGTTTCATTGCAGCACTACTTTTAGAACTGTAATGAACTCATTACGATACTGAAATAGAGAAAAGGGTTTTAAATGCTATATGCATAAGCTTTTGAAAAATGGAGCCGAGGTAGCAGTAATTATAGGGTAACTTGTTAACCCTATGAATTTGTTTGTTCAAAATAATTCACAATTTTAGTTTTTCTATACGTGTATGTATACGGCTTTTTTATGATGTCAGTGTAACCAACATTTTTGAGACCAAAATATTCATTAGTTTGGAAATTATTTCAAAATGAGTGATCTAGGTAGCTCATGATTACATACGCAGGTATCTGTCATTTCAGCATTGGCCAAAAAAAGTAGGGAGGTGATGATCAAGAATTAATAACGGAATCGAATCCATTACACAACTTGAAACCATATCTTGGTTACGTCTAAGTAGGTACTAGGAACTTCTTAGGTTGAAACTTATGGGAGACATTCATAGGAAAGTATACCTATAACGAATGCCCAAAGGCATCGCTAGAAATTTTTTCTGGGGGGTAAAAAAAATATAGGACATAGTATGTTGTCATAATAATATGTAATGATTGTATGACTTTTATTCAAAAGTCAGTATTTTTTTTGGAAGGGAGGGGGTGATTACCACCATTAACCCCCCCCCCGTAACGACGCCAGTGCGGCTGCCAAGCACAATTCCCAAAAAATATAATTCATTAGATCACATTCCGTCTTCTGTAATTGAGGGAAATTATCCTATAATAATTACCTTATCACAAGAATTGGAGTTTTTAATAAAAAAATTCAATGAAATTTCAACATGTTCCGATTCAATAGTTAAGAACTTTTCTTCAGAACTTCCGTTTTCCTGAATTTCTCATTATCATGAATCATAAAGAGAAGAAGATCCTGATAGGGATAGGTACCCGTAGCTTCTAGAAATGAAATTTGAAATTATTCTCTGACCGTCAACGAAGGTCGTTCATCGACCTTTTGTCTAAGAGCGCACCACTATTGGACCCAAAAATATTCAATCCGAGTAATTTGGTCCGTCAAACTTGAGATTTCCACCGAAACTAGCGCGCCACATCATTAACCTACAAACGCACGTTCAAGATCCCTCAAACGTCTATAATATCCGTCTATGTTTCGCGTAATCCCCTCTTGAACGCATATATTCGGGGCGGGGCCACGAGCAGATCCGCCCACGACACTAGTAAGAGTCAGAGGAGTCAGCCTAGCGAGTACCCAGTGACAACATTTGGACTTGTCCATTCGGGCCGATACGCAGTCTAGCGGACGTTTCTGCTAAGGTTACTTAGATATATTTGCGTTGATAAGCTTCGTAACGCGCGCGAGTTTAACGGTGCGTTAGAGCGTTCTTAACGGATAATTGGAGACGCAATCAGGTGTTCGTTAAAAAGGCGATTGGCATTTAGACTTCCGTGCGAGTGCAGTGAGCCGAGGATTTTCGAGGTTCAGTGATTTCGCGAGGGATATTTTGACGTTTGGAGTGACCGCGATTTGAGGACGTGGTTGAGGTAGGTTCATCAAATTATTTTTCGCCATAAACCTATAGTGAGCGACGAGCGCAACTATTCGGAAATCCATATAATTGTTGAAGGTTCAGAAACGACGATTCCAGGAAAACCAATTGATAAGTCCCGTTTTTCCGATTTGAAAATTTTTATTTTCAAAAAGTGTAAATTTTGTAATCATACCTATAATTAGAAAGATAATGATGAAATCTCATTAAATTTTTTTTCCATTTTATGGAGATATAGGTACGTAAGAAGGTATGGTATGACTTACATATCTATTTCTGTCTCCATATTTAGGGTTATATGAATACCTACTCTATCTTATTTCCGTTAATATTTCCTATGAAAAAATTAATGTTTCATGATGATGACAGAATTCCGATGGAATCCTGTCAAAAATGAATTGATGTCCGGCTTTCTGAACAATATTATTTTTTCTAAATAAAACACCCTATTTAAGGAATGTTCTTTTGTTCCTGATGATCTATAGTACCTATACTATAACGTTAATACCCATATTGTCCCTATCACCTTAGCTTTTTGAGTTAATTAACAGGAAGAAGTTATTTAATTAATAAAATGAGTAATATTTTGATGATTTCATTGGAGAAATACGCGAAAAAACATTTTGTCATTTGAATAGTCCACTAGAATTTAAACCTTCATAAAAATACATCAACCATGTTATTCGATGTTAATCAAAAAAAAAAATGATATGGGACAAAAAATACTCAATATTTCACAGCTTATTGGAGCAATAAATCAAGAAATGATAATTTCTATACCTACCTTTATGATATGACATAGAAAACAACTGCAGAACAAATAAATTTTGTAATTTTTGAACTTCGCCCAATGAAATTTAAACTAACATAGGGTATATATCTAGTCAAAAAACTAGTTTGATCAAGATATTCGACTTTGAATAAACAACTCAGAAATGAAAAGAAACCACTGATTTCAAAAATATATCTTAATAGGTTAAATCCCAAATTAAGTCGTTCTCGGGTTTTTAAACGCCGGAAAACTCGGTAAGAAGTTTGATCCAATTTGGTAAAATTTTTATTATTTTATTGAAGAAATATAGCAAAACGGATACCACTTCATAGCAATATTAAAACGAGTTCTAACTTGTCTTTTAATGAATCAAAAATGGCATGAGTAACTCAAGGTACCTACATCATCATTTTCGCAAAAAAAATTTAAATCCAAACAATATGCCGGGTGAACTTAGTGAAAAAATAAAGTAAAATTGTTCCAAAATCAATTTTTGTCAGCAGGTATTTCTTCAAAATTTTGTCACAACCATACAACTTTAATTTCACATCTTATGAACTAATATTATTTTGTTTTCACAATTTTTCGCATAGCTTTTTGAGTGTCCCCCTTATTTAATACAAAGTATTTAACACCTTCTCACCTATAGGTCGCACCCTGCCTATTTTTGACAATACCCACTCCACTAAGATTCGGTTATGACCATAAATCTTTAATTCAGATTCTTTTTCTGTAGATATCTCTATACCTTCCTAATATTTTGGCATTATGGAAATTTCAAATCAATACCTACATATAGGTAGTCAATTTCCACATTGCGATATACAATAATTGAATTTAAATAAAATTGCTACGGAAAGAATAGCTCAAGTGTTCACTGTAGGTATATTCACATCAATACAAAACTCTTGAATGAGAAATAAAAGGAGTTATATTTTATGAAATTTACTCTGCACTCCTTTAATTTCCCTAGATACTAACATACATATTCTCAATTTGTTCCCGAAAGTAGAAAACTAGTTTTTCCTCTACGATCTCTGTAATCCAACCTCTTGAATTGTTTGGGTTTTGAAATTCATTTGTTGTGAATATGTTTTGATACTAATAATACAATAACGACGCGACAGTCTAGTAGCAGATTTACCTTTAGTTCAGGCTGAGTTCACTAATTGCAACGAAATGTATTCATTCGGTGTTCTAGTTTGATCACCTACAAAAATGACTAATATTCAAGTAGTTTGAACGATAAGAATTAATTCTAAACGATAAACTACAAATGCAATATTTTACAAACCATTGGATCTCCGATTTATTTTGATGAATTATTGAGTTTTCATACTTTCAATTTTTTCACATTTGAAAGCAATTCTTCTGCGTTTTTACGTTTAAGCAATACCTTTGAACTAATCTTATATTATATTATTGTTAGGTTCACTTTCAAGCCACATATGCGAAGAAAAACATTTGAAATCAATATCTAGGATCATGAAGTTTGTTCGAACCTCATGAAACCGCATGTCATTTCAGATATTTAGGAGCTACCGGATAGCTCAGATATGACACAAATAGTCAAATTCATTTCTCTTTTCCTCATTTCTTGAACGATAACTTCGGAAAATAACATGAAAATATCATATGAACTTATTTATTATAAAATATCATCCAAATATTCAAATTCAGGGCCAGCATGAATTTGATATTCAATATAAAATCCCTGAGCGGGTAGTCACAGAATGATATGAAAATAATCAAATTTTCAAGTGTTTCAAATAACAAAATTTCTCTATTTCAGTATCGTAATTAATTCATTACAGTACTAAAAGTAGGGCTGTAATAAAACTCATACAGCATTGTTTGCAGTTATATTTTTCCCTTGTCGTTGTCAGTACTGACCTCACATCGAGCGTCAGATCCTCTCAATTTTCAAATCAAATCAATTCAAATTCCGTAATCTGTCAATATTCGGAAGTCACACCAACTGTCAGGATACAATGCATAAGTCACTAATCTGAATTTTTAATTGAATTTTGAGAGTATTTCACAAAACTTTACTCAAATAGAGGTATTATCGTCTACAACTGGCTGTAAAAAGCAATTTCAATATTCCTTCGTCGCTCGTTTTCGAATTTCGCATTCGTGTTGGAATAGGAGATATTATCTAAGTTGAAATAAACAATCGAAAAACTGCAGTAGGTATGCCTAGGTAATACAGGCTGATTTTTTGCCGAGCATTTTATTTTGACAACAGATTCTTGGAGTCAAAAATAAACTTATTTCGTAAGTCTAACGTTTTTTCCGATTCAGCTTGGACAAAAAGATATAGTCATTTCAAATTTTAACAATAAGCTATGTGCTCCTGAAACCTGCTTTATCAAGAAATAGATGGGACATTCAAAAATTAAAAATAATGCAGCAAAAATTTAATTCTTTGAATATTTTCTTTGCAGTTGCATTCACCCAAAGAAAGCAGTTTTTGAATTTTACAGATATATATTATTTTGCCGTCATTGAACCGATATGACATATAAAAAATCCGGTGTAGGCGTCAACCCTTGATTGACTAGAACTTAAGCAGTGAAATTCAAACAGATTTTAACCTAAAGATCTGAAATTCAATATTTTCAAGTCCAGTAAAAAAATTTAATCTTTTCGCATATTTTCATTGATCCACATGCTCACTATTCCGACTTCAGTCCGAGTGCGTTTCTTCTTCCTCTCGCCCTGGCCCTTCAAAACGATCAAAGCCCATCACAAGGGTTCGAAGTTAACCGGCTTTGGAGCCGCCGTGAAAAGCCTGAAAAGATTCATTGGATTCACCATTAAGTCGACAGAAAGCGTAATTTCGACCCCTGCTTCAACCTTTCGCCGAAGCCCCGCGCCGCAACACTCCAATCCGCCCAGAAGGGCCATAATAATCGTCGTAGGTACGACCCTCGACTTCATAATTAAAATCGTCGTTACATGAATACACATTTTCATAAGGATTTTAACTTTAATCACGTCGGATGGCCTCGTAATTGTGCCGCAAAGGAACTCAAAGCGCATTCGCTGAAGACTCAAAGTGTAAACGCTACAAACGTGCACACGGTTTCCTCTGGTTTGCCGATTTTTTTCAGCGCTCGTTTGACTCCGAGCTTGAGATTTACGTGGCCAAGTTTCGAGTGGAATTTTTGAAAAGAATCGAGGACGTCAAAGAAGCGAGTCGTTACTGCTTTCTTCGGGCCCTCAATCCTTCAGACTATCCCTTTGAGCTCACAAAGGTTATTGAGATTTCATGTAGTTGGTTCGTGTGTTGCCGAAGTGCTTTTTTTAAATTCAGAGGGAGGAATGGGACTCAGTAATGACGTGTGGTATATACAGCTGTATCTGAATTCACCCCCGAAAAACGTATTTCTCTGCGACATTGGCCACTTATTTATTGAAAGCATGGATGTTATTCACCGACTCTTTGATCATTTTTGAGTTTGACCCTCTGAACTTGTAACCGTCTATTATTATGCCTAAATAGCAATACGCTTCAAATTTTTAAGGCCTTCTCGAAATACCTCGTGACAAGTTTTACAAACGAAAATTGTTTTGCAAATATTATTGATTCATTCGACAATCAAATGATAACTCTCCGGTATGAGAAATTAAAATGAGATCTGAAGAAAGTGCTGACAAATTAACGATCATTATACAATCGATGAAACAGTATTATTCATTGAGGAAAAAAATCATGAACCAGTTCTGTTTTAAGATTTCGATTAGTCAGGAAAAAAGGCGAAAGTTCATGAAATCATAAAACCTACTCAGATAACTACATTTTTTACGACCAAAAGTTTGATGTAACGCATCCACCAATTTGCAACCTTGGTATCGAAAATTTGTCCTACCGAGCCTCCTCCAAATTTCTTGTTGAATTCCACTAGTTTCAAGCTTTTCCTTTTATAAGACTTGAACTTTTTGACATCATTTTATACCCAACAGGTACCCGATATAGGTACGCTGGAATAAAACACTAGATACAAGTTCTGATGTTGAATATTACATAAAAATACCTTAGAAATGAAAATTCTTTCTGTAAAAGAAATAGAATATCCGTCGTATGTAAAACAACAAAATAAATAAATATTGGGCCATGAACAAAGAAAGACAAATCATAGGACCTAGGAACATGACACACGAAGGAAGACCAAAAATACCGAATAAATGTGATCAGATAATAGAATGAATTGAGTTGTCCCAAATTTAAATGATAATAATGAATTATCAATTTTCGGTTTCACCAAATCGCTAATAGAATCATAAATCTTCTTTCACTTGAGCATTTCGCTCTCAATTAAAATCTCCAGAAAGAAAGAAAATTCAATTTTCAATTTGATTCGAGTAAAAAGAAACGAAGAATTCATCAGAAGAAATCTAAATATCCATAATTGGAGAGCTGTAAGTGAAATATCCGATAAATTATGAGACTACTCCCCTAGACAAATATTTTTTTGTCAGGTGAGAGATCAACTTGAATATTTCTTCTAATAATCATCTGCAGCAATCTGGAAAATAACCTCTTGTTAACATTAATTATTATATTATTAATATTATTCAATTATAATGGGAGGTGATGAGGATAATTCTGTAAATTTTGAAAGTCTTGGGAGGACTAATCACCCCTCCCGTATAGACGCATTTTATATTTTGGAAGGTTGTTTAGGTCTGATGTTTCTGGGTGGGTGCTAACATTTTAAGGTTGTGAGGATATAATTTGGATTCCCACAGTGAGTATTATTTTAACAAAATGTTGGTGAATTTAAGAAGAACAATTGGGGATATTTTTTTGCTGATTTTTATCTGCTATCTAAGCCAAGCTACGGGTATACGCCAATTCCATTATATTTGTAGAAATTCTGTATCATTAAGCAATTTTCTTATGCATTCTTTGTTGGTTTCAAAATTTCGATATGGGAACAATATGATCAAAATAATTGATTCCGATATATCCAAGTCTTTAAAATTTTCTAGATGGTCGAATAACTTTCTGAAGAAGGTGTCAGTCACAATTAACTTCTTGTACGAAGTTTCAACCTCCTATATATTTCAAATCAACATTTGCTGCTTTCAAAGAACGTTTCTCAACTTGATGTGAAAGGAAAACGAATCAGAGTTCAATTCAATTCAAAACGATTATTGAATGCAATTATTTGTGAATTTTCTCATTGTAGCTTCCTGCTAATTGAGAAGATCTCTAGGGATTACTGATACTTTGCTCTAATAGGTGGTTATGTAATAATTTATGGAGAAATCTGTATAATGCAATGTCGGTCAAAATATTGTACACCGTTCTATTAATTTCATTGAATTTCATAAGGTATATAACCTTTCGCATAACTACTAAATTATTACATTTTAAAATTTTGATGTATTGAAAGTATAGGTACACTCAGGAAATTTTTCTGATGACTTCATTCTCATTTCGGATAAATTAACATTAAGTGTATAGTTTTAGGGTTGTATTAAATTCATGTGCCAAATTCTTTCGATTCTGTTGTCATTTGTAAAAAACAAGATCCTGGTTTTTACTTATTATGTCAGAGACATATTACACCTCGACTACTGGTTTACCCAGATTACTCGGAACAGAGATGAAACACTTTAATATGGTGTTGATAAAATTCTTTGAATAACAGTATAGGTTTAGTTAGCTCTTCCACTTGAATAACTTGGAAATGTGAAAAATTACATTTCTTTCGGGTAATGTCGGGTAATGTTGTGTACAGGTATCCCAAATTGCTTGATTTTGACTGTTTTAGGTACTTCTGGACTAGTAATGTAAAAACTTCATAAGGTGTCCTGGGCTCGATTTTTGTGAAAACACCATTAGTGAAAAAGATATCTTCATTTTTTTTTTCAATTTCGATTTCGAAAATATGCCATTACTTTTTCATTCACGAAAATATCTGAAAACGATGAAAACTTTCTAAAAGCGCTTTTTTCCCGGAAATAAGAAACTATATTCAATTTTTATTCTCGTGAAAAAAAATAACTTTTTTATATGAAATACCTATGAACGCATTTTTTTATTTTATTTCATTAAAAAAAATTTTGAGATATAAAAAATTTGAAATAATGTCTTAGTCCCAGTGAAAAAGTGCTTGTTGAAAGTTTTTATCTTTTTCAGATATTTTCGAAAATGAAAAAGTTATGGCACATCTTCTGAATCGAAAAAATTTCAAAATTTTGTTATATTTCCAAAACAAATGAAGATAATGAAACGGTTTTCACTGGTGGTGTTTTCACAAAAATCGAGCCCAGGACTCCTTTCAACGTTTTTACCTATCTAGTCTAGAAGTACCAGAAACAGCCAAAATCAAGCAAGTTGGGATACCCTGTACATAACCAAATAGCTGAATAGAATTTATTCCTAATCTTTAAGATAAAACTCTTGAATTTCGTAAAACTATAAGATTCCATAAAATATATATGAAAATATGAGATGGACATTATATATTTTTAAAAGAATATAGCAAAGATACTTAGAGACTATTAAGGTGAAATTTTTTGAGGTTTTGCATCTTGCATCAATGGTTGGAAATATGTAAGAAGCAGTAGAACAAAAAGACTTCGAATAGTTGAAGCAAAAATTTGATATAAATATTTTGTTAATCGCAGATGTTAATATGATCTCATGTTGATTTCAACTATGATTGAACATACTTGGACATCTTTTCTTCTAGTTTTTATTCGACACACTATCGCCATTATGCCTGGCACATTTATATTACTGTTTTGAAGAATAATAATTTTCCAATAAAAGTAGCAGCGGGTACTGCAGACACGGAAATAAGTGTTTAATTCAAACTTATGTTTTGAGCTACACTGAAATACGAGGTGGACCAACTGTTTATTACTTTCATAACTTCCTCATTTTCGACTACTTCTTCATCCAGCCACCTAGATGGCGTCCGTCCCGTAAATCGGAATTGACGTTTGATGCGCCATTGACGTCTAAATAACTACCTGTCAAGGTACCAACCGAACGAACGCGGCTTACCGAAATCAGCCTCGGTTTGGCGGAAGCTGCGAGCAGAGGAATCTCTGGTGGAAAAGGAGGATGATGCATGATCCTCCGACAGGCCAAGACCATTGTTCTCGGCGGGTGGACCGGGCCGCGAGAGCCGCAAATGAAGACAAATTTTCTCGGCGTGACGTTGGCTGCGGCGCAGCGCTGATTGCAATTGATAGTCGTGCCGGGCGAGATGGAAACAAAGGTTGGAAAAAATTGTTTGTATCAATTGAGATGAACCCGCGGAGATGTCCGTTACCTCCCAGATCGCGTTCGCAGGTTCACCGGCAATCCGATCTGTCTTCGGATAATGAGCTGACATGCGGTCATTGATTTTTTTTCGCTCCCGAGATCGCGATATGGGCGAGCTGACGGGATATCACTTGTATGCCACCGTTTGTTTCTCTCATTTTTAACTGACGAGTTTGTTTGCATTGGGAACAATGTAATGATGCTGAGTCGAAAATTATTTCGCTTCAAGGTGGTGATTTTTTTCGAAATAAGTTTTGCTAGGCCTAGGAAAGTCCTCAATAACAAGAAATTAAATGAAAGTAAAAAATCACTTCTCCTTCATCACTTCAATATATTATAATAAACTAAAATCTATATCATTATAAGATCAGTTAGATGAGGAGAATATGTGATTGAGAGATGTTTAGAAGGTTAGTTGTTATCAAAGACTGCTTCTTTATTTTTCTGAAAGTTTTCTTAGGGTTGTCTCTGAAACAAAAATCAATAGGAAAATATTTTTTTAATAGGAGAAAAAAGTCCTCTGCATGAGACTTGTGTACTTATTCGTCAGGAGCCCATTTCTTTCAAAAAATTATTGCCTAAAAATGAAAAAGAAACAACACCCGAACTTTAAATCTTCGTAACGTTTCGGACTTCTTGAATTCAAGATACTATTCGAATTCAATGGACAAAACATGTCAATCGATGAATCAAACATGCCTACGATTCCCAATAGTTAAATGAATTTAAGAATTCGTCTGATAAGGACTCCGAAACATTACGAAGTTGCTATTTTTTTTTTCATTGTTAGGAAACAATTTTTGAAAAGATTTGGCCCCTGACTAATTATTGCACAAAATTTATGCAGAGGCCCATCTTCTATTATTCAAAAAAAAGTTCTAATTGATTTTTGTTTCAAGGACTGGGAGAGAAAACTTTGAAAAAACTTTCAAAAAAATGAAGAAGCCTCATAAAAAATATTCCAATAGACATCTAATGCTTCTTCAACACATAAAAAAGAATAATTTCACAGAGGGGAGGTTGCAAACAAGTTTATTCACATTGAAAAGAATGAACACATTTAGGTACAACGTAATACAACAATATATGTACCTACGAATGTACAATGATGGAAGGGAATACTCAAGAGAGGTCTAATCCACTGTTAATTTCTCAAAAAACAATCATTCGACTTTTATTTGAACTTTATTGCCTCATTGATAATCACCTCAACATGAGCAAATAATATGAAAACATTACCTAATTATAATTTGAAGAGAACTGCATAGATTCTTTGATTATGACCTGCAACACCTTTATACTCTAAAAACCAACAACCTTAGAGGTCATCAACTGAAACTTTATCACAAAAATTATCGCACGATGCACAGACAGAATTTTCCAATCAACAGGATATTCTCGAAAGGTGGAAGTCCCTATCAGGATGCATTGCCTCCTGTTAGAAAGCCTTTAATAATCGGCTGAATGCACTTGATTGCTCATTTAATAATCATAATAACAAATCCAATTCCTGTCGAGGTATACAAATCGATATTCACATATTCACAATATTGAAACTTAAAAACATTAAGCACGAAACGAATTACACCTAGGCAAAGCCTGTCTTAGGAACTATGCTTTATTCGATCGTATCTGCGAAATTGTACAATAGGTCATTGAATGCGCTGAAAAATATCTTCCAAAAAAAAAATTTTAAAATCAACTTCACAGCAAATGAAAAAGAAAAAACATACATAAATACGTAAAAAAAAAGGGTCAGATATTGGGATAGTATCATTGAATATAGAATATATTTTGCTCCGCAGAACAATATTGTTCATGTATATGGTTGGTATAAATTTTGTGAGAGTGTGTAGGTGTAAACTTACACAATTCTTTTTGGTGATAATAATGAATAAGAAAAAATGTATAAAACACGACACTTTGATACTATGGTCTTTCTCAGACATCGAGCAGCTAAATATGAGTCCTCGAACTATTCCATAAATTTATTTATTTATAGGTATTAAATTATACAACCATCATTTGCCCAGTAGACTGAAATCAGTTAATGGAAAGTTTTCCAAGAGAGAAAAGAAACTCCTATTTATCAATGGATACTACAGTGTTGAGAACTTGGAAAAGTTCCTTAAAAACCTGCTTGCTATTTTATATGACTTGTCTTATATATTATATATTTGTTGAATATCTAAAAAGATCAATAAACATTATTATTATTGTTATTAGGTACCTAAATATGTGAAATATTTTTCTTGATATATGCTGCGTTCCCTTTCTTGGTCTGGTCTGGGGTCTGATGTGACACAGCATAATAATTAAAATTCTGGGATAAGAAAGAAGCTTCCTTCCTTGAAAACGTAATAGTTAACAGCATGCTGTTCTTAAGAATATAATGTGGTATTGTTAACGGGGATTTTGAAGAGAAATTAGTCATCTTTCGAGAAAATTTCTATAGGCTCCTGGGTATTTCGATCTCAACAATAATTCGTACCATAAATTCATCATGATATTTGTCAAGTCGTTAGGAGCACAAAGCAGTGAAGAATGAATAGATTATCACCAACCACTGTGAGAAACTTAAGGCTCAGGAGAGCAGGCGCCTATGAGCTTATACCAGATATTGCGGACTCTTTTGATAATTCGAAAGTTCAAAACGGAACGTCCAGGAGAAAAACTACACTTTGTAAATCTTGGAACGATTTCTGAATACGATCCCTCTCTTTTAATCTGCTGAATTGAAATGTTGAAGATTTTGTTTTTAATTTCAGATAGGGCTCTCGTCAAGTAGGCACTCTGGGAGCCACTTCCGAGCCCGTCCCGACGCCGGGCGGGTTTTCACCTATTTTGACAGCCGCCAAGACGCTCAGCTTAAGGGATTCCTCGTGTGCGGAGGCCCTCTGGAAGATGCCACATAAAGGTAAGTTCAATTCGATGAAACTTTAATTGTTCCGATCAAAAATTAAACATCAGTTTGTAATGATATTTTGATGTTCCGATATTTATATTAATTTCATATTGTTTTTCTTTCATCTGTGATGTTTTCCCATTTTAATTTATTCATACTTCAATGATGTGTTAATTTATTCTGAGTCTTTTCCGTGAGTAATATGTGTATGAAAACTGAAAATATTAAACGATATTATGTTGGTTAAAGAGTGTCAATCAAATTAAAACTGACTTTCATATACTTTTCGCAAATTAAAAGAATAGTAAAATAGTATTTCAGTGAAAAATGGTCTTATAGCAAATAAAAACACCACTTGTGGCTTGGAATACCGGTAGCCATGGAATCCTCGGATGAAAAACACGAAGAAAAACTTTACGAAAATGTTTGAACTGTTTTTGCGTGCATGGAAATTTTTTTTTGAGCTTGACCCTCAATTTTTTTTAAATTTTAATCAATCGGTCCGAGAAGACCGCTGAACCGATCGATCTATAGATTTAGGGGGGCCTTTGGGATACATAAGCCTGTAACAATTTTTTTCCACTTAAGCTTTCATCCAAAATTGACGATACAGTCGATTTTCCAAATGCGGCAAAGTGGTATTATCTGCTCTTGTTTCATGTTCACGTTACAGGTGAAAAAATTTTACATTTAATTATCCATAACAGTTTTTAACTGAAAATTTTCTGCAAAAAAAATACGCCTGTCGGCTCGCTAGGCGATCAACAGTCGTTAAAGAGATTTCGGCATTTGAGTGAAAAAATTGGATATCTCGAAGACAAATGGACGTATCTGAGTTTAGTAAGAAGAAAATTAAAGCTGAATAAACCGGCTATGCAACCTTTGCATCGATCTATCACTGAATTTTTTTTTCATGCGCGTAGAGTAAAAAAAAAATTTGAAAATTTTTTCTTCGTGCTTTATCCAATTAATTCAGAAACTAGTGTTTTCAAGCTCCAAAAGTTGTTTTTTCATTTCCTTTATGATCATTTTTCACTGTTCCTAATTTGCGATTAGTGTAGGTATATTAAATCGATTTAAAATTGACCATCCATTACAAGAATAATATATAATAAATATTGAGGCTTAAAATAAATGGTGCAAGGTACAATTGATTATGAACTCTTGTCTGCTCCCTTGAATTTACAACTAAGGCTTTTACCTGTATTAGAAATCAAGCTTTTACAACTTTCATGAACCGTTTTCAAAGTGCCCCACAATACCTGATGTTTTCTTGAAATCCTTCAATATCTATTAATACTTTTATACAGGGTGAGTCGGGAGGAACGGACCAAACTTCAGGTGTGTATTCTGCAGGTCGAAATAATTTCAAAAAACTCATATGTTGTTATCCGATTCTTATTTGTTTTCAAACTATAGGGGAATTAAAATATTCCAAATAAATAATTTTTTTTTAGTTTATCGCTTCTTATCACAAATGCTATAGGTGCTGACTCATTTTTTTTGCGAAATGAGTTAATAGCATTACTGGAGGACGTTCCTTTAAACATCCGAATGCAAATGAATTATTAGCACGATGGAGCTCCTGCGCATTTCGTCCGTCAGGTCAAATAATATTTAGATCAAGAATTTCGCGGACGATGGATTGGTCGGGGTGGTTCTTTTAGTTGGCCTCCAAGACCTAGAGACCTTACACCACTGGACTATTGTTTGTGGGGCTGGTTCAAGAACGAGGTATACAAAGTAAAAGTTAACATTCGGGATGCCCTTATTCGACGCATTAGAAATGCGGCATTGCTTATTAAAGAAAGACACGAATCAATCAGAAAAGCAACAAGAGCCCATCGCAGACGAAGTCGAATATGTTTCTAGCTTAATGGCGAGATTTTTGAGCATTTATTAAAATAATGCTACAAATGAAACCATTTTAATGTAGAAAATGTTGTTTTTTTATAATGACGCTATAGTTTGAAAACAAATGAAAATCGGATAACAACACTTGGGTTTTTTGAAATTATTTCGACCTGCAGAATACACACCTGAAGTTTGGTCCGTTCCTCCCGACTCACCCTGTATACGTTCTGAAAGGATCGGTTATTAGATCTTTATTGAAGGTATCGCATCTATTCCATCCAGATTGTCGAATTTCCTTATCGTTTTCAGAGGAATTAAGCAGCAAAAGACTTGAATACTTTAAACGTTTTATATTGGTAATCGATTGTCTGGAAAAAAGAAATATTGAAGAAAAAAATTGATAACATTGGTTTCAAGGAGTCGGTGAACATCTACTACTTCCTATAGAGTTCAAAGATAAAGTCAGATGCGCATCAAATTTCTGCACATGAATAGTGTTGATTCAAACGGGGCAACAAAATTCAGCAGCAGAAAAAGTCAAGCAAAGGAAAACCTTATAAGGACGCGAGTTTTTTGTTGCATCAGGCGCCACATGAAGGCATGAGGTGGAATAATGAGTCAAGCGATGTCATTGATGTATTGTCTCAGGTGGTTGTTACTTTTAAGTAAATTGATTGAATTTGAACCAGACTAACATGATTTTGGTCAATTGAAAATGCTACTAAATACTTTTTGATCATAGTTTATTTCTTCTCTCTTCGCGAATGATCCTATCCAATGGCATTAATGGGATAAGGAATTTGATAATGAAGCTGTTTTCCATTTAAATCCAATATGGCTCAATAATCCATCATGCCAAATAAGGGGAAAGAGGAGTAAGTCTCCCACCCCCGTCGAAGAAGTGGCGGCTCAAGCCTACGTTATCGGCCACTTCAAAAGGATCCTTAAACGTCTAATATAATCGTATGACGCTGTAACTCGATTGCGCCCACTCTAATCAAGTGTCCCCCCGATATCACATACATATAGACCGGTCCTTTAATTAAGCATCAATTACGGGGTTTTCAACGGCCGCGCCTCCCGTGTGCATTCGCCGAACTAATGCGAACCACGTGACCTGGGACGCGGCCGACTTTCGGGTTTCTTTTGGTATCCCGCGACCGACGTCGGTTGAAAAGGCACAGAAGTGGCGCTACGGGACTTTCCATAGGGTCGACTACCCCTAATTGTGTTGTGGGATGATCTAATTTGCGGTTTTAATTGAGGAGCGACGAGATCGATCAGTACGAAAGGTTGAATAAGGTTACTGCCGTCGGGTTAGGAGAATTTTTTTTTCGAAATCTCAAAAGTGCACAACGGATCTGCATTCAAAGGGATCACTCATCAATTCACAAGGTTGGAGAATTTACATCTTCGAAAAATAATTTGTGTTATCAGCTGTTACGAAATATTAATGGGATCTTTAAATTCTATATGCTCAAATTCTCCACAATATGCTTCCAGGGTACCTCAATTCTTATCATTTTTCAAACGAATGAGCAGCAAGATTAGAGCCGAAGGAATATAAATACAGAGTGTAAGTCTTTAACTTGTCCTTACCTTTTTTTCCGGTTCGCCTCTTGGAAAATTACTGGTGTTGAAAGTCCATAAAAAATTGTTATTTAACAACAAGTTTATTAATCGCTAGATTGAAAAACGAGTTGATTACAAGATTTTTCGGTGAATTGAGTTAAAATTCTCGATTGAAATTACTTTTATATTGCATGATTGATATGAAGGGTCCCAACTCTTACAAGTAAATTGAACATGTACTAATTAATATTTGGCCACTTGGAAAAGGAGTATTCTTCTTGAATAAATTATTTGAAAATTCAATTTCAGCGTAATTAAAAACATTTTTACTTTGACTGAATGCATTCACAGAATTAAATTTCATTAATGTTGAATAAGAGACACGATACGATAAAAATAATTGAAAGAAGCAGTTCTAATGAGATGGAATACCTTAATAGTTTTCTCAGGATGTCTAGACTGCAAAATCTATTCATTCTGAAAAATGGTGCGGATATTTTTGTCTGTAGTTCTATACTGTCCAAACGAAAAAAGAACGGTATTTTGGTGAAATGTGTGGCACCTTTCTGCAACTGCATAACACATTGAAATGAAAAAGAATATTACTGAATACTCAATTCATGCAGCAGAATATATTTGAATACTAGCTCAAACCCGCGGTTCTGCTCGCGTAATATTTCAATTTATGTAAAACGCTACTGATAGGTCCGCAACCCCACATTCATAACCTCGTATCGAAGGAGATTCAATAATTTCTTGCTCAAATTCGCATTCGTTCAACCTGTGGTAACTTTTAGAGAATCCATTATAGAAAACTATACAGTAAAAAAACATTTTTCATCAGGAATAGATGCGGCAGATAACAATCACATACAGTTTTATATAGTCGGGGTCGGGAGCCATCTTCAAATTGGACGTTATTTTGAATTGAACTGAAAATGTTCAAAATGGTTATCGTGGGTTGTCCTCAGCAGTTAGACATATGCCGTCGCGAATTCTTTATAGAACTTTCTGAGCACTACAAAATTGTTCCTGACCAAATAGTTCAACCTGCAGCCGTAAAAGCCTGAATGACTCGGTTTAATTACTGACTTTTTCATGAAAACTCGATATTTTTTCCACTTCTTGGTGATATAGAAATGAACCCTACATAAAAACCCCCCAAAATAAATTATCTACATTATAGTTAAAGTTTCATCAAAATCGGTCATCTGGTTCCTGAGTCCATAGAAGACAAATAAACACACGGACATTCACATTTATGAGAAAAAGAAAAATTCTTTGCCTTTACGGAGGCCACACCGAGGATATTCTTGAAACATAATAGAAGAATTCAAATTGTTAATTATCGAGATACCAAATAAGGCTGAAACCGGTATATCTCGCATCTCAGTGACAAAATCTAATAGGTATCATTTCTCCAACCTCATGATGAAAAGATCTGTGACTCTGAGAATCGAAATTGGCTTTCATTTAGATGATTACTAATTTTAATTCTTCTATGTTTCAAAAACATTCACATTTATAATATTAGTATAGTATAGATTTGAATGAATTATCAAGAATGTCATCAAAAGTAGTAGTTTCTGTTAGTTCGAACGATGTTTTGACATTGAGAGATAATTTTTAATACAATCTGCAATCCCTCATTGATATTTCAATAAATTCTCAAATAATATCACCCTTTTTTTTCAGGAAAGGTAAAAAACAGACACACACTTGTGTGTGTCTGTTTGGCGATAGATTTCGGCATTTGCCAATATCAGTTCAGCTAAAAATATACAAAAATTACAAAATTAATCTTCAGCTTTTTATATAATTCCTCACAAAATCTCTCATAAAATATAACAATCTCCAATCATAACTTGTTCAAGATTTATTTCGCATGTTAGGTTAGAGGTTAGTTAATATCAAAGATTGTTATATTTTATGAAAAAATTTGTGAGAAATAATATGAAATATCTATTTTAATATTCTATGGAAGGACCCTGCATTTTTCTGGAAATTTTCTTAGGGTATTCTCTCCCAGTCTTTGGAGCAAAAATTAATTAAAAATGTTTGTTAAAATAATAGGGGAAAGGGCCCTGCGTATATAAAACTAGTGCACTAATTTGTCAGGATCCAAAATTTTTCGAAAAATTGCAGACTTCCGATGAAAATAGAAACAGGCCTTCAAACTTTTAAACTTTGTATAGTTTCTTTTTTCATTGTTAGGCAACAATTTTTGAAAGAATTTGGGCCCTGACAAATTATATAGAAGCACACGTTTTGCGAAGGGGCCTTTCTCCTTTTATTTAAAAAATTTTTCTCATTGATTCTTGCTTCAGAGAATTGGAGGGAAAACCCTAAAAAAATCTTCAGAAAAAAAATAATATAAAAAGCTGCAGAGTAATTTTGTGATATTTGTATATCTCCCAGCCGGCCTCACGCCTCATGCCTGGCAAATGTCGCAATCGATCGCCAATGGACTTTTTAACAGATAGTGTGTTTCTGTATGTAACCCCTTCTCTTCTGAAAATAAAACTGAACCCACTGATGAAGACATTCATTAAAAATATCGCCCTTATTGAAATACGCTTAATTTTCTCGAGAGCATAACCGTCTGAAGGCTGATGAATATTGGAGACGAGTATATGCTCCCGGTTTGTGATTAGTCCCGTCTTCTCCATAAAGCTTCAAACAACCCCGGAATTTCATTAATCTACCTCCACTAGCTCCCGGTTCCTTATTCACCGTGTTCCCCGGGCTCGCCCCCCGTCACCCCCGTCCCTTTCACGTCTGGGTACGTCCTCAATTCGCCATGTAATGTTGAGGCTAATGCAATTTGGCGTTGCGACGCTCTGCCGTCGTGAACCCAAGTTACGGAGTCAACAAAGGACGCCATTTTCATAGAGCGCGACATAGAGCAGCGATTAGGTCCATAATGAAGTGGACATGGAGTAGAGAGAATAAAAAGGGGGGACGACCTTCAAGAAGTTGATAATATTAATTAGTATATACAGCGTGCCAAAAAAGTTACGTCAGTCGTCAAAAATTCTTGTGAGAAGAATTATCAACTGGATTTTTAATTTCAGATACAATTTATAGTGCCTATGCCTTTTTCGAATTTGATATTTCTCACCCCCTACACCCCGCATCCCACTACTTTATTTTTTCAAATGGGAATATATAGATTGTGATACATCAAAATTTGATTACCTATTCAGCGATGTGGCTAAAAGGAGAATTGATTGTGACGTTTTTTTTATCTATCTGGATCTGGTCTGATGGTGGTGAAACATGAAATCACCCTATTTTTTCAGATGAGAATCTCAATTTTTATGGTCGAGATATCCCACCTTATCTATGATACTTTTTGAAATGGGTTTTTTTTTGGCAAATTTCATGATTTTAATATGTAGTTTAAACTAGGAACCATGTCTTGAAACTAGTTCGAGATAATTTTCTGATCTTTTGTGATTGAATTCCCCAAAAGTTTTCAAGCCCTCTGCAAATTAATGGATCACTCAACAGGAGGTCCGAAAGACACTGCAACTTTTTTTTAAATGACCTACTCAATTCAAATTAAAGCGAGAGCACTAAAAAAAACAGAATCGTCTGGTTTGCGCACAATAAAATCCGTATTGGTCAAACGGTCATAACAACGCTCACTTCGACCGCCTTAAGAGATTGCCAGGATCGTACTCAGAACTATGCTCGAGATTGCGGCAAGGTAATTCCGGGGAACACCAAATTTGGATCCTTTCCATTCAGTTAAAACTGAACGATTGTGTGAAATCTCCTCGATTCGACTCTGGACGGAAAGTAACTATCCGAAGGTTCTCCTGCTCTCGCTTAAATTTGAAAAGAGTTCTTCTTAGTGGCTAGTCTTTATTTTTGCTGAGATATGTAGTACCATATAAGAACAGTTCTTGAAAAGATTCGCTTCAGTTTCAAAGGGATACGATTACTCAAGCCTGCTCAATACCTAATTCCTAATTGAAAATTTAAGCTGAATCGAGTCATCAAAATATTTTGACTTTTTTGTCTATTTGGTTTGAAATGAATATTTTCTATTTTCGTAGTCTAAACACCCTTACATCGAATGAGTATTTCCCGAGGTATTTCCTATCGAACAAAATTTGAATTTCAATTTGCATTGCGCCAAAAACACAAAAAATCCTTTATCAATCCCGACAGTGGTATCGAATTTATCAATGAATTATTTCCGCTCGCCTTCATTATTTTCCATATAAGCTCCCAATTTCCATCATGGCAGTGGGAAAACGATGAAAATGTTCCAATTCGGTATAAGGTCGATGTGATGTATCAAATAAAATGTGGTTCAATTATGAAAACCTAGATCAATTCACATTTATTCAAAATCACTGTTCATTGACCTCATGAAACGTTATGTATTATATTTCTATTCTACCATTCTATTCTACCATTTTATAATCTTGACTTCTCATCGATATTTTTAGCAATTTCCATTTACATATAAGCATGCATGAGTAATTGTGAAGATTCCTTTTAGACTTTTCGCCTTAAGTAGGCTCGGCGATGCGATGAATGTTCTGAATTCAAATTAGAGTTCAGTCTACTCGAACTGTCTTGAGCATTTTGCAATATGCCAAATGATTCGCCAAAAGGCAAATATGTTAGAAGCTATAATTCTGGCTTGGAATCGGGAGGACTGAATCTCTAGAAATTTTCAAAAACTAATGGGATCTGTATTGAAATGACAAAAGGCTTACAAACCATGAACTATTTCAAATGGAGAATTTCCCATGATTTAAGCGAATTTCATCCTTATTTTGAATTATATTAACTATGAATGGAAATTGCCTTATTCCATTACAGTTTTCTGTCAGTAATGAAGGACACTATTCGCCTACTAAATTGTGATAAAAAATACCAAGAGCTATAGTAATGTGCCATTTTATTACAGAGGAAGACCTCATGCACCACGCGATGAGCCAAAACACTATATTCGGCTGTTCCACCGCAGGTCATAGCGGCATCAACCAGCTAGGAGGAGTGTACGTCAATGGAAGACCCTTGCCAGACTCCACAAGGCAGAAGATAGTCGAACTTGCACACTCTGGAGCGAGACCCTGCGACATCTCCAGAATACTACAAGTTTCGAACGGTTGCGTTTCGAAGATCTTGGGAAGGTATTATGACCATAAAAAGTGGCTCCACGTTTTGGCTGATGAAAGTTTTTTTGTCGGTAGGTACTACGAAACTGGCAGCATTAAGCCTAGGGCGATTGGAGGTTCGAAGCCGAGGGTGGCCACCCAACCTGTGGTCAACAAAATTGCAGATTTCAAGAGGGAATGCCCTTCGATATTCGCCTGGGAGATCAGAGATAGGCTGCTGAGTGAGGGTGTTTGCAACAATGACAATATCCCAAGTGTGAGTATTGAATCTCTTCTTGAATCATGCCGTTAATGCTTTATCAAACAGGCAGTTTCGAAATGTCTTCTCCAAAGTATCCCCAAGGACGATTTTGAAAATTAAATGGCTATTAAAAAGATATTTCCATGAAATTTACAGAACTAAAATTTTTCAAGTTATTCATGCATCTCTTGATTCATATTATACTTTTGTATTTTGCTGAATTTTGTGCATATCTACAATAATAGTTCCCTGTACAAAAAGGAACTTTCGAAGTAAGTCGATAAACTGCCATACAGTGTTTCTGGTTAATAGAAGTCCGATTTCTCACGATATTGCGAACAAATGATAGTGTCTTTTTAAGTCATAAACCTTCCTTTGGACCTCTTGCTGTTTTTGCAAGAAGGACTCTGTGCCCTTGTTAGTCAGATTGCAGCAAATCTTGATCATCTTGATTATTCAGTGGAAAAGAACAGTTAGTTCACCTAAACAAGTCATACCCAACATTTGAATCTGAAGTAGCTTGGAAATGAGCAAAATAAAAATTATTCTAACTGGAGTTTTTCAACTATATCGGGGAGAATAAACAGTTTGTTAAGGTGAAGTCGGAGAAATATTTTTTAATCCAAGTGAACCCCCCCGAAGGTGTTTCCATTTCATTTTTTTTTAATTCCCTTCGAAATCAAATACCTATTAAATTTATAAATTGGGTTACTTGGGATTGTTATTTTTTGTTATTGTTGACGATGAAGCCTTACATTGTTTATTACTTCACGCAATTTAAAGAATTGAAGAGTTTCAAAGCGATGAAAAAATATTTGTCATAAATATTGAAAATTATTTCATTGTAACCTTGACACAACAGAACACTTACTATGAACTAGAGACAACTTGAAAAAATTAACTATTCCCTGACTGAATCACAAACATCCCTTTTAGTTGAAAAATGGTCAACCATATTCATTTTGAAATACAGTGTACAGGGTATCCCACATTACTTGATTTTGGCTGTTTGTGATACTTCTAGACTAGGTACGTAATAACGCTGAAAAGAGTTCTGGGCTCGATTTTCGCGAAAATACCACATTTCACGATTTTTTCATTTGTTGTGAAGATATAAAAATTTTTTATCTTTTATCGATTTCGAAGATGTGCCATAACTTTTTCATTTTCGAAAATATCTGAAAAGTAAACACTTTTCAGTAGCACTTTTTCAATGGGTATAAAAGGCACTAAATTCAATGTTTCTCATGTGATATGAGATTAAAAAAAAAAGCGGTCATACTTGAGATAAAAAACTTTTGTTTCCTCTCTACGTAATGATAAAATAGAAGTGTCTTATTTCTAGTGAAAACGTGCCTGTACCTAGAAAGTTTTAATCATTTTAAGTTTTTTTCGTTAATGAAATCGATAAATATCAAAATTTAGTTAGGTATATCAAAAAAACATTAAGATATCGTGAAACGGTTTTCACATATTTATGTTGTTGTCACGAAAATCGTGGCTCAGCACTCCTTTCAATATTTTCACCTATCTATTCTAGAAGTACCACAGAAACAGTCAAAATCAAGCAATTTGGAATTCCCTGTTCTTTTCAATCATAGCTAGTATTATCATCATAGCTATTATTATCATCAATAATGAAAGAATTATCTAAAATATTCGATTAATTTTACCTGTTTCATTTTCATTCATTACTGAGAGCGAAGGAATGAAATTACAAATTACCCTCATAGTATCGAATTTTGTTGAGCGGTTAAAGTGTCCGAACATCTGGTTAGTCAAAGGACAACTCATACAAAACACAAACACTTGTCATGCTGTCATTGAGTTTGTCCCGAAGATTTATTGCATATTGACTTCTCGAATTCAGAAGTTCCTACCTGATTTCACCTATCCATTGCAACACTAACCTTTTCCTTGTGCCGCTCATTGAAAAATTCACATCATTTGCTTTTTGTGACTTCAACAGCTATATTATCGTCGTCTTTTGTCGGATACGAGGGTCACTTTTCGTTGTGAACGTGTGAAATGACCCATCAAATTCTTTTATTGGAACAGAACAGTTTAGGGACTTGTGAATGATTTGTTCGCTGTAGTTACTACGTGTTCGGTGTTTTTGTTAGTTTTGAGTGGATTCTTTTCGCGTTCGACGGATTTAATGTCGAACACAATGCGAGGAATTTCTTTGTGATTTTTACATAATTTATATCTATCATTGAATTTTTTCCAGTGTTGCTTATTTCGTTAGAAGTCATAAAATGAAATTCACGATAAATTCTGGTATTTTTTTTATTTCTACGGGCACAACCACTTTTAAAAAATGAACAGTCACCTTTGAATATACTCTGTATTGTGAAACACATATTAAGAAAGTGGAAATTATATCTAAGTGAATAATGTCCAAATTAATTTAGTATTGAAATGTACTAGGAAAAACGAATAGAAAAAATATGAGCACTACAAATTCTGTGTTTTACGTCAAAGATGCATGAGTTTTTTGTATCTGAGCATCTTTTGAAATTTTTCGCTACGTTAGAAAAGTCATCATCAGTCTAATGTTCGAAACAAAAGCTTATTTTAAGTATTATTTTGAATGTCTGGTGAGGATGGTTTTCATTCGATCACTGACGTCAGGGCTTCTTATATAAGGTGAGTCTTTGACTTGTACATATAATTTAACAATAGATTCTTGAAGTCGAAAGAAATCTTTTTCGTACCTACCATTTTTTCCAGCCTACAAAAAAAGATATAACCATTTTAAATTTTTAATATAAGCCATGCCACTCCTGGAAACATGCCACTAAAATTTTATGAGCATTAGATATACCCCCTAAACTTTCGAAAAATTTAGCAGCAATTGAATTCTGTAATCTTTTGAACAAAGTTTCATCAAGCCAAAATAAGAAATTTTTTCATTTTCCCTGAGATAGATGATTAATTACTCGAAAAATATGCCTTCAAAGAGTTTTCCCAAAAATACTTTCATTTTTCGAAATGACCAAATATTCATTTAATATATATGTACAAAGAAAATACTCATCTCATATCTATCGAATGAGCTATTTGGACAGATAAAGTGTTCAGAGTTAGGTGATAGATTTTTTTGACATAATATTTTGCTTCGACCCTTAGCTGTAACCCTCGCCTAGTATAAAATATATGAATATGAAAGAAAATACTGATTGAAAAATAGAAATTCTTCACAGTGAACCAGCGTTGCCAGACTTTCGGACATTAATAATATATGAATACAAAATTTCAACATGCCATTGACTCGTGTTAGTTTCTATTCTACCCATTTTTTCCAAATTATGTAAACTTCATTTCATTCTGAAGTACCTAATGCTTCCTAAGATACCCTAAGTTTGGGTGGATTTGTGGAAAATTATGCCATTTTCCTATTATATTAGTTTAAGTTTTCCAAGTTCTCGTTTAAAGCTGTAAGTTCGTGACTGATTTTTTACGAAGTTTTTGGTGCTGTTTTTTTTCTTTTTATTAATTTCGTTTATCTTGAGAAGTAGTTGCTATTTTCCTTTTATAGATTATCAGATTTTGTCTATTTTTTATGTGATGATTCGGAAATTGAATGAATGCGATTCTGAATAAGTTTGAGTTCCACATCGGTACAAAAAAGGGAGCGCAATTGTATCTAATGAGAAAAAATAATTTGCATAATATGTTGTGCCTGGAGAAGAACGTTTGAATAGCGAGATCGAATGGAACAAATATTCTTTTAATCAATTCATGAATTCACATACCTTTTAGGACCCAAATATCGAACCCTTTTCTGCTTTTTAAAGTGCTGGATATCATTCGGATTGCTCTTATTCGAAATGAAACAAAAACCTATTCTGAATTGAACCCAGCACATAATCGATATAAATTAATTCATTTTACTAAGAATTACATATATAAATAAGATCTGATAGAACAGGTATCATAAAGATAAGGAAAAGTTACTCTGTCAATATAATTATATGTGGGATAATATATTTTCTGGTTTATTATTTGGATCCCAAATCTTGTTGAACCATTGTCCGCAATTCAAAAGTCCGAAACCTTCGTATCCTGCTTTCGATGGACGTTCAGCAATTCCTTCTATAGTGACCCTATATATCTACTATACGAACTCGAGTGCCTGCTAACAAACATGCGACTATCAACAGAAATATATCTATTAAAATCACAATAAGTGCGCACAATAGGCGGCTAGTTCCACCATCAAAAGATCTACAAATAGGGCAAAATGTTAGAGCCGGATAAAAGATGGTCCCCTCCTTGTGGAAGCCGGGGCAAAACATAAATTTCTTTGAGCTCAATGACTGCGAACACTTTGTCGGAATGAGGGCAGAGTCGGACAGATTTTTTTTGTTAATATACGAAGAAAGATGTGAAAAGACTTTCTTAACTCAACTGAAACAGGAGCTCAGGTGATACTTCTCAATATTGAACATAATTTTGATAACACTTATTCTGAAATAACTAATAGGCCAAGCAAATTAGCTTCCAAAAATGGTGTGCCTGGAAATAATTGGTGGAGTTCGGGAAACAGTTTTAATCATTCTCTTAGGCCTCTAATAAGAGTAATTTGAGCTTTGCCCCAATTTTCCAGTGGAGCGTATGTTGTGACCTTCAGAAAACCGCGAAATTTTCGGACTATTTTTAGGTTTTTCTCTAAAAGCTCCTGAACTAAGCACTTTATCAAAAACATTATAATTTTCAAAAGTGTTAAGCATTAAATTCTGCTTCTAGAAAGTATGACGACATCATATTTTCAACAAGTAGTTTCAAAGAAATTGTACGTCCAAATATGGCAAATTTTCACACTTTTCAAAAAAAACACATTTTTTTTACTATAAAACGTACAATATCAATGAAAATACGAACTTTTGAACGAAATGTCATATTGTGTTGAAAACGTAACCCCATTCCTCCAAACTACAATGTTTAATCGCGCAATAGCTCATCCTACTGAGAATGCTGATCATTTCATCCTAGCTAGTGCTATTGAATTTGCTCAGCAGTCTCATGGGTTCATGAATAATCTTCTTCTTATAATTTTGATTATTCTAGCCTCTATGTGTACCAACTATTTTTCACTAAAGCGTGCCAAAAGCAAGCAAGACGATGTTGTCTTTTCTCCCTTGCACAACAAGTTTTGATCTGTTTCGAAAAACAACATATTATTCAATGTGACATGTTCTTTCGAGCATTTAGGGCGTCGTCGTAGATTAGTTCTCGACGTTTCGCCAGTTCGAGTGTCTGGCATCTTCAGGAGTTATATTTCAGGAGATGTTCTCACTGGACTGAACTGCCTGAGTTCGAAAGAACATGTCACATTGAACGATGGCCGCGAAAGCCTCAACCAATTCAACATATTATTCCTTCATGTTCATGTTCTCTTTCAGTAAAGTAAAAATGAAAGTCCTAAAGACGTCTGAAATCAACACAAACCTGTTGAAAGCTGCAGAATTGTTTAGAAAATCTTATGCTTCTGACGATAAGGTCAACGAGGCAGGGAACAAATGCATGACGGCCTTTTATAAAAATTATTTCAAGCAATTAAATGTATTGTGGTACGAGATGTTTGAAAAATTGTTAACCAATACCTCATTTAATCTTGGCTCTGTGCATCCAACTGAAGCAGCACCTCGACAACACTCGCTAAGGACGTATGTAATATGTAATATATTGTTCTTAGCAATGAGTTGTATTGTTAGTTATTAGTTTATGAGTTCTACATTTGTTATAATAATTGATATAGTTGATTTTCAAGGTCTTCAGGAAATTCAGTTGTCCTTCAAGACACTAAAAACATGTAGTGAAAGGAAGAAGAGACGATTTATCGTCTTGCTTGCCTTTGCCAGGCTTTAGTAAAAAAATTCTGGTGCACATAGGGGCTGAAGCAGTCAAAATTACAAAAAGATCAGTGTACTCCTTAACAATAATCACACACTCATGGGACTGCTGAGCACCTTCAACAGCACTAGCTTCGATTAAATAATCAGCATCCCCAATAGGATGATCTACTGTGCGATTTTACATTGAGGATGAGAGGGGGCGGGTTACGTATTTATCACAATTTGATGGTCTACAACTCTAATTCAATAACGGTTTGTTTTAACGCTCATTGTTCCAAAGATATTATATGTTTTATAATGAAAAAATGTGTTTTTTCGAAAAGCGTGAAAATTTGCTATATTTCGATGTATGATTTCTAAAAAACTGCTGGTTCAAAATATAATATCGTAATACTTTTTAGAAGCAGAATTTAATGCGGAACACTTTTGAATACAAGTCTTTGATTGAGTGCTTAGTTTAGGAGCTATTCGAGAAAAACCTACAATAGTCCGAAAATTTGGAGGTTTTTCGAACGTCACGACATACGCTCCACTGGGAAATTGGGGCAAAACTCAAATTACTCTAATGAGAGGCCTAAATAATTGATTAAAACAGTTTCCAGAACTCCACCAATCATTTCCAGGCAAAAGTCTAATTTGCTTGGTCTATAAATATTTATTTCATTTGATTTTTAATTCAATTGAATGGCAGTTGAATTATAGATATCGTAAATCCATCTCATCATTTCTTGTTTTTCGAGAATGAAAGAAGGCCGAGAAAACCAAAAGTTATTCAATTTAGACGAATCAGGAAATCTACATCGAAAAAATAATTGTCATAAGTATAAAATTAATCAGTAAACACCATGCTCGCTGCCTGATTTTGAAACTTAATTTTCTTCAATCTAAATTCGGAACCCTAGTTATGGAACCTTCTTCTATAGTTAAAGCAGTCATGTTGAATCTCGAAATTTTTGTTGGAATTCGACTACTTTGTTTTTTGAGATTTTTGAAAAGTCAAGTGGACTGATTGTAGTTTTTAAGAATCGTCACTTCTGTAATTTTGGAAATAAAAGTTGATGATATTTTAAGTAGATCGTGGCTCTGACTGAAAAGTACACCCATATTTTAAAGAAGGGAACTCTTTTAGAAGACTGAAACGTTCAGTTTCTAACATTTGGCGACCGTGACAGGACCCTTCCATTACAAGTCTGGAAAAAACCAAGAAAGCCTTAGCTCTACACAGAACAGCTTTTATAAGGATGTATGAAAAGTTGACGGAAGAATTCTCCAGAGAAAAATGTGATATCTCAGAAATACATGGTAACATCAAAGTTTTGGATGATAGAATGCTTCAATTATCCGAACTGAATCAACTCATGATTGATCTAATGTTGGATTCAGATGTTGATGAAGCAACTATGAATGCAGAAGTGGAATTGATGAATACGATGAGATATCAATATCATAAGATGAAATTCAGTTTTGACAGGTTTATATGTCAAGGAAGCGGCTCTAAGAAATCAGAATCAAAAATCAAATTTAGAGTTCCCAAACCTGAATCGAGACAGTTTAATGGTATTCAAGTTCCTGAAGGAACTGAATCACGTCTGGAGCAAGAAGAGCTTGTTATTGAAGATTTTTCAACGACAGTTAAACGAGGAGATGATGAGCGATATGAGGTGTGCATGTCTTCGATCGAAGGTCATCTCCCTTCATCAACCAATTTCGACTCCGACTCCTCAACTGGGAAAGAAAATTGCGAAACATTGATTTGGAACAGTGAAGAAATGCAACGCTTTTCCAAACCTATACACAGGTATTATATTTCTGTTGAAATGAATCCAACGGATCTTCCATCACGAGATCGTTCTCCTCAATCACTAGCTAATGGAAGATGGTGGGAGGATCTTCCTAGGTGGTTATGTGATCCAATGTCCCAATGGTCTAGGCAGAATTTTCGCATTGATGAAGAGGAAATAAACACCGAAAGAATGAAGATTGAAGGGCTGAACAGATTGCAAAAGAAAATATTTGATAGATCTGATGCAAAGGATTTTAGTATGACATTTGTATTGCACACAAACTTTGAAGTAAGGACACATTTGATTTTCGAAGGGCATATCAAGATTTGTCATGTTGGAGTAGAAGTTATGATGAGTATTCTCAGGGAGAATAAGAAGACCTGTAAAGGTCCCTAGCGTAATATTAAATTTGATTGTGTCATTAATTATTGTTGTTTTAATGACATAAGGTGTTGGAATTCGACTACTTTGTTTTTTGAGATTTTTGAAAAGTCAAGTTGACAGATTGTAGTTTTTAAGAATCGTCACTTCTGTAATTTTGGAAATAAAAGTTGATGATATTTTAAGTAGATCGTGGATCTGACTGAAAAGTACACCCATATTTTAAAGAAGGGAACTCTTTTAGAAGACTGAAGAATATCAGTTTCTAACAATTTTCGTGACTAATCTCCAATATGTCAAGACCGACCCTGACTCGGTCCCCTTCTGTCTACACACGTGAAATAGCTACAGTATCGTTGCGGCCAAAACGCGCGAGCAACATGTGCCTGCCGCGCCGAGTGCCAAATAATGCGACACCAGCTCCGAGCTCCGAACCGGGTCGCTCAGCAGGTAAAGCGTCGTTCCCCCGCGGGCAAACAATATTCGTATTCCGTCACTAATAGAGTTTGCACAGCATTGACATGCGACATTTGGGCAAACAGATTCGGGGATCGCATTCTAGAAACCGCGCTTCGTTACGGAGATCTGTGGCCCAGGGGGCGACCTCCTTGCGAGATCAGAATACAGCCTGGTAGTGGCATGGATGTTTGGTGTCCTCGGGCGTTGTCGCTGTTTGGTTTGTTTCTGGTTAAATAGAGTCTTGTCGACTGTTACATACCCGGCTTATGACAATATGTTTCCTATAGTTCACGAGCAGGATGTCTCGACGTCTTCTGTTGTGACAGAATGATCGGTGGCCTCCAGGGCATTTTCAGGGAGGAAATTGTTAGTGCTTGACTTCGATTCAACTTGCTCTTTTCCGTTGGTTCAGTCTTGGTTCGATATACAAGCTTTTCTGTAGAAAAAATCCAGGCCCGGATCTAGAGGGTTGCAAGCAGGGCGCTTGCTCCGGGCGCCAGCTTGAGGGGGCGCCAAAATCAATCAGCGGCGAAATATTTTCATTTTTGATTTTCTCGAAAGAAATTAATTTCCCAGAGCTTAAATTGAAACAGTAGAGTGGAAACAGGATAAACCATCACTATGGCAAAATTCTTCAAAATTAATTAATTCCCCCCCCTCTGAAATTGCTGTCCTCCTATCGTTTTTCAGCACGATAATTTAAAAAACAAGAAAAGGAGGAAGAGTTAAATTCACAATAATTTTCGGGTTTCCAATCGACTTAGCTATTAAGTAAGGTTTTTATCAATTGACAACTTCCTGGCAGATTGATCAAGAGTCAACAAGTTTTCGGTGACGAGTAATGACATGAATTTTTTGCTCCGATCATAAAATATCGTAGATCCAGTCCTGAAAGAATCCCAAAAACAGCGTAGTTTTCTTTGCTAGATGTGGAGTTTCTGATACGAGCCAGGGGTGAACTTCGAAGTGAAAACACATCGAATGAAAATCTACTATTTAAAAATTTATCGTTTCTCATTACGAAGTTGAAACCTTTCTACAGGAGAAATCATAAACTTATTTTTTTCAATTTATTTTTCTTGTGAGCGTAACTTTCCGTTGTCAGCATGAGTTCCAAGAATTTTCACAGTGAAACAGATACATAATACCTACATCAAATAGTAGCCCTCATTTGTTCACGTTCTGAAGAAGATTGAATTAAATCAAAAATATGAGTTTTTATCGCTGAAGTAAGAGGGGTTCCAATCAGTGACTGAAAGATTGAGCTATTAACAAGGACAATTCTCGTTAATTTTGTGTTTTCCAGAAAAACTAGAAAATTTTATATTAAAAATGACTATAGCCCATCAAAATTAAAAGATATTTGGTCAGAATTTTTCGTGGAATCACTTGTTGATTTGAGAATTCATAATACTTCTTCTTTCCAATCTTCCTCCACCTCATATTAAAATCAATCATCTTTGAATATTATTTGAGTATGAGTATTGTAATTACTAGCAGGACGACTAGGATTATATTCAAAAAAGGCCGAATGAACTGAGATAGCAAAGGTTATGAGCATGTCAAAATAAAGTGTTTGTCACTCATATTCGATCAACATTTAGGCATGAGAAAACTATCCGCTCGTTGGGTGCCGCGTTTGCTCACGTTAGACCAAAAACTTGTTCGAATGAATTCGAGTTTTGATGCCGATTTATTACTGTAGATCAAACTTGAATACACCATTATACGCCCGAAACAAAAATACAGTCTAAACTGTGGGTTTAAGAGGGGGAACCGGAACCGGCTTTGAAACAAGAAAAAACTATTACGTACAGGAGGAAGAATTTTAGGAAAACGGCCACATTCGCTGGAAAAAAAATCCTGTTTCACCAAGACAGCGGTTGCCATGGCGAAAATCACGAATTACCATTTGAACTGCTTGATCATCCGCCTTACCCACCAGATTTAACCCCAAGCGCCCTATTTTTGTTGCCTCATCTGAAAATTGCACTCATCTTCGTAGACAATTTTTCTGCACAGAAAAATGCCGGGCACTTTCTTGACGGGTTACAGAGATGAGGGCAACGCTAGAAAAAGTGTGAGTTACGAGAAGAGTATGCTGAAAAATAAAAAAAAGTTTTCAGAAAAAATACTCTGTATCTTAGTTATGTCGGAAACTTCTCAGACCACGCAAATATATCTGCATCTTATTAAAGTCCTTTTGTCCGAACAGGTTTCATAAACATAATTTATTGGCATCATAAGAGATATGGCAAAAAACAACGAGAACTAGTTCTTCTGCTATGATTTTGCAAGAAAAAAATCAAAAACTTTCTCTTTCAAATATGGGAAAAAAAGTACACCTTTTTTAATTTCAATCAAGTATTTCAGTCTATTCCACGGAATAAGTGCACCATATAATTTCCCTAAAATTTCGTGAATAGAAATGTGACAAATTATTTGATAATAAATGAAAAAATTCGTCAACTGATGTTTATTGAAAATGTGAGTGATTTTATTAGAAATTTATATCTATTGACACTCCGTCAAAAGATTAGTTATTAATTGTCGTCAAAGTAGGCGTTGAAAGTCTAATCGCGGTTTTATATCCAAGATAGTTAAAAAAAATTTTCTCTCAACAAAAACACATATGAATATAACCAAAAAGTGTATTCATTAATTTTTTCAGCATTTTGAAATTATTGATCCATTGAAGATTTAAATACACTTCTTTGAAGGCTCTTCAGTTAATAGTGCTGATAGCTGCACACGAAAAAAGTAAAAAACAACTAAATTCAGAATTGTTTGTTCAATACTAATCTCAATCTTACTTTATCTGATACTGAAGAGAGATTGCCACCATCCACCATAAAATAAATAATATAGAGGAAGGATCATATCGTCGATTTAGATGAGAAACGATTTTGACCTAAAGCGGCCATATTGAAGAACCAGTTTTCATTTATTTCTTCTTTATTGTCAGATCTGAGCAAAAATTGCGAGAACAAAAACAATTTAAATGTTCCTGCCTTTTTATTCTATGATTGTCACCATAATTTCGATTATTCGCAGTCCCCTAAGATTCATTATCTTCTACTATCTTGAACAATCATGTCTTTTTTCCTTTGTATTTTTATTACTTTGCTTTTCGGAGAAAATGTCAATTTTCATAGGTACAAACAAAAACAATGAACCGAATTTCCTCATACTTCTTGAAACTTTTCAATCGTCTAGGGTACCCAGCCCATTCAACGTAAATCACCATAAATCAATTTCCCCAAAACGGGAAAATGGAGTGAAACGCTAGACTATCGGAAATGGCCACTGCAACGCGAGTTTTCCCAAACGCATCGATTTCACAGCTCCAGACTCTCCCATCTGCAGCAGCGTGAGCGCCCGTTCTTCCGGAAAATCTCGCTAACAAATGAACGTCGTCGTCGGAAACTTTCGTCTGCGACATGACGTTGTCTTCGTCGGCAAATTCTCAGGGATCCTCGAGACCGTCAGAATTTCCATCATCGCATTTTCCGCTCGGGAGAGCGCACGCGTCGGAAGCTCATCGATACGCGGGAAAACTAGGGGGCAAATTTTCCGAGCACGGGAGCGCGAAAAATGAGCGGATCTGCCGCGGACAGGGGGAGAGTGAAATGCGACGTTGCCATAATGTGCGTAAAATGGATGGGGGAATTGTGGGACACAGAAAATTGTGCGTTTTTGTCATTACCGCTTTATTTTTCTATGGAAAAGGGCTAGATATCAATTTTGAAGGATTTTATTGATATCGCTGATGAAGAATTATCGTTCTTATCTGAATTTAACCAAATCCAAGATGATAAACTTCTAATTTACACCTTAAGAGATGAATTACTTGAATAGATGTACTAAAATGTCATTTTTGTAATTTGCAGATAATATCACAGCAAATAACGAATTAATTGATGCTAGCATGAAAGGTTTTAGGTATATACAATTGATCTTTTAATCTTCATTGTTGAGAAGAGAATCTTTTGGGATGCAAAGAAACTGATCCATTTGATTCCTAATCTAGCGTTGTAATCTTGACAATATCTTGCATAGACCTTCGTCATCTAGTTACTTGAAAAGTTGCTGTTAAAATCCAATTCGATATGATTTTTGAGTGTATTAAAAAATGGTGATAACTACGTCTGAATACGACACAATATACGAGATCCTCACCAATAAATAATTGTGAAATCCCAGTTGGCCTTGGACTATTCTTGATCTCTATTAGGGGACTTCTCTTTCATAGTTTTTCAGGTTGTTCCATAAAAATTTCCGGCGTATATAAAATTGCAAATGCGAAAAGTGTGCCTATGAAACGGCAAACTAAAAAAATCAAAGCTCGCTAATAATTTATGAATGCCTGTGTGTATTTTGAGTGAAGATTACCAGATAACAGTTATTGTACACTCTAGGTCATTCGGATGTTTTTGTATGCATCTCTCATGCTAGAATGTCGCTTCGGCCCATCATCAGACAAAATAGGAAACTTCAACACTGTTATGCTTGGATGCGTAGTGTTCGCAGGCCTTTGATTATAGGAAATTCACGTAATAAAACTCTTCAATCATGTACCTATTGTAAAGAAAGTGAACCCTGAGGACCTTTCTAAAACTACCTTTCACTTCACGGCATAGAATACTCACATTCTCTGTTACATATTTGAAGGGCAAAGTACCACCAGAACATAAATTTTTTCGCAATTTTACCCTTTCAATATATAGGTAGTATAGATTACATGGGACACCTTCAATTGAAATTTGATCCTTAGAGCCAAAAGATAATGAGTAATGAGGCTTCCACAATTGATACTTGAAAATGCTGCTTATGATTAAAAATCAATCACTTGCAATAAAATTGTTAGTTTTTGTTGTGTTGTATTATTGTTTTTCATTCTGGTAGTTCCCATAATAGATTATGAGATCTACTTGCATTATAAACCAATTCCAAAATGTAAACATTTCAAGAACACCAAATCAATATTCTCTTAAATAATTGACAGAAGTCCTGTCACAATTAACATTCAAAACTGGCCAACACCATGTTTCTCTTATATTCAACTTGTGCAAGTGTTTTCCTTCGACTTTCACATGCTTTGTCGTATGATTTCAAGTTCCGGAATGAACAACTTCGGAATATATTTTGGATAGCGAGGTTATCCACCCTGGACCTTGCTATCATATCAGCGGCCAAAAAGGATCCGCTACCGCAAAAACAGACCTGGCAACTGCGCCGAAACCGCCTCTGGTATCTCACAATAGAGATTAAAAAGAGGGATGAGCTGCCGGACAAAGATACAGACAAAATGGCCGAATTTCCGGTTGCGTCATTGGACAGATGGTCTTCATTTGTTTTCAGGGAGCGCATCGCAAGAAGACAAGAAGAGAAATAACGGCAACTGCCGCTTATTGGAGCACGGACGGGCACAGATTAAATTCTGCGGTCCATTTTTTCTTTTTCTTTTTTTTTTCGGACCAGCCGCCGCCTCTGTCGGCTCTTCTCTAGCGTGCCGGCGGCGTAATGAAGTTTCGCGAGGAGAATGTTGTGAAACGTGAAAAATATGAAAGTTTCCCGTTTGGAAGGTTCCAAAGAGAAGATTTCATCCGGCAGACAAATTTATGGAAATAATGAATATTGCCAACTTACGATTCTCAGTAAACTTAATAATCGTTAGTTGGTATACTCTGTACTCTGTTAGAAAATTTTCTTATTTCAATTCTCCTTACTTTCAATCTACATCAGATATCAATCGAAAATAACCTGCTGGTGAGGTCTCGATCTTGAATCTTGAGTGAAATCCCTCTTTGAATGCCAATCAATTATTGTCCTTCACTTGTTGAGGTATACTACCGAAAACCGTCATATGAGAACTTTCTACCGTGAAAACTATCACAGCAGTGATGGAAAACCTGAGTAGTAAACATAGGTAGAAAATTTATTTCAAGTCAAAATTTGGGGGCATCAAAGGAAAATCGAGGTTTTGAGTTTTCCTTGGACCACACTCTATATATCCGGTCTATGTCGTGGAAGTTGATATCGCACTTCTCGCACTCTTATAAACTACCAAAACCTACAATTATATTATGGTCTCATATATGTCAAGACTTTAAGACCGAGGTCATGTGAACTTCGAATCGACAACAAACTTGATCCGAATTTTATTTTTAAAAAATACAATTAAATAACATGTTTTCTATCGATATTCTCATTTTGAACAAATATTCTGGACTTTTTTGAAATTAGTTGTGATTTTTTTGTTCAATTCATTCAATAATCATTACCTCTTACTAGCATCGGTTATTAGTTATTACTATATGATTTTCAGATCAAAATATTCCAAGAACGGTGTTTGAGTTCACTTGAAATTTCGCTTGATAAATCTGATATTAAAAAAGTTGTGTTTCATACTACTTGATACCACCCCTGTAGCTAGCGCCCTCTATGATAGACAGACATGAAAACAGATAAATTGAAATCAGTAGCTTACAAAAATATGCCTATAAATTTTCATCATGATGTTGCGCTACAATCTTAAAAAATGTGTGTGATTTTTCTTTCTATAACTCCCTTTGAATTTCTTGAATACGGATGGCATTACGAACTTTTTTTACTGAACGAACTCCAATCATTTTCACATTTCACATTTTTTGAAACACGTTGAAGAATATGTTCATTGTTATTGAGTTTCTTCAATTTTCCACATGCCCATGATAGTCGACTGGATTCAAATCCGGGGATATTATAATTTCGTCCTTATCATCTTCCAGGAGATTTATTGTTTGGAAACTTTGTGATTTTACTGTAGCAATTAGCAAGATCTCTTCTCCTTCATCTATCGAAAACCTATTTGACAGAAATCATTTAAATTTTCAAAATATTTCATTGACGGATGCCATAAACCTTCTGTAGGTATTTGTTACCAACTATATCTCTTTCATTATTTTTACTAGTCATACATAGTATATACACTCCACCTTAAATCTACTTCTGCTTCAAAGTCCAATATCATTCAAAAAAGTTTTACCTGCGGACGTTTTGGTGAATTATGCTCAACCGTTGCATCAGATCACAAACTTTCCCGAAATTCCGGTCATTTCTTTGAGAAGGCTCTCAGACCAAATTAAATTTGTGGACCCAACTAGAACGTTCTCATTGGGCGCATTCACCGAACCTAACAGTTGTGCAACTGTTGCGGAATCGTCCGGCGGCACATACGCTACAAACTCAACACGTTCTAGGGCAGTGTGCAGTTTTGGGAACGCTTTTAATTTATGTTAGGTAGCGGTATCGAAATCTTCGTTCAATGAATGCGGCCATTTTCTTCTAAATTTTTGAAAACTGCGGACGTTCGGGAGAAAAACAGTCGCGATATCGAATTTAATCCGGGAAGATTATGGGCGCGCCATTTCGACCGTATGCGTTTTCCGGGGGAAAACCCAGTTGCTAAGGTGTCCGGGAAGTTCGCCATTTTCGGTAATCTCTCTATTTTTATGATCCGCATGCCGGGGCTCTTCTCCCCTTCGGGCCTGTCTCCTAGGAAACCCCCAACGCAAGAGGAAATTCCGATACGTCAGAGGCCGTGTTCTGACAGGAAATTCGCAGACGGTTCTTCGCTGCCAAATGCCGGCAGGGAAATTCAGCGATTAAAGACTTATTTCGCCATTCTTCTTAACCATTTTTACGGGCATCGTTTCAAAATGTATGCAACTGATGTCAAAGACGAAAATGGCCTACAACAATTATTAGGTAAGACTCGCTGAGAAGAATTCATATAAATAATTCGAAAATAACGATTGTCTTCAAACTGAGGCTATTTGTTCTTGACAAACCACGTTGGTCCTAGAAAATGAGTTTTGTCTGTATTCAGTCTCAAGAAGGTTGTCAATACCTCCGGTTCTCGAAAACTTTCATTATTCACTTGTTGCAACAATTAAAGGAACAGAAAAATGTTCCAAATTTTTTGGTGTTTTTCAACAGGGTGTATCCCAGTGAGAAATGGTCGTATGAAAAATGAAAAAGTCAACTTTTAAAGCTTGAAGACTCTCATTTGTGAACTTAGTGGTGAGTAATTTTTCAGAGTACTGGCATCCATGCGATTCTCGGAAGAAGCAGGAAGAACAACTTTTTTAATTACTCAAAATTTATTTTGCTCTACGCTCATGGAAAACTTTTTTTGAGCTAAACCGATGCAAAATCCGCATAGACTGTTTATTCAAGTCTGAGTTGTTTTCCACCACCCTCGGAAATGACTATTTATCTTCGAGATATCCCATTTTGAATACAAAAAAACCTTTTTTCACTCAACTGCCGATATCTCCAGAACAACTGGAGGCCTAGAAAACAATGACCTGTAACGGGTATGTGAAAAATGAGCAAGAAACTGTCATCTTGCCATTTTCTTCTAATACACAGTATCTTCGTCAATATTGGGGAGAAAGCGTAGACAATTTCACCGCCTCGTGTACTCCAAAGATTTGATAAAAAAAAATTCACCTGTAACGGGTATGTGAAAAATGAGCAAGAAACTGTCATCTTGCCATTTTCGTCTAATACACAGTATCTTCGTCAATATTGGGGAGAAAGCGTATACAATTTTACCGCCTAGTGTACTCCAAAGATCCTTACAAATTGGTAGATCGATCAATTTAGTGGTTTTCCTGGACCGATCGATTGAAATTCTGAAAAAAATAAGTGAACAAGGTTTTCGTTTTTACTTTTAACTCAATTTTGAATGTCTTGGAGGTTAAAAAAAATTGAAGAAAACTTTTGCAAAAACTGGAATAATTGAGGATACGAGGATTCTCAAAGCATCTGCTTAGAATAATGGCCTCATCAGACACTGCCGAGTGTAGATTCTGAGGGTGAGAGGACGAAACCCCTATTCCTAGTCAGCACGGAATGCTTTGCCATTGTAATCCAAAGAAAACAATGCCTTGGTAAAGAAACTTGTAGGAGTAAGAGATTAGCATCGATGAAGTTTTCCCAAATATTGGATTTTAGTAGATCTCTCGAACTGGCTAGCTTCAAAGGGCTGCTTCGGGAGGCACAATAGACCATGAGGTCGCAATGGACAATAACCCCCAACTAACTTAATATTATATAAACACCTGAAAAAAGGGAGAAACTTTTGAAGTTGCTCAAACTGAAAGCTACATATACAAAAAATAATTCGCATCTCTAGCTCTTCGTAAAATAGATTCTTTGCAATGTTCGATGTTCGGTAGCAATTGTATGCTTTTTTTCTAGTTACTATAGTACGGAAATCCAAAAGCATTTCAGAAAATATAATCGCCAGATCCGGTCTGAAAGACGGAATGAAATGCTGATTATTTCAATCGATAGAATTTCTTTTTCGAACAATGATGGACGGTAAATTGGTAGTTAATTCGGGCTATCGACGATGAGCTAATTAAAAACTCCCACGTTTCGAATTTCTGTCGAGCTGATCTTCCCATGTGAAGCATTATCGAAACCGTATTCGGTTACAGCAGGTGAGGGGTGAAACAACCCTGGTAATCTGGCTGATTATGCTACCTAAAGGTAATGATACTGCGCTACTGTTTTTCATGCCACCCTTCTGCACTTCAGGGTATTCTGTGCGTGAATTTGTTACTTCAGGTAATGGAGGAACGAGAGGAAACTAGAGGAATATCCCACTTGATTATATCCGCTTGTAATTCATCTCCACATTGATTTCACGTTCTCATACATCTTGTCTTATTCAATTAACACTTACCCTAACTGGGACACAAGTTTCATTCGAATGATGCAAATAACATTGGTTTCAGGAATGAAAATGAAACATTGTACAAACAAATAAAAAAAGGGACGCTATATTTCTAAATTTTCTCCATAACGATTATGATTTTAATACTGAGTGGTAGAGTTGGCAAGCTAATCTGGAGGAAGGGTCTGATGGGGTAAGCTAATGGGCGAGCATCGTAAGCTCTCGAACTCCTTATCACGGATGGAGGCGCCGATATGGATAAGAGATAAACTTATGCCATGGAAGTTCTTGAAGAAGAGACAGAAAGATATGATAGACAGAGAAAGATAAAATTATAGTTTTACGCTTTCATTTCGTTGCGAAACACCTGCATCAAATTGAGGGAAGAAACAAACATGGAATGATCGACCCACAGAGTTGAACCTAAGCGAACCTCCTAGCAAATAGAGTCAGGTGTACAACAAGTTTTTCAATTTTTTTTTAAGAAAAAGAAAATTCTTTGCCTTTACGGAGGCCACATCCGTAAAGGCAATCAGATTGCATTGCGACCTCAAGGTCTATAATGGCTTCCATCAGAACTGTTCTCATACCTACCCATCTTCAAATTTTAAAGTTCTAATGAACTCCAGAATTTGGTAGCGCTTCAAGTTTCTCCCACACGTTTAGTGTTCGAGGAATTTTCTACGCTAAGTTCTAGAGTTTTTTATTATCCTACGTATCTCTACTTTGTTATTCTACCGCTTTTTATATTGAAGTTTTTTCACAACTTGTAAAATGTACTCCCTTTTTTCCATTCTACTTTCATTCCGACGCATCTAGCCAATGCCACACATTTCTGTCTGAAAGGAATTTGACAAGAGCTTTACCATAAAGGCCATTTGTTTCCGGCGCCAGTTCCTGCCATTGTTTTTAAACCATCTGGATAGATTTTGAAAATTTGAGGAAAGGTTTCCAGAAATAGATTTCCCACTTTTTTATTTTGAGCCGAAAATTATTTTTTAATAACTAATGTATAGTTTTGAATCTCCGAGCAACCGACCTGAAATCAACTAACGATAGGTAATGGGGTAACGCTTATATTGTAAACTAGCTAACCCAGCAGACTTCGTACTGCCTCAGTCGATAAAAAAAAGCAACGATGGTAACGAAAAATGCCAAACAATGTTGTCTGAAAACAGCTGTTATATTTTTGAATGTTGGCCAAGAAGTGTTTAGAATCATTTCCTATCCCAGAAACTAAAGAGCGTACGGGATCTGGTGGTGGGACCAATTGTGGCAATTGGCAATTAGATAAGCTAGCTGACCTGGCGAACTTTCTTTCGCCTTAGTTGTAGTACCCATATGTACTAACCATTGTTTTTTTTAAGAAGGAAATATATATTAGGTGAAATACAAAAAAAAATACAAAAGTACAAAATATACAAAAAATTTAATTTCATTGAAATAGGTATGTACATTGTTATTCATACATCGGAAGAATTCTCTTTATTCAAGTGGTAACTTTTTTATATTATAAAATTCCTTCATTGTAGTACCTTGTGATGAACAACATAGGGCAGATTGTCCATTGTGAATCGGCACTTGGGTACTTCTGCGCAAAGATCTTAGAATTCCAAGGCTAAGAAGTTAAGGCAACTCAAAATACGCAGTAATTGTATACTTTGCCATGGCGATAATAGTAGAATGAAGATTTGTCCAAAATATTTCGTCATAAAATTTTTCGTAGTGTTCGGAAGAAAGATAGATGTAAATAACACATGGACTCAGATGCGTTAATATTATTAGAAAATGTAGTTCACCGAATTAATATCAAATATAATACTTTCACAAAAAAGCTATTTACCGTAGCGACACCTACTGGCGTTATTCGCAAGAAAAAAAATTATTTCCCTTTTTTTTTCCATTTCATCAAGAATTTTAATGTATTTTATGTTAACCTCGCCGTAGAAGAATCCAACAAAAAATCTTTCCTAACAAACTGCCATGTAGTTTACTCACAGAGAAGAGTGCCCTGAGCGACTGAGCTTCCCATTTAGATTTTACATACTGCAAATCCATGTTGTATGAGTATAGTATACACGGTATTTGAAAACCTATTGAATTAGTGATTTAAATCATATCTTATATTCGATCAGAGGAAGTTATAGATTATCATAATTCATTCTAATATCTTCATAAATAATTGTACAAATAATAGGAAGATGATAAATATTTTTTTTTAGTATTTATGGTGCAGTTCCTGTTTCGAATTACTATACAATATATTGTAGGTACACATAATCCACATAATTTAAACGGTTTTCTGGTAAATGATACAATGGATTCAATTCAAAATTCATAATTTTTTATCAAAACGAATACAGTGGAACTTCCCTATAACGAATACGCTAAATCCGCAAAAAAATTTTCGTTATACAGAAATTTCGTTATGTAGAATTTTTTTTTATGTCAAGTGTAAAAAAGCAAAGTTCACTCGCATTTTTTTTATTTGATTACATTATACATGATTAACTTAAGCACTTCCTTCTAGACATTTTCGCTCTACTTTTTTCATTAACGATCAGAGCAAAACTGAAAACAGCCTCCTGTTTCGGAAGGAACTCTCCATCCGCCGTAATGGTTTAGTTTATGATCGGAATTTACTATCTACGTCCGACAGAATTACGGAAAAAATCATCCCTAAGTATACTCTGGGAAAAACCTTCTCACCAATACGCATTTAGAGAGTGATTTTCTTGGAATAATTCGTTATAGAGAGAATTCACTTCGTTTTAGAGGGTGTTTTTAACAGGGCATTTGGATTCAAGGTGCAATGACAGATACGAAATTCGTTGTACAGAGAAATTCGTTGTAGAGACGTTCGCTGTAGGGAAGTTCCACTGTATTTTCTTTTCGCCTCTGTATTAGAAAAGATCCTTCGTGTTAGAAGTAGTGAAAGAGCCTTTCGGTGTTAAATTTTGTTTATGTTTTCATTTAATCAGGTTATTTGAAAATAATCGTGAAATTTAAAAATTTGTCCAAACCAGAGGCGGAATTCCCTGAGTTTTAAACACCTCCCCCCCCTCCCGACGTGTTCGATATGGAAATTTCATCTCAAAAATTGGTCAACATACTATAACACAAGAAATCTGATACATTCTAAAGACTTCAAAGTGCCCTCGCGATGTGTTGAGAACCAAGGGTGGAATTGAGTTCGCAAGTGAAACTTGATGGCTAGAGTCTTGTTCACGTTCGCGAAGAGAGAATTTGTCCTGTAGCTTTTCATTACAGCTGGATTATTAGCACCACGCACCTAGATTTTAGTACAATGTATTCAGTACTTGGTATATGAGACAAAAGCAGGGTAGAGTCGGCAATCAAATGGCGAATCCGACCGAAAATGCACTCCCGATTCGGAATAACTCCCAATACAATAGAGACCCGAGCGCCGGACGCAGGGCGTCGCGCCCGAGACGCGTCCCTCAAAAACGACCCCGTCGAAGTAATTTCAGATATTAAATTGTTCAATTTGCGAAACCGCAGCGATTCGAGGATTCCCCGAGGGCCCGTGTGAGCCCCCGCAATTTTCCGCCGGGACAATGCCTTCTTGATGGTAATAAGCGGGAAACAGCGCGCGGCGGTGGTCTGTTCGGAACGTTTAGGCGGTCGTCGGAGCGTGCAGCCTTCGGGATTGTACACCGGATGCTGTGATTTGAGATTTTAAATTGCGACCAGGGGAAAATATGAGAAATCCGACGGTGAAATTGAGCGTCGCGATGAGCGTATGCATTATTCAAAAGTGAATTTAGGCTTCTTCACGATATTTCACGCGGAGGTTCGTTATTTCCGCGTCACTCCTTTCATTTATTTTCATTGCAAGGAAAATCGCATTATGTGATGAACAGGTGAAGGATCATCGCTTGATATCAAGCATGAAAACTGGTTCACTCAATTAGGAACACTTCAATCAATCAAGTTGATAGTTGAAATTTTCGTGAACTTGATTACAGCTATTTTTTTATTGACGTACTAGCTGGCCCGGCGAACTTTGTTTCGCCTCCGAGATAGTTGTATCAACAAAACATTGGTATTTTGTCAAGTAGGAGGTATATTAGGCGAAATTAAAGTACAAAATATACAAAAATTTAATTACATTGAAATATTTTTGAAACATAGATGAATTCATAGCAAACGATAGACGAATTGGAAATTGAATTATCCTTAACTCGAATGGCATATCTGTTGGGATCATCGGAATTATGGGAATGAGAACTTCGCCACCTTCATATTTTCCTTTGAGTATTGTGCAATGTGCAACTATCTGTTCTGGTCAAATTCTTTCTACTGACCAGATGAGGATGTATGCATGTGGTAGGCCTCGTTTTTGCCATTCAATTGAATTCATCCAGTATCGAATTTCCCCGAAGACATTTTTTGTAATAAAATTCTGACTTAACTTTTTGTTTGAATACTCGTGCAGTGATGTCATGTCGATCAATTGATGTTTGTCCGGGAAGAAGCAGTTTGTTTCTTCTCCATGGACTCCAATAAATGTGATTGAATTACCTCTTTTTCTACCAACTGTTGCAAATAAGTATCTTTGAAAATTACATTATCATCTTCATCAAAATAAACACTTTTCATTTCCTCCGTTAATGTTATCCAAACTGTTCTTTCTTGTCCTCTCTGGTTCAGACTCCTCTTCACTCTCTTGAAATGTTCTGTTTTCACCAATTCATCATGCTCACTCACGTATATATCTTCTTCTGAGAGTATATATTTTACCTTGTCTTCCGTTGTAATATAAGATATTGCAACTACATTTGTCTTTGTATCCCTTGGTGATACTACTAATTTGAAAGTGAATTGGATTCTTTTTGCCATGATAACAAAATATTGTCGTTTTGTAAGACTATTTTTATCAGATGAAATTGAAACCAAGTGTGTTTCTCTGTAAACAAAGTTTTCAATTTTATTCAACATTTCTACTAACAATATCTAGAATCTTACCTGTAAACAAAGAAACGACAATATAAGTTTCTTATACTATTTTAAATTCAACTAAATATCAAACACTTCTTCCAATATCTAAACATAAATTCTTCTCAAACAATACTCATGACAATCAGCGTCAGAACATGGACATTGACAATAGTTGTCAAACCGAAATTCTCTTTGATTAGAGATTACAGGAGCCTCATCTCCTTACATATATTAGGAAGAAGAAAAAGATCGTAGCGACATCTATTGGCGTTATTCGCAAGAAGGAAAATTATTACTTTTTTTTTTCATCCAGTTTCATAGTTTTAATGTATTTTATGTTAACCCCACTGTAGAAGAATCCAACAAAAAAACTTTCATAAAAAACAGTTCATCTAATCTTGAGTTATAAATGGTGTAAACACAATATGGCCGACTGAGTTTTATATATTAAGATATTTCACATGCCAGATTTATATTATGATAGTATTGCTTAGTAAGCAATGTCATCATTAAGTACTTCATGTCCTTCAGCCAGCATATTCTGAATACCTACCTTATGACTTCGAGGCATAATGAGGACAAAAATAGTATATTTCATTTCCAATTTTCAATCCAGAAAGTAAACTCGTTTTCGTGCAAGAATGAAAAATGCCTTTCTGGACCTGTAAAAAACGATATTTTTCATTATACCATTCTGAAAACAAGGACACGGGAAAAAATCAAGTATTTACTGAGAACTTCTGCTTTCCAATATGAACGAACGTATATCTGGTGGGTTTCACAAAACTTTGATTGCCCGGTTTAAACCTATCAAATTGATTAGAGCCACCAAGATTCGTTGAAATTTCAAATCAAGTGATTCCATTCTTTCGAATTTACGTGAGTTTTTTTATCGCACAATCAAAATTTTGTGAAACTCAACTCCATCTTATGGCCTGTATAAAATTTAATTTGTAATGGAAGAAAAATTTTTATTTCAATTTGAATTGTTATAAATATCGTCACCTGGTTAGTGTTGTGAAATTGTTGTTGAAATAGATGGTCAATTATTCTTATGAACAAGTTTTCTGCTATCGTGCGATCAAACAATTTACGAGAAATTTCGATATTGATGCTGGAGATCTTCTTGAACCGCGTCCTGTATATTTTCCGGGATTTCTCAATTTAGATATGGTATGGCAACCTTCATTCTGAGCATATAACATCTATCATTACGATATGCAATAAATAGCCTCCTACTATTCATATTTTCATATCTCAAAGTAATGTATTTACAATATGAACCGAATGAGTGAAATGGACATTCTTCCTTTATGAAAGTGAAACTTCTTGATTGGTGAGTGATGCCGTCTCTAATTAACACTAAGAAACGGACATTTTTTTCCACGTCACAAAAATACCAAACATTAAAATTATTTTAGTTCTCATCCGGAGCTTCAAGGATGAATTGGTCTGCATTCAATACTTTAGATTGTGTTGGGTTGTAACCAACACTTTTTCGTTTAACAAATACAATGTTTCTCGAACTTTTACTAGATTCCACAATTTCTTTAACTGCCAGACAACTTTTTTCACCGATAATTTGGTCCATAAAGTTGAAGCTCTCATGGATTTAACTTTCTCCGAATAAACCAGAAGAGTATCATCACTCACTGTGCTAATTTTTTTTTGCTGTCGCCACTTGCGAAATAGTAAAGTACCTCCTCGTGAGTTATTGGGCAGTAATTATGCACTTATTTTTGTCGCTTCCAAAGCCGGATTAACCATTAGGCAGATTAGGCATTTGCCTAGGGGCCCCGTGACCCATATACAGGAGAAGAAAAATTATGATGATGGTTGTAAAGGGGCCCCAAAAATTGTACTGCCGAAGGGCCCCCCACATGGTTAATCCGGCTCTGGTCGCTTCTAGCTATATTTGTTCTTCGGGAGAAAGCATTTGATATTGTGGAACAGTAATTATTCAAAACTCTGTCTACTGTCATAATGCAATCGTTGCTGTGTGTTTCTGCGAAATTTTTTTTTCCAACTGGCTGTATCACCTTTGAATTATGAAAATTGAAGTTTTCAAAACTTGTGGAAATGAACTTTTAGCCGATTTTCGTCTGGTACATCTACCAAAAGAACTGCCTTTTATCTTCTACGTAATTTTCAAGGTTTTGCAGTTGACTCCCGCCAGAGAAGTCTTCATAATTCTACTTTTAATTTCGAAACATTTCACAAAAACTTTAGCAAATTTTCTCTAGGCAAAACTTTGGACTGATTTTTTTTCGATCCTTGCTTCGGAAATTTGACCCACTGAAGCTATTCGGACAACGTTGATTGTTGGAGGAACTGTTAATATCCCTGAAATACGGAACGCAACCGAAGATCTTTACTCACTTTACCTCTGAAACCCTTTGAAGCTGCATCATGAAAATCCATTCCGAAAACTTTTGATAACAGAATGTCTCGTCAATGAAAACTAGCTCAAGTACCTATACCTATGCCTGGGACTGTGAAACGAAAATAAAAGACCAAAGACCTCCACTTCTCATGGTCCGACGTGTGAAACTCAACAGATGTGGATGTTCTCAATGATAAACCCGTTCTAAATTGGAACTTCTTGGTTTCGTTCACAATGGATGATCTCTAGACAGTAACTCTTCAACAATGCTCCCAATCGAATCCTCGAGAGGCCCCAGACAAACGCTCCTAACCAAAAACCACGTGGCAAAACTCACTCTTAAGTTAATCCTTCGTCGTTTTTTTCGACCTATGTTCTCTCACTTGAAATTTCTGTGAGAAAATTGCGTGGGTAAACAATGCATCCTCCAGATGCGCCGCGCAACTTGGCACCCTCACGGTGTAACTGGCTTATTCATCCCCCACGCGACATTACGGCTCATTCTTCGGGTCAAACCAAGCGAAAAACAGCCCCGTCTCTTTTGTGTCACCTACACTCGTCTCGACCGGAGCAGAATGAGTTGGCGAGTGGTACGCTAGATGGCTTGATGAAATTAGACGAATTGTGTAAGTCGCAAAGTGGCCGGATAAACAGCGTTAATTAAGGGTGTAGTTGCGCTACGATGTGCATGCATCAGGGTGAGGTCCATGGGGCATAGGGATAGCGTATGCTGCGAATATGGAATATTGTGTCGCTTTGTGTGAGCGATGCGCTGGTGCCATGTACGGAAAGGTAAATCTTACTGGTTCAGTAAAAAAAAATCCAGGGTCCAGTTCGGTTCAACAGCACCAACCATTGGACCTTCAAAAGTCAGGTGGTTTTTCTCTCCTCTTCAAATCCATAACCAAGTACAGAATCTAATGCTGTTCCGCTTTAAATCTGGTTGAATTAATACAACATGAAAATTGTCATTTTCCACTATATAATATATTTCGATTGAGAAAATTCCATTATACTAAACAAAATTGGACTGAAAACGAATAGGTTATAAGTAGAATACAATTCTGCTTATAAGAGCCACAGAGAAACATCAGCAGAAAAGACCCTGTCTCTATAAGATGATGAATATGTGTTCAAAAAATAATATTATTCAATATATTGAAATTACTTCATTATCTTGAATCTTAGCATCTTCTTTGAAGTACGCTAAAGCCCCAATCTGTATTAGAAAGAATCTGAAACAAAAAGGCGAACGGAATTGAAAACTATTCGATAAATGGATTAAATACTGAAGACACATTCCAAAATCAATATTATAATCCGAGTATAAACTCAAAACATTGTGCAATTTTTCACAGGAAGAGATTTGTACATATATTTTTATAGATTCGTGAGGCCGAGAGAAAAACATTTTTCATGTATCTTTTTTTCAAGATATAGGCAATTTTAAACTTTTCTAATGAGCTGTATCACCCCTGAAAAAATGCTGCTACTAAAGTTCTTCCAAGCATTAGATAAACCGCATGAAAGCCGAAAAAATTTGACAGAAATTTTAATTCTGAGACAAATTTGCATTCATAATGTAACCAACTCTGATATAGATTCTTTTAAAAGGATAAATTGAACGAAAAATGTGCATTTTACGAGATTACAAGAGGAATATTTTTATTTTTCAAAATGGCCAAATATTCATCAACTTTATTTCAAGAGTTTTGGTTTTATGGTAAGTACCTAATGTTATGGAATGTTATAATATGTGCTATGTGACGGTTATAATGAATAAAAGAAAACATGACAGATGACTTTCGTGTGTTTGTAGAAGATCAACCACATCAATGAAAACCTTAATTCCACAAATAATTACATTCGATAAAATCATTTACTAGATAAATTACATTTTCATGGATTTTCAGCAGCCTGTATCTTTTCAACCTTCAGCCGGCTTTGAAAATCTATAAAAAAGTAATTTTCTCTAATTACATGTCAAATCCGTTCATTCTGCCACATCTCGTACAATAAAACAATGATAGAATATTTCATTCTAGCACTGTTTTCAGTAATATTTATTGATGATATGTTGGCCTCCTGCCTCCTCCCTTTATTTAACATCTGTCAGATTCATGAGATAGAAAAAAGTTCTGCTAATCAATATTTGTCAATGCAAAAATTTTTAAACAATATTTACGGCAATATTTCATTAATTTCGGAAAAGAAATCAGCGAATTAAAGAAAATAACGTATGATACTCGTACAGATAGCCCATTTTAACACTCGTTCATTCAAAAATTCGTCACTCAGAGGCTCTTTATTGGATTTGAACACGTGTAAGGATATCAATTCCTTCTGCACTTGTATCATAAATAACAATTCCAATATATCTCATGAATTATTTCAATGATGTTTTATTTTCTTCATCATGGCCATGATGTAGCAGCCATTATTATATTACATAATTATATCAGAAATTCAAGGATCCGAACTGTTTAAATTAATATATTTGACCATTTTATAATATAAAAGTATTTTTGTCAATTCTCGTAAAATGCACTGTGCATTTTACGAGAATTGTGCATTATGCACATTATTTGAATAATTCATCATTCGGAAAAAATCTATATCAGCGAAATTTACGAGATTTGGTTACTTTGGCTGAATTCAACTCTGTTCAAGAGATTAAGAAAATTAAATTTCTGCTGAATTTTTCCGAAGGTTTAGGAAGTAGATTTGATGCTCGGAAGAACTTCACTGTTATGTTTCCAGGGTTGGCATTAAGAATGTTTAAAATGGGTATATTCTTCACTTGGCTAAATCGGAAAAATGGTATATGAAAAAAGTATTTCTTTTGACCTCATATCAAGAATAAGTCAAAGACTCACCCTGCCTATATGAAACAATTATTTAGGAGATGTTTTAATGCCTTTTCTGCTTCCACTCATTGACTACTAAGGCTTTCAACTGCATTTCTCTCTGAAAAAGACGCTATTACAACGTCTATGGATTGTTCTTCAATATTTTTTCTTGGAAAGATTAAAGACATTGCAAGAAAAAATATGATTCAGATCTTTGTTGGAAATACTGCATGCATTGATTCAGATAGACGAATTCTTGGTCGCCTTCATTTGCAGTAAGACAAGAATGGGACTGGAATATGAAAAAAGAAATTATATAAAGAATTACATGTCAACTTCATTGCAGTAGTAAATTGCTTGTAGTCAGCCAGACCAGTGTGGTCACAGTGAATTTGTTAATATCCTGATGTAGGCTGCCTTCAAAATGGATTTCAGGATCTTATGCATGAGAGACTGTTCGACAGCGTAACAGCATGGAACATGATGGGTCTTCTGCTCTTCCCCATAGCGAAGACATTTTTGATATCGCAATGTGTTCCAAGAGAAAGCAACTCTGGCATTCGTTGTTTCTGCTCATTCAGAATGACCCAAAAAGCACTTATATCCTCATTTGAACAGACAAGAAAAAATAAATTGACTGATTTGAAATGATTGTCAGCAATGATATTCAGCACCCGAATGAGGTTGCCGTACGAAATGTTGTTGCATCAGCACTGCATGAAGTAGCCATCTAGTATCTGAAGAATATAAATTCCGGTTATCAAATTCATTCGTCGATTATCGAAATAGGCAAGAGGAATCGAATTTCTGCTATCAGTTCTAATCCAGTCGGTACTATGAATTTGGGTTACAAAGTTTTTGTTAACCTCACAAAAATGTGTGAATTCAGCAGTATTGTGGGCATTGGAAGGGGTAAATAGTCACATTTCCTTTTCCTCATCGACAGTCTTGCCGATTAATTTCAGCGTATTTCTCTTCGCACAAGAAGAAAAATCCGTTTGGTGGTCCTAGAGGGTGGCCGCAATCGGTCTGAATAAAAAATGCCGTGGCCATAATCACGTTGGCACGGTGAATGGCATCGAAATTGCCGTTTTCGTCCCACTGAACGATAAAAGGCGTAATTGGTTTCCGCGTCCGCTACCGCCAAATTTAAATTAATGTAAATAAATTGCACGTATGTGTGCATTCAGCGTGCGCCGCATTGTGGGACCACATGTCAGCGAGTTTTCTGGTCCTGACGCACGGTATATGGGGGTAGCTATCGGATTCGCCGAAGGATATGATATGTTGGTTATTTTGGGGCTACGAGTAGATAAAGGGTTCCACTACACGAAAGAACAGTATTGGTGCGGCTAACGCTTTGCAGATTTCGTAAAGGACCAACTTTCTAACCGATATAAAAAAGCGTTTATGTATTCAATGAATTGTTATTAAATTTTATTGAATTCTGAATTGATAATACGAAACTAAATGATGAAGGAATCTGAAAATTCACCCCCTTTGAGACTACATTCATTTGTACTCAGGTGATATAAAATAATATCTAACATATTGCGAAATTTCTCGTACTCGTGTCCCTAAGAGTTGGATTTCTATGGATCAAAATTTTATAACACCCAAGTCCCAATACTTTTTAAGGATTTCGGCATCGATATCCTGTGTTGGTAGATGTCATGATATCCCATTATTATTAAGAAACTATCTGGTACTTCATGAGGCGCTGATGCAACAACACTTGGTTTTTTCTGCTGCTGAATATTGTTGCACCAACTATTTTGGTCAAATTTTCTAGTCGATATGAATAGAAGCGATAAGGAAATTTGGCAATCTGAATGGAATGCATACAATTTTTTTTAACAAAGATCTTATTACTGAGCTCTCTATAACAGAGTTTTTGGTTTTGACTTTCCCAGGAAAATATGTTTTGTTTCAAATCGCATTTGAACAGGCCATAGACGATGCAACAGCATGCTCTTCCGATGGAATTATATTGAGAGCTCTAGTTGTGAGTGTAGGGAAGTTGAGGAGACAATAGAACATCTCAAGTTGTAATATTTATAAATATGTTGTTTTTTTCATCTCAGATCAGAATTTAGGGAAGATTGGTGAAAAATCTGTTTTTCCATGTCCATAGAAGAATTACATGAAGATGTTCTCCTAGATCACGTTGATGTCTTCCAAGATCCTCTGTGATATTTGAAATTTTTAGTAAGTCTTTTCCTCAGTCTGTGTTGAGCCTCCGTAAATAAAGCAAAACTCATGGTACAAAACAATTGGAATCATCAACTTCGAGTAGAGTATAAGTTTTTTTGGGACAATTAAAAATATTTTGACATTGGAAAAAATTAATCAAGATGAAATAGTTGGACGAATCCTGATATAGATAACAAGATAATAACATATACTGTAACAATTACATCCAACTGTGGGATATAAGCCGCCCCTGTAAGATTTGGGATCAGATAAATAGGGGCGCGATAGGCAGCGATTGTGGAGAATTTTTTGAATAGAACCAGCTAAGCGTGTTGCCCAATTCGTGTGCGGTCAAATGTGAAATAGCCAGGAGGGCATAGTACATACGGCCACACAATGATGATACGGTTGTACAATCAGTCCCCTTACCCTCAAAGGAGAATGAAAAAAATTAATTCGAAGATGTTGAAAGTAGGCGATATCGAAGTAGCGTTTTTCTGTTATCTGAAAATGTCCGGGACACTCTAACGCAAGTATAATAATATATAAGTATAATAACAGAACATGAGATTAGGTACATCTCGTGTGGTTTTTAAAATTTCTTTTATCCCTGAGTTCACTACATCCAAAAAAATTTGCATTTTCACATTTTATGTTCTTCATCTGGAATTGAATTTTAAAAATTAGGGGCTTTGTGTGAAAGAAAACTTGGGTTGATTTGTATGCAGAGCTATATGATAAAATTAAAAATGTCCTTCAATTTAATCAATGATATTGAATAAAGCCATCAAATTTCAGATACACACAATGATATGAAAACTAATTTTAAAACAAAGATTATCTGTATTTCGTCGATAATAGATATGAGAAACTGTGGTCACTATAATTACAACCCTGAAATATTCCTATACCTATTGTCCTCCTTCCTTATTTTTGGTTTTTATACTACAAATTTTTGAAAAATCATTTCGGCCAAAAAAATCACACAACTGAAAAAATCCATTTATATAAATATCGTTGAAATGTCACACGTTAAAAAATATTGAACTTCACAAATTTCTTCCTACACTATAGTGTACCTTATGGTTCATCCAATACAACTTGACCAATAATTTTCTTGTTCCAGGTCTCTTCAATCAATAGAGTACTGAGAAACTTGGCTTCTCAGAAGGAACAGCAGGCATCAGCCCAAAACGAATCCGTTTACGACAAGCTGAGGATGTTCAACGGACAGACACCTGGATGGGCCTGGTATCCAGGAACTCCAACAGCACCCCATCTGGGTCTTCCACCCCCATCAACGTCCCTTGCTAGTCAAATTACCAGGGATGATCTTCACAAACGCGGTGAGTAATGTGGTGATGTTATGAAGTGGTAATTTTGTTGGTTACGGCTGTTGGTTATGGAACATGATAATGATATGTTAGATTCGTCTTGCATTAAAGTGTGGCGAAGCAGAAATAATTGGTATACCTACCTTTTTTCGAATGAGACCAATAGGTGTCACTAGGATTAGTAATGCGGTGCAGGTAGCGAATTTGATTATTCATTTATACATTTTCATCGTGAAAATAGATAAACCAATGTTGGTGATCAGAGAACTTTTGAAAAAAGGACAAAAAAGAAAATAATTAAAAAAAAACAGTATTCAACCTAAATTGTGGAGTAACCCCATTTGGGATTCGATATGCGGGAGACATAAAAAAATCTACAGAAGGAATAATTCTAGGATGCTTGGGAAAAGGAGTATGAGTCATAATTGTAGGTTTTTGGTAGTTAAAGTTAATTTTTTTTTTCGTTTTTTTCTTGTGGGACTGTTTAAATTTGCTATTTTGAACTTAGTTATATTCTCGATCTAATATTGCAAATGACTCATTTTCTTTTCACCAGAAGGTAGAGTTCATTATTAGCGTGAAGTGTCTGGACATATCTCATTTTGGCTATTTAATGACTTATACTCCTTTTCCCGAGCACTCTAGAATTATAATTCATATAGGATCACTGCGGTTCTTCGGTCGTCGAAACATTCGCTCTCTCTAGTATGTAATATAGAACAAGGTCTATTATTTTCAACATGACAGAAAAATAAATACTTCTCGCAAAAATTGAGGAAAGAAAGAAATTTTCAAAATTTTATGATAATTTTCAACAGACTCGAAGGTCAAGTTTAACGAAAAAACCTTGTCTCCTTAATTTTTTCGAAATTTCAATCAATGAGTCAATTTAAACCTCTAAACCGATCGATCTACCAATTTAGGGAAGTCTTTAAGATACATTGGGCTGTAGTTTTTCTCATAACCTAAGCTTTTACCCCAATAAAAATGGCAAAATGCCATAATTTTGCTCTTTTTTCACGTTAACATCACAGGTGAACAAAAACTTTTTTTTGATAAATATAATATGTTTTTGTAAGAAATTTTGTGCGAAAAAAGAAACTGCCTGTCCGATCGCTAAACAATCAGTAGTTTCCGAGATGTTAGCAGTTGAGTGAAAAAGGATCCTTCTGTATTTATATATCTATATCGGATATGATCTTATCCGAATCCCGTAAAAAGCTCTAAAAAAATTCTCCATGCGCGATGAGCAAACACCGTAAAAATTTAAACCGATAAATTCAGAAAATAGAGTCTTCAAGCTAGAAAAATTTATTTTTAAAATTTTCTATACGACTATTTCTCACTTATATAGTTGCATGTTTGAGACATAATAGGTGAGTTTAAAAAAATTTTTTTCGTGAAAAATAAAAATCAAAAACTAGGTAATTTGAAATTTTTTATTTAATTTTGAGATGATGTAGTATATGAAAGAACTGTTATACAAAAGTTGTATATCTCTTCATTACTTAACTTTTGGAAGTTTTCGAAGTTTTCTTGGTCTAATAAAGCAGGAATAAAGGATAAATCCCAATAAAATATAGCATTAAAGGATGAGGTGACATGGCATCATAGTCGAAGTCTCAATCAAAGTGAAGTTTTGAATCGAATAAAAATCCAAATCAATATTATTGAATAAGCCTTCGCTTTGTTTCCTTCAGTAGTCCAATGATCTACCAAAAGTTTGAGTTCATTCTTTTTCTTACAAATTATCTGCTCTAACTTCGTTTGTTGCTCTCAAGATTCAAATTTAAATTCTCTTCCCCATCGCGTTACCGTACCTTTACCCGGATAAACCCTTGCCGGCTCTGAAAAACAGCCGAAGTAAAAAAATATCGAAATCTAAAATTATGCAAATTTTCCAGTCCCCGCGGAAAACACAAACGCGGTGGCCGACGTTTCGGGGGATGAAAATCCGAGCGGTTGGGGGTTTTTAGGGGTGGTTGCTGCGAGGGAGGGCCGGGCCGGGGGATAAGAAGATGAAATAAAACAAGAATGAAATGGCGAGGGAGGACGAGGATATGAAATGGGGTGGAGTTTACGGGAGCGGAAGTAAACAGGGTTCGGAGGGGCTGGGGGCGGCCGTCGACAGCCCGCTGCTGGTGCCGACACTCGGCGAGCAGGCTTTCAACACGTCCCGAGCGAGCTCACCCCCATCTCTCCTACAGATATCCGCAGAATTTCTTTTGTTGGCCGTCGCCGCGATGTTCAGATGTTTTATGAGCCGCAGGTTTCTTGGATACTCCTTTATTTCGCGGATTTGGGGGTGAATCAGTCGACGAAAAGAGAATCTTGGGATGTTGCGGATTGTTGAGCCGCTACAAGACTACAAGAATGCAATTTCTCATCGGCGCTGTTAGAAGTGAATCTCCTAGGGTTCCGCTATTTCTGGTATTTCTCGAGGACTTGCGGAATTTCTTCAATCCGGCTACACCACCGTGCTCCACTTGAGTTTTTTCACTAAAATGAGCTTGTGTAAATTTAAGAATTCACCGACGATTATGTTGATCCCTCTTTTCAGAGTGAAACCTTCCCTAACTAATCTAATTCTGACTTAATCCACCACTGTGATCTCCGAGACGAAACTTTAAAAAGTCTTTTTCATCTTTTCAGATATAATGCACGAAAACACTTCTGACGGCAACTCAGAACACAATTCTTCGGGCGACGAAGACTCCCAGCTGAGGCTGAGGCTCAAGAGAAAGTTACAGAGGAACCGGACGTCATTCACCAATGAACAGATAGATAGTCTAGAAAAAGGTAATTAGACAATGCCGGAAAAACTCCTTCACGGTGTAATTTAAAGTAGAGAATCTTTGCATTTACTTTACAACAGTTAATCATTGTTATAACACTGGCGATAAAATCAAAATGAATTGAAAAACAAAGGGAATAGTTGACTAAGTGTTCACATGACATTTTTCATTGATCGAATCTAAGTGTTTTGCTTCAATACATATATTTTCACAGAAGGTTTAAGTTGAGTCAGATTTGAGAGTTCTGAGAATCTTTAATATAAGTTTACTACCGTGTGAATCAATGGCCGCGTTCACCGAACGTAACAGTTGTGGAACTGCTAGGTAGCGGTAGCGGAGCGGTGGCAGAATCTCTGTTCGGTGAACGCGACCAATGCTAATGACTCCGCGTCTCGAAACTTAAGACATTTTACTGATGAACATAGTTGGAACCGTTGAGAAGAACTAACAGTAAGAATAATTTTTCTTAATCGTTGAATGAACTGAGCACGATTTCAAATACAATCGAGGCTACAAGTAGTTAATGCAAACTTTATTTGTTTCATCAGAGCTCTCGATACACTCACTACATTGTGTTCTAAGTGAAATGTCATGACAACAAGTTACAGGCATGAACTGACAGGAAACACCCTAGTAATAATAATAGCCGATATAACATATTAGAACAAAAATACGGTGTACATTTTAGCATACTTATGAAGTGACACTTTTGAATATTTGAAAAAAGTTATAATTACTTAAATAACAAGCATCTATTTCACCCTCTCGTTGCTTTTGAATGGAAGCTGCATACATCAACTACCCAACTACACGCATAGTCAACTAACCCCGTCCTTTCTTTTTCTTACTGATCATTTTGCATGGACTGTTTATTTCCATCACGATAAACCAGTACTCTTAGACAGAAGTGTTACTAATATCGTTCATCTCATTTAAAAAGACGTATTTTTCGTCGAAAAATATTACTAACAAGCTGTTTTCCTTATTTTTTTCAGAATTCGAGAGGACGCATTACCCTGATGTTTTCGCCAGGGAACGACTTGCGGAAAAAATTGGATTGCCTGAGGCACGTATCCAGGTAACAATGTTTTTACGAATACCGAATATATACCCACTACGCTTACTTTAACATCGCGAGAACCTTCTGCAAGTGAAAACTTCGGTTATACTCGAAACGCGGGTCTAGTTTGATGGTGTTTCACCACTTTAATAAAGAGTGTAACAATAACACGTACAATCAGTGTCATGTACAAAAAATAATGTTTCTTTGGTGGCTTTGGTTTAACGCATTAAGATATTTGACTAAGATAATGAAAGATCCGATTTTATTTTCAGTCTCATTAATGTACAGTTGAATCTCTTTTCGAGTTGAGATCTTGCTTTAGGTTTTTTCTCTTTGAAATTGAAATTAAGTACTTCCCTATTCTTCAGATAACCTTAAAGGAAGACTGTTTACGAGACTTCAACCTGTCAAGTTTATTGTGTGAAATAAAGCCGTGTACTAAAAACTATTTCGGAATTAATTGTCTCAAAAATTTTTTGCTTACGAATACTTTTCAACCGAGTTTTCAACCAAACAGAATTCATCAGTGAAAAGAGCCAAGGTTGAGGTCGCCGTTTAAATTGTAGTGCCTCAAGTCCTGTATTTGCGAGGCTTGTAACGTTTGATAGGAGAGTCATAGAGTGGTCAAATCTACCGCATGATCAACAGATAAGGCTTATCTCCCATCTCAAAAAAAAATTTTGAGGATATAAGGACCATGATGTAGAAGCATACTCTGAGTCTCGTATCAAAGTTATAAGCCACGGAAATGCCGGATTTCATTGTAAATCACCCTGTATACCAGGAAATTTCAGCAGAACTTTACTTCTACATCACTCCAGTCGTAAATATTCCAATGAGGTCGGAAATTCTAACATAAATCTTATTTAGCACCCAGATATTCATTATTGAAATTATGTTTCAAAAAGGAATTACTACACTCAATTTTCTATATTTTGATGAAAAAAGCTTTTTCACCTTCGCGCCTCACATTTTCGCTCGAAACATATACGTGCCCACTCTTATATCGCAGTAAACAGCTTTCCCCTTTCATTATGCCTGTAAAGCACTCTAGGAACTTTCAATCCTTTCAACGTTTAATTCAGGAAAAGGCCCTAACATACTACGCGAAACTGTTTTCAATCCGCAAACTGAAAGAAAACCGCTTTCAGAGCCTTGCCTCGTTCGTAATTTGGATAAGTAACGTTGTGAAAAGCGCAGTTACCAAAACGCACAAGCAGATGCTTTATCTAAATTACGCCGAGAATATATATAGAGACATCTCATCATCTCGAAAGCCCTGCCTTTTGGAGTCTTGCACGCGAATGGGCACAGTTCACTTTTGTACCGTCGCAGATCTTTTGATTCACGAAGGACGGAATATTTTGTTGCAATTTTGTAAATTGCGATTGCTTCATTCGAGGGCTCTGGACGGCGAACATGCGAAAGCAGGTATTGATTCAAAGAGTAGCGTACGGTCTTTGATGTGCCTCTTCAATAACAAAACGTGATTTGCTGAATGCGATTCCGAAGAATGTTTGGTTATATAATTGAAATGTTACATCTAAGCAATTCTTGGACTCTATACGTATAACACTCCAATATTTGCCTTGCACCAATAATTGCTGGTATACATTTAATCGCATGAAAGGTTTTCAGTTTTGCACAATGTAGTAAAAAAAACTATTTCAAATAGAAACACTTAAATGAAAACCAGTATCACCAAGTGTACAGGGTGATTCATTTATCTTGGTAACCCCAATTTTCTCGAAAACGCCCGAATATTTTTTCATTCTGTGAATGGCGTTTTGAACAAGTCAATGTCGACTTGAGATGCGCATAAAAATCTGCGGAATCAATAAAGACGCCAGGCGTCGCGGCGCTATCAAAAATTTTTTCTCCAGGGACACACCATTTTTATCACGTCATTCGAAAGATAATTTCATTTTGAACTTTTTTTTCGAATACAATTATTGTCCATTTCTTACCGTCAGCGATCTGCAGCGTGTTTTATGTTGATTCTATTCCGTTTATTTTTTTTCTGTATTATGGTAGTATGCCTTGATTTGGAGACATAGATATGATTTTATGCCTTGAATTCAAGAAGGCAAGTTTTCTAAACAATTTGCCTCTTTAAATAAGATCAAATATGTGGATACAGCAAGATGGGGCTCCATGTCACAACGCTGCCATTGTGAAGAGATATTGAGATTGAGAATTCGAAAATGAATGGACCCTTATATTTTGTCCAAAGTGACTTATGATGAAATAGGGAGATGATATAACTTGTGTATGGATCATAATGGCTAGATGACCTAAATTTGATTATGTTCCGTAAAATGACGGAGGCTCTGTAACTATTTTCCTATTATTTTATTCATTAAATATTACATGTTATAATAATAAATATTATTTTAATAATAAACAAAAAATTCCGAATCATATATTCTATATACCAGCCATTATGACCCATACATAAGTTATTTCATTACTTTTTTCAAAATATAAGGGTTGACTTGGGCACATGAGTTTCTTATCTTCTATTTCAAATAGTCCAAGTTATTAGAATCAGTTTGGTATACCATATATTCAAGGGGACCCATCAGAAAGTAATCCATGAGCGTTAGGTCTGGCGATATCTGATGGGTCCATTGGTTTCAATCCATTTTTTCCGAATTCTTGATCTAAATATCTTTTGAGAATGGCAGCGTGGTGGCATGAAGCCCCATCTTGCTGTAGCCACATATTTAATCTTATTTGAAGGAGCACATTCACCAGAAAACTAGCCTTCTTGAATTCAAATCACAAAAACACATCTATGTCTCTAAATAAAGGCATACTACCACAATACAGAAAAAAATAAATGGAATAGAATCAATATAAAACACGCTGCAGATCGCTAACGGTTAGAAATCGATAAAAATTGTATTCGAAAAAAAAGTTCAAAATGAAATTATCTTTCGAATGACATGATAAAAATGGTGTGTCCCTGGAGAAAAAATTTTTGATAGCGCCGGGACGCCTGGCGTCTATATTTATTCCGCAGATTTTTATGCGCATCTCAAGTTGACATTGATTTGTTCAAAACGCCATTCACAGAATGAAAAAATATTCGGGCGTTTTCGAGAAAATTGGGGTTACCAAGATAAATGAATCACCCTGTACGTAGTCAAATCGCCTTCGTGAAGTTCGAAATTATTCATTGTTTACCTCAATTTTTTCATTCGGCAATCCTGAGTCCGCAAACGTCTTGATGATCTATTTTTCCTTGTTTTTCATAATCAATCGGTATCTGTCGATACATGAGTTTCAAGCCTGATTTTAGTTGGGGGTTTTTAGCTGGGAGGGAACCTGAAACTACAGTAAATCAGGTCAAAATATTATATTGCCATTGTCATGATGTTCCTCTAAAATCAATGTAGCTCAGATTGACACCTTCGAGGGAGCGCCCACCAAAGGGTCTGCATTTAAGGTTTTTTTTTTCAAATAAGACCACTCTGATCAATGTAAAGTTGTCAGAAAATTCGCTTACAGAAATGACATAAAACACTCAATAGTTTACAATTATCGTTTACTTGAATTTCTAACCCTGAGTTGCAGCAACGTCATTTAAAATTCAATAGTCCATTACAATTCGTAACCTCTTTCTTTGTGAAAGTTTTATAATGGGTTTCTCTGCCAGTTTCTGAAACAAGAATTAATTAGAATTTTTTTTAAAAATAGATGAAAGGTCCCTACGTGAAACTAAATCCGCCTCCTTTGCCAGACAATTTCTGGACTTCATAAAACTTTGCAAAGTTTAATACTTAGTCCTTATACATAATACTTAGTTACCTTATACCTTAAAGCATGCTTCAAATCCAGTAGTTCTGATTTTTTGCAGACGTTTCATGCCCCGGGTATTAAGAGAAAGAGAAACACCATATCTACAAACTAGTCGACGTAAAATGACTTTTTTTTCGACGTTGCTAGCTCTCGTACTACAAGGACATTTAATGAATTCAGTTGAATAAATGCAACTGTCAATAGACCAATCCAATAAAATAATTAAATATGACTGCTGAGGGTAACTTTAAAAAGTGTTCTAGTCCTGTGACAATAAATACGATCATCTCATGTCAAGTTGAGTGTAACGCCAAAAACTTGCCATTATAAATATCATGATGAATCTATTTTCACCTAAGAATGAAAAATTTTCAGTGAAAAAGTAAGATAAGATATTCTGGGAATATTTCGAACACGTTAAAAAGTAGGTTTGTTTATTGTTTGTTCCCAAGACGATCTTGACAGGTTGGACTGGTCCATCAAGATTTCTTAATTGTGACAGTTCAATTTCACGGTAACTTGACTCAGTGAAGAACAATACAGTTTCAGTAAATTTAGAAATGCTCCAAAAACTTTAGGATCTTACATTATTATGCAGTTAAGATACATTTCTACGTGAAAAGTGTTCTAAATGATGTAGCAATCTTGTAATGTGCCGGCATCCTTGGCAACTGGAAGCGCGTTGGGAAGTCTCTAAAGGCCGAAGCAAGCTAGTTCGAAACGGAAAGTGAAATGCGGCGCGGCATTGCGAACCCCCTCATTAAACATCCGATTTGGATTTGCCACTTGTGATCAATACTTTTAACCAGCGAAGCTTGAAAACATGCGTCAACATGCCGCTTGCCCGGGCCTCCATCCGAACGAAATCTCCCCTTTCTCCCGTCCTCTTTTCGGGGGCTCCACTCCTTCTGCGAGCCTGCGAACACTGTGTTCTAGCACGCCGTTATCGATGAAAAATGGGGGCAACGATAAATATTATGATACAAGGGCACTTGATGGGCGAGGTCGTGATTAAGATCGAAAGAGAAAATATGTTTGTACTGGCTGCTTAGCAGGGGTAGCGTTTCGTTTACAGACTGATTTTCATCAAACAGAACAAATTGGAACAAAACGAGCAGATTCAAGAAATATTTTTAAGAAAAGAGCAACTTCTTTTATGCTGTTTTCAAACTCCGGGTCGTTTGCGGTTAAATCAAACGGTTTTGGTTTCACCACTGCTTATTGGTGCGTGTTCCACAATTTTGTCTGTACGATAGAAGAATGTAAACTGAGAGTATTCTGACGAATGCTTTGGTAATCCGAACATAAGAGCAGTATTCGAGTTCTTGTGTGCTCTGAGTTTTATATAGTATAGGAGAATCTGATTTGCAGAGAAATCTTTCCTATTCTCTAACAAATATCGGACACGTATTCCTCCTCGAAGAGTTAACAGTGACGCCAAGAAGGTACACCTCATTTTCCATGGTCACGTTAGAAATCATGCATTTAATCTTCAGTGTATCAAGTTTCACGAGATTTCGCGTGGGCCACTGGTTTAACTCTTTGAGATTTTTGTGCAGAGAGTCGATTCTTTGGCATCTGCGGGTATGAGATTAAATGTCACCCGAAGGACATCATAACTCAATCATCCGATCTACTTACTAGTTTTTTTGCTGTAACAAAATGATCGTTCATGTGGATCAGGAAGAAAAAGGGTGACGAAACGGAGTCTTGAGGCATTCCAATGTTTTCTTCGAAACTACTGAAACTAATACAATCCAAAGACACATGAATGATCCATTTGATGAAAAACTCCATCAACTCAAACAAGCATTGGAAAAACCAAATTAGAGATGGGCTTCGGCATATCTCTGTTTCACAACGGCGGATACATATGGGGGGCGTAAGGGGTCGATGTGCATCCCTTTTGCGAGGGCCATTGCGATAAACCTCAAGATAGTCAAGAGTGTAGCGTTACTAGTGATCCTATCATCACTGGAGAACTGTATGGATATAGGCTGTGTCGCTCAGTTAATACATTAGAAAAGAACTCTGGCTACAATGAAAAAACTATCAACTCCTAAGTAGAATCGTGTCCAATTCATCAGCTCAACCTCGCTGCATCTCGCAATTGCAAAGTTCAGAGTGTGAGAAACTACTAAACTCACTTGGTTCTATTGAAAAAGAAGTATCCTTCTTGACAGCCTCTTGGAAGAAGTTCGCAACATTGAAGAGTCACCTAAAACACAACAAAACAGTGACAAGTAAACGAGATGGGTGAAGCCACATGACGCTTTCGCAAAGTTCTTGAAGCAAATACAGTATTTTCCTTAGAGTTCTTTCAAGTTTATTATCACGCAAAATCAGAATAAGATTCGGCGCTCAAGCTGTTGGATGGTGTGAGAGCTAATGATGAAGATGGGTGTCTCTCGTATCAGGAGCAGACAAAGACAACTGCAATCATAAGGATGATGCAATGACATATTTTAAAACAACTGATACTGAATGACTGGATCATGTTACGACAGACCTAAGGGAACGTTTTCCCGAAGACAATATTTTGGCATCTGAGGCAGAACCTTACTGACCTTTTTCTCTTGGGTTTTTGGTTTTTTTCTTCGGGTTTTATTGGATTTCTTGAGTCGACTTCATACTTTCCCCTCCATCTACCTCGTCCTTATTTCTCCCCTCTTATTCATATTTCAGAAGCTTTTTGGTAATGCTTGTGTCCCACACATTTTGATCATACACGTATTTTTGGAGGATTACAGATTTTCTGTCTTGATGGGGCATTTTGACACTTTATTGCCTTTTGTGGTCACATTGTAAATTACATTCTAGTCACACGAACAATAAATAACAAATAATAATAACTTACGTTCTTCGAAGAAGAAGAAACGTTTTTTATTAAAAAGAGACGAAGGGGAGATTCTTCAATGAAGAAACAAAAGGCGATGGAATTTAAGATCCCAGCGGTCAGGTGGCAAGTAGTAGAACTATAAATATTGACATTTGAGATTTCCGTTGTACTGTTGATGTACATTTTCGCGTTGATAAAATTTGAATTGACATTCAATATGAGAACTTCTTTGACTTTTATAGTGAAGGATGTGTTACTGCGTACATATTATCACTTTTTGTGAAGGCAAAGACGGATGGAATTATCATTTGTTTCAATAGAGTGTAAATATTTCTGTCAAATTCAGTTGGGTATTGAAATGCTATTACATATTAAAAGTTTCTTCTGGTTATGATGTGAAATGATAAAAGTGGAATTTCAACGATACTTTTACAAAATAGTTATTTTCCTATCAAGTGCAGAAAGTTTTACTTTTCCGTAAGAGAATGCTGTTGCTCGAACGACGCGGAGCGGAGTTCGGGAAAGCAATCGAGTACGGGAAAGATACTTTCTGCACAAAATAGGAACATTATTTTTTCACCGACCCCATATTGAAAATATATATTTTATTTCAACATACGAAACATTCCATGAAAATCCATAATACACATGAATTCTACATGTCGTTACCATGGTACTCTCTTCGTTCGATGCAATAGATACATATCATAATGGGGAATGTTCACAGGTATGCAAAATCGATCGAAACTTCGTCACAGTATAACCTATATGTATATGAAATCACTAGTTTTTGTTTCAGTCGAAAAGACCTAATAGTTCGGATTTTACAACCCCGTGAATATTCAATTCCTCGCGGCAATGTGACGTCATATCACATTGACAAATCGCACTCCGTGAGACGAAAGGCCCTTATATTGGACCCGACTTCGTACTGAACCTCGAAAGTCGTTGGATGTAAAGTGACGTCACACGGATAGATCGAACTCATGTTAATAACTCGATATCTCCGACGCTATTAATATATGTACATATGTATGTCGTTTAAGACGTACTACGCCGTCTTCCGACACCTTACCTCCACTCTTCCATGTTTAACCATAGTTCATCTGGTAGTTTTCTCTCCCTCAATTCCCTATCTATTCCTTCCCGCCAGCTTGTCCTAGGTCTGCCTCTTCTATTTTTTCCTTGTGGTGTCCACTGAAATACCTGTTTTGCGATTCGATTTTCGGGCATTCGTTGTACATGCCAAAACCATATAAGTGGCCTAGTCTTGATATCGTCAATGATCGGGCGCTATTTGAAGTACCTATTCAAATAATTTTTGGACACAATATTTTCATTTTCTACGGAGAATAGGAATATGTAGAAATTGAAAAATGTGAACATTCCTCTCAGTTCATTCTTTAATGAAACTAAAATGAACTGCAAAAACTATTTAAACATTAGTATCACGAGTACTAGTGTATTGAATATTTTCTAGTAATACTACTACTAAATATTTTGATATTCAATTTAATTTATTTAACTAATTGCTTATTTTTAAACAAAAGTCTTGACAACGTAATAAATACGTATATTCAGGTACTGTAACAATAATACACATCACACATCAGCTTTTTCTTGATGAATGAATTATCAAGTATAATTGAGGGCCTCCTTTAATGATTCTGGAAGGTAAATCAGTCTTCTTGAGAAACTTCCTTTGTTTGGGACTGGAATCTGTAAATAATTAGAATATCCCTATAAATCTAACCTGAATTTTTTTGAGGATCTATGCTTACTATGATAAAAATCCATATAATACAGGGAATATATTTTTAGTAATTGGTTTACCTAGACAGAAATTTTTCATCTGGTTTTTTAATTTGCAATGGTCGCTTAATTTGTTTGGTACTAATTGTAGTCACTCTAAAACAGCGCATTATTTCACAATGTTATCCCGTTTCAGCAGACGTAGCCAAAATTAGAAATCTTGGAAGTGAATTGTGCGCAGCAAAAACTAAACGCAACCCCTCGTGGTCCTCAAACCAAGCAAGCCTAATTTGTCGTCCGGCCCAACGCAATATTGGCCATGTCGCAGCCACCCACGACATAAATAAAAGCGCACGAGAGGTAGAACGCGGAGACAAAGAGAAGGAGTAGTAATTTTTCATCCGGGGAGAGACATATAAATGCCCCGAGCTGCCGTTCTTCCTTCAGCTCCGTTGGATATTACTTTTTTCGATTATTTCTTGTTGTGACGCACGAAGCGGGATGAGAAATGAAGGAAAATTTGGAACATCAGTTGATTGGAACCGCAATACAGCGCCCGCTTCACGAGAACGTTTTTTTAATCGGGATAGGACCCCGATATGCCGCAATTTGTTCCCTGAGAAAAAATTGAGTTCTGTCGCGATAAAAATTAACTTTCCAGTCTTTTCAAACGTCAGTCGTGTACAATGAATTCGGCATCGATGTCGGAAAGTCTGTCGTGTCGATATAACATCGCGAAATAAATTTAGAAAGAAAGATCAATAAGTTATATCTTCTAGTCGATCAATATGTGTTTCTATTTTTTTATAGATGAGTGCATAACTATAATCACCAATTATAAGAAAAAACATAGTAGGCACTATTGCGCCTACCTAATACTTCGTCAAATAGAAATATTTTTATCTCTGGACATGGGTGAATTTCTGGGGAAAAAGGATAATTTCTTCCAACAAATATATACCACACGGAGTACCGAATGTAAGATTTTTCAATTTTAAGTTTCATTTCCTATGCCAACTAGAGCCGTTCCCGAGTTATCCACTGGTTCTTGAAAAAAATTACAAATTGAGACTTGTAGAAGACTGCAGGATTCAACGAAGGCGCAACGTATTTTCGCAGATCTGTTTTTGAGATGGGTTACCGTAACTGGAGTCGTTTAAGGGTTTTTTCATCGAAACTGTACCATTTTCGAGATAATCAGTAATAACTGTTAGCGACGAGCATAATATTGTCTGTGAGGAGAGTAATATAATTAATGTTCGCCCTTTCATGAGAATCTCTCTAACTTCTTTTAAAATTATATATAGGGATATAAGGAACCCTTGACCCCTTGAAGAACTCCACACATTTTTTCTTTACAAATTGATATTTATGTGAAAAAATTCTTTTTTCATTCGAAAAAATCGAATATGCAACTATTTTCGAATTCCAACATTGAGACTCATTATACCTCCAAGTACATTGAATCTTTAAAAAATGATGTTGAATATCTTTTCGATAACCCATTTCAAAAATCAGATCTGAGATAATGCATTTCGCTTTCATCGGATCTTCAGAGATCTGCAAACCTCAATTTACAATTTTTTTCAAAAGAGTGAATCACTCGAAAACGGCTCTAGGTGTTAACCTGTTAATAAGAAACAGCGAAAATAAATGTGGCATTCGGAGATATATCCAATAAAGTCATACCTAATATACCTATCGGATTTTCCATTGGAAATGAAAAAGTTGATACTATTTCCGGTGGAGGCCGAAGTTTTTGATATTGAAAAATATTTCATAAGTAAATGTCAACTTGGCTTATATCTTCACACAAAATTGTGTGAAGTCATCGAAATATTATTTTTCTCCATAAACTTCTAATGGACACCCCCGGTAGGACACCCTTTATATTTTGAAATATTATTTCAATATCATCATGTATTACTTGTAAAATAAAGAAAGGTGAAAAAATTACCACTAAAAATAACCTTTGCCCCCCAGCCCCCCTCAAAGTGATGTGCTGATATTCTTATATTTGACATGGAAGAATGCACTCAAACCGTTCGGTCAATATTCTTAATATTAGCCAATGTGTAAAATTTCCAACATTTTGAAGATATGTGATAAAAAGTCAGTTGTTGAAAAGGTTGAATTCATTTTCTTGTTTTTTATAAATTTTTTTTGTCAATGATACTGAGTATTATAGATTTGTTAGTTTCATTTCATGAATTTGAAATGGTTGCGTTCCTGCATGAACTGTAATCTATTTGCGATATTTTATAACTAACGAAGAAAAAGAGATGAAGAATCTTTCGCTGAATGCTTCTGTCAACCTCTTGGATCATCAAAATTTGATGGCAATATTTGGGAAACTCGTGATTGATGTACTTACAATCGATGACTTTGAAATCCTTCAGGAAATATTTCAATGATTTTTATTGTAGCGTTGAATCCTTAATTCTATGAAAATGATAATTAGTTACTGGTCACTGAGCAAACAGCATTCCCAAATGTGAAATTATTATTCGAAACTTCACCTTTTATTAGGACCGTACTCATTTCGATTTCTTCTGATTCCAGGTCTGGTTCAGCAACAGACGAGCGAAATGGCGCAGAGAAGAAAAATTGCGAAACCAGAGGCGGGTAGCCGATCAGGTGGGGGCCATTACTCCACCATCTTCTTCCGGAAGACTTCCCATAAACTCTGGTTTCAATTCCATGTATTCGTCGATACCACAGCCTATCGCAACGATGGCGGACACGTACAGGTAAGAACGTTTTGACGTTAATATTCTTCAAGTATGAAGTATGATCATTTATATAACCCGTGATTAGCAATAGGAATTTAAGGTAATTAGGAATAAGATCGAATCTAAAATTCATGTATATCTCGGGAAAATTTTGTATAAAATTTATTGAATACATTGAGTTTCGTTTTTTCCTCCTTTTTACGTTTTGGAAAGTATAAAATAACAATACGAAGATTTAGATAAAATTTCGTTAGGACCATATTTCTAGAATAATAATATTTTTTCGAAGTTCGGTGTATTGTTTTGTACGTAATTTGAATCAAGGTGATATAAGTTTGAAATGATGATCATTTATAAGATTCTGCGAAAATACATCGGCTGTCCTGATATTCTACAGATAAATTTGAAAGTTCCTCAGAGGAATCTTAGAAATTGATGGTAACAAGTTAACAAGACATTTCAGAATACTTGAGAATTTTCACTAATTTTCGTTTTCTCAGTTATTTTACACTAATAATCATTATTTTTTCTTGTCAAATGGCTTGTCCATATATAATTAAATAAATAAATTCAACAACTTGCTTTCACCGAACTATTTCTGTTATTATGGAAGGAAAAGGCAAAGTTCTCCATTCGTCATGTAACTGCGTTTTCAAATGAACATGAACAACCTGAAAGAATAATATCCAAATATTTCTTTTCCCACTGGTTGTCCGTGTGCGATAACTTCCCTGATACCACGTTTCGACCCACGACACCTCTTTGGTATGCACGTCTGCCTGTCACTCATGTCCGTTGAAATCTAAGGAATTCACGTATGATCCTCGACAATCCCGGTAGCTGGCTCGCGCAGTTTCTCATCATCTCGAGACGTAAAGCCCCCCGCAGCTCGGGCTACTCGATTTGACGGGCTAATCCGAGCCGGGGTCCGAGGACGTGCGACATGACAGATTGACAGGGGTCTTTCCTTACGTCAATCAACGTGAGGATGCCGACGGTGTAGTCGGGGCTTGACCCCTTGCATAGAGGGGGTGGAATGAATACTTTTATTGGGACGATGCTTTTTTCATGTATCGGTATTTTGTTTGGGGATCAAGGCAGCTATTCTTGTCCATTTGTTTTGTATGATTGCTCTCTGATGAGAATTTCGAACAGCAGCCCAAGAATTACGGAACTTTCGACGTTTAACTCTATTGAATGTAGGAATAGATACATTAATGTATGCTTCCGCTAAGTTGGACATCACGTGGTGCCAAATTCGAATGCTTCTGCTAGCACTGGATATATATATGTCTGTCTGTCTCAATTTTTTGTCAAGTGCTCTGCTGCTCGCCATCGATACATCAAACAAACTGCAAACCATTGCAGCGTATGTCTCACCAGACCATTTCGCAACAGTTGCACAACGGTTTCGTCCACTTTCTTCACTTTCTTTTTCGTTCCGTTGATTGATTGATCAATCTTCTAGCTTTACTTGAACAATAACAACTTTTCTACACCACACAAAACTCAGAAACTCTTTCAATTCATGGAGCTAAAAAGTAGGACGTGAGGAAAAGTAGTCATCTCATCGTGACGACCATTTTGGAACTCCTGGCTGCTTCATTCGAATCTAATCTGGAGTTCACTGACGTGGTCAATCTTCATCAAACACAAAATTCCACTGCCATGTTTCATTCTCTTCATTGTGAACATTACCTACATACCATTACCAACACCTTACCAAATATATATATACCCCAAAGTCTCTGCCCTTTTCTGACTTTGATCCATCAGGATAACTTTTTGACTAAACAATTTACCAGATTGATGGTGCACTTGGACGGTAACCAATGACAGTATCAAATGGCGTTTCGAAATCACGAATGATTGGCATCAAATCCGACGGATTTGCCAAGAGGTTTCAAACTGTTTTGAAGTGAGCGGAATGCTATTTGATGAATATCTGGCAATTTTGCCAAAGAAACAATCGTCAAACCCCATGAAAGGCTCATTTCTCGAATAATCTATTGTTGAAATAATTTAATATCTTCGAAATTGAAAAACTTCTGTTACCTTACCTGAATGCATCTTTCTTCAGAATTTAAAAAAATTTAATTTCGGCTACACTATTTCGAAGGTCTAAAAAATAATATACCTATGACAATACTATATATTAATAAAAAGTGCATGTAGTATTGAATTAATAGGTTTCAGAGTTGAAGCTTCTATGACTTACTACTTTGAGAATTCTTCAGATTTTTGGAATTTCCCTTCAGCCTATGATATTTTTTAATATTTAAGAGTTGATATCAAAAATACTGCCAATACTTTCTAAATTGAGTATTCTATAAATTATTGAAATTCTGAAGCGATTTTTCTATCCTGAAATAAATAATTTTTCACCTTATCTTATACTGGTCTCCTAGTGAAAATATGAGTAGCGGAGCCTGCCTTATTTTCATAGTTCTGAAGTTAAATTTCCTGGTGTCCTGATACTGATACTCCATTTCAATTTTTTTTGCAATAAGTAAAACACGTGCTGTGTTCGAATGAAATGCTTCATCTGTATATTTTTCGTTTCAGTTCGATGTCATCCGGCCTGAGCAGCAGCTGCCTACAGCAGAGGGACCCCACGGGGTACCCTTACATGTTTCACGATCCCTTACATACCTTAAGTTCTTCTTACAACTCTAGGTCGTGCAATCCTGCAGTTGCCCACGCGCAACCTCCAAGTCACTCCAGCTATCCACCAGGGAGTACTCCCACCTCTGTGCCTGTTTCCACAGGAACTGGTAAGTCATTCCTCCTCAATAATTGTAGAAAACTATGTTGGAAGTCCATCGACAGAAAGTTCCAAACATTATCAGTTTACTGTTTGCACTTGAAGATAGATATTCTGATTAATGATATCGAACGATATATATCTGCGTATTCATCTCTTCTTATAGAAAAATCACATAAATTTAAACATATCACTTTTCATGAAGAGAATGCCATTTGTATTTTTTGAATGATTTTCCTAAAAAATAGAAATTCAAACAGAAGTTCAATGGGTGAATAAATAATTCAGTTGTCAAGCGTCAATTCATACCATTATAAATAGCAGCAACGTTCAATAGGCCATTCAAAAGAGACCAGTGGAAATCTCAGAATTTGACAGCAATCAGACCCAATGGATCTCTAAAAATCTCATTGAAAGTTGCTCGACTTTTGATGTTTCAAAACAAGGACAAAATTGAATTACATATTCACAGTAACACAAATCAACTTGAACGATAACGGAATCGTTGACTACCATGAGTTTTTTCTGTTCTCAGATCTCAAATAAACATTTCCTGTAAAAAGGTTTGGTTGTGAGTCGCCATATCATCCAGACCAATCCTTGACTTAAAGCCTATTGTGCAACTTTTGAATAAAAATATATATCGAACTACATATTCAAACGTTTCCGATTTGTAGAAGCATTTTTTCCGTAATCTAACCACGCTGGGAGAAATTCGGTGATATGAAAGGAACAATTCAGCATGTTTCGTTTTATTTCGAAATTTTCCTCATTTACTTAGTTCAACCATTTTCAAATGGAAAGAGTCATAAATAAATTATGAGCCACTGGAGGTCTACCAAGATGGCTACTCCCGTTCGCCACTCAAGCAATGCAATCGACAACTATCGCTCTTTCCTTTTCTTCTTCATATTAAGATGCTAAATAATGAAATTGAATTTTCAAAAAAATTATTTTCCGTACATACTCCTCAGTCTTGTTCAATGGAGTGTTACCCGAAAGGGAGAATTAGGAAAATAACTGAACAGGTAACAGGTGCACCCTCCCAATATAGGAATGTATACAAATCTCCCTTATTCCTATACGACCACCCATAGAGGTAAGATTATAGCCCTTTTCACTCGCATCCCTCCTGGAGCCGTCAAAGTAATCGATCTGTCCGTGCCTTATTATGACAACACAAAAAGATTCCCATGAAGTTAAGTTGATCCCGAGGCAACAGAAGCTTCCGAAAACAACAACTGTACTCGAATTCGTTATTAGTACCGAAATGAATAGGAAACTGAGCTTCGGATAAACACTCGAGAATGTTTAGCTTTGTATCCTGCCGCAATCGATTTGCTGCTGGAAAATAGGTACTTTTGTTGGTACTTTCTTCTCGTATTTAACGCTTCACCAGAAGGCGGCAGGAGGTCAATCCACAAGATTGTGTGTTGTCGCTCTTGAAACTTCCAACAAGGGGGATTATTTTGAGAATTAGAGGCATTCGGCTCATGGCGGTGCTTATGGAATGCTCGTTATAGGTAGATATATCAGCCCCAAGAAAAATGTTTTCGATAGAGAAATATTACGATATTCGATTAAAAACAGGCGAAAAAGTGTCTACCTCTGCGTGCATTTGTGTAATTTTTGGTGGTATACATAGTTCCTCTGTATTCCTGAATTTTTTCGTTTTTTTCAAACATTCATTGTGAAGAGCAAAACCTAACATCATATATGAGCGGATACTTTCGATACGTTTCCATCAATGCTAGGGCACTATGTAGTTGACTTTGTTCATAAAAATTACAAAATAAAAGATACGTGTTTCGAAACATTTGGACCGTTGATGACAAAGTTGTAGTTCGAGAAGGCATTATACAAAAATTAAATGAGTCACCGATGAGAATTCGTGGTATTTTATGAAGGATGAATAAAAAATGCCAAAAGAGTTGACCGGAAGATCGGGGCAGCGGATTGGTTCTTCAGATTCCGGTTTATGCAACTCCAAGCAAGGAATACAATAACTTACATTTATTCTTGAGAATGTTTGGTTGTTATTTTTCTTTGATGTATAAAATCTCATATCTACGGGAACGCATTAATTGATTTGTAGATTAATTGTCATGAACAAATAAATAAATAAAATATCAAAAATAACTGACAAAAGTTAAAATTAGAGTACTGGGTGGACCTGATGTATTCTTCTGGTTCCTTACGCTCACCATTAATTTCAAATAATTAAAAATCCTTCTTACAGTTTCGAAGGGATAAGGCAGATAGTAGGGGAGACCGGGGATAGTTGACTATAGGATAGGGGTGGGTTGACTCACTGTCAAAAACTCGGCCGACGCAATAGCCTTGAGCTATACTCTGTTCAAACCTAAGCAAGAGCAATAAAACAAGGTTCGCGCCGCGGTAGGAGGGCCTTCGGATAATTACTTTCCGCCCAGAGTCGAATCGAGGAGATTTCATACAATCGTTCAGTTTTAACTGAATGGAAAGGACCCAAATCTGGTGTTTACCGGAATTACTTTGTCGGAATCTTGCAAGATTCCGACCCAAATCCCAAAAACTCTGGTGTTTCCTGGAATTACCTTGCCGCAATCTCGAGCATAGTTCCGAGTACGACCCTGGAAATCTTTTAGGGCGGTCGAAGGGAGCGTTGTTATGACCGTTTGACCAATACGAGCTTTATCATGCGCAACCCAGACGATTCTGTTCGAATTTATTGCTCTCGCTTAAATTTCAACAGAGTATAGTTCTGAGTTCTGAAGGTGGGTTTCACAAAACTTTCATCATGCGATTAAAACACCTCACGTGAATTAGAACCAATCGAATCACTCGTTCTGAAATTTCAACGAATCGCTGTGGCTTCAATTAATTTGACGGTACAATCAAAGTTTTGTGAAACCTACCCTAACTCTGTCATTTCACTCCTGTTATATCACCGCGAACGCGGTGTCGCGCACGCACGTAGTTTGAGATGAACCTAATATTGAAAAGCAATGCACGAAAGTAATTATTTTTGTCGTAATATTATCTGAAATAATGCCTATTTATTTGTGGTTATTGATTATCAAAGCATGTATAACGAATTTTCGATATATGTTCTTTCTTTTATGTTATTATTCTATTTGATCTCGTTAGAGTTTTCAGGTTATGGCATTCAATCAAAATAGTTCTAGTTGTTTCGTTTTGTTTTAAATAATTAATAAAAACAAACTTTGTGCTTCATTAAAATGGCGGAAGATCACCTCTTGAAAAAAATTAGTAGGTAATGCTCCGGCTTTTTGTGTGACATAGGTCAACTTACCCCAGTTGCCTAGACAACTTACCCCAGGCACAGGGTAGGTTGACCAGTTTTTCCTATTCTACAAAAACTAGTCTGTACTCTATATCACTAAAAATAATATGCTCTCTGACCCTTTTTTTTCTAAAATTCAGTAGTGAATCTATCAACTGGACCTGTTTTCAAATTCATATACTCTTAAAAAACTGAAACTTATTCGCACATCCACAGTATATCCTTAATTCTGCCTTAGAAAGTTACAGGTAGCAGTGAATATTCCTGTTAAAAATATAATTATAATTGGTAACAGGGTAAGAACCGTTACCAGTTAATGGGGCTTCTGTTGCAAAATTGATCAAGTCCACAAAACATGTGGAATTAGGTCTGAGTACAGTATTTCCCTTTCATTGCCAATTCACAATTCACAATGAAACGTAACTTGAACGTCCGTAAAAGGCAAACATTAAAGAAACAGAAATTATACCTAATGAGAAAAGTAGTTGTCACAAAAGGTTGTGTAATTTCTACGTTCACATTGGACTAATGGAATTCAAACGCAAAATTGAACATTTCCGTAGGTATAATATTTACGTATGAGTTACGGGATTTTTTCGATTACAATGATTACATTCATTGTAACAGCTACAGCTTCAACTATGAGGAATAGGAGTATAACAAAATTCCCTCGGCATTTACGACATGTTTCAAATTCAGAGCGCAGTTAAAAATGTACCAATTCAATAGGATATTAAGAATATCTATTCATTTCATGGTGAATATAGACTCAAGTTACCTCTGGTTTTATGCATTGATTATTATCGTTTTAAACGTCGCGGCGGAATTAAATCATTCAACTCCCTTAATCGACTCATGATTTATTGTTGTTTTCGCCATGCTTACCTAATAAGAACAAAATGCCTGAGAACAGCTATCACGTCCACGAGTTCCCTCCCAACCAAGCAAATTATATCTCGCTAGCCTTGTGTTTGTGTGTGTGTTGTGGAACGATCAGCTACAGATGTTCGACCCCCCAAAACAACCCCCTGGGAGAGACGCCGCGCAACGGGGCTAAACGAGCCTTGCAACCGGAACAACGGTCCGATCCCCACCCCCGCTTTAGTTCGCACATTATTGAGCGTGGAGAATTCGGCGAGAGAGGCACCCGCTTCCCTCTCGTTTCCGCCGCCCCCCCACAGAGGCGGCGTTTTAAACTGATCCCGGGGGCAGAGATGAGAGAATTGATGTGGTTGCATCGTTGGTTTTTTTATAAGTCGGTTCAGTCCTCGATTCGATAAATCTGTAATCATGTTGGGATTTTCAATTTCTGGGGGGTTGTTGTGGGATTCGTGAAGGGAATACATGGATGTAGTTCGAGCCTTTTCCTGTGTAGTTGATTCGATCAAACTAACAATGTTACTTTTTCGCAAGGAAGGGACTTTCAAGTTTCAAAATGATGGTTTCATTTTGTTCTGACGCAGTGACATAAACTGATAATGAAGAAATGAAAGATGCGAGAGCATTGATTGAGGTCCCTCGTGATACGAATTAGACGAATTTAGACAATTTTTTCTCTATAGAGAATAATGAAAAGCCTGAATTAAGAAGTATTCTGAAACTACGATATATGAATTCATTGCTTAATTAGTGCTACGTAAAATTTTTGCACTTCTTAGAAACCGGCTTTTCTGTTGCTATCGTGACACTCAGTGTTTGAATAGCGACGATACAGGTATCAAGGTCAAACCACGCACAAATATCATCCAGACAACCTTTTTCCATTATGTAAAAAAGCTTTCTTTTTATTTTGATGAAAAAATAAATTAATTTCAGTTACAAAGATTAACATTTTTTCCTCCAAAATACTGTAAATAGATGAGAATTCCGAACTCATATTGACGGAAAAATGAATTTAAAAAAAAGCCTTACATTTCTAAGATACAATGATTTATTTATGATGATTTTACCGCAATAATCTGGTGATTGACAGGATGGCCCATGAGGCCATCCTCAGAATATCTAGAGAAGGCGCAGGTAATGAGAGAATTTGGTGTCACAGATTCTGGAGCTCTTTGAGTAACTACATCTCATCTGCGAACCTTCCTAGTGGTCAAGAAAGTTAGTACTGAGAAAAACTTCAGTACGATGCTATGCAAAAAAGAGGAATGGGAACGGGAATACACCGACCAAAATTTCAAAGAAAATACTGGTAAATGGTTTACAGATGGTTCTAAAACCATCAACACGAGAGCTGGCGCTGGGGTTCACGGGGCCAAAGCCAAGTGTGCACTATCGTTAGGCTCCTGTGTGAGTGTTCTGCAAACAGAAATATTAGCAATCGAAAGATGTCTAGACATTAATCTAGAGAAAAACTATCAGAATTGCTATTCAATCAGATAGTCAAGCTGCTATTAAAGCACTGAACTCCTATGTCATCGACTCAAAGTCGACATGGGAATGCCGGATCAAACTCAATGAGGTAGGCAAGAAAAATAAGGTCTCTTTGATCTGGGTTCCTGGTCATTCGGGAATCACAGGTAACGAAGAGGCCAACAAACTTGCCAGAGAGGGTGCTCGGAAACCACTCACTGGCCCAGAACCTTTCTGTGTTAAAGGAAAATGTACCTATAAGAAAGAGTTTCTGAAGAAGGAGAAAACTGAAAGGTAAACACTCTGGCAGAATCTCCCAGGGTTGGATCACTCCAAAAAGTTCCTTCGGAATTTTGAAACTGCAAGATCCAAAAGATATTTGGATCTCAGTGAGAACCAACTACACCTTCTCACTGGCTTTCTTACAGGGCATTGTCGCCTCAAAAAGCACTTGCTAAGAATGGGCGTATCGGACACTGACGAGTGTAGATTCTGTGGGGAGGAGGAAGAAACTCCTATTCACCTAGTCACAGAATGCTTTGGCATTGTAAGCCAAAGGAAACAATGCTTTGGTCAAGAGACCTATAGGAGTGAGGAATTAGCCTCACTGAAGCATTCCGAGATATTGGATTTCATAAGATCTCTGGGACTAGAAGGCGAGCTGCAAAGCTTTGTCAGGGAGCACAATGACCATAAGGTCGCAGTGGACGGTAACCCCTTTTAAACTATCAAACTACCGCAATAATAATTATATTTGACGATTCCTTTGACATCCCGAGAAATCACCGAAATCAGCGTTCCCTATTCTGAAATAAAAAATAAATATTCTTTGTTTCTCATTAGATGTGAAAGTATATGTTTATGAATTTATAATTATAATATAGAAAATAATGATAGAAATTTTTGTAATAGATTCAGTGTTCTTAGTTGTATGTTTACTATGTCTCTGTCTATGCATACAGCATCTCACCCTCAATCGCTAATTATTCTTCTCTTTTGTTCCAGGTGTAATTTCGGCAGGAGTCTCTGTACCTGTACAAATCCCTAGTCAATCATCTGACCTCACCTCCAACCTGGCGTCGAACTACTGGCCTAGGATCCAGTGATCTCAGCTATTCGGGTTTCCCCCGCCGAGCTTGCTCGTGCCGCCGGAAAACCCGGTTTTGCAGCAGTCCCCACTGTCTCCCCTAGCTGCTGTTGACACCACACCGACCCACGACTCCTAAGAATGCCATAAGGAGAAGAATATTGTTGGTGAGAGAGGATTTAGAAGAGGAATGAGGTTATCTATGAACCACAATAGAACCACGCAATTTCGAATTAGAACCCAAATACATCGAAAGTTCAGTGTTTCTACCGGCTTGCAGGGTAAACTAGATGTAAATATTGTAAATAAAGAACGAGGTTATGAACGGAGTCGGCCAATACTCAGTAGAAATACTTTTTGATAGTGTATATTTTTCGGACTCGCCATACGTAGTGTTAAGAATATTTATTGGATAGGTAGATTCATTTCAACTCTGGGATTCATATAAGATGTAAGATTTCGCCGTTTCAAATCTATAGCTACGAATTTCTCAGTGTACGCAGAAGAATCCTTTGGTGGCAACTGATCTATCCAAGGCTGATGGTAAACCAAAGATTCCAACTTGAGGAAACGATAATAGTGTCTGGTGTTACTTTTTTCTCTGACCGTCAAATACCCATTCACAATAGATATAACCACGAAAAACAAACGCACTATATGTTGAATTTTCTGGGCATCACATGTGTAATATAAGCCAATCCACGATTTATCTGAAATATAGCAATAAATGATCGTACAATTGTACATGTTTAATGTTGATTGGAAAAAATTGTAAAAAATTAGGCATTTCGGTTCCTAAAATTGCTGCGATCGAAAGTTTTTATAATGTAGTATACATAGCGATCGAGTACAGGGTGCCAAGAAAATAAGGACATAAAATTGAACAACGAAAATGTAGAGAAGTACCACGAAAACATTTTAATTCCTTGTGAATACCTAATCTGATTTTTGTATGACGATACAAAGAATGATAACTCTTCACAAGTTTTCTTTTAATCCGGTATATATTTATTCATTCGAGAATAAAATATATGAATTACATATTAGAAAACTGTGTGGAATGTAATCAAATATAGCTCAAATATATTATATTTCTTGGCATCCTTTTTTGTGTTGTGTAAGATGTTAAGTAAATCATTGTTGCTGTGATTCATTATTAGTATGTATGTATTAGTTACATGAGTTTTCATGTAGAATAGTTGTCTGTGTAGATGTATATTATCAGTATATTGTGAAATAAAATGATTAAATATGATTTAATGTTTTTTCCTCGATTCCACAAACTGCGTGTTATGTATAAAAAAACCTATAATTGATTATAAACACTCAGCTTCTTTCTTAAGTACAACATACGCCTTCATTTTGAAGGTCTTTATCTTTAATTCATTTTTATGTTAGCAGTCTCTTTTTAACAGGAGTTGAAATTATTTCAGCATTTCAAACTCCACATCAAACTAGTAAAATCTAAAACCACGAATTTCGCTTCTTAATTGGCCTCCCATCTTATGAAATCCACCCTACTCCAGTATGAATTGTTTGAAGTATTAGAGCTAGAGCCCTTCAGAGTTCAAAAGAATATTTCATGCAACGACCCATTATTGGCCATCATTAGTGTTTTCATAACGTTCATACACAGTATAAAAGTATAAACACATAAATACACAGAAATATCTAATTTTTATTCACTTAATACAATGTGAAACAATGAAAAAACGAATATTCCAAAATGAAACTAATAATTCATCAATAAAATAAAAACAAAAGCTGAGTTATCAGAAATATGTACCTCGGAAATTAATGTCCTGGGTAAAGTCATATTTTGTCAACTATTATGCGATGATGAAGAGTATTTTCCAAGTCACTTTTTACATGACTCCTAATAAGGGCGACCTTTCTGTATTCGGCCGAAAAGAGTTATGAGGTGGAAACGGAGGTTTTCCACTCTGATTTTTCACCTGTTTGACGTATCCATGCAGGATGATCAGGAGACCGATCAAGGCGATGACATGGTCTGAAAAAGGAAAATCATAAAGTCTGAAGAATTTACTGCAAAAACATTATTCAGATATAATGAATTTTAAGGTTTATTTTAAAATCAATAAAATTATGCAAAACTCTAAGACGGCAAGATATCGACAAGGTAATCTCTAAGAAAAGTAAAAAAGTCGGACAATAAATAAGCCCCAGGTACTGAATGTACCTGGCAACATGACTCACACTGCTTGAACTTTTGAGTGACGCTTTTGATACATACACATTGTCAAAAGTCTTGCACCCATCCCCACCCCTTCCCCTAGAGTAAGGCGAATAGTGGCCCTTTTCCTGAAAACCGGCAGCGTTGCCCAGAGACCGGTGCCTGGTCGACCCAGAGTAACAAGCAGAGGAAGATCGCAAATTTCACCCGAATGAATCGAATGGTATCTGTAATAGCCCTTCGAAGTCATTTTTTCAGGACCTATACATAGGCGATCGTCTCAACCCGTACCATAACGGGACGATTTCATTCCTTAAATTTAAGGGCAATTACCTGGACATAGATCTACAATGGGGGCCCAACCAAGACAGTGTTTCACTACAATGCAGCAACGTACTTTTTTCGGACGAGTCACGATTCGGTTTGTAAAGTGATAGTCGGCAAACTACAGCGACTCAGTTTCGCCGAGAAACTTGTGCCCTTTAATGGCCCTTCAATCAAAAATGTATTGCGATTATAATGTTCGGTTGCCTTAACCCTCATTATTATTATCGTTGAACGAACAATGACTAGTGCCATCCATTTCTGCGTATGAAACATCATTGGAAAAATCATTATTCCTCTGCGCAACGAATTCATGGATAATTTCAAAAGAAGGGTTCAAAACATTATTAAAAAGAACAATATTAAGAGAATGAACTGGGCAGCAAACTCACCGGACATTTATCCAATTGAGCACGTGTGGGATTACTTAGAGAGAGAAATATCCAATCGCCAAAGCCCACTTTCATTTTTTCCGGAATTGAATTTAGCCCCTTGCTTTCACGTCGAATGAAGAAGTTATAGCTCAAAAAAATGCCTATTTTGAGGACCTTCCGAAATCATACTTTTCAGGAAGATTGAAGAAACGATTGAAGGAGTGTATAGAGCAAGGGGGAACTTATGTTGAAGAATAAAAAATACACTGGGCAAAAAAATTAACGCACATTATGGAAATCTCAAATTTATTCTACAACGAAGGTGTTCTCAATGATAATTATTTTTATCAGAATTATGCATGCATATGTTATCCACTTTCAACGTTTTTCTTCAATACAGTAGTTTTTTCCCAGTAGGAATAAAAAAGATGATACTATCAGATTTTGAATGTATTGGATCCATTCTAAAATCAGTTGTTCTCGATCAATTCTAGTGATCAATAGTTTTTCTTTCGTTTGATTTTCTACACTCGATCGCTATGCAACGCGAAACATGCAATTTCACCCAAGAGGAATGTGCCCAAGCGGTAGTTTTGCGAGAAGAAGGGTGGACATACACAAGAATTGCAGAAAGGTTTGGAGTTTCCCAAACAAGTGTGTCCAGAATGTTGCTGCGATTCAGGGAGACAGGTATGAATGTCCGAAGATCAGGACAGGGTAGACCACGGGTAACAACTGCCATTCAAGAACGTTACTTGAGAGTTTCTTCGTTGAGACAACGGTTTGCAACCGCTCGCCTCCTTCAAAATCAGCTTGAGCAAACTCATGGGGTGCAAATTAGCACTCAAACAATAAGAAATCGCCTCAGAGAATATGATTTAAGGCCCAGCTCTTACCCCAGCCCATCGAAGGGCGCGTTTGGATTTTGCGAGAGAGCATATCCATTGGGAAGAGGCCGACTGGGAAAGAGATCTCTTCACAGATGAGTCTAGATTCTGCCTCTACCATTGTGATCGACGTTCCCTTGTATACAGACGTCCACATGAAAGATATGATCAGTGCAATTTCCTGAATACTACTGGTTTCGGGGGAGGATCAATTATGGTATGGGGTTGAATATCTTTGACTGCTCGCACAGACCTAGTGGTCGTTTATTTATCGTTTGGCAAAGCAACAGCACTGACAAGTAAATGATAGTGACCATGAATATAAAACAAAGTATGTCTAACATAAAAATAAAAAGGAAAGACACTCATATAGATATAAGTAAAAAGGTAGGTAAATATGTGATTGAATTTTGCGATGACAGATGTGATCAAAACTTCAAATTAGAGCTCCACATCCAGAGAACTTAGCCAGTTCAGTGCAGAAGGTGTCGCATTAATATTGTCTCTGAATGGTCCCAGGTACTTCCTTAAAGGACATTCCCGGACAATATGCTCTACAGTTTGTTGATAAGCTCCGCAGTCACAGGCTGGAGATTGGCAAAGTCCCCATTTGAACGTCATAGCATTACATTTTGCATGGCCTGTCCTAACTCTATTGAGTCTACTCCAGATGTTTCTCTTCAGATCAAATCCTGGTAGAGCAAGTGTGGGGTCAATTATGTCATGTTTGTGTATTGGTGCCATGTTCCATTTATGGCGCAAGTCTTGTTTGATCTGCGGGTTATGATCCACCTCAGACCTTAAGGGGTTACGGGATTTGAGGCGGTTTGGTGGAGGATTATTTGGTCTCGTGAATTGGGAGGTCATGCGGATGGTTTGGATGTTGAAGTTTAGTCCGTTCTCTCACAGTGGCATCCTTTCGTCTTAGTTCTGGTGGTGCAATGTTAGTGATCTAGTGGTCGTTTATAATGGAGCTATGAATGCTGATAAGTATATAAGGAATATTCTTGAAGAGCATGTAGTGCCATTTGCCCCATACATTGGTGAAAATCTCATTTTTATGGACGATAATGCCAGACCCCATCGTGCGCGCATCGTTCAGGAGTACCCTGAACTCGAATGGAATGGCCAGCAAGAAGTCCAGATCTCAATCCGATTGAGCAGGTTTGGGACAACCTCAATAGAAGGCTGAGAAGTTCAGAAAATCATCCAGCTACTCTTAATGGCTCCAACTCGGAGAAATCTGGGAAGGATTAGATCAGAACATTTTAAGATCATTTTGAGTATGAACCGTCTTTGCCGAGCTGTAATTAACGCACTTATCAGCATTTCAGTATTTTGAAATTGTTCATTTCTCTTCTTTCACATAAGATTCAGTGAAATCCTGAATTTTTCTTTCATTTAATGTGTATTGTTTCGTTCGAAACCTTCCGGAGAGAACTTAAAAAATAAGTTATAAAGTCAATGTAGAGTTAACTTTCATTAAAATTGCGATTTTCAGAATGTGCGTTAATTTTTTTGCGCAGTGTATTTAGAAAGAATCATTTGTTTTTATATACTTTTCTAAGGACTTATCGACGATCCTCGTAGATTGTTTATTTCTTGAGAGTCGTAGGGGGCCGAGACTTTTGACGATGTGTGTTCTTTAGAATTATGTAAAGAAAAAGAATCCAATTCTATGTAAAATACGTTTTTTCTACCATACCTTGTACAACAAAATCGTACGGAAACGGAAATACAGTGTATTTCAAGAAAAAGTGATCCCCTCTCTAGGATAGATAGAAAACTGAAAAATATTAGGGGTTGTTCAGTAAAAAATTTCCGTAAAGCCATCCGTATTCAAGATACAGGGCTTTGAAGAAGAAAAAAATATACACATATTTCACGATTTTGCAGAAATGGCCACATTGTAAGGACATTTCATACGAATATCTATGTTCTGGAAGATGATACATCTAATGAATGTCTGACTCTCATAGAGGGCACTAGTTACACGGTTCGTACCAAGTTGTTTTGTACATAACTTTCTTGATGTTGGATTTATAATAATAATAATAATAATATGTTTATTAACAAGTTTAAATACAAATAAGAAAAATAAATTGATTGAAGAATTTTCGTTAACAAACATTTAAGACCACAAAAGTACCAAGCACTTGTCTGTGGTAAGAAAAAAAACATTTTTCTATATTATATTATATTTTCTATATTATTAAGCTAAATTTTGAGCGATCTGGAAAATCATTCAAATTTACATCAACAAGATACTCTTGATGAAACTCAATACTGTGTACCGTTCTCAGAATTTTTTGATTTGAAAATTATGAAGTAATAATCAATGCTGGTATGAAGTCATTAATTACTATTATTATTATTAATTAGTGAGCAAGATGGAGCTCCACCCCACATTGATAGAAGGTTTGGTAATCGGTTGAGTAACAATTTTCCGAATCTATGGATGGTAGAGGTGCAGAAGCTCCGATTCATTGGCCTCCTCGGTAATGCGATTTCGATTAACCTCAAGAATTGAGGGACAAAATTGAACGTCACTTCAATGACCTTATAGCTGACTCCCGAGAGTTAAGAAGATTAATGAATATTTTAGAAAAAACGATAGAATTTGTGAAACGGAGTACATTTTGAACGCCTAGGGTCGGTTTCACAAAACTCTAATTGTGCGATTAAAAAACCGTAAATTCGAACCAATCGAATCACTCGATTTGACATTTCAAAGAATTGCTGATGTGGCTCCAATCAATTTAACGGTGCAAACAAAGTTTTGTGAAACCGACCCATACTCTTTTTGAATTTTTTTCATGTTATAAGCCTTTTTTTCAATTGATACTATTATCCTTACTTTATACCAGCATCGATCATTACTTCATAATTTTCAAAACAAAATATTCCAAGAACGGTGCATAGTATTGAGTTTCATCAAGAGTAGCTTTTTGGTGTATAAAATTAAATGCTGTTTGAGATCGCTCAAATTTAGCTTAATAGTTATGTTCAAAATAATTTAGTACGAACCGTGTAACTAGGGCGCTCTATAAGAGTCAGACATAAAAACAAATTCATTCGATGTATCGGATATAAGCTTTCAAAACATATTCGTATGAAATTTCATTACAATGTTGATAGTTGTTTCGGCAGAATCTTGAAAAATGTGTATATTTTTTTTCTTCTTCAACGGCCCTGAATCTTGAATACGGATGGCGTTACGAAAATTTTTTAATGAACAAACCCCGATTATTTTTCAGTTTTCTATATATTCTAGAGAGGAGATCACCTTTTTTTGAAACACCCAGTTTATCGGTTTCACAAAGACATGTTGATACTTCATTATGAATAAGTTGGTACCTACTACCAACTCTACGGTTGTGGATTCATACATTAACTGCCAAATGATTGATACAGAAAAGGGTTCTGCTAACCCACATCTTCTGATGTGAAAAGTACCAAACATTAATTATGAAAATATTTTATTAATTTGAATAAAAATTAAGTTAATTAGAGAAAATAACGTACAATACTCGTTCAGAAGGTTTATTTAAAAACCCGCCACTTCGTGAGCCGTATTAGAATTTCGATTTAGTGTAAGAATATATATCAGTGCACTTCTCTATACTGATCTCAGAGACTACTCACCTAGCGCTTGGAAGGGAGGTTTGAGAATGGCCTCATTGAAATTTGGTACAAACATCCTTCTGTACACGTTGATCAAAACATATTGAAGATTTCCACCGAACCAGTAGTTCAGGGTCGTTATCATCAATATATAAGACCCCAGGAAGGAACAGGACAGGATGTGTCCGTGCATGGTGAACATCGAGAGGCTGAACCAACACATGAACACCATGGCGCAGAAGACTGTCCAGTAGATGGCGTTGTTGCGGAAGTTTTCATCGTCAGCTGAAAAATCAAATACTCTTTCGATCGAATACATGATTGGAGGAAATCTCTCATGAAAAAAGGGGATTTATACGATGCTAAAGTTATGGAGCAGAAATCTGGAGCACCTAGTATCATATAAATTATGATGATTCAATTTAAAAATGTGTTTTTACTTATAAGTGCTGCAAACTCATATTCTGCTGCTTCAATATCAAACTGAAGTAGTCTCTTATAATTGATTTCTCGCATGGAGCTCGGTCACCAAAAACCCAAACAAGGCATGGTTCTACCACTGTAAAATGCATGGCATGTTTCACATTCCAATTTTTTTTGTTTTTTTAATTTATCAAGTGAAAATAGAGAGAATCTGATGCATTCAATGCTATTTTCATGTAGGTAATTTTTCCCAAACATCTGTTACATATTATTAAATTGTTGTGGAAGGAGCGAGAATATCTAAATTGAGTCTTTTGTGTTTTCCAGTCTTCTCTATTTTTGGGATTAGATTTTGAAATGTACTAATGTATCAGATTTTTGTAAATCATTTTATTCATCCATAGATTCGGTATGATTTGTCTTTTTCCTCCAATATCTATCCAATGATAAATTTTGGTTGGGGTATCCCCTAGTGTAAAGGAAATCTCCTCATGATGAGAGATTCGAATTAGTCGTTGCCTTCTTTTGGTCATGTCAATTTCATTTCAATTTATTGGAATATTATAACTAATGAGCCAGTTGTGTGAAACTTGTACCATTTACTCTACCAATGTAAGCAGCGCTTTAGCGATATCATTTTTATTGTGTTCGTTTTACGAGGGGACGTCCAAAAATTCGTGGAATGAAAGGGTACCCTTTCATTTCATTTAAAACATTTTAAATGAAATGAAACAATAAATCTACTTTTCCTTTCAATAAAATTACCCTCAAGCTCAATACATTTATTATTATTAGATGTTTGAATTAGTTTTTCAAACCATCATAAAAAATTTTTTATTTTTCGCCTCAAAATGAACAAAAATTGCTTCCTTTACCTCATTGTCGTAAGAAAATTTTCTTTTCCATGAGTCTTTTTTCATATTGCGGAAAATAAAAATCACAAGAGCCAGGTCCGGACTGTAAGGTGGATGGACTATTGAATGGGAGCCATGCTATTGAATGGAAGCCATGCTATTGAATGGAAGCCGCCATTGCAACTCTGCTCTTAAGAATCGGCGCGTTGTCCTGTAGGAGCAACACATCCTTGGTCAATTTTTCACGACATTTCTTCTTGATGCCCTCTTTTAATTTTTCTAATATAGCTGCATAGTATTCTCCGGTTATGGTTCGTCCTATTACTTTGTAATCAATCAACAATATCGCCTCACAATCTCTAAAAAGAGTCGCCATCAACTTTCCAGCCGATTTTGACACTTCGAATTTCTTTGGCGGTGAGATCCTTTTTCATGCCATTGCATAGACTCTTGTTTGGACTTAGGCTCGAAGTGATGAACCCTTGTTTCATCAGAACAATGAGCTCCAAAATTTGTGAAGGTTCGTCTCCATACAACTCCAAAAATTGTTTAGATGCATCGACGCCCAGCTGCTTCTGAAGCGGCATGAGTACTCTCGGTAGGTACCCATCTCGCACTGACTTCAGTCATACCCAGGGTTGCGTTCATAGCTTTGCTTACTCTGAAGCGTTCACAAAATTACTTTCTCTTCCTCGGAGTATACTCTGTGAGCGTTCATCAACTTCCTCTGAGTAAGCTCTGCATACTCTGCTGTTTGGGAGAGTAAACGCATACTCTGACAGTTGTGACGTACGATTTTCATTCTGTCCTGCTCCCACAGACTTTTTGAATCTTGAATATTATTCGAATAAAGATTTATTTCGGTTTTGTTTCATTTCAATAACGAAATACGAAACAATTAATTTTCCTTGCGAAACAACTATTCTGGGAAATAAAGAAATATAGGAAAGAATTACTTTTATGATTAATAAATTTGATGAAATTGCTAGGCAGTTCATTACAGAACTCAAAGTAAACCTTACCAAGAGATAATGACAGAAGAAACGAGTTTCCCCCTGTATTGCAGATCCTAGAGTGGTCCGTTCAAGTTCAAATAAATCGAGACATGAAAAGAACCACAATAACTGATTTTTGTACCTGATTAGGAATCTTCGTTGATATTTCGTTATATTCAAGAGTTTAGATCTGTCAAGATTCATTAATATTTTTTTAGCTTCTTTTTGTTAGCTTCCTAAATGAAACTATTTCTTGTTACGAAGTATTTAATTTTTTTCTGGCCTAGAGTCAATAAAACAACAAAACATGTTATAAGATTTTTAATTTTCTGCTTGCAAGAAAAGATTATCGACAATAATATGGTTTTTCATTGTTTCTGTCTCATTAGAAGTAATTCAACGTCCTGAGAACATTTATCAGTTCTCTCACAATCATCAAAAAAACACGGATGTGCTCTGCTTTTAAAATAAGAGAAAAATAGACCATACTTCGAAGACACAACTAAAAATGTACGACTGGAGAGAATTTTTTTCTTAAACTTCTATTATTCATTCACGATAGCAACAATTCAATATTTAAATGATATATTAAAAATGTATATGCAAAAGTATTATTCATAACCTATACTTTTGTTCAATGTTTGAATGACATTTGTCAGAGTAAGATTGTGAGCGACGAGTGTGGAGTAAAGACCGAGGTATATTTCTGATCATATGGCCATACTCTTACTCTACTCTCTGAGTAAGTTTGTGATGGCAGCCCAGGTGGTCATGTAGTCGCAAAATGATACTCCAACTAATGCAGATAACTGTTTTTTCTTCAAACGGGCTTCTTACACTACAACTGGCCATCCTGAGCGGGGTTCTTATTCAATAGACTGCCGACTATGGTCAAAAAGACCATGCCACTTGTAAGTCCTTGATTTACTCGAGCATTGTTCCCCATAAACGGTTTCCATCTCATCCAATATGGTTTGAGCGTTCTTTCCTTTCTTGGAAAAAACACAGTGTTCAAGAATTTTTCCAGATTGACTTGTTTCGCAGGCAACTGTTCGTAAACAAATGACGCAATACGGCTGAAACTTGACTTATATCCTGATGATGAGTCACCAATTAAAATGACACATAGCGAGGGCGCCAATTCCATTCCACGAACTTTTGGACCTTTTTTTTATATTGCCAAATAATCGAATAAAATATTTTCTCTCATACAACAAAGTTACATGTTGATGAAGTCCATTCAAGTGTAATCGAAAGTTGATGAAGAACTGCAGATTTCCAGAAAACTTTCCTGCAGTACATCCCTATCCGCTATCGCATCAGCTTCTTGAAGACCTGTTTAACATTTCAGATGAATCAATATACTCACCAACTCCAAAGTGGTAAATGATGGAAGTAAACAGTGCGCCAGAGTGCAAAAACGCTAACGTTGCAGACAACAAGGGCACTCCAAATTTATACCATAATCCCATCCATATCGAACCATAAATAATTCCAAATAATAGCGACACGAGGAAAGTATCTGAAAATACTCAATAGTTACAAGTCTTCCTAACATCGCGAAATTGCCACTTACGATCCACCGCAGTGGCGCCTTCGTTGCTCAGGACGAAAAACGAGATGATTGTTCCGCATGAAAGACCCAGGGAGAAAGTGGTAAAGTGGAAAAATGCGTGCCCCCTGTATATGATCAAGAGGGATACGAATGGGAGAATGCTGAATAGGACGACGAAAATGTCTTGGCCCTGTGTACCTGCAAATTAACTCGTATTTTAATCAACGATACTCGATATTAACGTTTCTGAGAAAGTGTCTAACCCAAACGAACGTTGATTGCTGTTTTTCGAAATTAAACATAGCAAAAATTAAGGGAGGTCCCTCATATAACTTTTTGTTCAACAGCCTTTTACTTCCAAGTTACAGCCCTTTAAAAGAAGGTAAAAAAAATTGTTTTTATCTAATATATCTTCATTGGAAACATTTGGAAGAATGGAATTTTGCAGATAACTGATGCTAAAAAAATGGCCGTTTTTTGGGGCTGAAAAAAAAACATTATCAGAAATTTTTAATGCGCCCATATTTTCGTATTAAAGAATAAATGATTTAAAAAGACTGACTCAATCTGCAAATTTTGTATGTCTTCACTTATTATCATAAAGATATCAGTTTGATCACAGAAAAACAAAAGACTAATCATTCTCTTTTCCCATGAAATCAGAGAGGTTTTTATTGAAAAAAACTAGTAAGCTGCTGTCAAATGAATAATATGAGAATAGTATATTCTAAAACAAGTTGCAGAATGAGCTCCTATTCAAACACGAATGCTGAGCATGAGTGTTGGAATTGCCTTCTGCAACGAGTATTAGACGGTATTTTCTCTATTTCAGTCAGTTTTGTGATATACTCTCGAAATTCAAATGAAAATTCAGATGAGTGACTTTTGTTTTGTATCATGGAGGTTGGTGTGACATACGAAATTTGACAGATCACGGAATTTGAATTGATTTGATTCGAAACTTGATTCGATCGGAAGTCAGTACTGACACCCAGAAAACGAAAAATATAACTGAAAACAATGCTGTGATGAGTTTCATTACAGCACTACTTTTAGTACTGTAATGAACTCATTACGATACTGAAATAGAGAATAGTATATTCTAAAACAAGTTGCAAAATGAGCTCCTATTCCAACACGAATGCGAAGTTCGAAAACGAGCGACGAAGGAGCGAGTTTCTCTATTTCAGTCAAATTTTGTGAAATACTCTCGAAATTCAAATGAAAATTCATATTAGTGACTTTTATATTGTATCTTGGCAGTTGGTGTGACATACGAAATTTGACAGATCACGGAATTTGAATTGATTTGATTCGAAACTTGATTCGATCGGAGGTCAGTACTGACAACCATAAAACGAAAAATATAACTGAAAACAATGCTGTAATGAGATTCATTACAGCACTTCTTTCAGTACTGTAATGAACTCATTATGATACTGAAATAGAGAAATAGTTTTAATGTCCGGATTTGCTCTTATTTCTAGACAGTTTTATAATGACTTCAATCATTTTTCACAACTTATTAAAATGTTTTGATACAATGGCATACTTTCATTTAATTGAAGAATATTGTACACTGAGAGAAGTATTCACTTGATATTATCGATCATGCGTTATAGTTAATAAATCATTTATTGGCCAAATCGACAAATAAATATTTCTTTCAAGGAAATGAAGAATTTATTTAAGTTTTCGCAAATCACCTTCACTCAATATTATATCACATTTATTTATGAATAACATTCAATAATACCGAATAAAACGCATCAGACTGAAATAAATATATTTAGTAATAATTAACAAATTGCATGAATTATGAATGAATGTTAACGTCTGAAAATTATATAGCAAAATTGAAAATTAATGGCTTTGCAGACGGAATTGAATTCTGGAAAAACACCCGAGTAGGATTTGAACCTGCGACCCTCGAAATACTAGTCCAATGCGCTAACTAACTGTGCCATTGGGAAGGTTGAAGTTTCCATCTGATCTTCGGTTGCCGACTCTCCCAGAATTCGATGTTAGTTTGTTAGTTTCAATTCTTCACGAACTATGATGCTCGTGAAGAATTCTTTGGGGAGTTAGGGATGGAAGGGGAACTCATTCGCTATCGGTGGTCATCGATGATTCAATTTTTACCTTTCATCCGATTGCGTCATTCGCGATTTTCGCGATTTATCGGCAGGAGTCGGGTAGTTGAATCTTCCGACCACCGAACAATGTTAACTAGCCAAGATGACTGAAACATGTCAAATGCGGTTTGTTCATTGTTAATAAATCCTATATTTTGAGTAAACATATCGTGGAGTGGGGAGTGGTGGAAGTTTAGAATTCATTTATTACCAAATGAACATATGTTTTCAATTAATATATCTTATATTTGAAGAGAACTGCAGTTTAAATGAAATACATCATACCCAAATATATTAAATATTAACAAATATCGTGTAAATGAATATTTCGTTCTATATGAATGAATTCTTTCAGAGGCAAGATCTGTTAGTTAATAAATAAATTAAAGATTAATAAGTGGATTTGTCTGTTAATGAATAATCTCGAAATAAATACTTTATTGATAAAAACAAATTTATTTCTCTCAGTGTATAGTCGAGCGTATTGAACAATAATTTGACTACTAATAACAATTAACAATTCACGAAAAAAACTAATAATAACGTGGACAAAATTTTCTTTTACAAAAATCCTAATAAATGATGAGAATGGCGCTTCTAAACCTTAATGCACCTACTCTTTGTCTAATTGAATTCCGTATTCTTTGACATCATCCTGGAGTATTTCTAATGGTCTCACACGCTACTATCCTTTAAATCATCGATAATTTCAACGCGAGTGGAATAAACTAGTGTTTTAAGAAAACCCCAAATGGAAAAGTCCAATGGATTCAATTCTGGAGATCGGGCTGGCCAATGTTGGGTGCCTTGTCATCGTATCCAGCGATTTAAATAAACTTCGTCTAAGTAGCGGCGAGCTGAATATTAGAACTTGTACAAACTTTGCGTCGCATAACAGTCATGAAGCTTATGGTCGGATCTTCTTCCGAAGTTTTTCAGTCGTGAAAATATAAATTGAAAAAAAACAGAAACATTTTTCTCAGGGGATTTTCCTTACACGTGGCTCTCGCAATGATTGAGGATGAGGAGTTGAATGCAAAAACAATTACTTTATATCCCCTCAATAATGCTTTCGACAATTTGACCGATGAAGATTCTGGCGAAGAAGAAACCGTCAATATAAACAATTTGCCAGCCTTACAAATGCAAAGGCAAGAAGAAGTTACAGCGAAATTCAATTTTTATGAAGGGTAATTATAAAATACCTTACCCAGTAACTTAACCTAACCTGAATGCGGATCGATGTTTTTTTTTTCAAATTTTTTTTTTATTTTTTACAAATTTTTTTTCTCAACTTTTGGTAGGGAAAATGAACCTAACCTAACCTAACATAATCTAACCTTGTTAAACTTAACTATATAAGACTATATCAGAGACGTATCCGAGGTAAATGGAGTATATTTATGAGATTCATTTATTTTTTTCTCGAACATTACTGCCTCCCCCGAGCTGTAATTGAGACTGTGGTATCAGGAAGTCCTATAGATTCACTGTGCAAAATATTTTTAAAATCGGTGACGGGGCCTATAAAATTTATAATAACCAGAAATGGTACTTTCCATAAATTTCTCATTGCATTTACATGGCAGTACAGAAAGCTTGGCAGATCCACAAACATAATGGGGGTTCAATGGATCAATTATTGTTCAGAAGAACTATCGCCAATGTATTATTGACTCAAAATAAAAGAAAACTAGTGTATCAAAAGGGTCATGAGATAAAAAATCCACATTTAGAACTGAGATATGATGCGCTGGACCATATGGGAGTCCACAGAATAAGCAAACAAGGTGCGCCTAATGTCATCTGAAGACAACAACGAGTGTGATTTGGGTTGTAAACCCAAATCACACTTTTGACATCTTGTCATGACATGTAGTCAAGTATTTCTTGATGTATCATTGAAAGTAAAAATTTCTAATAGATGCTTATTTGCCCCATATCCTATATGTAGGACGGCATCAAAATGACCTTTCTAAAGTAATTTTTTTTCAAAAGTAACATGTATGTGTTTTATTGGATGTTCTGAAGTAGTTCATAATGAAAAAATTTAAAAATCGGCTGAATTTTTTTGGGCATATCTTGGCTAATTTGCACAGGTACATAATGAAAAAACTGGGGTTACTCTTCTTCAAGAAAATAGCAGTATAGGTCCTCATTTAATCTTATTGGGAGGAAATGTGGCCCAATTAAATAATCATCAATAACTCCAAGCCACATATTCAATGAAAATTGATGTTGAAATTAAAATTCAGCAATCTCGTGTGGGTTTTCATTGGCCCAAATGCCACTATTATGGAACTTTCTGATAGATTCCCGAAAAAAGCTTGCCTCATCTATAAACAAAACATGAAATAAGCACTGCGAAGCTTTTGTGATCATTTAATCATTTGAATTATTCATTGAAAAAAAATTTAACGAGCTGGTTGAGGGGCGCCACTTTCAACATTTATGATTTTTGTTATTGAAATTTTGTCCACATTATTATCAACTTTTTTGAAATTTGTTCATTGTTATCAGTAGTACAATTATTGTTCCATTCGTTCTGATTCACCAATGAAAAAAATTTGGAGAAGTTTGTGGGATCTAGATTTCTAATACATAAATTTGTTTTTCTTCAAGAATTCTATTGAAATGAAGCGAAAAACTAAATATCGGAGATTTCTGAATATACCATAGCTAGAGAACCTTGAGGAGGAGATTCAATGAAAAATGACTTTTCAGTAGGAACCAGTGTTTATCATGAAAATAAAAGAATAAAAATACAGTTTTGAAGTATTAAAGTAGCTGAACATGGGATCAACATCCCATACATTTAAACTGCCTTGTTAGATCATAACATATTGTATCATTTAATATTGTTCTTCCCAAATTAGGAATATAACATTATGTAAACGTGAATATTTTAATTCTTTCGTTATTTTTCCTGGCAACCAAACATTTGTAATCTTACCGACTCAAATGCTAGTAGATAACCTCACTTTGACTACAATATCTGATTCTTCAGAACGATTAAGATTATAGCAGATATAATCCATGGTTCAGTTTCAAGGGATATTCTGACAATTTTTTAAAATAAAATGTTTCGATGGATAAATTGCAAAATGTAATGTGGATAAAGAATCATTCGATATTGAGAATAAACTCTACTTAATTAAACTCATGAAACCCTTTCACAAACAATACTATTGAAGCATTTAAAAACATTGAATTAGAAGTTATCAACGTAAAATGTCTGATATTAGTCCTTTTAATACAATTAAACGAGTGGTAAATGCTGCTTAATGGTATCTTGATTTGCACCAATGGATGTGTGCTTGAATGTAACATGCAACTCACCTTTTTCTTTCTTCTCGATAAGATTATTCAAGTCATCGCCATACGACACTGCCGGAATATATGCTGATACCAGTGAATTCTTATATACAAGCACAGCAAATACTTCTCCTGTTCCAATATATGAACTAAAAAACGTCTCTATAGAGCTATAACCCCCAAGAATAGCAACCAAGTTACTATTCGATTTTACATCTTCAACGGTAAGTACACTAAGTATACTAGCAAAATATTGATCTTCATTGAAGTCCTGGCTTGGTAAGTACTTGTGATAGATCTCTATAAAAACATCATTCATGGTGTCGTTACAAGAATGATCATTCATTGAAGGAGCTTCAGCTTTTACGGTTATTATGTCTGGACCATTAAAAATTTGCAGAGCAGAACTAATATTCGGACCTGCACGGCATCCACCAGGTATTGGTGCTATAACATTCGAAGGTATTTAAATATATTATATCAACTTTCAATAGACATTAACTTCCACAGTTACAAATGAGTGACCATGCAAATTTCCTCTTTTGAATATTTGTTGAACATTGTAAAGGAGACAATCATATGAGTATGATTATGTAATAAAGAAAGCATGATATGTTAGAGCGTTCTCCATTCTAATACTTAATAAATATTATTGCCCTATGAAATAATATTTGCATTAACCTTTGTCATCATATACTGTAACAGCTATCAGGACAGAATGGTTTCCGGTTGTATTCTTAAGTAAGAATGAGTCAGAAAAACTTTGCTGGAAAAATTGAAGGATGCCGACATTATATCCCGTAACATTTTTGATCATATCTCCATGATGAATTAAAGAGACGTTAAACCTTTGCGAATGTGCCTGAAGGATATAGAAACCAGTTTGATTAGTAGAATTGCTGGTTACCACGATTTCAACTCCATTTTCGTCAGTTTTTATGTACTTATAAAACTTATGTGTGCTTGTATTGTTTGGATTAAAAGATGATATATCAATAGTACAAGGCGACTGTTCCCCTAAAATGAAATATTCAATAAAACTAGTCATTCTTCAATAAGAAGGCAAACCTTCCGAAACTGAAAATCCAAATAAAAGTAGCCAAATCAAAGGCTTAAAATATTGTTCCATGGCTCCTATTTGAAATGAAATTATAGTATCATTCCATAATTCATTGTCTGGATTCTTATTGTTTACAAATAAAAATAAACACAACCTAGTTGTCAGTCAATATCAACTGTCATCTGTCATAATCTGTTTCTAAATTCCTCCACTGCTATTCCGTTCAATAAGTTAGTAGCGCTGTCGTAGGAATTTCTATGGAGCTGTCAGGTGGTTAGCGCGCCGTTGCGCAATTGTGCCATTTGTCGTGAAAGGAAAAATCTTGAATAATGTAAATTCGAATATTCTTATTCTGTAAACTCATATGAAATAAAAAACATTGCAATTGATTCTTCACGAAATATATTTGATTACCTTCAGGGAAATTCTAGCTTGTGAGAAAAATTACTGAAGGGCTGGAGTGTTTACTTGTGAAGAATTTAGTTGAAATGAAACATCACCAATATTGACTTACATTCTGCACTAGAATAGTGCCAAAAATGTTGGTGATTGAAGTTTTAACAAAAACATGAGTAGCACTCAGGAAATTGCTCAGATGTGGGTATCTCCTAGATGTATGTACTGCATAACCGCAAATGGTTATTTCCGATACTTCGAAAACTATTATGTATCATTGAATAGATTTTGAACGGTTAACATATTATGATGAAGAATTATATTTAATGTATTCCAAGGTCCGCTGGTAATCATACAATATTCTTATTGCTGGAAATGGAAATTACAAGTCTACAATCTGACATCATGGTGCTCACAACTTTCCGCGATTGCTTCGCGATCTGATGGATCAATGAAATACGTAGTACTATGAAAGTGTGTGCGATGTGAGCAAATAGTGAAATGAATAAAAATGTTCATTGTTTTCATAAAATTATAGGGAATAAACATGGGTAAAGATCAAGAACTGCTTGAGGCTGCGAGAAAAGGCAATGTTGCTGTCGTCGAGAAAATCCTAGGACAGAGAGCTAAAAGGAGTGGCCCTCTGGCAAGGTTAGTTCATTTGACAGTTGTCAAATTAGTTTGTTTTTGATGAATTTTGAGGAATTTCTAGAGCGAAATCAAGATCATGCATTGAAAAAAGTCTACTCAGATGAATCTATATTGGTTTTCTTCGAATCTTTTGCACCAATAGATTTTTTAATGGAAAACATGCATTTTCTAAAATTTCCATGTTTTTTGTTCAAGTTGTAGATAATGAATGGAAAATGGGAAGAATTCACTGAAAATATTGAAATTTGAAGTGTTAAGGGCATTATAAATATCATTTGCTTTCTCAAAAGGTTCCATCTTCGTTCATTTTCTCTCAATTTCAAGTGCAATATTCAGTTCTGATTGATTTCAATTCGAAATTCTGAGCTCTGGCATTCATTAACTTCAACATTTTGCTGTGTGATAGCTTGTTGGGATTTTTTGGCAATTTTCTCGATTTTTGAAAACATCTTTTCGAATTATTTCATAATATTTGCATTTCCCCATCGATTGATTTTCTCTTCGTGGCGAAAAGTTTCAGGCTTTTAATTTCTGGAATATACTGGGTGTTCTAAGAGCTCATTTTCAGGTTGAAATGAAAATTTTGTCCACAAGCTTGTGCCCAATGGTGTACAGATTGTTAAAATTTCAATATTTTGATTTCATCCTGTTTTTAAAGATGTTGAGATCATAATGTTTGAACAAAATCTTACGTTTTAAGATCAACGTTATCTAATATGCCGATTGAGAATTTATAGGCAAATTTTTTTCAGGGGTCAAGCCCTCCCCCCATAATTTTTTCTGTGGTATGCCGCTGATGTTTTCTCGAATACGGATTCTCTGAATTTTATACTATAATTTCGCGCATGAGACCGTTAACGGAAAATATTCCAAATCGGTTTTTGTAATCCACCACAAAAAATATTTGAGAGAAAAAATGCTTAATCCCTGAAAAATTTCCTCTCCCGTTTTCTTCCTATGAATGATTACAATCATTCGGAAACTGAAAGATATCGAACCCGTTATTTGTGCTTCTTTGATCTTGATATACTGACGGAGTATATGAAAAAAGATGTTTGCAGACCCATCATTTATGGCCATAAACGTCTTGAGTTTTGATACTGAATTTCGGAACATTATAAGATACAAAAAAATCAAATAAAAATACATATTAACTGAAGTAAGTGCAACCGGCAACTAGGTACCATACAACAGAACATACAAATCTGCGTATCATACTAGAGTACTGGGAAGAACCTCAACACAAAATACTATGACTCTCTATGAGCTTAATTATATTGAAATAATATTAATTAGAAGAAAAAATTGAAAATATTCAATATTTAGGATGATTTCTTGATTCCGTCGAGAGGAGCGCAAATTTTCCAAGGTTCCCAAACTTTAATTCAGAATCAGAAAAAGGCAGGAGGGAAAAATGGACGGATCAAAATTTATTCAAATGAGCCAAAAAATGAGCAAGAAATCAATCAGTACCTAAACTTGTTTCCAGAAAATATTTGTTATGCTTTATTGATGAATCTCCTCCACACCTTGCTGACTGACAAATCACGAAATTAACTGCATTTGTCTTTCGAAATTCCTTCATTTCAAATGCAGAACTTGTCTGCTCTTCGACCGGAAGGCTTTTTCAACCACGTTCAGTTCAAGTGATGATGTTTCTGAACTTTTGATTATCGGAAACCTCTATAGAACTTCCTTCCAAGCCATATCCCATAGTTGAATCTGTATTTTTGGTTTTTCAGAAAGTTACGAAATTTCCCACAATAAATAATTTTTCGTTAATACTTTCGAAATCTTATCGCATAAGGAAATGTGAGGGCTTGTCGTGAATCTGTTTTCATCATTTTCAATTCACAATGTCGTCTGTTTACGACTCTAAGAACAGTAATGAGATGATAATTCAGAAAGATTTCTTGGAAATGATCTGAATTAATTTGGTGTAGCTTCAATTAGTGCCCAAGAGATTAATTTTCAAAATCAATGTTCCAGAAGTTTTAGTCCAGGCGCATAATTTATTTTCATTTGCTCCAGCTTTAATTCTAGCGGATTGAAATTTCGAATGTATGTACCTATCTCACATTTGGTGCTATTATTAAAATCTCGCCAACTTTCCTAAAACTATTTCTCCTTTCACTTTCTTCGACGAAATTTTTCTATGATTCTTGTCGTAATCATCACAGTCAACAAAAACTTTCACCCAGACCGATGATACAAGGAAGAAGCGCGAAGGCAATGAAATCGATAACATAATATTTATCTGCAAATACGTCGAGTTCCAACTCATTAGAACGGTTCTATTCCAAATTGACCTGTTAGGTTTTAAGAGGAAATGAGGAATCGCCTTTATGCGATTTGCGTTACGATATGCACCGAAACATATTGCTAGATTTTGTTTTGTAGCGGCCAATTCGACGAAGTCACGATAGGATTTTCTACGAAAACTTATGCTCTATGTTTTCTGCGATTATATTTTGCTGACCTTTTGTACAGGCAGTCTAGGTTTCGATTTAAAGTTAGGAATTTCGAGAATCAGCGTGGAAAGAAGGTAACTGATGATCTTATTTTTCAAGAAAGTCCATGTTACCTTGCAATTTGTAGGTTTCGAATGTAGGGAATGTCGATAGGTGACGATTTCGGGGTGAGGTGATCTTAAGCGTCCATATACAGGGTGTCCCAGTATACCTATTCCAATGGGTTAGCTCAGCCATTAGAAAATACAAATTTGAAAATTGCATGTTCTTCAATTAGTTCAAAGAACCTTCACTTGAGAAAAACAATAATTGAAAATCACTTCAGGTTTGACTGAAAGAGACTCCGACTTTTTCATTTCAAGTAGCACTCTGTATAATTTTTGCAATTTTTAATTTCTACTCAAAATTACCTGTTAAATGATGTTTCCCACTTTTTAATTCACAATTGATTTGATGGAGGAAACGACAATTGAAATTTCAAATTAAAAGAATTTCAGTGGGCTATGATGTTTTATGTAATTTTGATTTTGGCCTCAATAATAATTGATAACTCATTAACACGATGAGATAGCCTTCAAGATATCCAGATTTCTCCCTTTGAAGGTTTCTATTGATTTCGATGATCTAAAAAAATCGAATTTTCAACTGAGATTCATAATGAAATGGTTTCCTTATTTTTCGATTATTTCGGAAACCGTGCGTAATAAACAGCTGAAAATTGGAGTAAATTATTTTTATTGGGTGTCAAATCGATCCCCGAAGTTCATACCGACAAAGCCGCAGATGTCAGTACAAAGTGTTTTCAAAAGTTGAAAAGGTAATTTTGGGTAGAAATCAGAAATAACAAAAAATATGCAGGGTGCTAATTGAAATGAAAAAGTCCAGAGTCAGAGATTTTCAATTTTTGTTTCACCCAAATGAGGGTTCCTTGAACGAATTGAAAAACATGAAATTTTAATAGTTGAAGCTTCCGAAATGGCCTAATAATCCATTGGAACCGGTACACTGGGACACCCGGTATATAAAGTTACTGGCAGAATGGACGGTCTTCTATTCACTGAATCCGCCCAGCTCGAAAGTCAAACAATGTCATTTTATGAACTCGACACTTCTAGAAAATGCAATCGGGAATTCTAGGTAATATATCAAATTCCTACATGAAATGTCAATATCCAGATCAGAAGGATTCATTTAAGTGAAGTGGAAGAGCTGATTTTGTTAAGCGGCAGTTAAGTTTAACGTTCAATATTGGAGACTGATAGACACGATAATTTCTGAAAATGAAATAATAGTTGGACGAAACCCGTTATAAAAGGACAAGGATATAACAAGGATGAAAGGATAAAAAAATGACGAAAAACAAGTCCTATCGAAAAAAGTTGAATGGCAAAGTTGTAGGTAAAGAAAAGATCTACGAATTTTGTATGACATATTTTTCACATAACCTCAAAATTCATGTGAAAAATTCAAATAATTTAGTTTGAAAAAAAATTAATGAAATTTTATGTCCCAAACACACTGTAATTTTCTTGATTCAAAATATTTTGTTACCTTATTTTGACTCGACAAAATAGCTTTCATAAAAAAAATGGATGGTCTTTTTGTTAGATTAATTGTTTATTTTCTGATGGCATAAAAAAAAAAACATTACCATGGCTAATGTTCTCAGCAAATTCAAAGAATTGCTGCATCTGTGAAACTATATATAACTGTTCAAAATGCGATGTCTGTCGAAAACATGGTTTAAAATGCACATGTTTATGCTCAAATTGTCGTAGTTCTGGAAATTCCTCCAATGTGGAAGAAAAAACCTTCGAGAAAATAATGATGGACGAAATATTTATTGGAAATAATATTGCAGACGAAGACGATGATGGTCCTGAAGATATAACGATTAAAAAATTCCTTTCTCTATTTCAGTATCGTAATAAGTTCATTACAGTACTAAAAGTAGTGCTGTAATGAAACTCATTACATCATTGTTTTCAGTTATATTTTTCGTTTTGAGGTTGTCAGTACTGACCTCCAATCCAATCAATTTTCGAATCAATTCAAATTCCGTGATCTGTCAAATTTCGTAAGTCACACCAACTACCAAGATACAATACAAAAGTCACTAATCTGAATTTTCACTTGAATTTCTCGAGTATTTCACAAAACTTGTCTGAAATAGAGAAAATATCGTCTAATACTCGTTGCAGAAGGAAATTCCAACACACATGCTTCCGAAAACTCGCTCCTTCGTCGCTCGTTTTCGAATTTCGCATTCGTGTTGGAATAGGAGCTTATTCTGCAACTTGTTTTAGAATATACTATTAAAGAAAAAACACAAATCCCTTTCAGGTGCGTGACTCACAAATCTGAAAATAGAAAAAGGCAGCAGCGGAACATGAACGAAAGTGAAAATTGAACCAAATTGAATCGTATTATAAAAAAGACAACAATAGATTTGGCTATAAAAAAAACAATTACTACCTTCATAAACATATTTCAAGAAGATACTCTCGATCTGGGAAATAATGTTCGAAAAGGGTCTCCGAAAATTGCACTGCCTAGGGGCCCCCACATGATTAATCTGGCTCTGCTTGAAAATAAAATGAAGAGTGGGTTGTCAGAAGGGAAATAAAAAATTACTTATCCAATAATTTTTATTCTGATCGAAAACTATACCGTCTCATTCCGATGAATGACCCTGTACCGTTTCTTTAAGCGAAGGAATTGCTCTACTTGTCCATCAAACCTTCAAATTATTTATTATGTTTGTGTTAACTGAGCGAACTGTGACTCATAGATGCAACAATTACCTGGTCAAGCTTTGATGATCACTGGGTTTTTCGAACTCCACAGTTTGTCATGCACGATTTTAGGTCCACCACCGTATTTGGTCACTAGAGCCAAAATTGTACTTGGGGACAACCTGATATATCCATTTTCGAACCTTGAATATTCATTCCACGATAACAAATAATGAACGGGTATTATTCGACTATAATACTTCACTGACTACGGTATAGCTTCAATGATTTATCTTAGTTTGAATAATTTTTAAATTCGTTCATTTATCAGACCTGAATCCTTTTTTTTTTCTTAGAATGGAAGGATTCGTACTTTTGCAACGTACTTAGTTTTTCTCAAGCTAACTTCAATTTTTATTTTTTTATCAGTAATAGTGACATGAGTATTCATGACTATCTCAAAAAAGCCATTGATTTTTCGTCGGAATTGTCATTGGGTATTTATTTCCAAGGCTTGTACACCTTTTTTTCTGGATCGTATCACAAGGTGAATAAAATAATTCTTTTCAAAAAGTCCCTTTACGATTCGATACTAACATACATGGTGCCTTTTTCTGACAAGTGGTAGAACTCATCAAAATAGATCATTTGAACGTAGGTTAATCCTTCGAAATATTCAGTCAAGAAGTTACTATTTGAATAAATCTGCGAACTTTTCCGAATTTGTGAAGAATCACAGAAACTATACAGGGTCTTTCACGAGGAACCTCACCCATATTTATACGGGAAACTACTGAACGTATTTTCATGAAATTCAGCACTTATAAGTATTTCACGATGCTGATGAAATCTAAAATATTTTCAAGGCATGAGCACCTCCGGTTTTTCCGGAAATGACGTCAACTTCCGTTTTTCAAATTAGAACACCATTTTTTCATTGCAGAAATAGATTCCTTAGAAAATTTTAAGTTATTTTGATGTAACATTTTTCAGTTTTGGTTGAAAAATTCTCTCTGAGCGGGAAAATTCGAAAAAAAAATCGAAAATAGAGCTCCGCTGAAACAAGAATAACTTCGAGGTTTTTTGATGGAAAATTTTCATTTTTGGGATTTTTCAAGATGTAAGATTGATGTATCCACTTTAGAAATCGAAATCGCGATTCATGATACAGGGGGTGAAAAAATCGCTTTCAAAGTTAGGGATGACAAAATCGTGAAAAATCAATTTTTTCAAATTAGAACCCCATTTTTTTATGGCAGATATTGAATCTACGTTAAAAAATAATGTGAGTGTATGCATCACACCCTTGCCCTAAAATGGATATTTTCTGAGTTATTCACAAAAAACTGTTTTTCGTCTTGAATTTTCAGCTATTTCTTTTCCCTTCACGCCAAAAAGATGAAATTTTCAGGAGATAGATATTCTGACATATTGACTCAAATAATTGAGCCGCTAGTACAGAACCATAATGACTTATGGTATCAACAAGATGGCGCGCCTCCACACAATTCACTCAATGTGTCAAATATCCTCTACAGGCTATTTGAAGATCGATGGTTGGCGATCAATGGTCCACATCTTTGGCCACCACGTTCTCCCGATTTAACTCCTTTAGACTATTATGTTTGGGGTAGGATAAAAAATATTGTCTACTCAACTCCCCTGACTGATAAAGAGGACTGCATAGAACGAGTCAGAAATGCGTTCAGGTTTGTTTAGATTTCTAGATTCATAGTTTTGAAACTCAATTTGGTTTTTAAACACTTTTGCAGATCTCCCGATGAAATAAGAAGAGCAACGCACGAAGCATTCCTGAGACGTATAAATAAATGTCTAGAAATTAACGGTCAAAACTTTGAGCATCTTCTCTAGTTATATCTGCGAGAGTTTGCCATGGTTCTCCTAATAGTAACTTGACTTCGGTTTCAAGAAGGGGGTGAAAAATCTACAGCATGGTTCAAATAACAGTTGCTGAAAATTTCATCTTTTTGGCGTGAAGGGAAAAGAAATAGCTGAAAATTCAAGACGAAAAACAGTTTTTTGTGAATAACTCAGAAAATATCCATTTTAGGGCAAGGGTGTGATGCATACACTCACATTATTTTTTAACGTAGATTCAATATCTGCCATAAAAAAATGGGGTTCTAATTTGAAAAAATTGATTTTTCACGATTTTGTCATCCCTAACTTTGAAAGCGATTGTTTCACCCCCTGTATCATGAATCGCGATTTCGATTTTTAAAGTGGATACATCAATCTTACATCTTGAAAAATCCCAAAAATGAAAATTTTCCATCAAAAAACCTCGAAGTTATTCTTGTTTCAGCGGAGCTCTATTTTCGATTTTTTTTTCGAATTTTCCCGCTCAGAGAGAATTTTCCAACCAAAACTGAAAAATGTTACATCAAAATAACTTAAAATTTTCTAAGGAATCTATTTCTGCAATGAAAAAAATGGTGTTCTAATTTGAAAAACGGAAGTTGACGTCATTTCCGGAAAAACCGGAGGTGCTCATGCCTTGAAAATATTTTAGATTTCATCAGCATCGTGAAATACTTATAAGTGCTGAATTTCATGAAAATACGTTCAGTAGTTTCCCGTATAAATATGGGTGAGGTTCCTCGTGAAAGACCCTGTATATACACCGTCTCGGATGGATTTCAGTTTTCAGTACAATGACCTCGCAACAGTTGATGGATAGAGATGTATCGTAAATACTTTTGAGTCAGGTTTGCGCTTGGAATTTCTCAAATTTGCAGGTAACTATTATTTCAACTATATCGGAAACTGCATATTATGTTTTTTAAAGGAGGGTTAGTATAATGACTTATTTTGATGAGTTATATTAACTGTCAAACAACCCTTTGTCACCCTTTAGAACTGTACCGATTGAAAAAGAATCATACCTGTTTACATGCGTTTTCTTCTTTTGGGAAAATTCTTTGAATATAGCGAAAAAAATAAGTAAGTTCAGTTGAGAAAGTACGATTCACTTCATTCAATAAGATGATTCTGCCTAATTCCCCAGTAGACCAAGCAAATTAGTCTCTTGCCTAGAAATAATTGGTGGAGTTCTGAAAACTGTTTCAATCAATTATTTAGGCCTCTAATAAGAGTAGTTTGCTGGCCCAATTTCCCAGTGGAGCGTATGTCGTAACGGTCGAAAAATCTCGAAATTTTCGGACTATCTAAGGTTTTTCTCGAATAGCTTCTGAACTAAGCACTTAATCAGAAATATTGTTCTATTCAAACGTGTTCCGCATTAAATTCTGCTTCTTTAGTGTTTTACGATATTAAATTTTGAAGTAGTTTTATAGAAATCATACATCGAAATATGGCAAATTTTTACACTTTTCGAAAAAACACATTTTTTCATTCAAAAAAATATACCTGAAATCTTTGGAACTACGAGCGTTAGAACAAACTGTTAATGGATGAGAGTTGTGGACCATCAAATTGAGATAAATACGTAACCTGCCCTCTACCATCCATAATGTAAAATCGCACACTAGATCATCGTATTGAGGATGCTGATCATTTAATCGTAGCTAGTGCTGTTGAAGTTGCTCAGCAAACCCATGAGTGTGTGGTTATTGTTGAGGAGTACACTGTCCTTGTAATTTTGACTGCTCTAGCTCCTATGTGCCCCAAAATTTTTTACTAAAGCTTGGACATATTTTTCCCTCATGTTTTTAGTGTCTTGATGATCGACAACTGAAATTCCTGAAAACATTGAAAATCAACTAAATCAATTATAATAACAAATTTGGGTCTCATAAACCAATAACTAACAATACACTCATTGATAAGAACAATATATTACATATAACATACGTCCTTAACGAGTGTTATCGAGGTGCTGCTTCAGTTTTAGGCACAGAGGCAAGATTAAATGAGGTTTCGGTTAACAATTTTTCAAACATCTCGTACCACAATACATTTAATTGTCGTCTTTAGGAATTTCATTTTTATTTTACCGTAAGAGATGACGTAGACATTAAAAGCATGAAGGAATAATATGTTGTTTTTCGAAACGTATCAAAACTGTGCAAGGCAGAAAAGACAACATCGTCTTGCTTGCCTTTGTCAGGCCCTAGTAAAAAATAGTTGGTACATATAGAGGCTAGAACAATCAAAATTATAAGAAGCTCAGTGTCCTCCCCAACATTATCCACGCATCTACGAGACTGCTGAGCAAATTCAATAGCACTAGCTAGGATGAAATGATTTGCATCCTCAGCAGGATGAGCTATTGCGCGATTCAACATTGTGGTTTGGGGAAATGGGGTTACGTTTTTATCACAATATGACGGTGTACAACTTCTATCCTATGACATTTCTGTCTGAAGTTCGTAGTTTCATAGGTATTTCAGGTTTTATAGAAAAAAAATGTGTTTTTTTGAAAAGTGTGAAAATTTTCCATATTTGTACGTATGATTTCTTCAAAACTACTCGTCCAAAATATAATGTAGTAATACTTTCTTGAAGCAGATTTAATGCTTAACACTTTTGAATATTATAATGTTGCTCAGTTTAGTAGCTATTCGAGAAAAACCTAAAATAGTCCGAAAATTTCGGGGTTTTTTGAACGTCACGACATACGCTCCACTAGGAAATTGGTGCAAAGCTCAAACTACTCTCATTAGAGGCATAAAAGAATGATCAAACAGTTTCCTGAACTCCACCAATTATTTCCAGGCAAACCATTTTTTGAGGCTAATTTGCTTGGCCTAAAGGAGGAGAAGTGATTGTTGACATTCGAATGATATAATGTTATTCGCGATAGTGTCTGAAGAAAAAAAGGAACTCTTGGTTGTCGGTGTTACGAAGCCTTTCCTCAAAAATGTTTTCATGGGACCTATTTTAATACAGTCATTGATTTTTTGGTTTCGAAATTAAGCAAACTTCTGTCATTTGTACTAATTTTTGACCATTTGGTCAAATATTGTTTTGGTCGGATATTTATCCGAAAAATGCCCGACCCAATTTCCTAGGGAGAATAAGAGTCCGTCCCTGGTTATTGAAATACGAAATATCGAAACGTGATGTTATCCTACCGTGTGCAACATTTCATACATTTCTGTATGGAATTTCCATCGAACTTAGGCGTTCAAGGAAATACATGCTCCAAGTGTACCCATGTTAACTTTTTTTAGAATCTGATCGTGACAAGCCATTTTGTGAACATTATGTAGGATATGTAGTGTAGTTTGAATCCTCGAATCGGCGTTGTTAGTGTTTCATGAACAGTTGGATATTCTGCATCATTTATGAAAATACTTATTCGATAAATTCAGTCCGGCCCTGTTGATCTGTTAAATCAGCTATACAATATTTGTATTTGTTTGCAACTCACAGGCAGACTTGGTTTTGTCTGCTGAGGTTTTTCACTGAACACATGTATCTTACGAAGAATTTTATAGTACTATTTTTGTTTGACTCTTGTTTCTATTGTAATATGTACAAATACAATTCAGGACACCCCAGTTTTGACTTTATATGATAGTGTTTTATCTTGTTCAACTCTTTGTTGACTATTTCAATAATACATACAGAACTATCTGGAATGAAGATTATTTTATTCATTATCTTTCAAATCTAGAATACCTATTACAGTTTTACATGGCATAGTTTTTCAGCTCGAAGAAACTGTGAAAATCTTTTTCGGAAATAACAAATCAAACATAATGAGGTGCTCATTGAATTAACGAGTACTAACTCTCTTGGTTAACACAAACATATCTCGATTTGAAGGTTTGCTGGATAAAGAGAGCAACTTGTTCGCATGAAAAAATCGTATACCTTGAATGTTCTAGACGCGTCAAGTCAAGATATTGAAATAAGGCGAAATTACGAATTGGTTATGTCGAGGAGACGAATAAATGTTTAATTGACGGGAGGCGGTTGGTACAATATACGATTACCTACTTGGTGTTGAATAACGAGACCAGATCACCAGATGCTTTTGTTCTTGTTTAATTGGATTAAGTGGACCGAAAATTCATAATGTAGATTTGTGATCCGAAGTCGGAAAGTTTTATGTTCTACAGGAATTGCAAAAAAGGCATGGCATTTTTGAATTTATAAATTTTAAAAACATCAGAAAGATCATTAAAAAAAAAATGATTCATGCTGAAACGTTGGATGAACCAAAGCTGGGAGATCATAGGAACATTCAAAATAATTATCAGCATTCACAAAAATGTCTGGACTCTCTTCTTGAGTCGTTCTTGGTCCTAGCACGAATATTAGTACTCGAAGATGTACTAAACGTCGATCAATGTTGAAATTTCTAATGATAATAGTACATAATTCATTTCTAAAAGTATCTACAATACAAGAATACTCTAAAAATAGGCCGTTACTATTTAATATAAACATGTCGGATATACCAGAAACGAGAAACAACAAACTTAACTCCATATGCTGCTCGTGTCGTATGAAAACTACAATGAGAAACCAACTGCGAAGAAATATGGGCCCAATATCAGAATACTTCCAGAAATGGAAAAGCCCACATTGTGTAAAACGTCTCCTGGTTGACTTTTTTGGAGTTCCTTCCACACTCTCCCGTTCATGCTTTTTCGGTTCTTCTCTGAACCTTGTCCACGAAAATTTTCAACCGGCGATTCAGTTTGGCAACTGAATTCGACTGCAGATAAAATTCAATGATTTTTGTTCGTTGTTTTATTGTGTACTGTCTTCTCACACAATTCTGAAACAATACAATTTCAAATAAAAAAAATTATGAAGCATTTAAACCATTATATTACGTTCATTTTGCACCACCCTGTACTTGTATTTAATTATTTAACGGAAAAAGTTATCTCACAAACCATATTTTCATGAACGTTCTGTTACACAGATTCAGAGGAATGCCCCTAAAAATTTTTGTTATATCTATCCGTTCTCTCCTCTGGGACTCAAAATCCTGAGAATTTATCCTTAAGCCATCTCCTATATCAGTTTAGTTAGAGAGTTCGTGTTGCAGAAACGTATCACAAAATTTCCATAATAGTTTTGGACCATAATTGGTTCTGATCCTTGAGAAATTTATTTCGATTTTCATGATCGAAATAATGTGCATTCTTTCTTTTATGGAAGAATTCGAATAAATGAAGTCGTAAATGAAATTCCGATGGATTGAAGTTTCCCGAGCATGCCGAAGTAGTTGCCATGGTAACCTGATTAATTTACAAATAAAAGAGATCACCTAGGAAAATGATCTGATAATAAGAAAAGCTGACATAGGTGATGTATTTCCTGTAACTGCAGTCTTAGTTTTGAAAATGAATGATTATTTCCCTATTTCAGTATCGTAATGAGTTCATTACAGTACTAAAAGTAGTGCTGTAATGAAACTCATTACAGCATTCTTTTCAGTTCTATTTTTCGTTTTGTGGTTGTCAGTACTGACCTCCGATCAACTCAATTTTCGGAAGTAATTGCACAAGTGCATCAAAATTACCGATAAGTTTGCATGAGTTCATTTTCATTTTTGGAGAAAGAGCCCGACACCGAAGGTGGAGGGCTCTTTCTACAAAAATGAAAATAACCGAATGCAGTTTTTCAAAGACAACACGCTGGAATGCAAAATTATCAAGTCATTTTGATGCACGAGTGTAATTCGGGGGAATATTTCCCGAAATTGCTATGGATACGACCAGTGCAATTATCGCAGGGATCTTTCGCTCTCTACAATGCAATTATCGCTGTAATTTTCGATAATTGCATTCTATCAACATAAAGTTTTTGACAGGAGGGAAATATTCGAATCAAATCAATTCAAATTCCGCAATCTGTCAAATTTCGTTAGTGACACCATCTGCCAAGATACAATACAAAAGTCACTGATCTGAATTTTAATTTGAATTTCGAGAGTTTTCTACAAATCTTTACTGAAATAGAGAAAATATCTTCTAATACTCGTTGCAGAAGGACTTTCCAACACTCATGCTTTCGAAAACTCGCTCCTTCGTCGCTCGTTTTCGAATTTCGCATTCGTGTTGGAATAGGAGCTCATTCTGCAACTTGTTTTAGAATATACCATTATAAAAAACAGATTCGTTGTTGAACTCTGATTATCTCATAGAATTAAAATTACAAAATTCAGGTTGAAAATTGCCCTAAATTTATTATCTGCAGTCACATTTTCTTTCACCATAATGTATCCTAGAATACTGTTATTATTATGGTCTACCTAAAATACTCAAGGATAATGAGACCCATTGATTCGTACGCTCATGCACAATCTTTGAAACTCTATTTTAATTGGATTTTACCAAATATGATTCAGCACAGCCCAATTTAGTCAATGAAAGATACAATTCAACTTACAGTGAATTGATGACACTCAGAATCCCTCAGAATACTAGGCTGATTTCATTCAATGAAGTGAATTCATTTCTATCCAAAGCCACCACAGAAGATGCAAAGAACTCAACAGCTGTGTAAGTGCATGTTGGTAACTGTTTAGAATGTGGTTGACGAAAATATGGTTCAAAATGCACAAATTTATTGACTAAAAAACCTACGAGGAAGTTAATAATTATTCAGATGAAGTTGTCGATGAAGAATCAATGCAAACTGGAAATAATATTGGACACGAAGAGGGTGATGGTCGGGAAAGTGAAAGTTTGTCGAATCTATCGATCAAGAAATGCTTTCAAAGAAAAAATATTGAATAAGTGAGAATTTCAATAACATTTATAAAAAAAAGAATTTGATAAGTCAACTTTTTCGCAGAGAGCATAAATCCTATTCTTCAAATTTTCGCATGTTTCTTGCATTGTTTATGTTTTATGGATTTGTTTTTTCATCATTATGACATAAAATCTTACGTCTTTGGATCGATTAAAGTATAAATTTGGGCCAGTTTAGAACATGTTTTTCGCATTAATATTTTAAACTATTTCATCCAGTTTCACAGTTGCAGAAAATTCTTTGCATTTTCTGAGAACATTTACTATGATGATGTATACATATTTCTCTATTTCAGTATCGTAATGAGTTCATTACATTACTAAAAGTAGTGCTGTAATGAAACTCATTACAGCATTGTTTTCAGTTATATTTTTCGTTTTCTGATTGTCAGTACTGACCTCCGATCGAATCAAGTTTCGAATCAAAACAATTCGAATTCCGTGATCTGTCAAATTTCGTATGTCACACCAACTGCCAAGATACAATACAAAAGTCACTAATCAGAATTTTCATTTGAATTTCGAGAGTATTTCACAAAAATTCACTGAAATAGAGAAAATACCGTCTAATACTCGTTGCAGAAGGCAATTCCAACACTCATGCTATCGAAAACTCGCTCCTTCGTCGCTCGTTTTCGAACTTCGCATTCGTGTTGGAATAGGAGCTCATTCTGCAACTTGTTTTAGAATATACTATTTCCTTGTACCATCAGAAAGTGATTTCAACGAACAATAAGCTCACCGATTTTTCAAAAAAGCGATACTTTGACGTGAGAATTTTAGGCTGCGTTTTCGATATTAAATCAAATTAAAAGTGTGATAGAAAATTTGTAGATGATTTCCATTCATACAATTTTGCTCATCCCCTTCCACTTCCTGACCTCAGGTCGCCTCGTTTTTTCTTTATTTATTGTTATGTTATCTCTTTTTTCAATGGGTTCCATTCTAATTTTATTTTTGTTGCAAAGGTGTCCACCCAGATTTGTTATACAGGGTGTTTCAAAAAAAGATAACCCCCTCTCTAGGATAGATAGAAAACTCAAAAATATAAAAGGTTTCTTCGGTTACAAATTCAGTAATGAAATTTAATGAGAATCTGTTTTGGAAGCTGATACATCTGATGAATGTGTTCTGATGTCTGTCTCTCATAGAAGGCGCTAGTTACACGGTTCGTGCCAAGTTGTTTTGAACATAACTTTTTTGATATTAGCTTTAAGCTAAATTTTGAGCGATATCAAACATTTTTTCCTGAACAAACCCTTATTATTTTTCAGTTTTCTATCTCTTCTAGAGATGGCGTCGCCTTTTTTGGAACACCCTGTATACAAACTCAATATCTGTATACTACTGGGTTAAGACGAAATGGATTGCTCATCAAAAAAAAGCCAAGTGAAAATTGAATAATTAGAAAACACAGATTTTCATAAAACAGTGAATTTTCGATTGTTTGCTTGAATATGAAGAAGAACATTTTGAATAATCGTATCTTCGGTGCTGAAACAAATCTATTATTAGAACTATCATCTGCCAAAAAATCTTGCAAAAAATCTGCCCTCACCCGAACTTGTCCATTTTTTTTCCTGTCAACAACGAGCAACTTGGAAATTTCTGAAATCAACAATCGGAAATAAATACTCCAGAAAGTATATAAGGCGGCAATTCGATGAGTAATAATCTGTACGAGCCAGTGAATGACTTTCCAAACACAATATGAACTCATCAAGAATAACCCTTTGCGAAAATTATTAGAAAAATATTGCTTGTGTGTAAACCCGCTATTGACGTTCGGCACTCGAGTCTGTGCCAACAGAGGGGAGGATTTTGCCAACGAAGGATAAAAACGGATAAATCCATCAAGCTTTCCAAACTTTGTCTTCGGGCCGGAAGTACTCTTCATCCTAACAACCAACAATCGACCATATTGAAAGAGGCTAAAGCCAATCATTGGAACAATGGCCACTTCTCCGGACGTCTCCCTCGGCTATGAAATGTTTTAATGCTACAGGGTCGCTCCAAAAAGTAAATTGCAATACATTTTGATTGATTTCTATGGACCTTCAATAAAGGAGAAAATCATGTGAAATGAATATTGAATAAATGAATTGTCTTATACGATTTGAGGAATGATGCTCCCCGAGTTTATATACTCAATTCAAGGATAAGAAATACATATAGGAAAGACCGGGGATATTTGACCAACCTGATAGAAACCTATCTAAAAAATAGATCGCCAATGGTTGATATGAGGTGAATAAATGGTAGAAAGTTCAGATCCTCCAGACAGTTCAGCAGAAAAGGCGTACCGCAGGGGAGCATTTTAGGTCCAATTTTATTTTCAGTTTATATAAATGATTTGCCGAATCTACTTGATTTCATCCAAATTTTGTTTGAAATAAATTCATTCGCGGGTGACACCAACGTTTTAATGACTTTCGCCCAGCCTACAAGCAACAATTGATTAGATTAATACAATCCTGAACACTTTTGTCGAGTGGTGCACAGAGAACTGACTATTGCTCAACATAACAAAGACTGAATGTGCATTGGTACAGATTCCACAAACCATCAATGGAGACATTTCAGTATCGGCAGAAACTGAGTTTCTGTATTTGGATGAACATTTGAAATAGAGCAAACATGTGGATTACCTGAGCAGTAATTCTGATACTTGAGAGTATGTGACATGGGATAATTTTGATGTCTGCGAAATCGTGAAATTTCATCTAGCTGAATATAACATAGTTTACATAGTAGACAGACCCATAACAACTAACAATATCTTTAGATTATACACAAATAAAGAAAGATATTGAAGATGAGTTGTTGTTGGTATCGAATGATTCAAAATTCATGATATATTATCAAGTTTACGATATATTCAATATGAATTTCAAGAGCATGTTTCATTTGAGCCAAACATTCATTTCTGAATTTACGTTCTTCATCTTCAACTAGTAAGATGTCGCAAAAAAGTTTATATGTGAAAGAAAGTGATTACAAATGATCCGTTTGTCAGAAAATGTTTAATAACTATGAGAATACAGAATTTGGGAATTTACTTTACGACACTAATGTCGTCTAAATGTCTCGCGTTCTCGACACTCAATCAATCTAACACTAAAGATATAGCTTGGGAAGTCTGTTCAGTTAATGCTCCCATTTCACTGCCCATATTTGGTTAGAAAAATTTCATAGGCGTCAAATGAAGAAATAGCATCCTGGACTTCCATGTTTTTATTTGAACGATTTGAATTTTATGAAGCAGTTTTCGATCTTCTTATAAATTGCGGTGTAGCGATGATCTGTGCATGCTTGCCGAATGGAGAGGTTGGGATTATCAGGATTGGGGCGATTAATCATTTCAAAGTTCTCTCCTTCTTAATAACCTTGGGCGCCCGAGTTTTGGTTTATCTAGTTTTTAACTGGTCTCTTCAAAATTTTTTCCCATTTCCGAATGACAGTTATCCTTTGGGCATCATTTAAGGAACAAAACCTCGAAATTAGACGAAATATTTTCCGCGCTATGGTCGCAGAATTGCTACTTATTTTCGTAAAATTTGAGTAAGCACATCGGGCGATCCACTCCATAGCGACTAAATTCTCAAGAGACAGGCTAACGATTGTTTAATCCCTGGTGCCCATCCGAATCGTTGCGTTTACATAATAAGCTGAATAAATATTAACTTTCTTTTGAGGAGCTTGTATTTCGCATGAAGCAGTATTTACGCCTTCAAGCGTCATTATTTTGTATGTGGTTTTCTTCTGAAAAGTCCTACAAACATCTCGTTTTGAAAAGTTCTTACGATTCCACCAATGAATCTTGCACATCTTTACGTTTCAAATGAATGGATAAATACTCAAATTTATACGTTTTTTGTGATGAACACTTTGCGAAAGCTGATTCCTAAACAGTGAATGATTCGTGCCAATTAATCTAAAAACGCTATTGCGTTTCACGCTAAAGGCAAAATCGAAACCTCGGAAGTTACTACCATATTTTTTCAAAGTTGAAAAAATTTATAACTGGTTTATAATGGATCCGTCGAAACTATTTGGCGCACTTTGTATACTTGAAAAGCTGAATACAGCAGCTAAAGATGTTTGAAATTTCGAATAAAATTTATTAACATACTATTTTGTTCTTCCAGCCTGAGACGAGGACCTGGTGCTAACGTGCAAGACAGCAGTGGATACTCAGCTTTACATCACGCCTCGTTGAACGGCCACAAGTATGTATAGTCTCCTCTTCCTCCTGAACCATCTCAATAGTGTTTTAACTCTCGCAGGGAAATAGTAAGACTGCTTTTGGACCATGACGCTTCCACAAATATCATCGACGTCAAGGGATCTTCTCCTCTCCATCTGGCAGCTTGGTCCGGCAATGTCGATATTGTCAGGATGCTGCTCTCCGGGCCATCCATTTGCAACGTCAATTTGACGGTGAGTTAGACATCTTGAAGTGAAAATCCTTTATCAATAGTGACACTCTTTTCTTGTAGAACAAAGACGATGAAACGGCCTTACATTGCGCTGCACAATACGGTCATACGGCTGTGGTGAGTCTTCTCCTGGAGTACGCGTGTGATCCTGGCATAAGGAATTGCAGGGGAGAAACGGCATTAGATCTCGCCGCACAATACGGCAGGTAAAGTATGAAGAAATTTAGATCGAAGCTGTCGGCTCTTCTTAAGCTGGTTTGATTCGAACTATAGTGCTTCAAACTGATTAGAACTATTCCAGGCAAATATTGGATGATACAACTAGTCTTATGGTCTTCATTATTTTCCAGATTGGACACTGTTGAGCTGTTGGTGAGGACGGATCCTAGCTTGATGCAGTGTTTGAGGAGGGCTGCTCCAGACATTGTTTATCCACATACTCCCTTGCATCTGGCCAGCAGGAATGGTCACAGGTAAAATGAGATGAACGGATTTTTTTATTTGAAAAGTTACACAACGAGAAAAAACATTCGAAATTTAGAGAATTTTAATTGAACATGCATTTGATAGGCCATTGAGAATTTGTTGTTAGGAAAATTGGATGTATATTCCTTATAGCTACTTTCGAGTGCGATGCACTAATTACGGCGATCTCCATATTTTGTAACACCACTGTTGTAATACGAAAAAGGCCTCAGTGACGGTTATCACTATTTTTATCAACAGACACCAATCTTTTCCGCGGAGTCTTCTTTCCTCGTGAACAGAAGAAAGGTACTGAGGCCCAATCTTTAGAATAAGGTGAAGGATTATAATCAATTTCGTAAACTAGAACATAAGATTTACAATATAACTTTGTTTATTCACTCAATTAAAAAGAGGGTTAGAGAAACCATCCCCGTAATAGGTAAAATTAAATGAAAACCCTTAGGTGCAGTAAAGTAATTTCTACAGCACTCCTGCGGATCTCTTCAACTTCTCCTGACAAACAAATTCAATTCGAACAATACCAAAATCATGAAGACCACATTGAAGGAAGATATAAAAAACCACAGTAAACTCCAGAACCTCAAAGGTAAGGTAGCACTCCTGCGGATCTCTTCAACTTCTCCTGACAAAAAAATTCAATTCGAACAATACCACAATCATAAAAACTACATTGGAGGAAGATATAAAAACAACAGTAAACTCCAGAACCTCAAAGGCACAGAATAATATTCGAGAAATGTGGAAATTAATACATGAAACAGGAAAACAGCGAGAATGTCAGGAGGTCTAATACATAACCACTGCTGAGGTACTGAATGGATATTTCATATCTGTAGGTGAAGATATACACAGGGAGGTGCTACCATATGCGAACGATTCGAGTATTCTGTTGAAGAATTTCAGGATAAATACTAGGAATATGAACTCAATGTAACTGAAGGCGACAGAGGAAGAAATAATAATAATAATAATAAAGGCCTTTATTTCTGGATGTAATATGTATTACGGTTGAGAAAGAAACATAAATTTTGAACAAAGAAACAGGCGGGATTCAGTGCACATCCAGTACAACTGTTCAATCCAACAACCTGAAACAATGAAATCATGAAACTTATAACAAAGAAGCTGAAAAACAAACACACGAGGGACTTCTACGGTATGTCGGCACCGCTCTTCAAGCAAATTGTTCTCCACATAAGTCAACCATTGTGTAACATAAATAATGATTGCTATGTTGCCACTAGAACTCGAGATCGCTGTGATGAAACAATATAAAAAGGAGATCCAATTGAGGAACTTTCGAATTATGGGCTGATTTTTGTCCTACCAACGTTCTCGGTTGATTAGATTTCTTGAGAGCAATAACTTCATCCATGAATATCATGCACGGCTTTAGCAAAAATAAAGTCAACTGTTCCAGTTAATGGACACCATAACCGAGGCTTACAATAATCATGAGGAAGTGTAGTTGGCCTGCATCGATCTGAGCAAGGCTTTTGACATTGTTTGTCATAGAATTATCATGAAATCCTCTGAACGCTTTCCCTACTGATGCAACGGTTGACGTCATAAAACTTTTGTTCCTCAAACTATATATAATCTTCGAAATACAAGAGGAGACGAAAATCCTCATTTGCATCGTTCAAACATTTTTTCCGAATAACCTCAAACCTTTCGTCAGGACCGGTCTTTCTCCAAGGTCATGGACCCCAATGCGAATGTTCGCACACGCCGAGGTACCTCGACCGAACCACCCTCTTTTTGCACTAGTCTTCCTTCCTTATTGTCGAGCCCTCGTTCACATCCTCCCGCGGTATTCCATCAGTTCCATCTACAGAAATGAGCAATTTGGTCCTCGATACGCCAGATTGCGATCGCCGTTGTACCGTGAAAGCCCGGGTGCATTCCACCGTGAACGATGCACAGAATCGACGCATCGATATGTTAACAGAGGTGGATGCGGTGCAAACAAGCAGTCGCATAGTGACGCCCTCTGGTCCTCACCTGTATGAATAAATGCAAGTAGACGGGCGACTGCCATATTCGGAGAGGTGTTCCCTGGCGCGGATAATCGGTGAAACAAGTGAGCAATGCTCGGCGATGATGCCTTTATTGGCGTAGGAACCGCTCGAATGTAATTCAGTCCTCGATAACGATGGCAATAGTTACGGGGAAACCGTCGAATCAAAATCCTTGTTCGGCTTTGTCCAGATATCCAGATTGCCATCGATGATCTCCAGTTCACTTATTCGGAAGGGATCCGTCAGTTTTGTGTGTCGGGACACGAGCTTGACTTGAGATAGAAACAGTAACTTTTTCCTGTTTTCATTCAATAACCTCTGCACCTTGTTACTTTATTTTACTTTTGATTTTATTTTTTTCATTGACACAAAAGGGACGAACCTTATATTCATTATCCAATACATATATAAAAAATGTCGAAAATTACTCATGAACACGGATACTTGATAAAATCCACAACTGTTTAATTTGAAACAACAAAAATCAATAAAATAAACCGAATCTCTGAAGCAGGATCGTAAAGTACATCGAATCTCTGAAGCAGGATCGTAAAGTACATCGCTTTTGGTGCCTGGGATATTCCTTACGCATTATATTGCTGCCCTTTCTGATTTCAATGATTTTATATAATTTTGAGACCTTGAATATTCGTTACTAGTCATGGCAAAGAAACAAAGTTACCGAAACGTCGGAGAAGTTATAAATACTTCTAATTGATCATTGATCTGATGATGGACGCTGCAGACTCAATTCATTAAGATGTGGCTAGGGGATAGTTAATTAATAGTTAATAGTTAAAAAGGGGTTACAGTTCACTGCGACCTGATGGTCTATTGTGTCCCTGACAAAGCTTCACATCTCGCCTTCCAGTCCCAGAGATCTTATGAAATCCAATATCTCGGAAGGCTTCAGTGAGGCTAATTCCTCACTCCTACAGGTCTGTTGACCAAAGCATTGTTTTCTTTGGCTTACAATGCCAAAGCATTCTGTGACTAGGTTAATAGGAGTTTCTTCCTCCTCCCCACAGAATCTACACTCGTCAGTGTCCGATACGCCCATTCTCAACAAGTTCTTCCTGAGGCGATAATGCCCTGTAAGAAAACCAGTGGGGAGGTGTAGTTGGTTCTTACTGAGATCCAAATATTTTTTGGATCTTGCAGTTTCAAAATTCCGAAGGAACTTTTTGGAGTGATCCAACCCTGGAAGATTCTGCCAGAGTGTTTCTCTTTCAGTTTTCTCTTTCTCCAGAAACTCCTTCTTATATGTACATTTTGCTATACCACAGAAAGATTCTGGGCCACTGAGTGGTTTCCCAGCACCCTCTCTGGCAAGTTTATTGGCCTCTTCGTTACCTGTGATTTCCGAATGACCAGGAACCCAGATTAAGGAGACTTTATTTTTCTTGCCTACCTCATTGAGTTTGATCTGGCATTCCCATGTCGACTTTGAGTCGATGACATAGGAGTTCAGTGCTTTAATAGCAGCTTGACTATCTGAGTGAATAGCTATGTCGCAATTCTGATAGTTTCTCTCTAGATTAAAATCTAGACATCTTTCGATTGCTAATATTTCTGCTTGCAGAACACTCACACAGGAGCCTTACGATAGTGCACACTTGGATTTGGCCCCTTGAACCCCAACGCCAGCTCCCGTGTTGGTTTTAGAACCATCTGTATACCATTTAACAGTATTTTCTTTGAAATTTTGGTCGGTGTATTCCCGCTCCCATTCCTGTTTTTTGCATAGCATCGTACTGAAGTTTTTCTCAGTACTTACTTTCTTGACCATTATATCACTAGGGAGGTTCGCAGATGAGATGTAGTTACTCAGAGAGCTCCAGACTCTCTGACACCTAATTCTCTCATTACCTGCGCCTTCTCTAGATATTCTGAGAATGGCCTCATGGGCCATCCTGTCAATCACCAGATGTAGGGGTGTGAGATCTGATATAATCTCAAGTGCTCTGGTTGGGCACGTTCTCATGGTCCCCGTGATGTACACACAGGCAAGCCGCTGTGCTACGGCTAGGAGATATAGAGAGGTAATGAATAGATAGCTCGAAGGTGAATGTGAGGTGTACTGAAAAAATTTTTGCATGAAAAACATAGTAAAAATGATGTGATATATGAACAAAAAACATGTCTCACATTTACGAGACACAAAAACAAAACAAACCTGGGTAAGAATCATTCTGGAACTACCAGTTCTTGCTTCAATCCGGAACTCTTGGAACCAACGCGTTATCGGTGTGAGTCGATCTGCGCTTCAGCACTTTTTAGAAATCTATTCAAGCCACAGTCTTGAGCATAGTTCGGAGCATAGTGGTTCGGAAGTCGATCCTCAAACAAAGCTATTGTCATTATATGCGTTGTCCTGATGGAACACAGTTCCTCTCCCATTGGCCATAGCTGGCTCCTTCTGGGCGATTGCTTCCTTCAGTTCCAAGTTAGCAGTTATGTCGAAGCAGCTCATAGTAGATAATTACCTGACTGCCAATCCCTCCAAACACATAGCACAACCTTGCCGGCCGTCAATCCCAGCTTGACCGCTGTTTGTGATGGCTAACCTCGTCTCAACCACCACTGTTTTCAATTGACGTTATTGTGATCCACTTCTCATCATCAGTCATCAACCGTTTCAAAAACTGGTCAACTTTGTTGCGATACGCTGATGGAAATTCGCCCCATGAAGTTTTTTGCGTTAACTTGTTTGGTAGGCATATATCGAGCTTCTTCTTGAGACCAGCCCTAAGCAAATCGTCACGAAGGTTTTTTTGTACAATCGTTAGATCTTGGGAAATTGCAACAGTGTCAACATGATGGTCGAACTCGACTATATCCATGATTTTATCGATATTTCCGACTATTGGCGGTCCAGTGCGTGGTGCATCTTCGACATTGAAATTATCATCTAATATTCGTTGCAGAAGGCAATTAGAACAATCAGGCGTTCGTGTTGGAATAGAAACCCATTCTGCAACTTGATTATTACTATTTTATTTTCTCTGCTTCTCCCAATTTTCATATGAATTAATGGAATGTTTCTATGAATGTCGTTCAGTTAGTTTTGCACTGAAAAAAGTGAGAATCCGAGCAAGTTAAGATGATAACGTGCTGACGAAAATGGGATCTTATTGCGATGCAACTTCAGTCTTCTTTCCCACAATCTTCTTTTTCAAGAAGGCGTATCGCCTGTTCAGTAGATGTCAAATGCCTCGCAATCGTTTTGGTGGGCTTCCGATTGGTCTTCTTAGGTTTTTGTCGTTGGTGATCTTCGTCGCTCTGGCTTATTTTGTCCACATGATGGTTCTATTCCCTAGGCTTTCTCCTTATCCATCGTTCCCGGCATGGCACATGGTCTGCTTGACACCCCTCTCTAATGACTGAATTTCTGTGCTTATCAGCCAGTGTGTGTCCCGTTATTGTTTTCGGGGTTTTCATTTCAATTTTTCGTAGTACTATTCGTCGTATGTCTTACATAATGTTTTGTACGAGGGCGGAGTGAAAAGTTTCCGGCCTGACCAAGATATGCCTTCACTAGGTCTACTTTTGGAGCGGTCTCCTAAAGTACCATTCCTACCCAGCTAGTCGTAAAATTTCAGCATAATCTCTACGTTAGCTTGCGTTTGAGAGGACCTCATTTGGCGAAGAAAAAAATTTATTTCATCACGATAACGCAACAGCGTCGATTATTGACAAATTCAAAATCCACAAATTGAAAATTGAATTGATGCTGCGTTCCGCCTACTCTTCAGACTTACCTTAGCAATTACTACCTGTTTCTTATTCTCTTAACGAGTCTACGTTTAAAACTGTTATAACCCAATGAGAAGAATAAACAAAAAACATATTTGAAAACATTGTTTTTCTTGGTCAGGCCGGAAAATTTTCTCCCCACCCTCGTATATTCTCGACTTGCACGTAGTACTCAAGTGTTTGTTCTTCCAAATCATCTCCCAAGAACCCTACTCTTGTAATTTTACACCTGAGATATTCAAATGACATAACTTGGTCAATAATGATGTGTCCTATTGCTATCTTGCATCTCGCGGCTCTTTTGCTATTATCAAACTTCTGGTTTTTTTATGCAAATGAGCGTGAAATATCCGATGCCTTTGTGATGAAGGCTTGTGGTATTGTTTGTAGTTCGTCTTCTGATTCTGCAAATGCGTACTGCGTCGTCGGCGGAGCATAGTATACTTATTTGATGTTCTGACATTCCAGTGCTTTCCACGGCCTTTATTATTTCTTCGATGATTAAATCGAATGCCATTAGCGAATGCCATAGATTTACCAAACAGTGTTGTTAGATACCGTTATGCCAAGGGTGAGATAGAGCTAGTGGAGGCAAGAAGCTACGATACAAGTAAAGTACCGAAAGAAAGAGAGCGTGCTACAATTTAATTTTCTTTCCCTACGTCAAACTTCAACTGAATTGTGTTTTGGTTTTGTTTTGAATAGAATTGACTGTTCGCTTCTTGCCTCCTGTAGCTTTATGTTTACCTTGGCAGAACATCTCTTTTTCTTTCACCGCTTCCATTGTAAGTTATCAATTCTATGGCAATTGCCCATTTTTGTTTGTAGACGTTGTGTCAAATTGAAGTTGGTACGTATTTGTGTTGTTGTTCTTAGGCGATTTCGATTGACTTTGGTTCTTGGTTGGTTCATTGATTGGTCCGTCAGTTTTGGACCAACCGCATTCGAATGACAACCGGTGACGTCTCAAATCAGCTGTTTCTCCGAAATTTGAACCGAATTCGAAAGCGTAGTTTGTTTGACGTTGTCATTTATGAACCGAGCGGTCAACCGTTAACCAACCACAAGAGCCATTCGAAATCGACTCTTGTGTTTAGGTCCTTGATTAGTTTTAAGTTATCTACAATCTTCAAACCAGTATTGCCCTCACGTTTCCTCAAGATATCTGTATCCTTAGCTATTTGCAGTCTTATATTATGAACAGATCCTTTAAGTGATCTTCGGATATTTGTTTATTGTCCTTGTGTCTCCTTTTTCGATTTGTAAATGTCGATATATCGCTCTCTATCCAAACTACATGTTCTGCCAAATACATTGATATTCTGGCTCTTCTCCTGGATTATGTTATTTATATTCTACTACGTCTGAAACGTCAAGATGGACCACTGACAGAATTTACTAAGTTTGGCGCATCTGACGTGTTTCCCTCTAATCGAGCTATCGCCAGGAGAAAAGTGCCCGAACCCCATACATCACCTGAGCTACATCCGAGCGGGCCGACGGGAGAATCCGACGCATTATAATGGGAACATACCGGATGAGCTGCAATATGCGAACATGTGACCATCGGCACGGTATGTGTATTACAATCTGCCTCTTGCACGCTCGGCCTGACACGCATATTGCGTGGCTAATGCTTCGCGGCCACAATTTCGGGAACAATGGCTGTGTAATCCGCGGTATGGCGCGGTGGCTGATACGCGTGACGGGAACCTGGAAGACGCAGAAATATCGGGGATTTATGGGATTAGGCGATGGGACGGATGGGAAATGCGTGGGACGGCATCGATCGCCCGAACGGACCATGTGTGACGTTTTGCCGCCAGGACGCTTAGGCACCCGGCGTTTGTCCGCCATCGAACGTTGGATGTGACAATGAAGAGGAAATGGGTCGAATCGGGAGCAAATATTACTTCAGAGCAAATTCAACGCGAAGGACTCAGTGTTTGCTCTGTTTGTTCAATAATACTCAGAGCTTTCAAAACAAGTTGGGGAACGAGGCTTATCTATTGCGAATATACAAAAAATTTCTTTACTGAAGCCCCAAGAATCATCAGGAACGCTGAACCACCAAAAAGCAATATAAATTATCAAGCCATGAAGAGACTCAGTGAGGACACATCCATTGAGATCCTTCCAGTTGCCAAAGAAACGAGACGGTAGTGATGGATTCATCTGACTACGGTTTCTAAATGATGGAGTTGTTAGAACCCTCAAACTACACTAAACTTAAAAGAGATCCTACCTCATCCAGGCTCAAACAAACAAATGCTCTTATAATTTAAGTTTCAAGTGCAACTTAAGGCTGAATCCGGATAACCCTGACAATCACTCTATCCGTCTTAGACATTTTGTAATTATGCGTTTGGAAAATTGTAGGATAATTAGTGATGTTTTGTTTATGTACAAACTTTTTAATGGCATCTTGCAGGATATATCTCTCAATGCTCCGTCTTGACGTCTTAGACAACATGAAATATTCTGTTTACCATCAGAAACACAAATTGTGCTAAGAACTCACCTTTATGTAGAATGATTCGTCACTGCAATGTATATAAAGACAACATTGATATATTTTTCCAGACTAGAGGTGCAATTAGAAATCAGTTGAGGAGAATTTTTCAGAACTTGCTTGTTTTCTTTTGTCTCATGGTGGCGCCTATGGCTGTATTTCATTTTTGTTTTCATCGTATTTTATAAAATTTATATTGTAGTTATTCCATCTTATATATAATGTGTAACACTTTTTCTTTCATTCTGTGAATACTGTATTTGGGTGTTCAATCACCTGTTTGTATTCCTTTTGATATAAATAAATAAATAAATGAAAGTTTCCGAAAATTCACAAGGATAATGTCCCATTGAGACCGATTGTTAGTACCGTCGACTCACCAACATACGACTTACCCAAAGTTTTAACGACTATGTTGAGACCTCATGTGGGAAATACGGAAACTTTCGTCAAGGACTCTACTCAGTTTGTAGAAAAGCTGCAGAACATCTAGTTGGGACCAAAAGACCTACTCGTTAGTTTTGATGTTGTGTCTCTGTTCACATTAGTTCACATTACTCCCCATCAGAGAATTGGGAAATGGGAAATATCAAATGACATAGCACAGCTCTTTCAAGTTTGCCTAAAATCCTGGGATTTTCAATGGAAAGGCGAGTTTCATGAGCATGAGCCATGGGAGACTGAAAGTGCTGTCGAAGCGGCATCAAGAATCCACATGGCTACATTATGTGCATGGTCATTTGGAGTCACCGAGATGAAGAATCGGAAGTTGACTTATCTTAACACTAGGCACCCAAATATTCAATTCACTATGGAACTTCAAAAGGATGGTGTTCTACCCTATCTAGACGTCTCAGTAACTAGAAAGCCTAATGGCAAACTAGAACACAAGGTTTATAGAAAATCAACCCACACTGACTACATAAGGAGTCTAATCATCACCCTGAACAGAAACGAGACATATCAAAACATTCGTGGAGAGAGTCCGACATTAATGCGAGCCGGAATTTCTGGGGGATGAACTTGAACATCTGCAGCATGCATTCATTGTCACTAGATTTTATGCCAAAGAAATTCAGAGGGCAACCAATAAGAGCAAAAATTTCCACACGTGATGATAAGACATCACAAATCACACCTAACGTCTTAAGAGCCACCTTACCATACATCCCCAAGGTCACAGATAGAATTGGTAGAATACCCATTTTCTCAAGCCGGTATTTACAGAATACCTTGTGACTGCGGCAAAGTCTATATTGGCACAACAAAGCGAAGTATCAATACGCGAATCAAGAAGCACCAAGGATGCTGTAGACTCAATCAGACAGAAAAATCCACATCAGCGAAACATGCTCTAACAGATGGACACAATATCATTTTCTCAAAGGCAGAGATTATTTCGTATATCAGATGTTACTATCTCATGGAAGCCATTGAGATTTATAAACATAAAGATGACATAAACAGTAAAGAGAAAACCTCCTTGTTACACAGCGCATGGTTGCCGTTCTTTAAAAAAAAAAGATCAAGGCGATATGAAGTGGGAGCGTTGGGCCAATCAACATCGCACACTTAAGTTCATTACCTCCTCTCGCCATCAACCGAGGTGTAGATAACATCTCCGGATCGTACTCGGCATCACTGTTAGAAGATTAGCGGTCGAGTTACAATTTCAGACTAAGAATCCTCTGAAGACGCTCACCGCAGATGTAGGCGAAACGTTAGGTGAAATAATTCCTAATAGACCATGACCAATAAGCTCGAACGACTCCCTCAATGTCAGTATACCCGGACGTGAAAGCCTTAAATTATTCATATTTGTTATTAAAGAACATATTTATAATCTTGAATCTGTCGAAAGAGGATAATAATCTGCAAGCAACCCAGTCAGGACAACAAAAATTAACGAAACTGAAACTGCGCAATATATCATTCAGCTCTTTGGTAGGAAGTGATTTTCACACGGAGAGACAGCTGCTCGATGAGGACTATAGGTCCCTTTTTAGTAGAGTCGTAGAACTTTTAGCATTATTATACTGCAAGTTATGTGGAGTATCTGAGCTCTCTATTCTTCAAATCATCTTCTCCTATTATTTTGTGGAGAGCAGACACTGGCTGTCTGCATGGTACACCGATAGATCCATGCTGACATGGATGTGACGTAGTACCATGATCTATGTAGTCTGAGTTCCCAGAAAGCTAATCGAGCCACAACGACTCCAATTCAAAAACTGAGGTTTCCAAGAATGCATTTATTAGATTCTCCAAATAGATCTAACATTGATTGATTTTATTGATGGGTTATAAACAGTACTAATAAACAAAGAAAAACAGTAGTGCAGTATTGGGACCACTCCTTTTTTTATTGTTCATTAATGACTTACCACAGCATATTGTCATAAAAAATAAATTGTTAATCATCTTCGCGGACGATACGTCAGTGGCAATTACAGCGCAAACTCGGGACGAATTGTTTGATTCTTGTTCCTCAATGTTGAACGCCTTCAGTGTCTGGTGTCAAGCGAACTCACTTATTCTGAATTTGGGTAGGACCGATTGTATATTTTTTGGTCTGAGGTATGACGAAAATAGACTCCTTACAGTTAGACATAGGAACATCACAGTGGTTTCAAAAGATGTAGTTAAATTCCTAGGAATTAGTATAATTAGGGGACTCAAATGGGATGTACATATTGATAACTTGTGTAAACGCTTGAATAGAGCCTACTTTGCATTTTATAAATTACGGAACTCCTTACCCCGATCATCATATCTGAATGTGTATTATAGCCTAGTATATTCCCATATGCAGTATAATATATTGCTTTGGGGAGCATGTTCTTACTCCAATCGGGTTCTGATTATACAAAAAAGAATACTGAGAATGATGTTCAGAATTTCTACTCGGCAGAGTTGTAGAGCATGCTTTGTCAACAACAGGCTCCTGACAATGCCGTGTATTTACATTTTAAAATGTTTACTTTATGTTAGGGAGAATTTGGAATCATTTCAGGAACTCTCTGTCTATCATTATTATGAAACAAATAGCACTGGTGTACTTTCCTTTCCTAAACATAGATTGAGTAGATTTGAACTGTCCCCCTCTTATCAGGGTATTATATTATATAATCATCTACCTGCGGAAATTAAATCGTTGAGACTACGCGAGTTTAAGAAAAAAGTGAAGGGTATCCTTCTCTCTAAGGCTTATTACAGTGTCAGAGAGTACACCAGTGATCCACACATTTATGTTGAAAATTGAAATTGATTTGCTTCTGACTTGTCCAATTCATCTTGTATGACAGAAAGGATCAATAAAGCATTATTATTATTATAAATCACCTATAAAGATCTTATCAAAAGGCAGGATTAAATCTCCGACTGCGGCACAAAGAGATCTTGCCCTCATATCTAACCGAGAAAAAACATAGACTCGAGTTATCAAATGAAAGCCCATACTCAAAAATAGAATACTTCTATTATAATGTCCTGAAACGATTCAGAACAAAACATATATTTTTTTTTTTGAAGATCGAATCCATGAACACTACAAGAAATATTTGTTATCAGATTCTTCTTGAATATATTGCTTGTAGGTATTTCATTCAAAATTTAACTTTACTTGTGTATTACATTTGAAAGACCTTATACCAATATTCGACCAGAATTTTTCGCACTACTTTAATCTGGTAATCTTTTTGTCTTTAATGAAGCAGAGAACTGGATATTAATTTAGAACGGAATTGAATTTTTCCCAAGCATTCGAATTTTTAGTCTGTCGGGCGAAAAGCAGAAGAAAATGGTAACGAAGTAGTAATAATACTGTTTGACGAGTTCATTTCCTCATGAATTTTTCGTTCATGTACACAGATCGGGAAACGTACCTAACCATAGTTTCTTGTTCTTCCAGGGCTGTAGTGGAGGTTTTGCTGAGAGCTGGTTTCAGCGTGAACATGAGAACTAAAGCTGGAACCCCCCTACACGAGGCCGCGTTGTGCGGTAAAGTGGAAGTGGCGAAGACCCTTCTAGAACATGGAGTGAATACATCAATAAGAGACGCAACAAATTATACTGTGATGGACCTGTTGAGTCAGTTCAACACAGCCCCAGCGTCGCAGGAAATCATTGGTATTTTAAAGAGTAAGTGAAAATTGTGTGGTGCTTCTTTAAGGTTAAATGTAGGCGATAATGAAATGATGGCGAATCACAACGTTAAGATAACGTCATTCCTCAAAGCATTATTGATCGGGAATGATCTCCACATCTAAGTAATAGAAATTTACAAATAAATTCTCGTTCGTTCAAAATAATTGATTTAAGTGATAGAGTTGTTTGAGTGTTTTTGAGGTGGCGCTTGGAAAACAAACTCTCGGTCAATAGTGGCCAAGTAGGGATGAAGGGTTGCGTGCCACTTCAAAATGCTGTGATAATGGACAACATGTGAGCTGGTCAGAGGAAAAGTGGTATAAGTTACAAATGCCGAATTTTTGAGTTACACCGATATTTGGCTACATAAGGTTGCATATCATTCTTCTAACAAGTGGTATAAGTTAAATCATCGTTTTGACCGAATATGTAACAATCTTTTCCATACCTATCAATGCGATTTTCAAACAATTGCAACGTCAAACCTTAATTTCCCAACTTTCACTCAATTACCACTTTTCCTCTGAGCCACTCATAAAATAAGCATTAATTCGACTTTCAAGTCATTAAATTATTATACTAAGTGGAAAATATTTCAAATGAGACTAGAAAATATGAAAAAGGGATTCAGTTCAACTAAAATATCTGAAAGGTATAGATCATCACAAGCAATTTTGAAACTCAGAATTGATGAAAAATAAAAGATAGAAAATGTATGCGCCTCACATATATCCCAATAGGAATGTTTAATTTTTTCATTAAGCGTCCGAAAAATTTTGGGCCCATTCAATGATATTTGTGCTTTTGCAATGATGCTACTTTAATCTTGAATTTATTTCCTTCATTTGGATTGAACATTTCACAGTTATATTTACTTTCGGGGCACCAACATAGTAATACCTATTTGCTTTCTCAACATGCAAAAAAGTATATGAAATTAAATCATGAAAAACTGAGAATTGGAAAAAAATTATGTCAGAAATTTCTGGGATTAAAAGATACATTTTTTATCGGTTGAAAAATTACAGGCCATGAAAATATTTTATTGTCAAACATATCTCGCGAATGATTCTATCGAATGAAATGATTTTGGGCATATAGGCTTTCATTGACGTGGGGAATCTTCTAGGAACACAAACTTCCACTTACCATATTTTTTTTTATTTTTACGATTACTTACCAATACAGGGTATCCCAAATTGCTTGATTTTGACTGTTTTAGGTACTACTGGACTAGATAGGTAAAAACTTCGTAGGATGTCCTGGGCTCAATTTTTGTGAAAACACCATTAGTGAAAACCGTTTCACGATATCTTCAATTTGTTTTTTTTTATTTCGATTTCGAAAATGTGTCATAACTTTTTCATTTACGAAAATATCTGAAAACGATTAAAATTTTCTAGAAGCGTTTTTTCCCGGAAATGAGAAACTATTAAATTTTTTTTCTCGTGGAAAAAATCACTTTTTTTATATTGAGTATGAACGCACTTTTTTTCATTTTATTTCATAAAAAAAAATTTAGAGTTAAAAAAATTTAAAATAATGTCTTATTCCGAGTGAAAAAGTGCTTGTTGAAAGTTTTTATCTTTTTCAGATATTTTCGAAAATGAAAAAGTTATGGCACATCTTCTGAATCGAAAAAATTTTAAAATGTTGTTATATCTTCAAAACAAATGAAGATATCGTGAAACAGTTTTCACTATTGGAGTTTTCACGAAAATCGAGCCCAGGACTCCTTTCAACGTTTTTACCTATCTAGTCTAGAAGTACCAGAAACAGCCAAAATCAAGCAATTTGGGATACCCCGTACAGTCTATAAATATAACAGAAACTCTACGAAGCCAACTCCTAAAAGTAATGCTTTTCTCTTTTTGAATATCGTAATGAGTTCATTACAGTTTTAAAAGTAATACTGTAATGAACTCATTACAGATTACAGCATTGATTTTAGTCATATTTCTCGTTTTGTGGTTCTACTTACCTCTGGTCCTATCAATTTTCACATCAAATCAATTCAAATTCCGTAATCTGTAAAATTTCGTTAGTCACACATCTGCCGAGATATAATATAAAAGTCCCTAGGATGTATAATCTGATTTTTTTATTGAATTTCGGGAGTATTTCACAAAACTTGACTTAAACAGAGAAAAAGCCGTCTGATACTCGTGGCAGAAGGCAATTCCAACACTCAAGCGTTCAAGGGCTCGCTCCTTCGTCGCTCGATTTCGAATTTCGCATTCGGGATATAATAGGCGCCCATTCTGCAATTTGTTTCAGAATAAACTATTTCATGTATATTTGACTATTTTGGAAAAATATTCCCGTGCAATGTGCATTTTTGTAGTTATTCATCTTTAAAAAATTCTTAACAGTTAAATAAAAAAAATTGGCTGAATGCAATCTTCAGAAGATTCATTGAATTCAATTCCTGCTATATTTATATTTTCGAAGGTTCAAGCGGAAGATCGAATACTATGAAAATTTTAAATGTCTATATAATATTTTTTCCAGGTTGAATCGAACGAAATGGTATACGAGAAAGTGTTTTTTTTTACTTAAAAAATCTAATGTTAAAATATATGTACAAATCATGGACTCACCCTGTTTGATTGAGTTAGAAAACATCAACTATCGTTTGAAATAGATTTTTGAAACCCATTGGTATCGCAGTAATTATTTATGATTTTATGGTTTCATGATGTGAAAGTCTCTTCCGAGGTAACATATGATTTTCCTTCTTACCTAGGGCACAGAAGAGGTCTTCCATTAGTTGATAGCGACGGTGAGTCCAACCACCCTTTTCCCGCAGTTCCACACCCGGATTCTGACCTTGGAAGTCCCTACGAGAACGTACGACCTTCCTCGAAGAACTCCAGGTCAGGCACCACGGATCCTTCACCTGGGACGTCGCCCCTCAGGTGGGACAGTTACCACAAGCACGCGCGACCTCCTGAAGGCTTCGAAGACAGAAGGACGTCAGGAGTGTCCATGTGAGTTGGAGCATTGAAGCTTGGTTCCGTGAATTAGGCTGTTTTCAGTTCGTTTTTTCTATCTGCTTCAATCTTTCGTTGAAGGAGTTTTTTTTCTTTCTGATAAAGACTGAAAAGTGATATCGGTAGAAGAATGGTAGGCGGAAAACTTAATTCGAAGAGTGAATAAAATGATTGTGGAAATATAAAATCTGAAAGCCAATGATGATGAATAAGGAATAATAGTCAGAATTATGTCTGAACTACATTTGCGGTTAAAGACTGCGCGCTACCTGTTGGTTTATTTTAGTGTGCCAATGACCGTCCTACAGGTGCGAACAAGTTGACAATATGTCGCTGCAGGATCTCATTTTAAATACGATACTGGGTGTCCCAATGAGAAGCAGTCACCCCTGATATTGCTAATGTTATAACGATAAGCGAATTTAAATGACATTAAATCCTTTTTTGTGTACTCGTGTTAAAGCACCAGATTGTGCTACATCCCCAAAATAAGAATGTGGAATAGTTAATAGTTCACTGCGACCTGATGGTTCATTGTGCCCCCTGACAAAGCTTTATAGCTCGCCTTTCAGTCCCAGAGATCTTATTAAATCCAATATCGCGGAAGGCTACAGTGAGGCTAATTCCTCACTCCTACAGGTCTCTTGACCAAAGCATTGTTTCCTTTGGCTTACAATGCCAAAGCATTCTGTGACTAGGTTAATAGGAGTTTCTTCTTCCTCTCCACAGAATCTACACTCTTCAGTGTCCGATACGCCCATTCTCAGCAAGTGCTTTCTGAGGCGACAATGCCCTGTAAGAAAGCCAGTGAGGAGGTGTAGTTGGTTCTTCCCGAGATCCAAATATCTTTTGGATCTTGCAGTTTCAAAATTCCGAAGGAACTTTTTGGAGTGATCCAACCCTGGGAGATTCTGCCATAGTGTTTCTCTTTCAATTTTCCCCTTCTCCAGAAACTCCTTCTTATATGTACATTTTCCTATACCACAGAAAGGTTCTGGACCAGTGAGTGGTTTCCGAGCACCCTCTCTGGCAAGTTCATTGGCCTCTTCGTTACCTGTGATTCCCGAATGACCAGGAACCCAGATTATTTTTCTCGCCTACCTCATTGAGTTTGCTCCAGCATTCCCATGTCGACTTTGAGTCGATGACATAGGTGTTCAGTGCTTTGATAGCAGCTTGACTATCTGAGTGAATAGCTATGTCGCAATTATGATAGTTTCTCTCTAGATTAATATCTAGACATCTTTCGGTTGCTAATATTTCTGCTTACAGAACACTCACACAGGAGCCTAACGATAGAGCACACTTGGCTTTGGCCCCGTGAACCCCAGTGCCAGCTCCCGCGTTGTACATTTAACTGTATTATCTTTGAAATTTTGGTCGGTGTATTCCCGCTCCCAAATGTGGAATAGATTCACTTCAAAGTTTTTTAATATTCTTTTCAGAAATCTGTGACTGCATAGAGTTTATCAAATCAAAAATTCAAGGAATACATTCAAATAAGTGTTCTAATTGAACTGCATTCACTTTTATATACGATTACAGAAACCCGATTCGGAAATTTGACTTTATCTTTAGTGAGGTGAAGCAGTTTTTTAAATAATGGTTTTTATTATCAACCTACATTTAATTAGGCAATACCTTGTTCCCTCCCGTGTGATTTTGAATCTTAACTACTAATTTGTGATAAATAGCAGAAGCTTGTAGAGTCAGCAGATCATTTGTATCCAGATTTCTACACAAATGAAAATACCACCCTCATGAAAATAAAGCTCGTTCAAGAGTCCCATGTGATTTCGTGAAGAACCTTCAGCCCGCCTGACTAATATCCCATAGATTCTGCGCATACAAAATTTAATTTTTCGTACCAATGTAGACTCTTCTGAAATTGGCACGCAAATCGGCATTTTTTGTTTGTTTGTATGTGTGTCTATATTTTTCTTCCATAAAATTTGAATGGTGAAGTCATCTGGATTTGTTATAAAATTTGATTCATTATTATTTTTTATCTTTTAAGGAAAATAAAGATCAGGGTACTGTTAAGTCCTCATATATAGCATGCCAAAAAATAATTCGAAGAACACATCGCTGAATAGGTAATCCTATTACCTTCATTTCATGTATCACAATCGATTATAGTCCAATTTGAAAGAATAAAGTAGAGGGGTGCGGGGCGAAGAGAGTAAGAAATATCAAATTCAAAAAAGGATACGAGAAATTTTTTTCCAAATTTCAAAATCGATGGATGCGAGGATCTTCCTCAATAATTCCTCGCACCAGAATTGTTGAGTTACGTTACGTTACTTTTTTGGCACGCTGTCAAATAGTGGAAAAACTTCAAAATGATAAGCATAAGCTGGAAGATGATGTCTTTATCCAATCAGAACACCTGTCAAATCAAACCAGTTTTTTTCTAGAACTCTTCCGAAATCAGATTCTATCATTGTGTAGATGCAACTAGTATTCCTAGTATTTTGTGTACAGTAAGTTCCATATGTTATCGGCTTCTAAATAGCTCGTTGAAAGAAACACAGTTGTTCTTTATCTATATATAACTTTCAAGATCGACGATACGATATTTTTATAATATGTACTTATATATTTTCTGATAGGGAAAACAACATAATAAGATACGAGTACAATACGGTTTTCGGCCAAACAGGTTGCTTATGACAAATTTTGGCAGTCTGCCATACAACATACAATTTAAAATTGTATACAGAATAATCAGAAATATTCGAATATTGAAGGACATATCCCTAGAAACTTCCGTTGTAAAAATGAAGCGACGCATCTTCAGAATTCCATAAACTCCACAGATGTATTGCAAAGACATCTTGTTGATGCTATTTCCTGGGGGATGCAAATTCAAATATGAAAATAGCAAGCGGGAGTAGGTAAATAAACCAAATTCCAAATTATTAAACGAAAAGAATCAAAACTTTTGAAATGGCAAAATAATCAGAAAAGTTTTCTTGGCAAACTAAACTGGGGAACTCAATTCGAAAATTATTGAGAAAAGTTCATTCAGTTAAGTTTAAAATTAATTGCGACTCGGCCTCTTTCCCCTATTCAAATTCTTCATCACGTCCCTCCTAATAGGGCGTTATATTTCGGTAAGCATATATTTCATTGGCACACCCTGTATAAAATGCGCGAATATAACAAACATTTGATCTGAAACCATACACTCAGTCGAAAAAAAACTCCTTCAACGCATTCGTTGAGCTCTATTTCTCTGCTGATTGTATTATCCTTGTTTAGTTCATTCTATTTCTGTTGCAGTTATTCTTATTTTGCCGCATCCTTAGTACCGAATGCATGTTTCAGGAATGAAAATTACCATAGCTTAAGAAACCCCCAAAAAGTCCTAGAATTAATACCGTTACACGGCATCGAATTTTCCTTCACGGAGGACCTGACCGCAAGGAAGGAAAGCATTACCTCGATCGATAGTTATCACACGGCTTTCGATTCCTCGCTAGACTCAGAGTCTTCAAGGTAGATAGATCCATACCAGGAAAATGCACTCAGTGACTCGGGTTTTCGCCAAGGAAGAAAAATTTCTTCAATATGATTTTTTCGCAATATAATATTGGAAGCAGGTTTGGCTTGATCACCTTGTAATTATATCCAATCAAATATGTATGGGATGTGAAATGTATACACGAAGTTGAAACTCTTGGTGAAGAGGTGCCACTGGCATAGATGGACCATCTCACATCCCATATTTTTGTACTTAGCTACTTGGCTATGAGTCAACAAACACATAGATTTTCTTCCGGATTTCATGTTCATAATTTTCTCGCAAATGTTTTTTTTTTTCATGCTACAAAAACCAAATTGAAGAAATGATTCCTTCCGTGTGCAACACCGAGTGATACTTTCTGTCCAAATTCCCTATTTTTCTAATGATCCTTGATAACGACCATGATCAATTTCAGGGAAAGTTATTCGAGTTTTTTCAGTGAAGATGGAAGTTCTGCCTCTCATCGTTTCGGTCTCAACATTCTGCTAGTTTTCAGACGACCGTCGAGAAAAATTGGTTTTTACTAAATTTTCTCACTTCGTGGGTACTTGTAAAACAAAGAATCAATGATCGTATGCCTACAAATGAGATCAAATTATTTGAAAAATTCATTCCTCCAGAATTCAAAAAAACCAATCCAATTGGATTGAAACTTAATTTTATTATCAAATGGTACTGCCAAGGTTTGTGGCAAATTTAATACGAGAAGAATGAATAATATATTTCAGAAGGTTCACTATTTTTGTAATTAAAAACTGTTCACCTACGGCCTTCTGAGGCCGGCTACACAAAGTTTTAACTGCACAATTATAATAAGGCCGGCCACTGACGTACAGTTTTAACTGTCAGTTGAAACTATCAGCTGAAACTGTACAGTTAAAACTGTCAGTTGAAATTGAACGTTAATGGGTATTTCTGTCTCAATTCAACTAGATTTTTTCAACTGTACTGTTTAATTGAGAAATATGTCATTTTTCATATTTTTAACCGAAAGGACTGACTGAATTGACCGTGTGTGTTCAATTTGTTTCGAGTCAGGAGCGCATCATCATGTCGCGTAAACAAAGATTGTTGACTTTATCGCCATATTTAGCTCGGAAGCAAGTTAAATCTGCTAAGTACTAAGATAGCTCCAAAAAGAGCTCATGATTCATTACTAATTTTTTTTTTGGCTCAATCAAGGGGCCGGCCACTCGCGTACAGTTTTAACTGTCAGTTTCAACTGTACACTTGAAATTTCAGTATCTCAGTTGAAACTGAACGTGAGTGGGTATTTCAGTCTCAGTACAACTCGATATTTTCAACTGGACAGTTTAACTGAGAAATATGAACAGTTAAACTGACAGTTAAAACTGTACGTGAGTGGCCGACCTTAAGATTCGCTGCTATTATTGAAAAGCACAGATCTGTAAGAAAACAAACGAACTTTTAAGGGTGATATCTTGTTACGTGTCAACATGGATAAATGCCCTAGAGAATAAAGACATAAAATTCTCTATCATTAACGGTTTCTGAGTTTCTCATTACATCTGAAACGACGAAACTAGCTCGAATAACTTTCCACATACATCCATCCGTATTCCTATTAAAAATATTGGTTTTCATTTGTGTTTGTTTTTTCTTGTCATATCGACGGTAAATTTTTCCGTTACAGTTATTTGAAAATCCATTCTTATTAATGAATTTTCACATGGAACTCGAGGACATATATTTTTCGTCTTCTTTTCGAAAATACACAACTTTACATCATCAAAGATGCCTACTTCCGTTTGATACTCAACACATATATTTCATTCTTCAGTTCGAAATACAAGGTAATGACTAAGAAATGAGGATTGAAATCCAAATATAGAATTGCTCCAGAAAGTAGATTATAGTTCTAACTGTGAAAAGGAAATATTTAAGGTAGGGTTTGCAGAACTTTCTCACATCACTTACAGGAACATGTTATCTTCGAAAAATAATTGTTTTGACATTGTGAACTCATTAGCTACTCTCTTATTTTTCATTGATGTGAAAATCATGTTGATTGTCATAACGTCTGAAAATTATATAGAAAATATGACATTATCGGCTCACAATTGAAATATTTAATTGTGGAAAAAGAGCCTCCCCGCTCAGGATTCGAACCAGCAATCCTTGAATTACGAATCCGACGCATTTGCCATTGAAGGTTCCTTCCACAGGGGGTAGTCACTTTCCTTTTTGGTTATCGTGATTCATTTCACCTTTTATCCGATAGCGTCGTCGCCATATAGCGACATCCGCAGGAGTCAGGTATTTTAATGTTCCGACTTTTTCTCCTTCATTAGCCACTAGCTGTCCACTCCTGGACACAGGCCTCCCCAAGTTCCCTCCATCTATCCGGGTGCCTCACTGCCTTAATTAACCAATTTAAATTCAATATTGAGTGTTAACGTCTGAAAATTATATAAAAAATGTAAAATTATCGTCGTAACTTCAAATTACAAGTCCGACGCACTTCTCACTCGTCCAACTGGACCATTGAAGGTTCCATCCATATCGGGCAGTCAGTTCTCTCAGAATCCGGACTAGTAATTCGGATATTGCGGGTTAGAATCTAGCGCGGGACTTTCATTTTTCTGAATTTAATATTCCGTCTGTACATACGCCGATAAATTCACATTTTCTATATAATTTTCAACCAATACTTGGCTCACTGACATTGTTCGGAGGTAGGAAGATTAAAATACCTGACTACTGCCGATTTCGCTATATGTCTACGACGCTATCGGATAAAAAGGGAAATGAATCACGATGATCAACCATAGCGAATGAGTTTGATAATTCTCCAAAATTCTTTAAGAGGGGGTGGTTCGTCATGAATAAATGTACTAACTTCTAACGATGAATGTTGATGAGACCTATGAATGCGAATTCGGGTGATTTTGACAGGTTTTTAGGTCAATTTTAAATTCACGAAACCAACGTTTTGGAAGAATGGCCGACTAGTTTCGATTTTATTTTAAAATCTTCATCAAAGCTCTGAAATGGAACATAACTACATAATTTCAAAAATTCGAATCTTACAATTAAAAACTTATAACTTATTTTTTTTTAAATTTAGAATTAAATATTATTATTTAATTGGAAGAATCAAAAATAAATAAAAGTTTGTTGTCCACCAAAAATGTGTAAATAGCCACAATAATCCCCGCATACACCGAAAACATCATGCTTAATAATTTAATAACATCACATCAGTCTTCTCAAAGATCTAGATGCGAGCAGTAGTTGTTCTCTCCAATATTTTAAATTTATGACAATAATATTGACATCGGAACCACAAAAGGTGAAGATGTAAGTTGATGATTCTGACCATTTCCCAGAATTTTTCTTCACTCGTATAATGTGTGTTTGTTTTAAAGAAAAATAAGTTATAAGTTTTTAATATTAAGTTTCGAATTTCTGAAATTATGTAGTTATGTTCTATTTCAGAGCCCTAATGAAGATTTTGAAATAAAATCGAAACTAGTCGGCCTTTCTTCCAAAACGTTGGTTTTGTGAATTCAAAATCGACCTAAAAACCTGTCAGAATCACCCGAACTAACTTCTAACATCGGATTCTGGTGAAAGTGACTGCTCGATGTGGATGTGAATTCCATATTCCGTCAGTAAGCAGATCATTTCATATTTTCTATCAAAATTATTGAAGAAATCTTTCCTTTTCACTGCGAGAGCCTTCATCAATCAGTATTTGTATCTCACATAGGACGATTAATTTCTAATAGAAATTTCAGAATCGCCAGAATCGGATCCCTCATAGCTCTAACATTGTGCATATATCAGATAGCACTTTCTTCACCATTTAACTACATCTAATGTGCTCATTTCCAGAATACCAACCAACACATATGAGAGCCAATAATATATCAAAAATTCTTTTTCATTTTTATTTTCGATGGTATCCTGACATTTCGGCACAATTCTTCACGAAATGACGTTTCGTTCTAGGGAGTCCGACAACAGTGACTTCTACCAAATACCTTGTGCTCCGAAACAGTTCATGGACGCGGACGACACCAACTACCTGTCTACCGGTAAAGACTTGGATCAAATAAGCCTGTCAAGTACGGCTTCCAGCTACGGGAACTCGAGAAGGCCGGACAGTGGAGGAATACCCCTTTACATCCCCATGAATATGAACAGCAAGGGTGGTTACAGCCCCATCTCGAATCATAGCAAAGTATCGGTAAGTTAAATTATGGGAGTTTATACAAGCCGATGTGCGGTTTCGAAAATGAAATGATCACAATTCCTCCTGACGGATTTCGAAGAAACTTTGAATTTATTGTCCCTCTTTCGACAACGTTAGTCAATGTGAATTCAGAACCTCTTGAAAGTGACATTAAGGGATTCTTCTGGGCCGTGGTCTATTAGGTATACATCTTAAGACGATCCTTGATCTACGATTGTAAATCGACCGCCCCTTTACTGGATTCAATCATGAGTCCTTATTTATAGCTCCGCTAATGGAAGGAAAAGGTGGTTAACGTTTTCGATGTTGTTTGGCCCATCTCTCCCACTCGGTATCGTCTTGAATCGAGTCCTTCCTAAGACTGGCAACCATGCGCCAAGTACCAAGAGTGTTTCATCTCTTCTGCTCATGTTGTTTGTATGTTTATGAATCTTAATAACTCTCATGTTCATCCTAGGATACTTAATTTTAATCTCTGAAATGGCCTCCGCCATTTCAGGGAGAATTTAGAAGCATGAACGATTTTGTTGACTCAAATAGACAGAAAAATCTACTCTAGCATAACATACTCTAACGTATCGACACAATATAATTTTCTCAAAGGCAGAGGTCATTTCACTTGGACAGCACTCGAATCAAGTCGATACGGGGTGGAAGCGATGGGCCAAACAACATCAAAAACCTCAATATAACATTTATTTGAAATGCATAAACACCGGAATAGAATTTAATCATTCAATTGCTAGAATAGGCATGATTACTGAAAGTCTGCACACTGTTAAACTAACGTTGAGTGTGAAGCTCCGAAAATATGCAGATTAGTGACAAATTTAATTTCTCACTATCATAAAATCAAAATTTTATGAGAACATCTCTCGAATGGAGATGAAAGTTATCATTCTCGATGATTTCTCTACTTTTTTAGTTTTTAGTAAAATTCTATTCTTATGTTTATGCATTTCCAATTAATGTAAAAAAATCAGTGTGGTCTATAGGTTGGTCATTTTCACATCAGGAGTCAAAATTGATATTTTTGAGTACGGCACTGCAAATTTGATATTAGCTATAAATAACCCAACAGATGCTAACAAGTGTTACTAATTCTAAAAAATCATTCAATTCTGATATACAGTACCAGAAATATGGTCGAATGAAAATTTGGTCAGAATGAATAAATCATCCTGTATATTGGCAAGGAAATATAGGAGACATTTCTGAGTGACTATTTTGTGATGCTAATAGTAAACCCTATATAATTATAATAATATTTATTCTCATGATCAAAATACAATTCTTAAGAAAAAATGAGTCAAACATGAGAAAACATACAGTTCAAATATTCATCATTTCTGAATCAAGTAGGAGTTTTATATGTGTTAGAATCTGATATTTTTTGGGCAACTTATACAACAAAACAAGACACATATATTCAACATATACATCAGGGTGTACCAAGTTCGACGGCCTATTAGGCGTTTCTGGAGAACTGGACCAATTTGAAATCTGAAAATTGGGATTATGTTATTGTTTGGCATTATCTACCGATCTAAAATATTCTTGGAGCCTGACCACTTTCAGTTATACAGGGGGAGAAAAAAAAACTTAAAAAAATTTTTGTTTTGTTTTTTTGGTTTCGAATATGATAGAGTATGCAATTCTGAATTCATTCGTACTCAAATCGTTGCATTCGTCCTAATACTTTCCAAAATATCGAGAAAAAACTGAAGAAAAAAGGGAGATAAGAGTATTCGGTATTATGTTTGTTATTCCTAACCTAGATATCGTAAGCACAAACCGTTTTCACATTTTTTAAGGCGAAGACTGTGGAACTATTGTACATTTTCAGAATTTTGAATAACCTGTCACAGGGTGTTCCAGATGTTGGTTTAAAAATTGGGATCAAGATTGGCTCCTAACTTTCGTTTTTCAAATTAGAACCCTATTTTTATGATTGCGTTAGATTGTGCGAAAAAAAAAGATGATAATGTTCTAACATGTTGATGCTCCTGATATTAATAATTCTTGAGTTATTTAGGATTTTCTGATTTTATGTCGTACGTAACGTCAAATCAAAAATGAATTCAGAAAAGAGGTAGTCACTCGTGAGTTATTTGAACAATTTATCTTCTATGACCAAGGTCATTGTTGATATGAAACAGATTCTATGAATTTGACGGTACGTACGGCATGAAATTAGGAAATCTTGAATAACTCAAGAATTATTAATTTCAGGAGCATTATCCATGTTGGAATATTATCATCATTTTTCTTCGCACAATCCAACGCAATCATAAAAAATAGGGTTCTAATTTGAAAAACGAAAGTTATGGGCCAATCTTGATCCCAATTTTTGAACCAACATTTGGAACACCTGTGACGGGTTATTCAAAATTCTGAAAAAGTACAATATTTCAACAGTCTTTGCCTTCAAAAATGTGAAAACAGTTTTTGCTTACGATATTTAGGTTGGGAATAACAAACATAACACCGAATACTCTTATCCCCTTTTTTTCTCCAGTATATTCTAGATATTTTGGAAAGTATTCTGACGAATGCAACGATTTGAGTAGGAATGTATTCAGAATTGCATACTCTATCAAATTCGAAAACAGAAAAAAAAATTTGAAATTTTTTTTTCTCTCCCTGTATAACTAAAAGTGGTCAGGCTCCAAGAATATTTTAGATCGGTAGATAATGTCAAACAATAACATAATCCTAATTTTCAGATTTCAAATAGGTCCAGTTCTCCAGAAACGCCTAATAGGCCCTCGAACTTGGTACACTCTGTATATTCGACATTTTTCTGTGTTAGACTGGGAGAGCACTTCAGAAGATGGAATAATTGTATGCGCATAATCATATTAGAATTCAAACACTTCTCAAAATAATGAAAGTTACTTCTCAAGAATACTTTCGTTGAACTGTGTCAATATGATTGTACCAGTTCTGATGTTCATCTAATATAATTCCCAGAAAGTTGGTACTGTGGTTGACTTTCCATATGGTGGGAGTATGTAAAGTTAGTGCCTCGTGGGACAGCCTGTATATGAAAAGTCTGGAATTTATGATTCCTTGAAACTGTTATGTTTCCTGATTTATTGTAAAAATTAAACAACATAAAATTAATCAAAAATTTCTTCGTAGCAAAGATTTGCTATATCGGAATAAATCCCGAATAACTTGCGCCATATTGTATGTATGATGTAATTGAGAGAGAAACAAGTCATTGCCAATGCAGCAGAGGTTCGAAATGAGCTCCATTGACATCTTGAATACCTTAGACGTAGATATTTCGAAGGTGACAGACTTCGGAACTATAATTGTTGTTAACTAGATCGTGTTATGGAAATCTGGTTTCTCCGCTATTTCTTGAAGCTGATTTTTTTGATACGAAAAACTTCACATTCAAGAAAAGAATACTGAATGATAAAGATCTCCTTTTATTGATCACCATTCTTGACATAGCTTTCAAAGTCAAAATACACCGTACGCAACATATCCACATCTGTTTCGAGATTCACTATACGAGTTGATTCAGAATTCTAATAGATCCTTCTTCATAAAATACTTCCAATTCCAGTACTTATCCAAGTTCTATAAATATTTGGAATATAAATATTTATATTATTTTCAACTATAACTAAAAAGTGCAATCTTATCACTGAGTTAACCCATCCAATAAATAAGTTCTCTGTATTACGACCTCAACCATTAATACTGGGAATAGCCTTTCGAAATAAAAGAAATGCACATTACACTTTAAGAATCCTCGATATTTTCTATTGCAGCCAACGCCGCCGAAGAAACCGCCCCGGAGAAACATATCGATATCCCCCACGCACCTGCAGCCGATGTCCATGTCAGTGGACGGCGTCAGCAACGGCGCCTACGAGTACCTCTTCCTCTCACACAGCGGCACCCGCAGCCAGGGCAACCTCAGCGACATTGAGCACCACGAGCATCGGAGAGACAGGCTCCCTCACGGCAGGAGCGTCGACCAATACGTCGAGATGAACGTGTTCAACATCGCCCTCGACGACGAAGAGGTCCAAAGGTCGAGTAAGGAGTTGCACAGGGGCAAGAGCGAAGATCTGGACTGCCGGAAACGACCAGAACCCGTTGCGGTCACTTCGGTGTACGAGAACGTGCTGATCAAGAAGCAGAACCCCAGGAGGAAGCTGCGGAGGAACCCGGAGGTCTACGAGGACTTCAACTTCAAGAGGAAAGACGACTCCACCTGTTCCTCCTTGCCGGAGTCCTCCTTCATCTCCAAGGCGTACATTGTCATCAGGGACAGCGACTGTTCGTCGTCTAACGAAGGTTTCGAATCGTGCAACTCGAGGACGATAGAGAGGCGGTGCTCGCTGAGCAAGTGTCCCCTGAGTCCAACCCACTACGTTCAGCCACCCACTCCCGATCATCCACCTCCCAATCCTAGGGAGGCGGAAAATATGATTTTCGAAAAGATTCGGCCGCTGAGTCAGGTGAGCAATGAGGAAGTGAATGCTGCATGATTTCGATGTTGTTTTTAACCTTGGAGGTTGAGGAAAATGAGATATCGTTAGCGGATTTTTCTATGTCACGTTTTATGAAGTTGATTTTTCCATATGACTTCTCCTTGCTGTTTATCGAAAACAGGTGATGTTATAAAAAAATGAGTGAAACGAAAATTGTAGAGAATTTTCTGTCTTATCACAACATGCGGCATAAGAGGATAGTTTTTTCTCAATGAGAAAAGAGATATTAACGGAAAGCTAATTTTTGTTTTCTTTAACATCTTGTTACTTGAGCAGCTAGGCGCAGTTTCAATGTTTTCAGGGCAGCATTGATAAAGGGCTTCTTTTTGGACTCATCCAACGAATTGAATGAGTAATTTGAGTGTATTCAGATTCTTAAAAAATACCCCATGATCGGCATCTACAGTTAAACCTGCAATCAAAAACATTTTCTTAATTGGCCATTGAGTTCAAAGGCTCTTAAACCATTTCATATTGCGAGAAAACGATAATCTACAAAATGAAATCCTATCCCATGATCGGCATCTACAGTTTAACCTGCAATCAAAAACAATTTCTTAATTGGCCATTGAGTTCAAAGGCTCTTAAACCATTTCATATTGCGAAAAAACGATAATCTACAAAATGAAATCCTATCCCATGATCGGCATCTACAGTTTAACCTGCAATCAAAAACATTTTCTTAATTGACCATCAGTGAGTTCAAAGGCTCTTAAATCATTTCATATTGCGAGAAAGCAATAATCGACATAAAATAATCCTACCATGATGTTAACATGCAGGCATAAGTTATTATCTCTGTCACGATTATGTCATTGAAGATTCGCAAGCAACGAGATAGTTGGTTACGGGTGTTCGACTTTGAGAAATGACATTTCTTTTACCATTTGCTGGGCTGTTTGCCTTAGCCTAGGCGCCCACTTGGAATTTCTTGTCGCGCGACTGAATAATCCCAATAGCAAAGAAAGCAATTTGAAAATGTTTCATAAGCGCACTTGCGACTAATTAATCGCAACAATATTCGGTAATAACATGGATTTTCCTGAAAACCGCTTGAGTTTTGGCTTTACTATTACGAGAGAACTAATATTAATAGGACCTTATAATGAGCCAAAAAGAAAATCACATAAAGAAGTTTGGACTTCGGCAGCAACTGAATTGCGGATGAATTGTCGTAAGTTTGACTCATTCCGATTTGGAAAAATCGCTTCGCTACAAAAATGCGACTGTTTAGTAGCAGCGATTATTTGGTCGCATGTGCGCGGCTAGCCTTGCTTAAACATTAACAAATTTTCAACACCACACAATTTATTATTTTTTCAGCTAGACTCTTTCAATTCAGGGACGTGAGAAAAAGTAGTCATTTCAACGTGACGACCCGCGAGTATCGTTCTAATTCGTCCGGAACATAGACTCAGAAAAAAGACTGCGATATCTTTTCATCTTTGAAATATATATGGCGTGAAAAGAAGTTTGATACAGAAAAAAATACTGCTAGGTTGTGAGATAAATCCGATTTCAGAAACGTCCCCCTACACTAAGATGTTGTCTTTGTACTTGTATAAAATCCATCATTTGATCTGGAAAGTTACCAGGAGAATATTCATCATCCATAACAACCAATGTACCGATAAAAACGAATTAATTATTATGGTATTCTGAAAAAAATCAACGTGTTAGTATTAATACCCCAATTGTGGCATTTTTATTTTCACATCAATCCTGACCCAGTTTAGGTGTTTTTGGAAATGATCTCAAAGAAAATTTTCACTTTTTTTATTTGATTAATTCATATTTTTTTCCTCATTTGAAATGAATTTTTCACTACAATTCAGAAATTTCAACAGTTTTCACTACATAATTAGTAAAATATTTTACTCGACCAAGAAGAAAAAACATTCCGCAAATATTCCTCTCTCATTTTCCGATACCTCTAGACTAGTATACGAAGTATTATGAACATTTAGTTCAGACTTTTTTAATAAGAGGCAGCTATTATGCAATTTGAAGTATTTAAAGTGAAATATATCGCTTGTTATCAGTTTTTGAGTATTTTTATTAATTTTCCAAATAAATGCACTGATTTTTAGTCATTACGAATAGATTTATTTACTTGTAAATAGAAAATTTTGTTTTCGTTTTGCTACCCTTTTTGTTGTACCATTCCACTAATCGCATTTGCTGATTTGACAATAAAGGTTTGTTGAAATTCGCTTTTGATTCATTTTTACGTTTTCCTTCATTGTGAATGTAAAGTTTGCATGTTGTGGAAAATGTGCTATACTTCATGAGAAGAAATTTGGTAGGAGTATAAGAGGTTGTCGAAAGACATGGAAACGGAAACCGAGGAAGAGTACTTGATGATTTACGAAAGGTCTAGTGGTAGTTTTTCGAGCAGTGTTTCCTTGTCCGACAGAAGTATGGACAATGTTATTGAGGAATACCACTCCGATGCTCCTTTTGCAGGTAAGTGCAAACTCTGCTTCTCTTATCATGAAATTAACGAAAATTGAGAGCTTCCTGTAAATATTTCGAAAATAAATTTTCTTCATGAAGCATGAATGATATTAAAAAATATATAGTTGTGAAACCTAGTATAAAATACTCAAGGAAGTATTTTCATTTCAAAAAATTTTTGAGTTCTATTTCTGAATTTATTTGGAAAGACAACAAATATTCACCTCAGAACGATCAAGCTTGGATTTAGCGTAAAGGAAAGCCGTTAAAATAAAAGACAACAAAATAAAAAAACCATCACGCATATTCAATGCTAATATAATATATCATACAGGGTACTTGTACCTATAAAATTCATACACACTTCTCGCAACAATTAAAGGAACAGAAAAATTTTCCACATATTTTGGTGTTTTTCAACAGGCCGTATCTCAGTGCAAAATGGCCCTATGAGAAATAGAAAAATCGACTTTTGAAGCATGAAGACTCTAGTATCTGAATTTATTGGTAAACAATTTAGAGTACCGGCAGTCGTTCAATCCTCGGATAAAGCACGAAAATTTTTTTTTATAATTTTTCAAATTTTTATTTTTGCTCTACGCGCATGGCCTTTCAAAAATTTCTAAAATTCGTGAAGGCCTTTTTTAACGATTGAAAAGAAACGGTTTAATTTTGTTCTGAAAATATCGGAAAAAAAAATTTTGCAGAACATAATTCACCAGTTTTTTCAATCGTAACAAAAGGCACTTTCAAATATTCGAGATTTTTGAAAAAATGTTTTTATAAGCTCCAAAACATTCAAAATCGAGTTAAAAGTGAAAAAAATCAATAACTGATTCTTGAAAAGAAGAAGGCAACTTTAAGGAACGAAAACTTTGTTTTTTGAATTTTTTCAGAATTTCACAATCGGTCCTGGAAAACGACTGAGTCGTTCGATCTACCGATTTGTAAGAGTCTTTGGGGTACATTAGGCTGTAAAATTCTCATAACCTTAGGGTTTGCCTCAATATTGACGAAGATAATGTCCGTTAACCAACAAATGGCAAAATGACATTTTCTTGCCCTTTTTTCACATTACCGTTACAGGTGAAAAATTTTTTTTTTTTATCAAACTTGGTTTGCTAGGCCTTCGATAGTTCCGGACATATCGGCAGTTGAGTGAAAAAGGGTCCTTTTGCATTCAAAATTGGATATCTGGAAGACAAAAAGTCATTTTCCGAGGGTATTGAAAAACTAATTAGAGCAACTGATATGTTTTTCTTTTTACAACAAAACTCCTTAATCCTAGTAAAATATAGAAGATTGTGGAAAATTCTTGCGATCAATTCGAAATTCGGTATCAGTGCGTATATTAAACAATGGTGAAAAAATTTATGTAGAAATTGACTACTTTTGTCCCTAACTCGTTGTGGTAATTCAGTAAACTAGTTCAAATCTTATAGTGAATTATATAAAGAAACACGCTACAGCATGTGATTCTGAGGTGTTATCAACAGCCGGTGGGTCGATAAACATTGTGAATCATGGAGTGTTCCAAATGTAAAAAAGTGGGATCCTCCAGACTGCCGGTAATTCCTTGTGATGGTTGCAAAATATGTTATTGTAAAACATGTTCGAGTTTAACGACTACTGAAGTCTCGGTCATTGAACTAAAGGGAGGCCGAACATTGAAATTTTATTGTAAAAATTGTCTGAAAGGAGACTCATATATACTCTTTCATGATATCATAGAAGGTAAGGACAAACTGATTGAGAGTAAAGAAAAAATTATTGAACTTCTTGAAGATCAAGTTATGAAAATGAAAAAAGAAATTGAAGAAATCAAGAATACCCAGAAGTCTTACGCCGAGGTGCTCTCTTCTAAGTCGTTTGAGAGCAATACTGAAAAAAAGAAACCTAATGTACCATATCTGATATGCAAACCGAAGAAACCTCAGGACTGCTCCAAGACAAGAAAAGACATACAGACGAAAATCAAAGTCAATAAATTAGCTATAGGAATAGACTCCACTAAAGATAGAAAAAATGGATGCCTATTAATCCGATGTGACTCGGAGAGATCATCTGATGAGATGAGGGATCAGCTACAAATACATTTGGTTGATGAATATAATGTCACAGAATCTAAACTCCGTTCTCCAAGTGTATTCATAGGAAATATCGATCCAGAATTCACAGAGCAAGATATATTAGATGGGATGAGAAATCAGAATCATGTGATCGATGAGGGCGATCAGTTTAGAATATCCATGTTGAGAAAGGCTAAGAATGGAAGATCCCAGTTCGCTGTTATCGAGTGTAACGGTTCCTGTTTCACAAAGCTGATAGCTGCTGAAGCTGTGTTCTTAGGGTTGAGAAGATGCGTTGTCCACGAGAACTTAAGGGTAACGAGATGTTATGGATGCTATGGATTCAACCACAAAGCGAAAGATTGCAAGTCTGGTGGTATAGGAAAATGCTCAAAGTGTGCACTCGAACACGATTACAGAGATTGTCGTTCTACAGAGAGGGTATGTATCAATTGTTCTGAGAGTAACCTTGCATTCAAGACTAGGTATGATACGCGTCATGATACTATGGATGAGAGCTGTCCGCTGTACAGACTACAAGTGAACAAGATGAGGGATCGCACGGACTACAACACCGTGAACCTTGACTGATGGTGGAAAGGTATGTCCATGAATATGAAAGTTACTACCCGAATGTGAGTGCCGTCAGTACATCTGATACTGAACGAGTTAGTTGTGTCCTCAATGCTCCTGGAATTAAATTGCTTCACCATAACATTAGAAGCCTGAATAAGAATTTCGACAGTTTACTTATATTGTTGAAGCAATTAGGGTCGGCCTTTGATTTTATTGTTTTGTCTGAAACGTGGAGAATTTATGATCCATCCTTGTTCCAAATAGATCAATATGATATTCTATACAATGAAGGCAGTATAAATCAAAATGACGGTGTTGTGGTTTATGTGAGGTCCAATTTGGGTTACGATCGTAGAGTTCATACTGTGAATGGGCTTAATTTTCTCATTGTTGAGAGCATTTCTGAGGGAGAAACTGTAAGATTGATAACAGTCTATAGACCACATACTGTGTCAAAAGATTTATTCAATGAAAGTTTGACTCAGCTGTTCAATGATGTTAAAATGTCATGTGATTTAAATTTGTTTGTAGGCGATATCAATATGGATCTATTTTCCGATGAGAATAGCATTCAAGAATACGAGAATATACTGAGTGAGCAGGGACTTCTTGCAGCGGTGAACTCGGTAACCAGGCCGCAAAGTGGCACCTGTGTGGATCACATATTTTTTAAGGCTAGGATACCAATAGAAGACGTTATTTCGTTGACCTTACAGGTTGACATCACCGACCATTACCCTATCGCCCTTATGTTGAAGAAAGTTAAATCTGCTGATGAGGTACAGATCAATAGGGTTAAAAGAGTTGTCAACTACCCAAATCTGAACGAAGCATTGAAGAAGGAACTGTGGACATCGGTTTATGAAGAAGGCAATGTAGATGTGGCTATGGAGGTATTCATTGACAGGCTGAAACAATTGATAGAAGAAAGCACATCATCTATAAAGCTCATTAAGAAAAGGAAAGATTGGATAACCTCGGGAATCTTAAAATCAATCACAAGGAAAAATGACATGTACAAGCAAATGAGATTTAGGGGGAATTCAGACCCAGACCTTATACAGAAATACAAACAATACAAGAACCACTTAGAAAAACTCATAAGAATAACGAAGGTCGACTATTATAGGAAGCAGATATCGAAGAACTCGGCAGATCCCAGAAAATTGTGGCAAGTAATATTTAATAAAAAAACAGAAAACCATAAGATCATTATCAATGCGAATAACTCTGTGCAGATACATGAGGCATCCCGAGTGGCGGAAGCATTTAACAGTCACTTTGCATCGATCGGACCTAGACTTGTGGATCAAATAAAAGAGAAAACAATAAACCCTAGTAGAGTACCCAATCTAAAGAATAACTCAAAGATTGTATTGGAGTTGACTAATGAAGCAGAAATTCTGGCAATGATAAGTCAGTTGAAGTCTTACAAAGCTCCGGGTTTGGATGGGATATCTCCAACAACCTTGAAGCATATTGGTCCAAATATAGTGAAGCCATTAATGTACCTCGTTAATCTTTCATTGCAGGAAGGTAAATTTCCAGCAGTGCTCAAAACTGCTGTGATAAAACCTCTGTTTAAGTCTGGAAGTAGACACCTCATGGAAAATTATCGTCCTATATCCCTCACCTCGTGTTTGTCAAAACTCTTCGAAAAAATCGTCCACAAAAGAACAGTCAATTTTCTAGAGGCCTGTAATATCTTAAGTCATCAACAGTATGGATTTCGAAAGGGAATTTCAACACAGGACGCAATAGCACACCTAACATCTCTGATATACGACAGTTTGGATAGATCTAAACCATGCTTATGTATATTTCTTGATATAGCAAAGGCATTTGATTCCGTCGATCATGAAGAATTGCTTAGGACAATGGAGGAATATGGTTTTGTCGGGGTAACACTGGATTGGTTCAGAAGTTTTCTGACCGGAAGAAGTCAGTGCGTTCAGATTGATGATTCGTTGAGCTCTTTCACTGCTGTTGCTACTGGGGTTCCCCAAGGTACGATTCTTGGGCCAATCTTGTTCTTAATATACACGAACTCGTTGTTTGAACTTGTGACAAAGTCGAAGATAATTTCATTTGCGGATGATACTGCAGTATTTCTGGAGGCAGATACATGGCAGGAATTGAAAATGACGGTGGAAAGTGATTTCAGACAAATATCAGAATATCTACGATCCAAAATGTTAACTCTGAATATAGAAAAAACTGTTTTTGTTCCTTTCAGCAACTCGATCGCTTCCTCACCCACTTTCACAACATTAGTGGTAGATGACAATTATTCAATACACTCAGCGGACACAGTAAAATACCTGGGTGTTATGTTGGACGAACACCTCAGATGGAAACAACAAATCAGCAAGATAGTTAGAAAGTTGAGAATCCTGATTGGGAAATTTCAAAATCTCCGAAAATTTTGCGATATCAAATTGTTGAGAACACTATATTTGGTACTGGTACAGCCGCATTTAACATATGGCTTGCTAGGCTGGGGGGGAGTTATGAAAACTCATCTGAGGAAACTAGAGATAACTCAGAAATGGATTTTGAAAGTAATCTTCAACAAACCCTATCGCTTTTCAACTGACGAGCTTTTCAAGGTTGCCAATGTAATGGATTTGAGACAGTTGTTTTTCTTAGCTCTTGCAGTTCACCAAAGGAAAAACATAGGGTCTGCAAGTTTTAATGAGCATGTTCATGACACTAGAAATAGAGGACAACTTATTCTGCTGCCGTCCACAAGTGGAACGAGAGGCCAGAGATCTCATCTCTTTCTGGCTCCTCGGGTTTACAATGGTATCCCCCAAGTTTTGAAAGTGCCTGGTATTATGAGTAACTTCAAGAAGAGGATAAAAAGTTGGATCCTGGGTCAATCAAGACATTTCATAGCCAGTATAATAGACATAAAGAATACCTATACTTTGCCGAGTTGATAGCCCAATGAGTGAGACGCTTTCGATCTGTCGTCAGTGTAAGTTTTGCGGAAATGTGACCAAAGCCTGAAAACTTAGACCCTGTTTAAATTCTCACACAAGGTCGGATCCTGCGGGAGTTCACCTTCGAGAATGTATTTTTTTCCTGTTTGTTTCATTGTTATCATGATTGTATCCTGTTTCCCTTACGATGGCTGATATTTTTTACTGTAAATGTTATATTTTCTGATGAAATAAACATTATTATTATTATTATTATTATTATTATAGAATAAACAGGCTATGCGGCCTTTGCATCGGTCTAGCTCAAAAAAATTCTTCCATGCCCGTAGAGCAAAAAAAAAATTTAAATATATTACCGTTACAGATAAAAAAAATGTTTTCCTAATTAAACATGAACGATTTTTGTAGGAAATTTTCTGCAGATAAAGAAACCGGCTCCCGGTTTGCTAGGCCTCCAGTAGATATCGGCAGTTGAGTGAAAAAGGGTCCTTTTGCATTCAAAATGGGATATCTCGAGGGTGGTGAAAAACAAATTAGACCTGAATAAACAGGCTATGCAGCCTTTGCATCGGTCTAGGTCAAAAATTTTTTTCCATGCGCTTTGAGCAAAAAGAAAAATTTGAATAATGAAAGAAAATTGGCTACCTGTACTGAAAAATTGTAAACCAATAAATTCAGAAACTAGAGTCTTCAAGCTTCAAAAGTTGATTTTTCTATTTCTCATACGACCATTTTTCACTGAGATACAGAAAAACACCAACAAATTTGGAAAATTTTTCTGTTCCCTTGATTTTTGCGAGAAGTATATATATTCATAAAAAAAGTTTAATATAGTCAAAAATGTATGATGAGAAGCAGATCAGTCATCCCGAAAGAAGTCATGGACGACGCAGCTTCAAATAGTTAAGCTACAAAACGTGACAGTAATCACATTTTCGTGAAAAACTTTTGATACGGTGGATATATCACTCGAAAACTTCAATGGTATTGGTGTTAAGGGAAGTCAGAAAATAATAATAGGCAATACCTGTACCTGATTAACCTTTAGGCCAAGTAGGCTTAAGGGCCCCGGTCGGCTAGGGAAAAAATGAATTTGTTAAATACAGTTGATCTTCAAAAAATTGAAGTGCCTAGGAGCCCCAACATAGTAATTATTGTGTTTATTTTTCACTTGAATGAATTCATTGCCAAACAGACTTAATCATTGTTTTCGGGCTGCGCATCAATCAGACTTTGAGATACAGTTAACAATTATTATAGGAAAATAAATAATATTGTAATATCTTCTTCTTCTTCCTACTTTAGTTTAGGCGACACGCCTGTTCACTTCCAATCACTCTGTCTACCGTGCAGTCAAGTTGTCACTCCATCTTTTTCGGGGGCGTCCCACGCTCCTTCGACCCAGTGGTGATCTGTCTCGCGTAAGCCTCACAATTCTCTGGTCATCCATTCTGTTGATATGCTCGTTCCATTCCACCTTCCTGCCTTATATATTGTAATATATAAGTAATATTTATCAAATTTCCGTCGCTTACAGAAACATGAACTCACATTTATGGTGGTATTCTGCTTTCATCTGTATCTTTTCATGAGCTTACAGAAAAATTGCGATTCTGGACGCTTTTTATAGATCTATACCTTAAAGAAATCATTAAATATTTATGGCTACTCGATAGGTGATGGGAAGCATATCGGAAGGTATATGGTGAGGTCATGTTGAATGGCTTGTTCTTGTAGAATATGAAATACTTTTTTATACTGAACTACTTTTATGATTTCTTTTCGCACTTCGGTTGTAAAGTTCTCTTTCTTAATAAAATGAACACAAATTGAACATAAATACCTATATCCAAGTTTTAGATTCTATTCTAGCATCTTATAACGAAATAGTTCAAAATTGACACTTTTAAATACGACAGTCACAGAAAAAATTCCAGAATGGCATTATTCACGAAGTTGTAAGTCAGCCACATACAGATCAATCGTATACGCCACAGATTAGTACCTTATGGAAAAAATGCAGAATACCGCCATTAAAATTTAATATTTCATCACATTTAATATCTTAACATTACAACAAATCAATGGGGATCGAGAATGTGATATTATGATTGAAAAGTTATTATCAAAAGAGTCTTATTCAATTCTTTTATTGAATTTTGAATCTCATATCTGGTGTGAATAATCAAACTTGCAAATTATTTCTCTTTTTTTGATTTTAAGGAAATATTTTTCGTTATGAAATGCTACGTTATAGATTGTGCTCAGAAGACACTGAGTACTACACACTTGTGTGTTTAGATGTGAGGAAAAGATCAAGAAGGATGAATTTGGAAGCAATTTCATTCCCTGAAATTATGTGGTCAAAAATTTATTTGCAGGTCTGAAGAAAGGCTCATCTAGAGTTCTCGAAGCCATCAATCAAAATACCCCAGCAGTACGACCAAAATCGTTGAAAAAACTGAAAGTTCTCTACGATTCATCCAACATATCCAATAATTCTAACACGAGCACCGATGACCTCAAAAGTGATACTGAAAAGTCCTCTAGCTCAGAAAAAGAATCGGAAAACAAGGAAAATAAGAGCCAAGTAAATCCGGACAGGTTGTCAACCTTGAGTCCGTTTGACGAACAGGAAGAATGGGCTAAAATACAAGAGATAATGGCGTCTTTCGGTACTGGAATCGTGAGAGAGAGTGTTTTCGTTGCCGAGTTAGAGAAAGAATTCCAAAATAGGTTGATGACTTTGAGTTATTCTCAAAACAGTTTGAATACAGAACAGCATAACAGTATAGAAGCGTGGTTGCAGAGTCTAGGTGTTGGGGATTATGCTGGTCTATTCAGAAATAGCGGTTTCGATGATATAAATTTCTTGGTAGGTACTGATGATAGCGACCCCTCACAAAAGTTTGGTAATCCTATGGTCTTCAAAGATGAGGTCATTCGAATTGAAACAACTGGAAACATTTTTCTGAAAATTCGTATAAGGTGGGCCAGTGACAATTTCAGTACGTCCAAATTGAATTACTTAAAAAAAAAATTAATTTCCTCAGCATTTTGTGGAAATGTAATCAGCCTACATCATGTATTAATATTTACAAGAAATAATTCAGTACCTACTGTGCATTTCGGGAAGAAAAACAATCTTCACCTAGTCCAAATACGGAAAAAGTGGAATCAGTGGCGTAACTTACACCCCCGCAGATCCCGCGGTGCGGGGGGGGCCAGGCGTTGGGGGGGCCCGGTCGTTATGGGGGCCTGGTCTTCGAGAGAAAATTCAAATAATATTATCGTTAAAGAATGTGAACATAACCTCAGTTTTGACCTTAATTTCCGAATAAACTCTTTTAGAATTGCATTGAAATCAGAGATTCAGAAAAAATTATCAATACGACAGTTAGCTGATCTCCTGTTTCTAGAAATTTTTTTGATTATAACTAGTTTCCCAGATCTCTCTACTGCTTAAATGTTATTTTTAATATAACCTGTTACTGTAGCAAGTGCAGAGTGATCAGCGATCCTTTTAAAAGTTAAACTTAATAAAGAATTATTTGAGGAGTACAATGACCCAAAAAAGACTTAGCGGGCCCAGTTTGTTGAGAATTGAGAATAAACGTACTGAAAGTAGTGCTGTAATGAATTTATTACAGCATTGTTTTCAGTTATATTTCTCGTTTTTTGGTTGTCAGTTCAGAACAGTACTGACTTCCGATTCTATCAATTCTTAAATCAAATTAATTCAAATTCCGTAATCTGTCAAATTTCGTCACACCAACTGCCAAAATACAATACAAAAGTCACTAACCTGAATTTTTATTTGAAAATCGAGAGTATTTTACAAAACTTGACTGAAATAGAGAAAATATCGTCTGACACTTGTGGCAGAACGCAATCCCAACACTCATGCTATCAAACTTCGCCTTCGTGTTGGAATAGGAGCTGATTCTGCAACTTGTTTTAGAATATTCTATTGCAACAAATAAATCAAGATGACAAGGGAGATTCAACCACTCAAGTTATTTACCCATTTACATCGAGTAACACAGTATTTTTTAGGATTGATAACTATATTTGAAATAAAGATGCAATTATGTATATTATATACTGCAAATTTTGAATAATATTTCAATAAATAAGTAAATATTTCGGAGTAATTTTGGTCGTGTTACACCTAAACCATATACTTTCATTAAATAAAGTTTTTTTTTCAATAAATACGCATGCCCGTATGAGGGGGGGGCCCGGTCGAAATTCGTTACGCTACTGAGTGGAATGAACAGTATATTATGAAACGAACAAAAAATAAGGCAGACTTGCGTGAGGAGAATGTTGATGACCATTTTTATTGGTTGAATTCGACCACGTGACGAAAGTGTCGGACGAATCGAGAGATGCGAGACAGAATAGGGCCTTCGTCCGCTTTCGATTCTCTGCGTTACGTTTTCGTTAACTATGAAGACGGAAGATACATAATCTCACCACTGGTCAGCTCTGCTGAAAAATTTTCAAGGTTAGCTTAAAATTATCAAATATAAACCTTCTACCCACATTGTAACTGCATCATGCTTCAGAAGTCTTGATTATTTCAAAAACTAATCATGTTATTATTATATATTGGTCCGAAACGCAGACTACTGAAAGTATTTCAGAATATCATATTTGTATCGAAAATGTACAAATTTTCAGAAAATTGATCCCAGTGGTTTCCATTCTTCATATACAGGGTATTCGGGAAACGGAAATACTTAAAAGGCAGAAGGATCATGGTGGTTCTGGATAAACCTGGTATATTTTCTTCATATTTGGCACAGGCTTTTCTTAGTCAATGCTCAAATTAATCATTAAATATTTGCAAGGAACATCGAGGCCTGGTTTGATGAAAAAAAACATTTTTATCCTTGACACAACAATGTTGTGTCAATGTCAATGTTCTGAACGACTACAATAAACTAAACTGGAGTGTGTGCTTGAAATTTTCGCTCAGAAATGTTTAAGAACTTCCCGAATGTGGTTTCAAGTGACTTTTGATAATAAATGCGTTGGCTAGATATGAGAGGTTTCAGTCCACTGTGTCCCCGAAGTCTGTTGTGTTTTCCTCCAGAGCTGTATTCACCACTACGCCCTCTACAATCTAGATTGGTACCCATCACTCTGACAGAACACCATCGTTATTTAGAATTATTCAGATTATATTCGATTTTTTGCAAAATTTACTTCCATTTTTACTTCACGGTGAATATATCAATACTACGAGCATGAACCTTCATCCCGATACTGCATCGTCTCTTCATAGCCTATGAATGTTAAAAAACTTTTTAAACGACAATTTTGGTAATTTATGTATTGGTCAGAGAGGCCCTCATAACTGGACTTCAAGATTCCCTAAGTTTAATCTCGTAGATCATTAGGTATGTATAGATTATCTTGAAATCTTTACTTCAATCCTCTGAGATCAATACTCAGGATCAGCTTATCACAAGAATACAAGATTATAGCCAGAAAATAAAGAAAAATCCGAATGTGATTCCCGAACGAGTTCGGTGTATTCTCAAATGAGCAAGGAGATGTTCAGACCAGTATTGTAACATAATTTCACTTAAAGGTGCAATGACAATATTCAAATTTTTTCTGTACCTTGAAAATACAATTTTAAATAGTATCTGTAGCTATAAAACAATTATGATAAATAACTATCTTGTAATGTTTAAGTTATTTTGGATTCATCAGTTTTGATAATTCATTATTAAATTCACTCAAAACCAGTTTCTGAATTCTAAAAAATTTCAATATGCAGAATGTTGTTGTTTTAAGGATTCAAGTGTTTTATATTTTTTAATCAAACTAGATCTGGATTTTCCTTGTGTGCAAATATGAAGAAGATATACCGGGTGGTTAATTGGATCTGAACCCAGGAAGAAACGAGCAGAATTCATAAAACATGTTGTATCTCTTTTACGAAGATAGTCAAAGCCAATAAATCTCATTGGAGAACCATGTGGTGCCTTCTATCTACCTTTTTAAGATTTTCCCTTCCCAATGAAACAGCCTGTATATTTTTCACAAACTGCTTTTTTATGGATCATAAAGAAGAATTAATCAAAAATCGTAAAAAAATCTAAAATGCTTCTAGACTTATTATCATTTTAGAATGGTGTATTAGAAGAATCTGATCTCATTGAAATGGGTTTATCCAGCGAACATGAGCGCCGCACGATACTGAACGCAATTTCCCAATTGCCAACCAAAATTCACGAAATATCCCTAAACAACAACAATAGCGAGCAAAACAGTGTCAACCAATGGTTGAAAGACATTTACCTGGAACAGTATTCTGAAACTTTCGCCAAGCATTTATACCATGACATGGAGAGAATAAAGAGGATTTGGGATGTCGAACTCAGTGCCGTCTTGGACATAGATAAAATAGGACATAGAAAAAGGATTTTAGCTAGTGTTAGTAATGGTGAACATATTATCACGGGACCAAAACTAGATGAAATCAATCCGGAACTGAACACCACACCGGTAAGTTTTTACCTCAGTAAAATAGTAGATATTTCTACTCCTCCCGGGCGTGCGCGAACTAGTACTTTTCTCAAATTCTTCGACAAATCCGTTCATCATGCCAAACCTTGTAGAACAAAATTGGGCTGAAAAATCTCAGCAGATTTAATTAATTTGATTATTACATGTTGATACTCAGAAATCTCCTGTCACGGATTTAACCATCCTGTTTCAAATTTGTGATTCAGAAAATAGTCCTGTCAACCAACATTTTCCAATGCAAACAACACTTAACGATATTCAAGGAAATATTCCATCAATTACGATAAAAACTCAGTGAATTAGAAAAAAATATTGTAAAATACTCGTACAGAAGCCTCACTCTACTATATTCTAGGCACTCTAAAACTCCCCTGGTTTTTTTAATTTCCCCTGATCCGTGGAATAATATGATGTAATCTACACTTTCATTATGAATTAATATTCTGCATTCATTTTTTAATACTTTTCTTTTTCATCCCCATTTTTTTTTAATTATCTGCAATTCCAATCCTACAAGCCACAGAGTCGCCAAATCTTACTACTTCATTTCAAGCAAATGAGAACAAAATAACGAAAACAATAGATTATTTCGTATTATAAATGCAGATGAAATAAATTTTCATGGAAACAGGAATTTCGATGTTGAATTCGAATGAGCTCCGAGTCTAGTAGAATAGTGGAAGAATCGAAACCTCATTGAGATAAGGGACTAGACTGTTGGAACGGAAAATCTCGGCAGGAGTGGGAGATCTCTGCTGAGGCGCGATTTGCAATCCATATAAGTCGCATACGAAGGAGAGATGCGATTGCTAGATGGTTTGAAAATGAATTAGATTCGCATAAATCAAAATGATACTTCGGTGGTCAACCTATTGCGGAGATAGGCCGATACCTTCACGTCCGGCTATCTTTGAAATAATCAATTTTTTCTTTTTGTAGAATTTCTTTTCAAACAAGTTTTGGCGAAAAAGAACCTGCATACTTATTTCCACAGGAAATTATTTGTGTCATTCATCGGGGCAAATAAATTCGTCGCGTCAGGGTTGAATAAAATTGTAGTATTCATTTACAGCAGATAAGAAATCACTCATAACGTGTTTGGAGTGTTACTGATTCGATTCCACTAATTCGACACTTCGCGACCATACAAGTGTTGTGCTCTACATCCCAACCCAACCGAATCTGTCAGACCAGCGGTTTACTCGATATCACTTCCCTCTGAGGTTTTGATTCTGCCACTCATGGCCCTGCTTGAATTTACTATAGAAACTATGATGTTTCCATAACGATTTTCCCGATCTATATAAACATGGGCTCAAGATCATGAAGTAAACTGCCGGAACGTGCTGTCGTTTCCGTTATGTCTGGGAAGTGCCTAACAGCATTGAATAAAGGTCTGCGGCTCATTTTTGTTGTCATCGACGAATGTGCTAAGCAGTACTGATGATGAGTAATAACTCAGAAACCGGTCTAATGCTACACTGGTTCGATGACAGTAAGTCCTGCAGTTTACTTCATGATCTAAATTTTCACTAGCCCATGTTTATAGTCATTTTGTTCGACGGCTTATGAACGTCGTTAGTCCATTTTCATTATTTCGTATACGGATGGTATTAAAAAGAAATGCAACAATCCTTTTAACTTTTTTCAAAATTTCAATCAATCGGCCCAAGAAAACCGCTGAACCGATCGATCTACCGATTCACGGAGGAACTTTTGGGAACATCAGGCTGTAATTTCCTTATAACCTAAGCTTTTCCCCAAATATTGACGAAGATACAGTCCATTACCAAAAATGGCAAAATGGCATTTTTTTCCTCTTTCTTCAAGTTAACGATATAGGCAAAAGAATTTTTCTTTATTAAACATAGCAGATTTTTCTAGGAAATTTCCTGCACAAAAGGAAACCGCCGGTCGGCTCGCTAGGCGACCAGTAGTTCCAGAGATATCGGCAGTTGAGTGAAAAAGGATCTTTTTGCATTAAAATTGGAAGACAAATAGTCATATCGGAGGGTCGGGAAATGCAGATTAGAGCTGAATGAACAGGCTATGCGACCTCTGCATCGGTTTAGAGAAACCGTAGAAGAAAAATAAAAATTTGAAAAATTTTGAAAATTTCTTCCTGATTTATCTGAGGATTGCATGGCTACCGGTAATCGGAAAAATTGTAAAACATTAAATAAGAAAAAAGAGTCTTCAAGCTTCAAAAGTAAGTTTTTTCATTTCTCATATGACCATTTTTCACTGAGATAAAGCCTAGTGAAAATCACTAAAAAATTTTGAGAATTTTTATGTTCCTTTAATTGTTGCGCGAAGTGTAGTGCAGAAGGCAGTGACTGCTATTGTTCCACGAGAATTTTTAATGAACGAATAAGCGAGTATTATCTGTTATTTTCTCTGATTCATAGAGTTTTCATTGAAATTAATGGAATATTTCTAGGAATATCGTTAAGTGATTTCGCATTGAAATATATTGATTGAGAGAACTGTTTTCTCTCTCATAAATCTGGCAGATAATAAATGAAACCGTGACAGGTGGCCACTATATAATAAATATCACCATGAAAACGGTGCTTGGATGAAATGTTCTCGGACCATTTTGTTCTACAAGATGTGGCAGAATGAACGAATTTAACACAGAATAAATTTTTTTAAGCCGTTCTCATAACTTTTGTGATTCGAATTTCACTTCTAGTAAAAAAAGCAGCAAATATAACTGGAAAGCCGAATATAAGTGATTCAACAATTTATTTTCTGTACGTGATTATTTCAAATTCGCATTTTTTTTTGGTCCCTCCTCCGACTTTTAGAATTTTTTTTCACGAATTATCATTCTTTGATAAACTAAAGTATTCATCACATTTTATGATTTCATGAATTTGAAATTTTTTTCTTTCAAAAAATATACCGTTTTACGCGAATTTCCTGGTATATTTCATACAGAATAATTCAGCACGGAAATACGAATGGATTTGATTTATTTGAAATCGTGATACCTAAAAATGAAACAGAATCATTATTCTGCAAAAAATTAGTAATGAAATGTATGAGACTTCAATAACGTGATACATAAATAAGTATTCATCCTATTGGCACTTGGGCTTTACTTTAAAAATTGTCATTTTTAGATTTTTTGATATATTAAGTTGATGATATTTCTCGAGAAAAAGCAACATGATATTTCGCGTCGCCTCCAATCATCCGCCACTGTATTCAAACTCGAAACTCCTATCATGATCCCATCACTGTATTCTAACTAAAAACCCTTTTCATGAGCTTCCGAAATAGCGAATGCCTATTTGCAGAAATCTGAAAGCGACCAGTCTTCCACAGATATCAAGGCCCACTCGGCGCATTCATTCGAAACTAACACAGGGACGATACGTCATAGGAGGAAAAAGTCTCGTCCTGCCCCCCCGCCTCCGACTGTGGATAAAAAAAATACGGGCGAGACGTCGGACAGCAGAAAATCTGGGGAGTTGGTTGTGGGCGGTGGGAATTCCATAAAAGGACATTGGAAGCACCAGCCGATGCTGCTCATAACTGGGGTTGTTAAGTATGCAGCTAACGTAAGTGGCAATTATTGAAAATTTTCCATTTTATTTTCACGAATTTTATTCATGCTTTTCTGCCTCGCTCTCATGACGTTTGCCGTTAGTAGTTCTTTCACTGCAGCATTGTTTGTCTGGAAAAATATCTTCCGATCAGAGGTGAATTGAAAGAGAATTCTGAAAAAAGTAGATGGAAAAGTGTATCAGATAAGTTTTTGCATAAAATCAGAACCGCTATCTTTGATGCAAGCTGTGACTTTACTAGATTAACAATTTTCCATCAAAAATTTTCTAAATAAATATGTGAATTCTCAATATTTACTCATTCATCTAATCAATTTTTTTCATCCCTTCTTAAGCTTCACAGTTTCAGGTTGATAAAATTTGTAGGATTTGTGTTATAAATTCAGTTCACTCAAGAATCAAATAAACTTCAATGAAGAGGATAGCTGCCTCGATCATCAATCACAGCCTTTGCGTACTTGCGAGCAAATTGCTGAAGTAGCCTTGATCAATTTCTTTACAGAGTTGCAGCAAAAGTTTCCTGAGTTCTTGAAATGTATGTGGAGGTGGTTGACGAGAATCCAAAGTTCTTTGTAACTATTCCGAAGTGTGTTCGATGGTATTGAGGTCTGATGACCAAGGTTAATCGTGAGAACGTGAAACAATGCCTGATCCAAAAATTTTGAAAATGCAAACGAGAAGAACATGCTTAAAGCTGATGAAGTCATCAAACGAGTAGAAAAGAAACCAGACAATGTAAGAGAGTTAGAGAGTAAACAATGTTCGAAAACTCATAAACAATGAGTATTCGGTGGACAAGTAGTATACATGTTCGGCAAGAATTGTCTAAAACCTTCATGTAACCATCTTACTTGATAAACTGGTGCCTCTCGTTGTGGGTGCTTATCTGTTTCATTTCAATTCGGCTCCACTTGAAGAGATCAAATGCAAAAATTAATTAATCTACGATCCTTTCTTTATTCAATTGGTGCGATCTGAACTTCTCTCGATAGGAGATGCCCCCGTTTTTAGTCCTGAGGTAGGAATAAGCTCATCAGCCTAGCCGCCGGCAACTGTCAGTTCTTGAAGATGCCAGTGAGTGTTGGACTTTAACCAAATAAAAAACCCTCCTCAACTGCTTGGGAGGAATCCCAAGGACACCGATTTCATCTAAGCAACTTGTTTCGGTCTCTTGGACACCAATAATTATGGTATTCTTCAGCATATCGGTCTTGGTCGCTCTCACTTCTTAGTCGGGTTAATGAGGAATGTTCACAGGTATGCAAAATCGATCGAAACTTCGTCACAGTATAACCTATATGTATATGAAATCACTAGTTTTTGTTTCAGTCGAAAAGACCTAGTAGTTCGGATTTTACAACCCCGTGAATATTCAATTCCTCGCGGCGATGTGACGTCATACTACATTCGCGCATCCCACTCCGTGGGACGAAAGGCCCTTATATTGGACCCGGTTACGTACTGAACCTCGCTAGTCGTTGGATGTAGAGTGACGTCACACGGATCCATCGAACTCATGTTTATAACTCGATATCTCGGGCGCTATTTGAAGTATTCAAATAATTTTTGGACACAATATTTTCATCTTCTACGGAGAATAGGAATATGTAGAAATTGAAAAATGTGAACTTTCCTCATTGGGATATGGGTTCGGAGCTTGATAACCAGTCTCGAAGTTATCCAGTGTTCAGTTTTCGTTGTAAGGAGAGAATGTTCACTGTTTGATTCCTCGTTCCGTATGTCGCCACTTCTTGGTTACGGCACTAGGGTCGTGGATCCCCAGGTAGATCTTGGACGACTCTCTGCCCTCCCTTATGCAAGTTACAGGTAGAAAGCCACTGCCTCTGGTTTCTTCGAGAATATAGCTATGAGCATTCGGTATCGGCAGAGTACTCACTGGGTCATCCCATGCGGAGCTTGAAGGTTTCCAATAAAGTCCTAGTATTTGGGATGGAGTCCTAACTTGAAGCTTGGGTCCGGTCCTGGAATATTTTAGTCTCAGAGGAAAGGCAGTCTTCTTTGAGTCTACACTCGAAGCCTTTGCTTTATAGTTCGATCTCTGTCGATTCCTAGACCCTCCTTCAGGTTCTTGTAGTCAGCTTGGTGCTCCATTCAGAAGAGGCATGTATTCCTTTCCTGCTTAGGAGAATTTTGGTGCCTGGGTATTCTAATGAAACACAATCAACCTATGTTGTTAGGGGGACAGAGGGAGAGGGGGTCTGGTCATTCTTGGTTTCGTTGCTCGTCCTAAGAACACGGTTCTCAGGACAACTACTTTAGCTCGCACACCACGACAAGGTGATGACCAATCGTACGAGGGGATACGTCCTTTATATAGATGAATCTTTATCAGACGTGTACAAAAAAGGGTATATAGAGATCTACTTACTGTGGAACTTTTCTTACTTGACACTGAGGCAATCCTTAGTGGGCTCAAAAAATACTCAACGTACCGAGTCTTGTTCGATTAAATTCTACAGAGGTATTTCGAGTTCTGCTCTATTTCGTGATCAAACTATCACGAATCCATTAAATTTCCAGAACCGGACTTCTTATCAGTTTTATTCTGTTCAATTTATACGGTTATTTTCTCTATGATAGCAGAAGAATAGAGTCCAGCCCTGCATATGGATAACCTCTTATCTAAGTTCTGAAGAGATAAGTGTAGTCCTACGTAAGAAAAAAGAGAATTTTGACAATAAGAGTCACGTTGTAGAATTCAAACGAGTGGTTGGAACCAGGCAATTAATTATCCCCTTGATACGTGGAGTATGTACGATGTTCAATTTGAGAATGTTTTTACCTCGGTTTTCACCTTCTGGGAGTTCAAAGCTGATGGACGTATATTCGCACATCTATGACTAACCTCTTGAAAAATTATCTCAACAGTTACGAGATATGTTGAAATCCTAATGTTTGAACTTAATTTTTTTGTAGACTGTAGCTGTAAAATTCTCAATACTGTCTGTAATTTGGTTAAATCTTTTGTTGCAGTATCTAGGATCCACTTCCATCCGTGAATTCAGAGGTACTGAATCAACGAAAAAATCGCTGGAGAAGCTGAGAAAGTCTTCAGATCGTCCTTCGCAAGAGATAGTTTTGTCTATTTCATATAAAGGCATCAAATTTTTGAACCCTCTCAATCAGGTAATCCCACAAATAATAAGTGAAATAGGAAAAGCATAAAAATAATTTTTGTTGGAAATTCACTCTGGGCAACCTGCATATACAAACACTCAAAAACTCCACAGTCGTCAAGTACCAGTTTGACACAAAAACAAATCAAAAACTGGCGAACTGATCAACTCTTTCGCTTACTTTTCTTTGGTTGCCACTATTTACCTGGGTTTCATACGATGTACAATTTTTTCAGAATGTCATTTGTGAACATGAAATTCGTAATGTTAACTGTGCCTGTCAAGACACTGAAGATAGAACTTACTTCGCGTACATAACCAAGGACGACGAGCAGTTTTACTGCCATGTTTTTCAAGCAGTCAGAGTGGTGAGTGATTTTTTTTTTCAAAAGATTTCTATTTTTTCCTAGGATTGTTTGGGTTTACCATTGGTCTGAAAACAATGGTTTTGACTTTCTTCATTCGTTCCCTTTCAAATCAGGTTCGCCAACTTTTATATTTCAGAGAGTGCAGGAGTCTGGTATAAATCCAATTTTTGAATTTATTTAGGTTGAGTCGAGTGAAGCTGAGTGAGCTTCCAGAGCAGAATTGAGAGATTTCATTTTAATATAGTCCGGCCACCAGATTAGGAGTTGGATGAGCATCGTATTAAGGATCAACTCGACTCTGCACTTAGTCTACTGATTTCCATTTTTGTAGCTCAACCGCGCTTTCCTACCACATCTACTTATGAAAGTTGCTGACTGAGCCCTCAACTCAGCTCCACCCAACTCAATTTTTTTATCCGGCCATCTTCAAAGTATGCGCAGGATAGATTGCATAGCGTGGACACCAACGCCATAATATACTAACTGATAAAGAAAATACAACACCCAGAAAGCACATAGCCTACTGTCCGGTGTACATGACGCCCAACATCAAAATGAGGTTAACGTCTTTCTCCTCGACTTCGTCGTACCCTCCTTCTGCCATGGTTTGCACCCAAAAGAAATCGAGATTCATCAAAAAAGAAGACCTGATGCCATTCCCACAATCCAATTCTGTCATTCACTACTCCATTGTAATTGTTGCAGGCGATTCCCAACCGTAAGAGGTCACACAAGATGGGGTCGATAATGCCTCAGTCCAAAAAATCTTATACGGCGATACACCGTTCGGCAGTTACAGTATAGCCTTGTTCTCCTAACCAATCATCAGCTAAAGATCGGCCTCTATAATGGCCATAAGTCTTTGACGTCCGGTGCCGACTCTTCTATGATTTTCAATTCGCACTCGACTACATCTCACATCTCATAACAGTAAATGGATTTCTGTTCGTACGGTTAGCGATTTCTCGAAATGACAACCCCGCGTTCCATAGACCAATAATCAAGGGCGGTCCTAAGGGGGGTAGAGAGGGTAATTACCCCCCCCCCCTCCAGAACACCTCACCCATACTTGTACAGTCATTACTGAATACTCGAAAATGGTACATGTTAGATAAAGGAAACCCTTAGAAGCCTCTAGATGGCCATAGGAAATTAGACATAAACTGAATGTGGCATTCAAATATATATCCGAAAAAGTCATAATATACAGGGTGTTACATTAGAAATCTATTGAAATAGATTTGTATTTTCTTGAGAACTTAATTTGGCTTTTCTCTGAAAAAAAGAAACAAACAAAAATTTTTAATTAATAGAAGAAAGGCCCCTGCGTGAAAATTTTGAGCACTAATTTGTCCGGGGCCGAAACTTTACAAGAAGAAATTGTTGGCTAACAATGAACAAAAAGAAAACAGTTTGAATTTTGAAGCGTAACGTCTAAATCAGACTCCTTCGTCAGACAATTACTAGTTTTCATTCAACTTCGTAGAATCGTGACAATATTTTGATTGACATTTGTCAATATATAATGAACATAGATTAATATTAATTACTAGATGTTGATATCGTTATTTTTTCCAAAATTCCCTGAAACTTTTTTCAATAAATCCATCCGAATTCGATCTATTCCTACTGAACAATTGGCGAGATTATTGGCCTCATCCAACAAAATACAAGCTGACTCCTTGATTTTTCTTTTATAACTATCAGGTTCCGTCATTAGAATTTTTGTGCCATTCCAATCCATTATGTGATTGCCGGTATTGGAGCACACATGACCTGCTATCTGCGATCTACCAATATCTCTATTTTTTATGTTATTCTTATGTTCACGTTTCCTGATTTCTAAATTTAGAAATCAGAAATCCAATCCATCACATGATGGATTGAAATGGTGTAATAATTCTAATGACGGAACTTGATGGTTATAAAAAAAATCAAAGAGTCAGCTTGTATTTTGTTGAATAAGGCTAATAATCTCGCCAATTGTTCAGTAGGAATAAATCGAATTTGGATGGATTTATTGAAAAAAGAACTGGTTTCAGGGAATTTTGAAATAAAATAACGATATCAACATCTAGTATTCAATATATATTAACAAATGTCAATAAAAAACTCAAAATATTGTCACGATTCTACGAAGTTGAATGAAAACTAGTAATTGTCTGACGAAGGAGTCTGATTTAGACTCCTAAACGATACGCTTCAAAGTTCAGAGTGTTTTCATTTTGTTCATTGTTAGCCAACAATTTCTTCTTGTAAAGTTTTGGCCCCTGACAAATTAGTTCTCAAAATTGGCGATAAATTCCGTTTACATTTGCTCTCGACATTTGAACAACAACTTAACGTCGACATTGGATCTCCTCGAACAGCTGGTCTGTTCTAAAATTTAAAAAATTTGCAAAAAATTACTGCAATTTTTAAGTAACATAAAATGTGTACTTGAAAAAACCTCACTTTACCGAAAAAAATTCAAAATGTAAACAGTTCCTGGGTGTTGAAGTTTCTCTGTCAGTTAGAGTTAATATGATAACACATGATTATTAATAGGAACTTAAGACTATGTTTAAGAGTCACAGTTCTTCGGAAAAAGTTCCACTGCTTTTAAGGCTTGATTTCTATCCCGCAAAAGTTTCTCACTCGCTTCCTCCCTCGCAGTCCTGCATCGGTCTGTGCATACCTTTACCTTTTTTCATAGGTGCTACTGTTGAAGAACGACTACTGAAGTTGCAATATTGGCTGCAAACACAGAAAAGAGATTCGCGAGGTCCTGTGATCAGAAAAAAGGAAATTCATCAGTACATTTTCAAACCTGAAATCGAAGAACTCATGTGCTTGTGTAGTGATGTAGAAAGTCATTTCTTCATTTCCTATCAGGAGATATTATCGAATCTTCATATTCTGCGACCTGTGCTTAGAGAACGCATTTTCAGACCATCGCACCCAATCAATCCGCCCCTACAATTAATTCATCAAGACAAAGCGCCCTCCTTTCCCCCCTTATCGTCTTCAAATGAATCGCACGTTTGATTCGACCCGACCGACCCTTAACAACACACGCGGTCCTTTTCAGGACCAAACTGTTGACATCATCCTTACCCTCGGCCAGGCCTTTGAGCTGGCGTACCAGATGGCGCTGCGGGAACAAGTGACTTGCAAGACCAAAGCGGGCCGGACCGCAACGGACTGCCACAAATCTGCGGCGGCCGCGGCAAGTCCAGGGTCTACGTCTTCACAGGGTCGCTGCGACTTCAAGGACCAGACGGCGAACAGCGTAAGGAGCAGCGATCTCAAAATGAACGGTCATCCTTTGAGGATGAAACCGCTCACGTTGTCCATTGCGGCGGATGGCGTTCTCTTGGACGTGGGCGCCCAGAAGGGCGGCGAGGAGTAGGAGGTTACCTTTGAGCCAAAGGTGTCCTTTGTTGTTGTGGACTGTTAGACATTTCTGGAGAAAGGAACATAGGTCGGTTGCTTGGTAGTTAATTGTGGTTTATCGATCTGAAATATTTCAGGTATCAGCGTTGCCGGCCATATCGAAAAGTCGAAAGATATTCTGCTGCGCTCATGCCATTCATTTATTTTCGTGTATGATTCAGGAATTTCTACAGCTGAATAGTCAGGATATCTGTTTCCAAGAACATATTATTGTTTCGCCATGCTAAAAGTTCTTATGGAACAAAACAATATAGAAAGAACGTCGATCATTTCAATCGAACATTCACCCATACCTATCGAGTCCTCATACAGAATTCAGAAAAATTGTTATAGGCTGTGACAAGAAATTATCAGAATGAATTTTGAGTTCAGCTAGAGGTGCTTTTCATGGTTTTTTGCCCGAATTTTTTTCACATTAGGCTTAGTTCAGATGATCGCACGATTACGCGTAATTCCCAAACGCGCGACTAGAGATACTGAGTAGTTATACAAATATGTTCATCCCGTAATTGCGCGTATACTGGCGATCACGCGGGATCGAATTCGTTCTTTCGCCAGTATCAAGTACAACTGTCAGGCATAGACGTGTTCAGTTGATTCGCGCGATTGGACGTACAAAGCTGAAATATTGACAAGATTGATAGATTTCAATGACTTTTTCTGTGCTAGGAATAAAAAAATTACAGTAGTCGCGAGCTGCCGCGCTATCAGCGCGCAACCATCTGAATACATCAACGCGCGTTAACGAGCTACAAACTTGCGTTGTAGCGCGATCATGTCAACTTAGCCTTATATTCATTGATACTTTTTCATTTCGTGAATCTGATCATTCAAGTATTGAAACAAAATGAATCGTTCAAAAGTAACTTCAATTTCTTTTTTGTATTATTTTTTAGTGATCCTGTATAATAAAGAATGTAATTTGCACCTAAAATTTTAGTGCCTCATGATTCCAGTTACTGCCATTACTGTCGTGTTAATTGAAAAGGGCGTATCTGCAAAATAGCACTTTTGAGATATTTGACTTTTAATTGTTGATGGCATAAATGAAAGTCTTCAAAGTCAAATATCTCAAAAGTGCTTTTTTGCAGATACGCCCTTTTCAATTAACACGGCAGATTAGGCTTCGTTCAGATGAACGCTCGATTCCCAAACGCGCGACTAGACATACTGAGTAGTCCTATAGAAATGTTCATATGGTCGCGCGACGTCGCACGTGTTAAAATACAACTGTCAGGCATAGACGTGTTCAGATGGTTCGCGCGATTAGACGAACAAAGCTGAAATATTGACAGAGATTTCAATGACTTTTTCGGTGTTCGGAATTAAAAAATGACAGTAGTCGCAAGCTGCCGCGCTATCAACGCGCGACCATCTAAATACATCAACGCGCGTTAACGAGCCACAAACGTGCGTTGTCGCGCAATCATGTGAACTTAGCCTTATAAACATGAAACTGGAACTATAATTAGCACAGAAGAAAATATAAAATATTCATAGATTTTTCTGAAACTACGACAATTGACGTATAAGTCAAGAAATACAAGTTAGGAAAAATGCAATTCAAAGCATCAGAAGAACTTCAAATGAATATTTTTGGCCAATGTTCATTTTTTCCAATAAAAGTGTTATTTTAATTTTCAACAAAAATTCCATTTTTTAATATGAGTGATCGGATGTTTATTTCGTTATAAAGAGTAAGGTATGCCGTCAATAGTGGAAAATATCATCAGGCAAATGAAAACCACCACCACGCTGACAGAACGATATCCTTTTCAAGAAATTTTCCATAACCCTCGATAGCCTCACGAATTCCATCTTTTTCTTTGACGTGGCCCCAAAGAAAGAAGTCGCACGGCGTTGAATCACAAGATCTCGGTGGCCCATTGTAATCAGGTGTTTGATAGATAACACGAATCCGGATCAATGGTTCCATTGCTTGTGTGCCAATTAGCGCCGTCTTGTTGAGAATAAACGTTGTTCAGATCGATACCATCCAATTCCGGACATAAAAAACCGTTATGGAATGCCTAATTTCAAAGAACAACGATTAATGGACAAACCGGGGTTTTCTTCAATACTTTCGGCTACAACAGCAATATTTTCGGCTTTTCTTGAGTGACGTGCACGGATTTCATTCTCAACGTCATTAACTGGTCCCAACAGCTCGAATTTTTTCACCAATTTCTAGATTTCGGTCGACAAGCTGCTTCAGGATGACCCAAAAAAGAGTTTTTCAAAGCGTCTCTGCCAAATTTTCACAATTTTTATAGCGAATTTTGATAGTTTCAATGCATTGTTTAAGCGTATATTGTTCCATTTTCATTAATGGTCGTGTTTCCACTTGTCAAACATTACAAACTTACAGCTTCAACCGTGACATCTACCGAAAAAGCGGGCTATTCAAAATGACACCTGTTATTGCAAAACCCTTTATAAAGTTTCATTGAAAAAAAAATTTTCATGATACCATTCAGAGTATAGAAATTCACCCTTTCTCCGTGTGACCACACCGCAAAATGTTTTACGGTGCGCTGAGATATAACTTGTCTAGGGCTGACATGAATTACTGTTTATTTCCTTTAGAAACGATTGCATCCTGAGAGTAGATGTCAGTGATTTAAATAATTATTGTTCTACAATATCGAAATGCTGAATCCTGAAGATTAAATATGATATAATGAAGAATATCATTCATTACACGTCCAGAATAGTAATTTATGATTCAAGTGCAGAAGGCATTGATATTCCTACTCGAGTTCAAAATCCAAAAACGAGTTTTAGAATGAACGAGTGTTAGAATGAGCCTTCTATTCGAGTGACATACATTATTTTCTCGAATTTCTATCGAAATTAATGAAATATTGAAGTAAATTTCGTTTAGTGATCGAGAATTATTGATTGGCAGAACTGGTTGCTATCTCATTAATTCGGCAGATGTTAAATAAATCCGTGGCACGAGGTCAACATTTCATCAATAAATATCACTGAAAACAGTGCTAGAATGAAATATTCTAACATTGTTTTATTCTACGAGATGTGGCAGAATGAACGCATACACAAGTTCCCGTCTTCGGCTATGCCTCACACCTACCTTTACTTCCTAGACTAGTAATGAAGTATAATATTAAAATGGCCGAAAATAACAATTTGAAGTTCTTCCAGATCTTCAAATCGCAACTTCTCTAACTTGGTTTTTGTATCCAGGCTCCATAGAATTATTATGTTCAAAAATAATGCGGAAGCAAAAGGGAAATCCATATAACACATCTAGGTTATTGCTTCTTTTCGATGTGAGCTGCAAAGTTGAACCGCCTGAAATTTTTTAAATACCAATTTTTCTTCTCCAGAGATGCCCCAATTTGTTTTCTTGTGGACACATTGTATTTTCAAATTCAACTCCATAAAACTGATTATAACCTCAGAATCTTGATGACGCTGAAGTTTACATATTTAGAAATGGTCACCTTGTTTTACTGATGGAAGAAGTCATGAATGATCTTGATTTTTGCACCAATTAATCGGAAAATTTCAAAAAAGTAGTAGAAGTCTTGAGTTCTCGTGAGCATAGTAACGGCACGGATAAAATTTTTCGAGGAATTCCAATTCAGACGCAAGATACTGATTTGAATCGATTCAGCTGTTTATTTTGGATCACCTTGTGCATAAAACTCTCTAACATTGTCTAGCTGATAATATCTTTCCATTAATTTGAATGGAACCAAATTGAGAGCTTTCATTCAAAACTTCTTCCAGAATGTCCTTGTGACCAATTCACTAATTTTTATTCAACCAAAACGCTGCATACCTACAGTTAATATATGATTTGCAATTTGTGTTCACGATTATATTGAACACTGCCTTTCTTGTTTAAGTACCTTATAACCTCCTTCCTTTCGCCCCATGTGTAGGCATTGTGCAGATAAGGAGAAGGGCATATGAAAAAATGCGTTCTCAATAAATAATCTTTGTCATGAAATCATTACCAATTATTTTACCATTTTTTCATATCCCCTTTTCTTCATATTTTTTTGGATAATTTATTCAAAAACAGAGTGATATATTATTAAAAATATTATTGGAACTATCAGGCAGGTCCTGATAAAAATAATTGAGATTCACTGCCAAAATTTTTGGGACTCTTCTTTTTGATTTTTCAAATTCTATTCTCTGAGGCATTGGAAATAAAATATCATAATCGGAAGTCAGTTGACTTGATTCAGAACCATTTATATCACACGATGTAATGCAGTATCGTTTCAAAAATAATGTCAAATATTATAAGAGAGAAAACTATCGCCAAATTATTAAAATTGATGCTGTGCTCTAGAAATGAGAGAAATTAATCAAGTTATAATTCAGAATTACATATATTGTAGAAAAAAGTCGATTTTGAAAATTTCATTTTTTCATTCAATATTCTTTCATGAATTTTTTTCATTTTAAATATTGAACACAAATAATTTTTTGATGCTCAATTGTAATTTCTTATTCTGTGTGAGCAATATTTTGTTAAAAAGAAATATACACCAATATTATCTAATTGATTGCACTTTATGTCTGTTAGCTCTACGTATATTTTCTAATTCTTCTTCCAATTTTGTAACTCTATACATTTTTCTATTTTGATGGTATTGAATCTAACTATAAAATATATATATCGGCATTCGATGTAAATATTGGAACATATTATATATGCATATTATTATTGATATATTGAATAAAAGCTTTAAAGTAAATACTATCTAGTCAGAAAATCATTCATTGATCATATCTTATAATAGGTGATTTTAGAAGAATTATTATCATTCCTTATTTTTCAATAGTTGTATTTTTTCAATCTATAATTTATGTAGTCATATAATTGTTATCTCATTCATATTATCATGTAGATGTAACGATGAAATAAAATTTAAACTGAGTATTTGATCTTAGTTTTCATTAAGTGTTTGTTATTGAACGGATAACACAAGAAATCAGGCAGCGATTTTATTTTCTCATTCGGCCTACGCCTACAGATTCCAAAAGTAATGACAAAATTAAAAATGATGGTCATGTTTACCATAAGGGCAATATTGCTGAATCAGCTTTCTCTATTAAAAATATATGCTTCCCCATTTGAGTTTTGCTTGCAATATTTGGTCGTGATAAAAAATTATTTGAAAGCTATAATGAGATAAATCAGTTGGATTTTTATGATTCTATACAAAATTATGCAATTTGAAATTTTCGAAATTTTACCGAAAGGATAAAACCTCACAGGAACCAGTTTCGATTCCTCTCCTCTCGATCTGTACCATTGGCGTTTAGACATTCCGTACCCGCATTTGGCACCTAACGCGAATAGGCGGCATGCCATTGGTCAAACGAGCACAAATTGTGAAATCAATCACATTTCGAGTGCAAAATGTGCAAAATAAGTTCTGCTTTATTTATCATTTCATTCAGCAATTACTTGTGTCGGCTAATTGAAGGTGGGACTTTTTCCAATTGATGAATGAAATCTTACTAGTTGCTTTATTCAGCCATTTCTAATTTTGAATATTTTAAGCCTAGCATGACGTTTTTCAGAAGATTTAGTTGCCAGACAAATTGGTTAGACTTATTCATACTATAATATAGGTAATTAATATTCAGCAGCCAAATGAAATATTTTTGAGAGACATAGTACCAAGTTCTAGAAAAGAACTATTCAATTTTGAAGCAATGAACTGAAAATGTCTAGCTTGCATAAGTTTGAGTCATTTCGAACGTTTTCTAAACATGAAAAAACGATGAATCTACTTTCTAGAAAAATCTAGGATACATTCAGATTAGTTTGTTGGGTTGGGATTGTTGGGTTTCAGTTCAGGACTGAAAACATCTCCACCTAATCGAAATATGGAATGAAGACGAGAATAATCTAACTATAGACTATACCTAGTCATTTAATCAACTAGTTCATCACGAGGTTCATTAACGTGTGAACAGAGCGAGCGTATTAAAAGACAAGATCATTAATAGCTAGATTAATAACCGAGTGGATTGCAAATGTTCTCCGTCAGTCAAAATAATGAAAAAATAAAATTCTTCAAAACATGATTTATGAATTTAGTATAACCAAATTGAAAGAAATCATTCTCATATCTCACCTAAATATTATAATTCTGTTCAGAAATGCTCAAATGCAATTATATTTGTGAGATTTCTGAATTTTCTGTTTGGTCGCCCATGACAATTACACATTAAAATGCGAAATCAAGCATTTGTAGGGGTCATTAATGGAAGATTTCGTGTGCGTTAAACTTGACTATTATTTCGAGGTCGATGGAAAAAAAATAATTTTTGATTAATATTGGCATTAGGTATAACAAGATTCATAATCAGCAATATTGTGAATATTAATAGTACAACTTTGATACTTAAGAGTTGCAGTTATTGTACTAAAGAACATTCATCAATTGCGTGAGCACAAAAGAGGCCATAGACGTAACGAAGGGATCAAGGGATAGGGTTTATTGGGGACGTAACACCGCCACCACTGATTGTAATGAAATCAAACTCCTCCAGGAGTCGACTCTGATTACGCCATTGAAAGTGTGCGGGAAAATTTCAGTTATATTCATATGAAATCGCACCAGATCTGGTGAGGAGAGAGGAGAGTTCAGATTTTCACATACATTTGAAAAGAAACATAAATACCTAACCTAATACTGAAGAAAAAATCTTCCACAGATCCTTTCCTTTTTCTAATATTATTTTATTGAAATTTTTCAATTTTTTTCATGGGTTTTCTTCGATTTTGCTTCTGAAATTATTTTCATTCTAGCAGAACATAACTCCGAATTTCAATGCGATTTTTTTTCTATTCTTTATTTGTTGTGCCTATGTGTAGGTTCAAATGTGTGTTATTAAAAAGGTGAACCTTCAAATGATGTATTCAGTTAATTGAGTTAATATAGGCAAAAACTACGACTTGGTTGGAACAACACGTATAAGGTTTAGCGCGGTGCTCCAGATACGTTTGATTCAATGAGCTCACCCGCGCTAGAACAGAGAAGGTTTCGAGTCTACCAATGGCGTAGAGTTATTTGCGTAAGGTGCCAAATGCGGGTACGGGATGTGCGTACCGTTGTATGTTAGCGGAGAGTCAATCTTGCAAAGATATCCATCAGAAGTTTTCCTGATTTTGCGGCGAAGGAAACAATGAATATTTTCTAAGATTCCAATCCTTTTGGAATGAATTTTCGTTTTTTATTCTTCTTATAATATATAGTTTTTTACAAAAATTTCATGTCATTATTCTACGAGTAACTGCTGAATACAATCAAATCGGCATTTTCAAATGTCGAGAAATTGCGTTAAACTGACCCTTGTCTTGTAGATCACTGGTATGAGAATATTTTTCCTGTGAATGTTTTCAGAAAGAGGGATCAATTGCACGATCGACACCCCAGAAAAGATTGCCTGATGGTAAGCAGGTACTCAGTTGTCTCAGACGGCTTTGCGAACTAAGAGGCTCTGAAAATGTCTAAATCTCTTATCTCCGGATCAAATAAAGAAAATGTAAGTATTTTCTTGCACTGATTCGTTGTGAGCAAATCAAAAAAATTGTTTCCTAATAATAATAGAACAAAGGGGCATCGAAATATCAAAACAGGTAACATTAAAGATCATAATTCTTTGCTGGTTCCTAATTGATTCAAATTCGAAAATAACTCATATTTCAAAAGAAAATTAGTAACAGTAGGTATTTGTGTTTTCTCTATGATATGAACATCATAAGTAAATTGAATTGATAAGAATAGTGTAACTCAATGTGAATTCTTCAGATTTTATAACCTTCTGATCAATTTATATGGATTCAGAAAATTCTTATACTGATATTCAGTACTACAATGGCGTTTTAGGATTCATATAAATGTACTCTTGATAAAAAAAATTAAGATGGACATAGCTTGAGTGCTCAAAAAAACAGATAATATTATAAGGACTTATTGATAACTTATTTACCTACATGGTGTTTATCAGATTCGAAACCAAAATATCAAAGTCCCGCTGTGTAGGTACTTTTTTAATGAAGGTTCAATTGAACAGTTGAATGATTGACGAATCATATTATAAAAGGAAAGTCTGGATGCATGGATGTTAGTTACTCTTTCACCGAACGGATCCAGATGAAACATCACAATATAAGAGTTATTTCATCAGAATAACACATAAGGGTACAATTCATATAAAGATTTTGTGTTACTTGGTCATAATGCAACAACAAATCGGAAAATGCCCTGCCCTCTGGGAGCTATTCAGGCGTACGCTGCCTAAACCGTTGAAGTAACACAAGATAATATACCATAGGTTTCTTTGTCTCAAAATCGAATTATGAAACGGTTTTCAATTTGAAGTTCTAGCCACAAGGCATTGTCATTGGGGAGTTTCTTCGGACACCAGGGGACAACAAAAACGGAGAATAGCAATTAGAGAGTGAAAACAGAAATTTAAAAAGAAAACGCCAAATATGTTTGTTTCACCGATAATTACTTCGATTTATCGTGTTGAACATAGTGTCTATAATCTCTGGGACTGGAAGGCGAGCTGTAAAGCTTTGTCAGGGGGCACAATAGACCATCAGGTCGTAGTGGACCCCTTTTACACTATTAACTATAGTGTCAATAGCCAAATTACAAAATTCGAAATAACATATTTGACAGAACATTGGTAGAGTAGGGATGCATTAGAAAACATTCCAATTAGAATTTTCAATCTAGGAGAAAGTCATTGTAGACCTGAAGGTTATGGGGGCAACAGTTTATCTGAATCAATCAGTTGTTGGAAAATAAAGACAAAAACTATCTCATTCTGCAGTACAGGGTGAATTCGAGTGAACTGCGGCGGAATGCATAGGTATGGAACTGAATTTTTTTTCATATTTTCAGCATATCGTCCACTCAATGGAATTATGAGTTTATTTATTGATGAAATGGAAGAACTGATATATAAAGTTTGTAATGAAAACAAATCAATCATACTAGCAGGGGATTTTAACATCGGAAGAAAGGTTGACAACAAGAAGAAAACAGAAGTTTTGTCACTAATGAGTTTTTTCAATTTGATAGAAACATTTATAGACCAAGCAAATGAGACTTTTGCCTAGAAATAATTGGTGGAGTTCTGGAAACTATTTTAATCATTTATTTAGGCCTCAAATAAGAGTAGTTTGAGTTTTGCCCCAATTTCCCAGTGGAGCGTATGTCGTGACGTTCGAAAAACCTTGACATTTCTGGACTATTTTAGGTTTTTCCTGAATAGCCCCTAAACTAAGCACTCAATCAAAAACATTGTTGCATTCAAAAGTGTTCCGCATTATATTCTACTTCTAAAAAGTATTACGATATTATATTTTGAACAAGTAGTTTCAAAGAAATCATGGATCGAATATGGCAAATTTTTACACTTTTCGAAAAACCACATTTTTTTCATTATAAAACGTATAATATCTTTGGAATCTTTAGCTTTAGAACAAACTGTTATTGAATAAGAATTGTAGACCATCAAATTGTGATGAATAAGTAACCCGCTCCCTTCCATCCACAATGTAAAATCGCAGAGTAGATCATCCTATTGAGAATGGTGATCCTTTAATCGTAGCTAGTGCTGCTGAAGTTGCTCAGCAGTCCCATGAGTGTGTGTTTATTGTTGAGGACATTGACCTTTTTGTAATTTTGACTGCTCCATCCTCTATGTGCACCAACTTTTTTTTACTAAAGCCTGGAAAAGGCAAGCAAGACGATAAATTGTCTCATAAACTAATATCTATCAATACAAATCATTACTGAGAACAATATATTATAATTACATACGTCCTTAGCGATTGTTGTGAGGTGCTGAATCAGTTAGAGAGACAGAGGCAAGATTGAATAAGGTTTTGGTCAACAATTTTTCAAACATCTCTTACTACAATACATTTAATTACTTGAAATAATTTTTATAAAGTCTGCCATGCATTTCTTCCCTGCCTCGTGGACCTTATCAGCAGGAGCATTAGATTTGCTAAACAATTCTCCTGTTTTCAGGAGGTTTGTGTTGATTTCAGACGTCTCTAGGAAATTAATTTTTCCTTGACCGAAAGAGATGACGTAGTTTTGCAGCCATTAAAAGCATGAAGGAATAATATGTTGTTTTTCGAAACAGATGAAAACTTGTAGTGCAAGGGAGAAAAGACATCGTCTTGCTTGCCTTTGCCAGGGCCTAGCAAAAAAATGTTGGTACACATATATGCTAGAACAATCAAAATTGTTAGAAGCTCAGTGTCCTCCCTAACATTAGCCACAAACCCATGAGACTGCTGAGCAAATTCAACAGCTACGATGAAATGTTAAACATCCCCAGTAGGATGAGCTACTGCACGATTCAACATGGTGGTTTGGAAGGGTGGGGTTGAGTTTTACCATAATATGATGGTCTACAACTGTAATTCTATGACATTTTGTTCTAAAGCTCGTCGTTGCATAGTTATTTTACGTTTTATAGTAAAAAATATGTTTTTTCGAAAAGTGTGAAAATTTGCCATATTTGGACATATGATTTCTATGAAACGATTTGTTCAGAATAAAATGTCATGATATTTTTAAGAAGCAGAATTTAATGCGGAACACTTTTGAATACAACAATATTTTTGAATAAGTGCCTAGTTTAGGAGCTATTCGGGAAAAACCTAAATCAGTCTGAGAATTTCGAGGTTTTTCGAACGTCACGACATACGCAAAACTCAAACTACTCTCATTTGAGTCCTAAATAAATGATTAAAACAGTTTCAAGAACTCCAGCAATTATTTCCAGGCACACCATTTTTTTGAAGCTAATTTGCTTGGCCTATTAAGAATAATTATGCATGGATTAACCACAGCACATTTGAGGTCATATCTTTACAAATATAGAAACATGGAGTTCTGTAGTGATATCATTTCATAGCTAGTTTTCACCGAACATGCTTAAACTGGACTTCAATAACAAGATTGGAATTTGGTTTATTATGTAGATTGTAGAGGATGTGCGTGAATAATGTAATCAGCTCATATAAGTATTTTATAATTTTGTGTTGTTTTCCGCTTCAACTTAAAAAACGATTGAAAAACATCATTTCTGCGAATCAACAATTCAATGAATCAAAAAATCGAATAGACATGCTTTAGAGAGAATCAAAACTATTAATATGTTGAGTCCTATTAAGCAACAAAAAATAATGTCCATTTGTGACAAAACGACCGACTCGTTAATTTTGATGTTCTCTCACTTTTCACATCAGTTCTCATAAGGAAATCGCTCAACTACATATCTGAAATATTCCCAAGTGACGTAGCACAGTTCTTGTAAATTTTGCCTAATATCCAGTCATTTTCAGTGGTAAGGCGAGTTTTATGAGCAAATAGATGGTGTCGCCATGGTAAACCCTCTAACTCCTGTAATTGCGAATTTCTTCGTGGAAAAATTCGAACAAAGTGCTATCGAATCGGCATCAAAGAAACCATCCACGTGGCTACGTTATGTGGATGATACAGTTGTCGTCTGAAAACACGGAGATGAAGCCTTCTTAACCCATCTTAGCAGTAGGCACCCAAACATTCAATTCACTATGGAAATTGAAAAGAATGGTGCTCTGCCCTTTGTAGACCCGGACGCCTTAGTTATTAGAAGGCAAAAATGGAAAACTGGGACACAGGGTTTATAGAAAACCAACCCATTCTGACAGTTATTATCTACACAAGGAGTCTAATCATCACTCAAAACAGAAACTAGGAGTTACTAAAACGCTAGAGAGAGCCGGACGTTTATGCGAGCCGGAATTTGTGGGGGATGTCCTTGAACATTTTCAGTATGCATTCGTCGCCAATGGATATAATGCCAAAGAATTCAGAGGGTAATAAGACCAAAAATTTCCACACGAGATGGTTATACATTACATATCACCCCCAATGGAAGAGCTCTCTTACCATACATCGCTAAGGTCACAGATAGAATTGGTAAAATACTGAAGAGGCACAACATCGAGACCATTTATGAGCTGACACAAAAACTTGGCAAATGATCAGAACTACCAAAGACATAGTCGACCAACTTGCACAAGCCGGTCTTAACAGGATATCTTGTGACTGCGGCAAAGTCTATATTGGTACAACAAAACGAAGTATCAATACGAGAATTGAGGAGGACGAACGATGCTGTCGCCCCAATGAGACAGAAAAATCCGCCCTAGGGGAACATGCTCTGACAGATGGACACAATAAAGTTTTCTCAAAGGCAGATATTAGTTAGTTTTTATCCCAGGCTGAACATGGAAGCCATTAAAATTTATAAGCATAAAAACAACATGAACCATAAAGAACAAACCCCTGGGGGCCTGGATCCGCCCCTGTGTAGATAATACTTCCAGTTCGAACTCGTCAGTGGCAGATATTCAGCGTTCGAGGTACAATCTTAGACCAAGAAAATCCTCTAAAGATGCTTACCGCAGCTGTAGGCGAAACGTTAGGTGAAATTATTCCTAATGGACCACGGCCAATAAACCCGGAACCTCTTCCAATGTCAGTAATAGTGTTCTTACATCAAACCAACTTCTTTGTGGAGAGTCAACACGGTCATTTGAAAAACAGATCAACACAAAAAGCTATGTTCCAGGTTACGAAAAGCATTATTGATATAATAGATAATAACAGGGCATTAGCAATGTTCTTCGATTTATCCCAAGCATAGGACTGAATCCATAAATAATATCGTGCACTTACTTTATCTGACCCAAAGTACCATGATGACAATTTAAAGAGGGTGAAAGAAATTTTAATTGCTAATGATTATCCCCCTAGCTTGATAAGGAAAATTCTTGGTACTCCCAATTCTCACCCTGTGACAAATTTCGATAAAAAGTTCTATAAAATACCTTACATTGAGAATGTTTCTGAGAAAATTAGAAAAGTCCTAAGGACCGAACGTTTTGATATTGCTCAGAAATCTGAGAATACTATAGGACAAAAATTTTACTCTTTGTTGAAAGCTCCAACTCCCAAGGATCTCAGGACCGACGTCATCTATAAAATACCATGTTCTGATTGTACGAGAACATATATTGGGCAAACGGGACGATACTTAAAGGTTAGACTTTCAGAACATTTGAGGGACATGAAAAATAGCATCAACCCTTCAAAATATAAAGAAAATAACACAGCTTTAGCCGAACATAGTAGGAATACCTTACATACTTTTGATTTTGAAAAAACTGAAATTTTGGGTAAACAACAAATCCTGAAAAAAAGGCTTCTACAAGAAATGATTGAGATCAAGAAGGATAACAGTACAGTTAACAAAAGAACCGATATTGAAAAGTTGAACACCGCATATTATTATCTGATAACGAAGATGTGATATGAATTTCCATTCACGCCACATATTTATAATTTATTTCTTCAGTTGATGTCTGTTCCTTGCCTAGGAGATATGTTCCGTCTGACTTTACGTGATTGTTATTGTTTGTATGAATCCCGTTTGACAAAGAGAACCACATAGTACCGTAAGTAACTTTCCGAATATCTTTTAATGAGGTATAAGTTCACAACCCATTTCATTAGAACAAGAATAGTACTTGATTTCTTGCAACACGTCTAAAGTAGTTTCTCTTCCCTTTTTGTTTTTTGTCACCATTTTAAGAAAAGAAAATGATGAAAAAGAAAAATTCTCATGTATTTTAAATTGTCTGTTTATTGATTGTTTCTGTATAAATCTTTATTTATTTTTTCAATTGTTCCATAAAAGAGATTTCTATTAGCAATTGTGTAATCGTTTTGGCTCATTTAGATTCACCTGTTGTTTTGTTTTAGTGGCCTGAGGATGTTTATAAAGTAAACGAAACGTCGGCTTTGTACACAAGTGGTTTTTCTTGTTTGAGACCTTCAAACCTATCTAAACTAATTCATTAATAATATTAATACCAAAAACTAGAAATTTACGGAATAATGAGAAAAGTTAATGTGTGTTTCCTATCACATGTATCTGAAAGAACTAAGAGTATATTCGAAGTAGAAGTATAGATTATATTTTATTTGGAATTCAATCGTATCAGAATTTATTTCATTGCTCATTCAATCATCTACCTAACATTTTCAAGAAGCTGAATGAGAAACAATTTAAGAAAGAGATCAAAATGCTATTACGTTCTAAGGGTTTTTATGAGCCAAGATAATATTTCTCTGATTAGTTGATTTGATGTTTGTATTTTTAGTATGCATTTGTTTTTTTTTTGTTTTTTGACCTATCCTATATATCTTTGTGATATCTGAAAGGACCAATAAATTATTCTATTCTATTCTATCCTATTCAGGTTTCAGTTTAAATGTACGTTTTACGTATATACAGGGTGAGTCGGGAGAAATGGACCAAACTTCAGGTGTGTATTCTGCAGGTCGAAATAATTCCAAAAAACTCATATGTTGTTATCCGATTCTCATTTGTTTTCAAACTATAGGGTAATTAGAATATTTAAATAAGGTCAACCAATATTCAGATCAAGAGTTTCTCGGACTATGGATTGGTCGCTGTGGTCGTATTAGTTGGCCTCCAAGATCTTCAAACCTCACACCATTGAACTATTTTTTGTGGGGCTTGGTCAAGAACGAGGTATACAAAGTTAAAGTTGACACTCGGAATGCTCTAATTCGAAGCTTTAGAAATACGGCATCGCTTATTAAAGAAAAGCATGAATCAATCAGAAAAGCATCGAGAGCCCTTCGCAGACGAATGTGTTTCGAGGTTAATGGCAGGATTTTCGTGCATTTATTAAAATATTGCTATAAATGAAACCATTTTAATATAGAAAATGTTGTTTTTCATAATGACGCTATAGTTTGAGAACAAATGAAAATCGGATAACAACATATGAGTTTTTTTATATTATTTCGAGCTATAGAATACACACCTAAAGTTTGGTCCGTTCCTCCCGACTCACCCTGTATACATACATATAACAATAAGGTTGTAGTTTTTTGCAAGATTTGTTTTACTTTCGACCACATGCACGAGAAAACAGTAATCTAAAGATGAAATTTTTTCCTAATCTGTATCATCATGTACCCAATTGTACTGTACCCTGTTTCATTAACCCCTCATACACATGCAGGTTTGTTTGGCAATTATTGTATGTATTATGCTCTTTTATCAATAGCCAGTCAAACCAACGAATTAGGTAAATGAGGACAATATCAAATACAGGTTATGCTTGAGTGCATTTAAAGCCAAATATATTGTGCTGTTTAACCTACCCTACTAATTAGGAAATGATAATACTTCATACATGTCGGTGATATAATTAACAACTTCATTGTTTCGTTCAACGTCCTATTCGAAATTGGAAAATATGATATAGCACGATTGAAATAATTTCAATGAAAAAATTGTGTATTCAAGAGAATTTAATATATTTTTCGATGGTTTTAATTGAGAATTTTTTGTATGTTTTGTGCAATAATTCTTTCGCTTCTTTCCGCTAAATCGAGTCAACACTGAATTACTCTATGTATATGTCGATCGAATGACGAATGGTCACATCCAATATCTGAAATCCACGTTCACGAACCGAACAACGGCAACAAGATTTATTACCCTCGAACCAAGGAACATAAATCAGGAGAAAACTGATTCACTTAATTTCCTAGGATATTTAACCGTTTTATGGATGTTCTGAACTTTCAGAAATATACTAACGTAATGAAAGAAACAACGAAAAGACACAGGTTTGTATTGATTCATTGGAAAGCAATTCATCGTTTCATTATAAAACATTCATATTGCGTGGTCAACCATTTTCGTCCTTACAATTTTTTTTTCAAAAATCTACCATTCCGGGGATGAATGAAATATAAAATACCTCTGAGTTTTTTCGAAAAGCCGGTACCCATAGACCCCACAATTTTCAAGTTGAGCAGTTTGATTGCTCTTCTAACGGTTTCCGGAACAAAAAATGCTGGCAGGTAATTTTTCGTCACAAATTTGTCAGATTTACTCATGTATTGTTTTAATACTATCTTTTGCCGTGGTTACCCACATAATTCTATACTTCTATATTTAATAGTTACCTTTAGGCTAAGTTCACATGATCGCGCGACAACGCGCGATTCCCAAACGCGCGACTAGAGATACTGAGTAGTCACATAGAAATGTTCATATGGTCACGCGTCATCGAGCGTAAATTGGCGATCACGCGCGATCGATTTTGCTCTGTCGCCAGTATCTTGTTTCGCTCGACGTCGCGCGACTTCGCGCGTATTGAAGTACAACTGTCAGGCATAGACGTGTTCAGATGATTCGCGCGATTTGACGTACAAAGCTGAAATATTGACAGAGATTTCAATGACTTTTTCTGTGCTCGGAATCTAAAAATCGCCTCAGCACATTGTGAACGATAGAAGAAGAAGAAGATTATGACAGTAGTCGCGGGATGTCGCGCTATCAACGCGCGACCAAAGATTATAGAGTATATTGGAAACGAAGCGACTACAGTGATATCAGCGACATCTGTTTTTCAAAAGTAAGAGATTAGAGTAGATTAAATAGAGATTATTAGTAGGCTGTTGTCAATTTTGAAAGAAATACTTAAATAAATATTTTTGCTGAATGATGATTGCATTTTCTCGCGTATTTTCCACTGAAATAACCTAGCTCACTCCATAATCTTGGTTTGTGTGTTTTTCTGTTATAAATTTTGTGTTAGAAACTGGCCGACATTCGAAATGCATGGTGATTTATTGCAGAAATAATAATCTTGAATGTAGATTCTTTTAATTACCAAAGAGAATAGAAATGTAAGTTTTGAAACTCGTATCATGTAATTGTCTTGTTCAGGGCTTTTTATTTTCAGTGTTGTCAAATGGATAGAGGTTTCGGGGTAAAAATATATTGTTCTGGATAATTTGTTTGCGAACCGAATTTTCTTCTTTCTCATTCATTAGATCAAAAAGTTCCACTCATAGAGGTAATGGTGGTCAGAAGAACGACTTATAGAGGTGGTGGTTCTCTTGACGACCCTTCCAGCAGTTCGACTCATCTACTAGGCCCTCTAGACTCATTGAGGTTAAAATACACTGGGTAAGATATGTATGAATCGGGTCCAGAACAACTGTTTGACTTATCGATGTTCGATTTATCGATAGTTCATTCACAATGAGTTCTTGAAATTGTTATGATAATTCTCTAATATGTGAACAAATTTTTGAAATGTACTCAATTTCATAATTATTGTATTGCAGTTGATTTTACACAATCATTTCAAATAAAAATATAAAGAATCCAGAAGCGTATTTCATTTGATTCAAAGCAATATGCAGAAGAAAAGATCATCCTGACCAAAAAGCAGAGCCCTGCTTTTTTTTGTCGATCAGGATATTTTTTTAAAACTTCGACAAAGTATTCAATTAAATGAAAATTTATGAGAAATGTGTTTCGAATTTCGCGCCTATTAAAATAGTTTTCTGTACTAAATAATGTTTTCAGCGTCATCTATGTTTCACAAGTAAGAAACTAGCCAAAAATCGTAGTCGGATTTTAGTACCACAGATACAAGTGCGTTTCCTATCTTTCTAACTCTATAATCTTTGCGCGCGACCATCTGAATACATCAACGCGCGTTAACGAGCTACAAACGTGCGTTGTCGCGCGATCATGTGAACTTAGCCTTATAATTAGATATGTGTCCTAATATTTTGGCTCGAGATGATAAAGGAAGACAAGGAACTCTGATTGAAATGCTCCGGACTGAAACATTTCTTTAATCGGTATTCTCCGGATTAGGAATTTAAAGAAAATTCAATCGAATGAATGGGAGGATGTGCCTTATCTGAAGCAGCGTCACAGATGCCCAGCTCAGATTTGCCTCGGGAGGACTGGAATGCCCCCATCCCGGGTCCCATTATAGAGACGGAAAATATGAGCGACGTTGCCGCGTAATCACTTTACGAAACAATTTGTGCGTCCGGTGATGCGCGATTATTGTTCTCAGATTCGATTAATATTTGTTCGGATGCTGTGTGGCCCGCTCGCAGCATGTTGTCCCTGTGTAATTGCGACTTTGTCGATGATTGAAGGGGGTGGATAATTTCATAAGTAAGAGGATTCGGATGGGACTCGAGATAATTCGATTCCGTTATGATTTCGTAACAATAATGATCTAGCGATGAGTGGCAATTCAGATAGATCATCATCTTGGATATGAATATGAATATGGTTCGTTTAGTGTTGGAGTTCTGACGAGGGGTGCAAATCTTTAGATAGTCACTACTATCAAGAGTTAATGACATGCAGCAGCTGAACTGTTCAGCTCTGATTTAAAGTTCAAATTCATTGTCGAGGAGGTAATTTTCCACAATATCCATTTTTGTCTGAGCTTCATAGAAACAGTCAATAATGTTTGAATAGCTTGGAGAGTATGCGAATTCCCCAAATTCCGACCAAGAAAGTGTCCTCTTCAGCTTCAGCTATGTGGCGCAAGGGTTAATAGGAACTTTGGAGAATCGAGAACATATCCAAAGTATTCGAGAGCATAACACTCTTTTGAATGAGATTTTTCAAAGAGTCAGTGTGTTCAAAATCGGGGGTGTTCAGATTTTGGCAAATTACTGTTTGTGAACTGTTACAAGATGATTGAGTTGGAGATGGTAGTTTAAATACATTTCTTGTACATCATTCACAATCCTGAAAGGAATACGTCACCCGCACGTGGCTGATACTATAAAAAATACAAATATTAACATCTATAAACTCAGAGTGACATTATCCAACTGAAAACAGAGGTTCAAATCTAGAGCTGTTCAAATGAAAAGTCATATAAAGTGAGACTTCGATTTTGAGACAGTTCAACTAAATCAATATTAAGCACAATGTTCATAGTGACAGGGCAATCAATGAAATTCATTGCGTGAGCCTCTTTATTCAGTCAGAAAAACAGAAGGTTTGCTTTGCATAATGAGTTCTAAGAGAAGACCGAGAAATAATAATGAGATAGGCCAAGAGAGAAGTACATGCTCTGAAAGCTACATTATCTTAGTCTGTTTATCAATAAGATCAATATAGTAAAGTATGAGTAGAGCAACAATATTATAATCAAAATTAGGTTGGTCTGAAACAAAATTTATCATTGAATACAACATTTACAGATACTGCTTACTAAGAAGCAAGATTAGAAAGTTCATCAGAAAAATAGAAGATACGAATGATAAATTTTGGGAGATGCAAAAAGAAAATACTATGAAGAATAAAACCACTATGCCATTGGTTTTGGGAAGGGCAGAGGACTAGAGATCTTACGTCTTCAATCATTCAGCTGAGCTGCGGAGAGCATAGAGATGAACTTGAAGTTGAACTAGCGTAGACAGAAGTGAAATCGGAGGGGTGCATCGTTCAATGTTCAACACTGTGCATGCAAAATTTCTAAACTGACATCAGCAATAATGTAGTCGTGGTTCGCTCAGTTCCATTGAATGCAACGTGAACTTCGAAGTGCTTCAAGACTCAAGTCTCGTGACCCACTGTTTTCCTGTTCCACATGTGAGCACGCTCATGTCTTCAAACCTTCACACCCACCTTTGCGTTGAATCACATTGCCTGCATTCACCGAACGAAGAATGTTGCCACCGCTCCGCTACCGCTACCTAGCATAAACAGAAAGCGCTCCCAAAATGCCCGCTTCACCGGAACGTGTTGAGTTTGTAGCGTAAGTGCCACCGGACAATTCCACAACAGTTCCACAACTGTTACGTTCGGTGAATGCAGGCATTGCCTTAAGTGGCCACGAGTTGATTCCCTGGACAAGGAAGTTTGGAGCCCTCAGTACCAAGTGTACCTACATTTCACTTCGGAAATGGTTCAGAATGAATTCCTGAAGTTTCTCGGCACAAGATTTGGTTTGTCTACTATTAGATTCAATACTGAAAATTATTCTATTCCGTATTCCATTCCGTAGGAGGATGAATTCATTTATTAAAAAATAAGGAAGTCATGATCTCTTTCATCTTCTTTTGAGGAGTACGAATAGTGCACCGAATTCTCTTATATATAGAAATTTGAAGTTTTCAAATTCATTTGCTGATGATGTTATTATATTTCACGACGAGATCAATACAACCAAGGGTAAACTTATAACCAAATTTCTGAGAAAGTTATAAATTTCTTCTATTTATTTCATTAAGTTGAAAACATTTTCATGTATTGTGTTTCTATGCTTTTCTTATAGCCTAATGATTTTCTTGATTTTTAATTGTAAGTTCACAATGTGAATACTATTATGGTTGTGAAATTCACCTGTTGTATTCCCACTATTAGAAAAAATTGAAGGTGTGAGCTACTGGAGCCTGGGGTTTAGGAAAAATACTTCAAATTTCCATCTGAGGACTCAAAATTGATGTAGTTCTCTATCTGCAGTCTTATCAACAACTTCGTAAACCAGGAACGTCTATAAGTACAACAGAAGTTGCGTTTAAAATCTGACAACGTATTATCTCCGATGATCGAAACACCAATCAGGTCAAATTAGTTAAAAACTTTAAAGTTTTTTGATATTGAATTCAAGCGGATTTTTCTTCGACCGTTTCATACAGTATGTTATTATTGATATCTTTATATATAAAACTAAGTCGGCCATATTGTTGGTTACACCATTTATAACTCAAGTTTGGATGAAATGTTTGTTATGAAAGATTTTTTGTTGGATTCTTCTACAGCAGGGTTAACATAAAATACCATAAAACCCTGAAAAATTCAATGATATGGAGAAATCGCATCGTTATCGTGTGGCATTCCACAGCTGCCTTGGATTTAAAAGAAACTATCTATATGTTTCAAAAACTGCCGAAATTAAAATCAAAAAAGTATATATATTTGAAATTAGAAGAAAGAGCCCTAGCGATAGAAAAATAAAATACAGGGTGTACTTACCATTCAAAAAACAATAGTTCACAACAAATTTTCAGGTTCTCGATGCCTTTATGAATTTCTTTGTACTGATTTCTGAATGCCCATGTAAAATACTTCAAATTTGCCCATTCAAACGTTTTTTTACGACCAATATTAACTGAGATAGCTATTGAGTAGAATATAAACAATCACCTTGAACATACCTTTTTCAATGCAATTAAATTTTTTGTATATTTTGTGCTGTTGTATTTTTTTGTATTTCACCTAATATATTTCCTTAAAAAAAAAACAATGGTTAGTACAACTTTATTCATCTCTAAGGCGAAACAAAGTTCGACGGTTGAGCAAATAGCTTATCTAATTGCCAATTGCCACAATTGGTCCCACCACTAGATCCCTCACGCTCTTTAGTTTCTGGGATAGGAAATGATTTTAAACACTCTATGACCAACATTCAAAAATATGACAGCTGTTTCCAGACAACATCGTTTGGCGCAACACATATTGTACAGGACAATTTATGTCCACTCTCAAGGTATTATACCATAATAGTTTATTATAATATTAAAGTTGCTTTTTTATTTATCGATTGAGGAAGTACGAAGTCTGCCGGGTCAGCTAGTTCATTACAAAATCTTTCTGAGAGAATCATTATTTCACGTCCATGAATTTTAATAGTTCGTTACTACATATTTTCATTCTACAACAAGAAGTTCTATTAGCTTTTGTCCTGGAGACCCTATTCTATTTATCGATCATTTCAATGAACCATTACATTTTAAAGGACGCTCCTCAACATTTTAAATCACAGCTTGAACGTTAACTGGCTCTCGATTCAGAAAAATTCAAATTCTAGATTGAACATGGCGTTTGTAGAATAATTTATCGGCGAACTTCTGTTTTTTGAATGAAAAACTGAAAATATTTCACCTATATTCAACTATTTACACAGTTCATAGTTTGGAAGTTCACCCTTTGTGTTGGAATACAAAAATGCTTGGCTCGTGTAGGTATCCATTTATAACTCTGCTCATATTGTACTGAATGCAATTATTATTTTTCCAACGAATTATATATATATATATATATATATATATATATATATATTCTTATGAAAATAGAGAGCTAAAATAATACAATAAATGTTGAAACAAAAAGTACCAACGAATTGAAATTAAGTGAAAGCGCTGGAACCAACCTATTCAATTCGATTTTTAATTTTCCTAATTGTTTTGCCGACCAATGAAATATTTTGCTTAATCCGCTTGCCTACCATCCTACTCTTCTTCGGTTGTAGGTAATCATATGTAGGCACGTTGGAAAGCTTATGAAATATGTGATTTTATCCGATCCTCTGGATTTTATTTAAGAATGTTATACTCAGAACAACGGATTAATATAACCGACTCGTATTCTTACTTACACTCTGAATATTTTTTTACATCGTTAAGAGAGAAATAATATGTGGCTGCAGGTGCACTTGTAAAGTTCACAAAATTGAAAACATTACAAAATGAAAAACACGGTTTTTGAATAAAATTATATATTACCAATAGGAAATTGAATGAAGTTTATAAAGGACAACATTTCCTAACCAAGTCTGATCTGTTTTCTCAAGAAAAGATGAACCGTGTATTCAAAATTTGTCAACAAAATGTTTTTGATCCGTTGACGAATAAAGCTACTGATAGTTCGGCAACGTTGTTATTTTTGAAAATCAAGCAGTTCGTAATAAGTTTCCTAATTGATAAAAAAACCAACTTGAAAACATGAGTTTGTTACGTTAAATTCATGGGCGCCCGCAGGGGATTTTCAACCCTTTTTTTGTTTTTGAGCAGAACCGAATACTGTTTTGGCCTGCGTCTCATCAAATCATTTGGACAGAAAGCTCAGAATTTCAAGTGGTGGAAAAGAGTAACTTTTCTCATGGTCCCTCAGAGCTTTTGGGGGTGGGACCGTCTCATGTGAAAAGAATGGATCTAGTCAGCATAAAAAAATAGATCATTCAAGAGTGTATTGGGATTCGAAGAAGTTTTGGTTTTGTCTTACATGTTTTATTTTCAATTTATATTTTCATATATTTTTTATTTTCATGTAATGTTTCAAGTTCCTATTTTATATTTTCACAACTTAACACATCTTTTTTATTTTAGTTATGGTTATGATGAATAAATAATTCATTGTTATGTTATGGTTATTTCAATTATTTTAAGAACCGGTTGTCACTACACTATACAAGACTTAATGAACACAATCAGAGCTAGGTAGTCATTTGATAGAAAGTATACACATGACCACGAAAAAATTTGTCGTTGATTCATAAAGACAACAACTATAAATAACTAGTTCTCTCAGAACAGTATGAAATTCTCAAAAATAAAAATAATAATTTTTGGTAGAGTATTGCTAAACTTGGGCAGTTTTATTGACAGATAATTGAATAGCAGTTATATTTCATTCCTCCATGGGTTACCTGTCAATCATAGAAATGTATTCTGAAATATTTGTAAGAGAGGATGTTCTGTGGAATAAGGATAGGGAGAATAAAAACCTGAAAAGTGACTAGGAGTATTCTTAAGAACCTGGTGATAAAATATTAAAATATATCATAAAATAAAAAAATCAATAACTAAAAAAGACAATAATTACCTTTTAAATGATATATCAGAGTTCACAGGAGGAGTTTCAGTCTTTTTAGAATTAGATTCTTCATATAGATAATAGAAATATTTTCACTACATTCTGTGTTCATATCCGGTTTGACACAGCTTTATTGACATCCCCTTGGTTCCATGTTCTGTCCATTGGTTTTTCCAATCTTAACTCTTGCCAATCCGCTAGAACACATGTTCCGTAGTGAAATTAATTCATAGCAAGGTATCTTAACATCAGGAGAATATTTAAATTTCTGAATTAAATGAAAGGAATTTTAAATTTTACTATCATCAATGTATCAAACTACCATGGAAAATATAACGAAGGATTTGAAAAAGGCATCAAAAATACAGCGGACATGTAACTTCCCTTTTTCTCATGACTAAAATCGCCAATGGTAATCACCCTGTCAGAGTGACAACTACATCGAATCTCCCATGATATCACAATCAACGACCGACGCTCACTTTTTTATCCTTCCATTATACGGGGTGGCCCGAATCAATTCATTCCAGAATGAGTCGCGATGATTCGCATTCGAAGCAATTTGCCCGGCTTAACTAGATCCAAGAGCGATCTTATAATAAATCTGACACAAGCTGAGGCTGACGGTCACAATGTTAATATTTGTGGCACGTGACCGCCACGCGATCCGTGAACCCGGCTTTCGGCCACGTCTCTATTTAGCGATCTGAAATATTCGTCAATCGCAGGACTGAGTGTGCAATTTGGCGCTCAGCTCATGAGCTTCGGGAGATCAAAGCATATTTGGATTCGCACTCGAAATGGAGAGGAAGTTTTATGACACTTTGGAGGGGTAATTTTGTTATTAGTTGAAAGGACCTTCCTGTTACATACATGTTTGTAGCAACTTCAAGAAGAAAGGATGCGAAGAAGCAGTATTATAACCATTTTCTAAAGGCGAAGTTGAAAGCTGAAGTTGTCTTAAAATGTTGGAATTGTATCGGTGCCTAATAATAACTCTGCAATGTTCAATCACCATAAATGTTATGATTTGTTCCATATCCAAACTTCTTATGCAGCTTAATATTGTTGGACCATTTGGCCCACAACTTAAAGTTCATTCCTTTCTCTCATACTGTCGTGAATCCGTTGATTATGTCAAAACTTGTGGAACAAAATTTTCCTCAAATATCTCAGTTTCACACAGATTTCGTGGTTTCTTTTGACTATAATATGATTGTACTTAGTACTCTAAAATAGGAAAAATAATGACAATTATAATATTATTATCATTATTATAGGACTTTATTGAATTTAAGTCTTAAACTCATTAGGTTCGAAATCCAAACGAAAAGAAAAAAAACTCATTAAAACCTACAATGAAATGAAGCAAAAGAATCTCGGGGCGAAGTTGAAATGGCTCTGTTCTGTCACACCATCCCTGATTGAAAAAATCAAACATGAAATTGATACAACCGAAAGGTTTCACAATGTGAAAGCCAAAAACAAGCAGTTTTGAGGAAAGCATGAATAATTTGACAGAGCCATTGGAGAATAATTATGACAATAAAACTATGAAGACCACAACAAAATTGAGGTATACTCATTATATAGTTTACTGACCTTCAAAAAGATACTTTCTTTTGAATGCAAATGCATTAAATATTTGACACGATATGTAATATTCATACAAAAGGCTAATTCTAACACACATTCTTTCAAAAACCCGCCAATGAACTGAAATTTTACTTGTGATCTTCCAGTCGGGGCTTAACCTCTAGTTGCAAATAGTAAATAGTAACTACAAATTTCTATTTTCACCACGAAAACTGAATGTATGAGTATTTCCTAGAGAAGTATTAATTATTTTTTCGAAGCAAATCAGGTTGAAATATTGTCGAGCTTCACAAAAGTTGTATTTTCCAAATAAATGAATGCTCACTCAATAAGAGTAATTTGAAAAAACAATCATTTCTAGGATTTTTCTACAAAAAATTCTCATAACTTCAAATTTATATTCTTAATATTCGTAATCAAATTGAAACACTTCATAGCAACAGAAAAAAATAAATTATGATTTCATAGTTTGCATATAATTCAACTAAATAGCAAACCTTATAGGTTACCAAGTCCAATAGATACTTTAGACAAAAAACTTCCAGAATACTGAAAGTTAGGATTGCAGTAACATACGGCACAAATTATCACAAAATGAGCACAAAATTCCTGAAATATTTCCATATCAAATTTCCACATATGAGTCACAGCGTCAAGTTTGTGACTCATATTGAAATTTCGAAATATCTCGAAAACTGAATGGGCACAAAATTCGTAACATACGGCACAAATTGGCACAAAATGAGCACAAAATTCCCAAAATATTTTCATATCGAAATTCCACTAGTGAGTCACCAACTTGACGCACTTGATTGCAGTATAGACTTCTTCAGCATGGTGTTTTTTTCAATATAGTTCTCAGTTTCATCCTTCACCCCATGATGCCTGTTTTTTCTTGTCATCTATTACAAATAAACACGCTCATCATAATGAAAATGATCCATCAGATTCATTCACTTCATATGGTGAATTTATCTCCATTTATATTCACACAAGAGTGAAAAACCACTTTAATCTAGAATACATTGCCAATTAATTCAAGAACATATAAACAAAATAAATATCAGAAATTTTTCGGTTCATTAGCAAAAACGTCATGGGGCATTTTTTCCCAACATCAACTTAAATCATGGAACTCAAATATAACTGAAGGGATATTCTCAACATAATTTCGATGTTTCACAGCCGCGTAGAAAAAATGATTCCAAGACAATCGGTAATTCCGATCACTAAGATTTAATGTATATTCGCTGTGATAACACCATAACGTTAACGGAAAACAGACAAGAGTCTTTTTTTCTGTGGAATAGATGAATGATGAAATCAGCAGAAAATTTTCAGCAGGATAAAAAATTTACAACTATAGCTTACATGTAAAAAATCAGAAATCCTTGGAAGTAATGATAATGATAATAATAATAAATACAAATTTAATCATATTCTCATTACCAGTATAACAAAGTGCGTGAAGAATGTAACAATCATTTTCGGGTACGAGTTGAAACAAGCAAGTATTTCAGCATTATTGAAATTGACAATTTCTCAATTTTCGATCATCACTCAAATCAAGAAATGATAGGCCGGTTCACTTCTCTTAAGCAAAAAAATTAAGTTTGAGAATCCGTTTTCTTCTTGTTGCCACAGGTCATGAGATCTCCCCAGCAGAAAACGAATTTTTGCTAACCTGTATACATAAATTTCATTATGGTTTCAAGGGTACATATGTGGTAAAAATGAGTGAGTTCACTTCAATTTATTGTTTTTTGATTGATTCAATTTCATTGTGCACTTTTGTAATTTAGCAGAGACGTATCTTGCAATTTAGAGATTATGTCTAGTTTAGTAATGAATCTTTTTTAGTCCTTCGGAAACAGAAGTAATGTTTAGGCACATTCATGTTAACAATTGCAGAATCCTGAAGAATGTTCAAAATTGAACCAAAATGTCAACAAAGAATAAAAAGGTTCAAATTGAATCCCTCATTCATCCACTAAATTTTATTGATAATAATAATCTACGTCTATATAACATTTTGAAATAAAAAAGGAAAACATTCTTTCCAGAGAACATAAAGAATCAAGTTTGTTGACAAACAAAGCGAGATCAAACTGAAACAGAACTTTTTCAGAATATTTGATACTTGCATGTGCCCTATTTGCCAAAGTGATTTCAGCCTGCTCGAAGTATAAAAAAAGAATTACTCTTGCAAACGATAGCGCACAGACTAGATCGTACACTAAACACCTTCAGCGTCTTGTAGGAAGTCCACAATAGAAAGTAATGCGCCAAAAGTGCCCTACAATGTGAGATACACATTTATCCGACCGCAAAAAGATACCGAAAGAAAGGGACCGACATGAACTTGGTCTAAATAGCAAATGTTGATACCCCAGAAGTCTCGCTTACGTGGTCGGCATTTTAGAACCATGGATAGCCCAGAGCGAACAATTCAGCTTAAAAACGGCTTAAAGAAGACCCCCATTACACCAAAACCTGCCGACACTGTTGGTGATGGTGACAACAATAAACAAGAAAATGGTGAAATATTCGTTACTTTAACCTTTTTCTCGTCTCTTTTATCTTGCGTAAGAGCACGCGCTATTATATGAGCCCTGTAATACCTGGGCGTCTTTGAAATGGAGATGTTGCGCCCTTGTGTGTGTCTTCTTTGTTCACCATTCGCCATGGGGTTTCGTATTTAGCGATGCGTTCTTAATTGATATGTTTCTCTTTCGGTGGAACTATTTTTTACTTGTGCGGTTTTCTGTTTAACGGCTCGGCGGATCACAAGGTGACGTGCATTATCGAGATGATGCCGATGAGAATGTTATAACCTCATCGTACATGGTTACACGGTCTTTGTGCGGAGTCAGCGAGGTTTGGGAAAGAGAATGATGTGTGGGATAGAGATGTTCCGTTGAATGGGATTGCCAGCTTCGTTATGGGATGGAACATCTGCGAAAATCATCTTGAAGAATGAAAATTTTATACCTTCTAGCCTGCGAGAGGATCTGGTCGATTCCAGCTTCACAACTGAATCCTAAAATTTTACCCGATGTCCTATCGCTAATACTCTATATTTTCGAACATTACAGACGGCATAAATTTTTTGATTTCGTATCAACTATGGATATTAGTTTAATTTTTTTTTATTTTAATTTCATTTCCCTCTTCATATAACTCAAAACTGCTAACATCTTCAAAATCTGAATCACTTCTATATCGAAAGGAAATCATATAGTCTTCTCCAATGTAGCCCTTAACATTTTCTTTATTTCTACTTCCTCTTAATTTAGGACATGTGCCTGTTAGTTTCAATTCAGCTCTCTTGTAATGTCGATGTCCAAGAATATTTCCATGATAATTATCTGGAAACATAAGAAGAAAGGGAACTGAAGCATGAACGAAGCTCAGAATAATTCAAATCGAAATTGAACAGGAAAGGTAGACGCTTGGTTTGATTAAGCATAAAATCAATCAGTAATATTATATCAAATCTCTTGGATATTTCATGCAGTTTAAAATGGAATTTAAATCTTCTTGAATAGCCTTGAAAGTATTTATACGAAAATCGATTTTCTGGTTCTCCACAAAACTAGGAATTTCGTTTGACTTCCTCCTAAAAACTCTCTATTTGGACAGTAGATAAACGATTCAGAATCGATAACATTAAGAAGAACAAATCCAAGAAATTCATTCCTAGGATTAATATGCATTATTTTTTTTTGACTAATTGATAGTAAGTAAAATAATCGAAAATATAAAAATTATAAATAATAATAAGAAAATGAACAATACTTTATGAATATTTAAGAAAGTAATTATTTCATTGGTCAAAAGGAATATGTAATGTGTAACAGTTTTAGATAGTGTCATATAACAATTAGATTGAAAAAATAATTTTCCTTATAATTTATATAATGTATACAATATTTTGAAGTGAAAAATTTCGGCAATAAGGGGAAATGTTCGGAAATGAAAATTTGTTTTTATGAAGTAACATCACAGAACATTTTTCGGTAGTTTTACAGCAACATTCATAAGTTTCTGATGTGAAAAGACATCTTTTACTGTACATAATTGTTTCGTGAATATGGACTGGGAGTTAAAAGTTATATATTCAGGTACTTGAATGAAATAGAGATGAGTATTTTAGGATGTATGGTATATATAATATTAAAGCTTTTCGATTAGTTAGTCTGATCTTGTCTAACTTTGAAATGTGCTGCTACAATTGTTGATGAACAGCACGGTTTTGTAAAGTCAAGATCCATAGCTACTAACATGTTTTTATTTTTATTGATAGTGTTACGTCTGTTATGGAGGGTGGCGGCAGTGTAAATTGTATTTATACAGATTTTCGGAAGGCATCCGATAGGGTTAATCATTGTTTATTGCTGAATAGGCTCAACCTAATGGGTATCCGAGGTAATATTCATGGTTGGATCGACAGCTTCCTGCGCAATCGTCGCTATTCTGCACGATATAACAGCACTTTTCTTCTTTCTTTTTTGCTTCTTCCGGAATACCAAAGGACGGTCACTTGTGGCCCATACTGTTTCTTTTATTTGATAATGATGTCGCTGTTGTTTCCTTGGGTTATCTTTTCTCGATGTTTGCTGACGATATAAAGATCTCTACGATGACCTCGCTTTGGAGCATGCTCTCGTTCTACTACATTTGGTGTGAACTTAACAGATTGTCTTTAAACATTGATAAATGTCATCTCATATCTTTTCATCGCGGTCGAGCCATGGATAATAATTATTATATCGACAACTGTTGTTCGCAGGGTGAGTGAGATTCGGGACCTTGTTGTTTTGCTAGATTCTAAGTTGACTTTCTGCAATCATATGTATGAAGTGAAAAAGAGGTATATGTAATTACTTGGTTTCATTCAGTGAAATGTCAAGTTTTTTACGTGTTATATTGCACCTTTATTAGAAGTATTGTTGAGTATGCCTCTGTTGTGTGGTTGCCGTCGTATGTCACTCGCATCACCTTTCTCGGAAAAATTCAAAATAAGTTCCTGCGTATGTGTGCTTTTAGGCAGGGTGTCTCGTCTCGGCACCTCAACTATGACGGAGTGATGTCCTTTCTATGGCTGCTCTTTCTGGAGTCCAGGAGGTCTAATTTAGACCTGTTGTTCGTCTTCAAGTTGTTGAATGGCATGATTTATTGTTCTGAATTGTTGTTAAAGTTTTATTTTCATGTACCATCGTTCAACACAAGTAGCATGTTCGTTTTCTACCAGAAGACGCCTCATTCAAATTACCGTAAACACTTTTTTTAATGTTGTCTCTCGAAGTGAACTTGTTTGGCACCTTACTCGAACGTTTTAGATAGGTGTCGCACGCTATGAGATAGTATATCGTTGCCATATTGCTGTGAATTTCTTGTTGTTTTTTCTTTTTTGTGATTAAATATTGTTGTACTTGATTATTGTGAATACTGTTAAATTTCTTTTTCGAATGGGTTGTATCGTTACTTGTACTGAGCAATGCTCATGTTCATTGAATAAATATATTGGTATTTTACAAATAAACCGAATACAGACTTAGGAAATTTCTGAATTAACTATCTAGATTTACATACTTAACTATTATGATAGATAGCCAGTCCTCAGGCCATTGGATATTTTCTGTGAAATTAAACTTTGTGTAGGTACAGTCGATGCTCATCACAGATCTGAAAGGAAGGATAACTACAGAAATGCGGAATATTTCAACTTCGAAATGTGTTTTATAGGAAATGTGTGTTATTGCCAAGAACGAGGTGGAAAAATGTTTTCCTGAAAACTTAATTTGGGTTTTCTCTCTCAGTCTCTGAAACAAGAAACAATTAGAAAAAATTTTTAAATAATAGAAAGGCTGCTGCGTTAAAATTTGAGCACATTTGTCGATCAAAAAATCAAAATATTGCCACGATTCTACGCAGTTGAATGAAAACTAGTAATTGTCTGACGAAGAAGTCTGATTTAGACTCCGAAACGTAACGCTTCAGACTTCAAAGTGTTTTTTTTTGTTCATTGTTAGGCAACAATTTCTTCTTGTAAAGTTTTGGCCCCTGAGAAATTGGTGCTCAAATTTTTACGCAGGGGCATTTCTTCTATTATTTGGAAAAATGTTTGTGCACTCATTTGTCAAAGTTAAAAGTGACGAAACATCAAAAAATCGTTTTTTTTTCAAACTGGAACCCCATTTCTTCGAAATCTCCGTCAAAAAATAGAAAGAGCATACGTCCAAGACTTTTATCCCAAAAGGAATAATTTTCAAGATATTCAGGAAAAACGAGTTTTTCTTCAATGTGTTTTTCTACTGGAATCTAATTAGCGCTGAAGTGAAATTTTTGGAAATCTTTGTTATCGGGAAAATATTTTCTATAGTTCAGACGAGCTCAGTTTTTCAATTATGCGAGAGCAATCTGGTACCGAAGTGTTCTTGATTTCTCGTTTTGTTAAAACAAATGTTCAACACACGTGGGCCTTTTATTTTGATATTACTTGAATATCCCGAGAAACATTCATTTTTACTTCATCCTTTGTGCACTTTAAATCGTAAATTTCTGGAAATGGGAGATTCTGCAAACAATATCATTATTGATTCATTAATGATTCATGGTGAAAATGGAAGAATAGTTGATAGAACATGCAGAAGCTTCTTCTCGGAGATTCTCAAAAATGAGAATTTCTAATGAAAAAACCTGGAAGTTATCTGTACTTCAGCAGAGTTCAATTTTGTAATTTTTTTTCGTATTTCCCCATTTGAAGAGAATTTTTCGGGAAAATTCAAACTTTTGGAATCAAAAAGACTCAGAATTCAATCTAGAATCTTCAAAAAATATACTAAAAGTCGTCTTCTTACTTGAAGCTCACCTTTAGAATTTCAATCCTGAATCTTGTGTCTTTCCTAAAAATATTCTAAAGAGCCATATTTGTGAATAACCCTGTATATGAATAACCTGCAGGAGAAGGTACTGCCACCGAATAGCGAGCATCAGACCGGTGGCACATGGAGATCCACAGAGTTGACGTCACTCTCCGGCGTATATTGGTGAATAATGAGCATCGCGCTCACTCCGGCGACAGAAATTTCCCGACTTATAATGAGGGGTGTTAAAAAACGGAATTTCTCGAATCGCTGCCCTTCAATGGGCGCCCACGTGTCCTCCCGATCGACACGTGCTAAACGACGGTAACAATTCCTTTTATGTCGCCGTCGGGACGCTGCAAAGGGCGGACGATTGGACGCGGCCGCGTGTCCCTCGTCGAAGAACGCCTGGTATTTTTTATTTACACGAAATTGGCAATAAATCGGGCGAAATTGGTGGCGCGGTGCGTGCTGCGGCTTAAGATCGGTAATTGTGGTATTTTCATTCAACACACAAGAACAATTCCGAACGAAGGCCTTTCGGGTCATTTAACACCGTTTAAATTTCCTGCGAATTCTGTTTTTCTCAAAGGCTGATGCTGCGAATAGTTTTTCTGACAGCTTCCCCGTTTCGAGATCAGTAGCCTGTTTGGTTTTGCCATACTTTTTGTTGTAATACCACTCGAAAACAGTAAATATGTTGGAAGTTGATAAGTTGAATCAGAATATATTTTTAAATATACCTACCGTAAGGACCTCGATTTTTATTCAAGGAAGATGCAAATATGGAAACTATCTGTATCCTGTACCTAATTTGCATCTCTAATATGTGCGTGTTAAACCTCAATTTGAATTAGGAGTTGCTTTGTGAGGTTCTGAGCCTATTTTCTTGGGAACTTGGAAAATATTTTTCCCAAATAAAAATGAGTTTATTTCGTGGTATTTTCATAAAATTAATTAGGAAAAATTAATTAATTTTCCTCTTCAAATAAGAATAAAAGAAGAAGTTATATACTATTCTACTGTTCAAAATGAATCGAATGTTTGTAAGTAAAAACTAAAATCATATTTAGGTAGTAATAAGGCACCAGCTGATTGTTTTGCCCATATTTGATGAAATTGGAACATAGGATTTAGTTTAGTTTTCCATGAAGTGAGTAACATATTTTTATCTGAAAATCATAAACATATTAAAATTAGAATTGTGTAATTTTGAGGAATAGGGCGTCGTGTCGGCTTGAGATCGAAAGGTCCCGAGTTGTACCCCCAGTCTATAGTTGAGACGTATCTTCCAGGCTAAAGAATTGGGCAACAATTAATTTCAATAATAATTTCAAACGATGACAAGATTGTTTGTTCAGTTGGGGTTAATTTTTCCTCTCTAGTGATCCTAGAAATGGCCTCAACACGAAAAATTATTATAGTACCTACTTATTCACAGTTTATTTCAATAAAGACATCAGTACAGATAACCAACAGTTTGAAACATATCAAATAGTGAGTTGAATTACAAATTACGTTCTTAGATTAAAGGTTGAATGAGTTCTTTGTTCTTTCTGAGTCTTTTAACCAGGTAAACTTCAAAATCAATAATTCTACTCTGGACGGTACGTGATAAAATAAATGTAAGCAGATACCAATTGAGAATTGATCTCTATAAGGATAATTAATCTTCAAATTAGGTTCATAAGTAAAACCCCAAGGAAAAGAACGAGACTTCAACTTAACTCGGTTATATTTCGAAGAACAGCGTGATGAGGTGATGTTGTACACGCGATATCGTCCAGGTTATTTCTATCATTCCTTCTGAGCCAATAACTAGTCCAGAATTATCCTCAGACAAATTATCGAATCGAAAATCCATAATGCCTTTCGAAAGAGATATAATTCACTAACGCTTATCCAACAATTACAATAAATTTACTCTTCAACGGTGCTACTCCTTTCGAATTCACCACTTCTGCGTCTTCACTCAACAAAATTCTAACAGGAGAAAAAAGATGAAAAAACTACTCTGAAATAATAATAATAATAATAATAAAGTTTATTGATCCTTTCTGACAAATCAATGTATAGGACAAGTCGTCAATATACCTATAAACTAAACAAGTAAATCACTTTGCAAGTATTCATCAACACTATAGAAGCATTTTTTCAACAAAATTTCTCTCACAGCTCTTTTATACCTAAATCTACACAAAGACTTAACTGTACTAGGCAAGTGGTTATATAGTTTAAGTGCTTTATATGATGGAGAGCACTCGAATTTACTAGTTCTATGCTTCGGTAAAGAGAAAATATCTTTATTTCTGGTAGTATAAGAATGATAACTCGACAATGTTGTAAAGTTATTTACATTATCCTTAGCATATATAAGACATTTATAGATATACAAACAGGGAACGGTTAGAATATTATTATTTATAAATAATGGTTTACAAGAGGAGCGTGGCTCCTGGTTAAATATCATGCGGAGGATTCTCTTTTGCGCGATGAAAATTCTACCAACATCCGATGACACTCCCCATAATAAAATATTATAAGCTATATGGCTATAGACCATGCTGTAATAGATTGTTAACAAACATTTCGTTGGAAAGGAATGTTTTACACGATTTATAGCATAGAATGAAGTGTTTAACTTTTTACTCAGCATATCAATATGTTGGCACCACCTTAGATTAGTATCTATATAAATCCCTAGAAACTTTATACATTCTTTTGTCTCAATAATTGTGTTGGAATATGCTATGCTCAATGGACTCCTACCTATATTCTTGATTCCGAAGTAGATACAATCAGTTTTATGGACGTTAACTATAAGTGAATTCGCCTTACACCAGTCAGAAAAATCACGTATAAGCCCATTGCAAGCAGATGTAAGTTAATCAAAACTCCGAGCCGCCACCGCAATAGCAGTATCATCAGCAAATAATGTGATCTTAAAACCGCGGACATGGTCAGGCAGATCATTAACGAATAGAATAAATAAAAGAGGTCCCAGTACCGACCCCTGAGGCACTCCTGAAGTTATGTTATAATCATTTGAGCAAGCATTCTTGATATGAACTCTCATAGTCCTTCCCGAAACAAAGCTGTAGAGCCAGTCCAGGAAAATGCCACGAAAACCCAGGCTGTAGTATTTATTCAACATGAAATTGAACGCAAGAACGTCAAATGCTCGTGAGAGATCAAAAAAGATTCCAGCGACCAACTGGCCCGCATCTAACCTATCGTAAACGTATTCTACAAAAGAACATGCTGCTGTCTCCGTTGAAAGGCCCGGTCTAAAGCCATGTTGACATTTTGTCAAGATTTTAAACCTAGCCAAATAATCAGTAATCCGCTCGAGAACAATTTTTTCTATAACCTTAGATAACACACTTAAGACGGATATGGGACGATAGTTAGCTATGTCGTTTATGTTATTTTTTTTAAATACTGGAATGACCATAGATTTTTTAAGAATAGTCGGAAATGTACCACATGACACCGATAGGTTAATGAGTTCAGCAAAATGATGTGCAATGTATTCAGCTGATATTTTCAAAATTTTGGAAGAAATGTAATCTGTGCCTGTGCTCTTTTTGTTCTTCATATTACTAATGACATTAATGACCTCAGTTTCAGACACTGGATAAAAAAAGAAAGTATGACATAGTAACGAAGCGGTTGTACACGACTTTGAAATATCATTTCCATAACAACGCTCAAGTTCTAGGGAAGCAATAGTTGAAAAGTGCTTTGCAAACATTTTTGCAACCTCGTGTGGGTCAGAGCATAAGGTACCCTCCATATCCAAGGCAATATCATGTTTACTACGAGACTGCTTACCAGTTTCAATCTTAACTATATTCCAAATGGTGTTATTTTTATTTTGTGATGTTGCTAGAAGACCCTCATGATACTTAAGCTTGCTTTGTCTCAGCAAAACCTTATAATCTCTCTTAGCTGTTTTGTATAAATTGAGTGATTCTTGAGTCTTCAAGTTAGCATGGAGCCAATAGAGGTCTTTCAGATGCGCACTAGCTGTTCTGATATCCGAGGTAACCCAACCGATGCAAGTATTATTTGCAAAGTTAATACGTTTCAGAGGAAAACTTTCATTTATTAAGGATTTAAGAATCTCCACAAATTGCTCAAAACTAGTATCTACATCGGAATCATCACAAATATTATTAAATCTAGTGTTGGAAAGGGCTAAAGTATAATCATCAAGAGTAGAAGCTGATACACACCTGACATATTTTGTTTCAGGTTTTTCCCTATTAAGATTTTCTATTGGATTGGAAAATGTATATTCTAAAAAGAGAGCCTTATGATCACTGAGACAAGGTTCAGTAGTGTAGGATTTGCAACTGCTCGAATCCATATCTGTCAATATGTAATCTACCTTAGTGCTAGATGTATAGCCACACACATTCGTTAATACTCTAGTAGGATCTAAACAAGTGAATTTCAAATTGTAACAATGAAATAGATCTAACAGTAACTTTTTATTGGTACTATCACCTTTCAGAAGGTCAACGTTAAGGTCACCACACACAAACAAGTGGTCAACCAGCTTAGAGCAGTATTGTAGAATATAGAAAATTTTTCCCAAAAAATACTCAAAATCACTTACGGGTGGTCTATAAACACTAATTATACCCAAACGGAGATCCGAAATGAGCACTTCAACACCACATACTTCACATTCCATCTGGTCTGAGAACTGGGAGATTTTCAGAGGCTTCATCAGGAGGTTTGACCTTAAGTAAATCATGGTACCACCGTGCTTCCTAGTTGTGCGACAAAAAGAGTCCGCCAGTATGTAGCCGGGTAGAGACATCATGGCAATATTTTCAGCGCTGCACCAATGTTCAGCAATGCTTATGATATCTGGATTTTCCTCAAGCACAAACACGGCTAGATTATTTAGTTTGTTTGAAAGGCATTGTATATTCAGTTGAACGATTTTCAATTTAATTGTTGGTTCGGTAGTATTTTTCAGTTCGTTGAATCTTGCCTTGTCACTGCTTTCTCTGAGTCCATTTTTTTCCTTTCCCTGCTCCTCACCAGATGATATAAAAAATTGCTCACACAAGCACCTTCAGGCCACAGGTCAGGACGTTTGATTTCATCAATTTTGGTCGCTGGGACGGTAACGACGTAAGATTTATAAAGTTCAGGGTATTTTGAATATCCCAGTTTGATATCAAAGTTAGTGAAGCCATTTTCTTTCAAGTGTGAATTGACTGAATCGAGCGAACTTGCTGCATCTATTCTGCTTACATATACAGATGCCATTTTAGCAACTCCCTTGAGGTTAGAAGTTGTATTCTTGCCCAATATTTCAGGTTTACGTCTTTTCCTTCTAGTTACCATTTTGAAATCATCATTAGTATTTATGTTCATTATTGGTTTGTTATGGCTCTTGTCATTTTCATTCGTTACCTTGATTCCAGATCTAATAAGTACATTTTCAGTATTGTTTACATTTTCGGAATCATCGAACAAAGATTCTGATCTTCTAGGATCATTTGTTACGGACGCCGCAGTGGAAGCGGATAACTTTTTCGCTGGACGTGACGTTACCGCAGCGCGATAATCAACATTGGATGTTCGTTGTTGTGTTATCAAATCGTTGTTTTGATCCTTTTTTTGTTGCTCATCACTTCTTGGCGTGAAATTCTTGAATTTACCTGAACTTAACTTGAAAACTTCATCTTTCAGCAATTTTACTTCAGTTTTCAAATTGTTGATTTCTTGACACGCAATATCAAGTTTATGAGATACTTCGGTTTTTATCAATTGTCCAACGTTTTCCATAATGAGTTGTGATAATACACAATTAATCTCACTGTTATTGAATATTTCATTCAAAAGTGATTTAAGTTCTGCAGCACTACGGGTTTTAGAACCCATCATGAGAAATATTAATAAAATCCGTATTAATATCACTAATTATAATTCTCGTAATAATTCTCCGCACAGTACCGCACCATATGACGATCATACTCGGAATTTATTTATTTATTTCATTAACAAAAAAACTTGTATAGACAAAAAAAATCCGAAACATATGGTTGATATCTCTCTGAAGCATAATTTCGTTGTACGGAAATAACAATTTGAGTTTAAAGTGTCGACCTCTATGAATTTTATTGCAAACTTGAAATTATTGTTGAATATGAAAAGAAGATATTCTGATATGAAATTTTGAATGCATAAGTAAAATTCTGGACCGTAACATAGTCTGTTCAAATGTACGAAATACCAAGGTAAACAATTCGGCGCATGAAAAGGAGAGGCTACGGGTTGGCCGTCCAGAATTGAATCTAGGATAATTCACACATTCCAACATTTTCAACTCGATACTATTTTCCGAAAAAAATACACACGACACCTTTACCTGAATTATTTAAATTTTTGACAAGATTTCCGATAAAACTAGAAGTTAAAAACTGACACTTACGGAATCAAATTATTCTATCATTAGGAGTACGATCATGGCAATCTGTTCAAAATGAAGAAGGAATCGGATTTATGATCCTTTTACCAATAAAAGAGATGTTTATGCGCAAACTATACAATTTTGGTTGTTTACCTCGATCCTTGTATTTGAACAAACTATAGTTGAGAACAACGGTTCCTAGTTATTTTTGTTTTTAGTGCGTAAAATGAGTGATTTTTTTTAATGGTACATACCGGAGAGTGTCTCTCAAATTTGCCATGAAAACACGAATTTCATACACGAAATTCAAAGAGCATTTTTTGTACAACTGTGAATGTGAATTCGTGAAATATCGAAATGTCAATATTCCTTCGAACAAATTAAAATATATGGTGAAATTGTGGAATCAATACTTCAACCCCAAGAGTTTGGCGGAAGATGAATTCACAATAATAAAAGATTTCTTCTCTACTTCTGTGTCAAAACCTTTCATTCTGCCACATCCTTTAGAATAAAATCATGTGAGAATATTTAATTGTTGCATTGTTTTCAAGGTTATATTCATTGATTACATGTTGGTCTCCTGCCCCAGATTCATTTATTATCTATAAGACGGAATACAGTACTGCCAATCAATAATTTTCAAAGCAAACCTCACTGAACGTATTCATGGAAATATTCCATTAATTCAAAAAAAAATTCAATAAATTAGAGAAAATAACGTCCAGAAGACTCATTCTGATACTCTTTCATGTTATAAATAACTATTCGATTCTCGATTATTTTCTTTCAATTATGAAAAAACGTGTTTCATTCCCTTCTCTGTCACCTCTGTTGGAATCCCAATTGGCAAATGTAATCATTCAAAAAATGCGACTGTTCGCGTGAGATCCATGAGGTGTTTGTTGGGGTGCTCATATTAGATGGAATAATCAGGTTCACTATCTGGTGAATAAGTTACGTATGCTTGTCTCAAAGTTTATGAACTTACCAGAACTTCGCGATTTGGAGCTGCTAAGGAAGCTCTACATTGTTCTGGTCCAGCCTCATCTGCTTTATGGAATATTGGGATGGGAAGTATGAACTCACTTGAAAAAACTGGAGATGACCCGAAAATGGTTGATTGAGATAAGTTTTCGAAAGCCTTACTTATTTCTCGACTGAGCGATTTTTCGCTGAGAGCGGAATTATGGACCTGCGAAACGTTTTTTCTTGGCTCTGACAATTCACCAGAGGAAGATCTTTATGTTGGTGAGCTTCAATGAACATCAGCATAGTACCAGAAATGAACAATAAACAAATTCTGCAACTTGATGAATTCAAGATGAAAATCAAGAATTGGTTGACAATGAGCAAGAGGGGTCGAAGAAACGCTCTGTATAAAAAAAATTATCAATGATAATGTGCCTGCTCGCTCAAGTTTTCTTATGAAAATGAGATATTTTTTTTTCTTCAGCGTTTAGAGTTTTTTCTCTTTGAGTGTCCATGATTTCTCACATATGCCATCTCCAGTGGCTTGCGAATCTGATATTTTTTCTAATATTCTTTTTTTATATTTTGAGGGATGACGGAATTTCTGTTATTTTAATTACTACTCTACAGGTTGTGAAAAAGTTGTATGTGGGTCAAATGAACATTATAAACATTTTTATTTCAATATATATTATTCCAAAAAATGAATTTTTTTATGATGAATAATCAATTAATAATTGACTCTTTTTGAAATGAATCCCTCGGAAAGTTATATCTCATGTTTATTTTGTGAATTATTTTGGCAGTGAAAAAGTGTTTTTTCTTCTCAACTAAACATTCACCCTCAAATAGAGATGAAATGTCAAGTTCCTAGACAGTTAGTAAAAAAAACATTTTCACTAGGAAATCTGCTGAGTTGAGTTATAGAGGGACCAAACTGAGTAATTTTTCGAGGATGGTCTCAAAAAATAGTGTATATCTAATAAACTGGCGCAGTACTTCATTCTATAAAGATTCATTCGAAAGTAAAATCAATGAATTTCTTTGTACGCAATATTTCACGAGTAATGTTTCATGAACAATGGCATCACGTAGAATCATGTTGAAAAACTAAGGGTGATCCGAAGCCCCCATTCTAAAGAGTTCCGCTACAGAATTTTCTCATAATGACAAAACGACTTTCCATTTCAATGGACCTCATTGATATTCCCCACACCGTTTTATAGCATCTTTAGCTTCTCACCGAGGCTCATCGAAATAGCGCCTATCATTTTTGTAAATGTCAGTCCAACCCCAGCACTATTAACACCCCCCCACGTGACAGATATGATGAATTGAGCATCGAGAAATATCAAAGAACTTCCTGAGGGGATGGAATTAACTGCCATGGATACGACAAAAGTGTTGCTAAAGTTTCTGGCGTGTATTGATAGAGTCGCCTACTTAATAAGGTAGGGATGAGATATAAGCCATACGTTGATATTGAAGCTATCTGATGAATAAATTCGTCCATGTAAGTTTGGGATAAGCGTACACCATAATCAAAAGCAAATATTTCAGTTTATATTTCAGTTTTAGCATAAGAATAATGACATATACATAAGACAGTTCATTTGTGCACACCTGAATTATTTTCTTGAAATCCTAATATATGTATGTACTCATAGTGATATCATTAATATGATAGTAAAAAAAAATTCTAGTTAGAAATTCCGTCAATGAAATCGAGATTTCAAACTTCTGGTATTACCATGGAAAATTATTTATCTTACAAAATGGACTGAAACCCTTTTAAATGTTCTTCTCTTCTCTGTAGTAGATTTGTCCGAGTTATCTTTCTGTTCAAGATTTATTTGATATTTTCTCTGTAGGGTTGGGTAATACTATTAACTCAATGTGTATTTATTTTCTTTTCAATAGGTCTAGCTAGTTTTTGGTTTCTCTTATTCCTGAGTGTCATTGAAAACAAAACTATTTTATGTCAGGATGCCTGTCAGTAGTAAGTTCAAACTTATAAGAATTTTCAGTGCAATAAAAGACCATTTTTGGGTTATTCGATATTAAAAAGTTATTACTGCATTAACTGCGTGAAATGAGTGTTTTTTCACATATGACTTGATAAAGTATTAATTTTCGGCAGAGACTACATGTCAACGGTCGACGCCAAAAAATGTGTCATGAAAACTTGATTTTTGTATACGAAATAATAACAACATTTTTTAACAGTTAATGTAAATTCACATCGTCTGAAATAAATGAAAAATGAATACTTCCAATATAGCCCGGTAAGTTAAGACTTTTGAACGACTGTTGTTCTGAAACAACTAAATCTAAAATAATTAAATGATACTTTTTTTCCATACATGTTATCCCTTATGTTATCGATATTTCCAATACAATTTCACAGCATCCAGTATTCCTTTATTGTTACTTTGGAAACGGTTTGGTGGCACTCCCTGTGTTTGACAAGGTATTTTCAAGAAGATGGATGTTGCTTTGGTAGTGATACCCCATCAGATAAATCTGAGAAAGCAAATGCAATAGAGTCTTATATGTTATCGGCCAAAACCAAGTTACTATATTAGAAAACATAAATATGACCAATTCAGTGAATGGTGCAAATGTGCCATTATGTTATTTCGAGCCACAATGAAAAAATTATAAAACTTATGGAGTATCTACTAAATGTTGAAAAATACATTTAATATTATAGAAATTATCTATTAATTTATTCAAAATGCTGATGACAAAACGAATCCACTTCATAAGGTAGATATATATACAATAAGCATGATTTTGTAGGATTAGTAGTAATTTCAATATTTTTTATTTTTATAGGTTGTCCTTGGATATCAACGATGCTTGTCGCTGTGAAAAATTATAACATTTAACTAGTGACTCCAAGATGCTGGATCTAGGTTTATTGTTAAAATACCTGATACGAAGGCCTATTGAGCAATAACGTATACTACTGTTTCAAATTCTGCATTGTTATTTTTAGATTTTTTTTAATAAAATTCTGATTATATTGAGAATTACCGCAAATTCGACCGTCTCATACAAAACAAATTATTTTCGAAATATTCGAGAGGAAAATGTATTAACTGACATGTCCGGATAAATAAAATAGGGGAATTTCCGAGCTCGATTGGAAAATGAACAATGACTTGGAAAAAAAGTATAAAAGCTACACGGGTCAATGTTTCAGGAAAAGCTCTGTAACTCATTTGGCCAATGCATTGGGCAACATTACATTACATCCATGAAACATCACGCTGGCTGGAAATTGCCATCCGTAGCAGAAGCAGATTTAGAACACTGAATTATTCATCTCTTCAAGAAATATCTAATGTTTCTGATCAGCAGCAACATAAAACATATTCGGGAATTTATGTTGGAAGTAATTGTTCAAACTTTATTATCAATATCATTCCAATTCAATTGTTCAATGATATGACATAATAATTGACTTTGTTAGAAATAGTCCTTCAAAAAGTAATATTTCATATTTATTTTGTGAATTATTCTAGCACTGAAAAAAGTCTGCATATATAGTGATGCATGTTTTGTTCAGTTGTACAAAATAAATATACCTATATGAAATTGGAAAAATTTGATACTTTGAATGGAAGTCTGTTAAAAATTCTTAAAATTATATTTTTGTCACATTATTTGCAAGGATAAGATGTTTTATTTAATGCTTTAGAAAACTTCAGTCGACTAGTTTACAGGGTTGGCATTGCCCATTATGAAAATTTCAAATAGCTTTATTTTTCTAGACTCAATCGAAATGGTTCACGAAAAAGTGTTCATCTTGACCTCAATGATCTGCTGATAAAAACAATACTTTCTTCGTTGAAGACTCATCCTGTATACCTATTGAAGAATAAACATTTAAAGCGAAGTCTATATACACAATCAATGACAAAAAAAGGTAAAAACGTCTTGAGGGGGGTTGAATTGAAAAGGAGCTCTAGTTATCCTGATCAATTCCACATCCTAAAACTCCACAATAATTTTCACTAACTGATTGAATAAACACGAATCAATTATAGTCGTGTTATGAGAAGTAAACAAATTCTCACAAGTAACATGTTGAATATTCATTGTTCTTTTGTGCTGTTCACAAGGGGAATATCAACTGTATGAATTTAAATAACATTGCAAATCGTTTCGGCACCCCTACTCATTATAAAATCATAACCGAAGATATGTAACTCTAGAAGAGGTCAGAACAATGGGTGTCATGTTTTATGTTACGCCCAAGTTTCATAGGCCATTTATTTCGTTCGCGACTTCTGAAGGGTTGTTTGGAGTGTTATGAATTTTCGATCTTAGTGATATCTATGTTATGCAGATTGATCAAAATGAAATAATCTCTTCTCCGTTTTAGTAGAGATATCCCGTGGAAAAACAAAATGAAACATTCTTTTGTACGATAGAAAGACTTTGGTTAGTTACCGCGTTTTTGCTAGATCGGTAGATTAATTTTACTGGTTGCTAAGATGAACAAAACACTGAGTATAGTTATTCATGATACAAGTGCAGAATGCATTGATATACTTACACGAACGTCTGGTAGAAAGAGCCTTCTATACGAATACCATACATTATTTTCTCTAATTCGTAATAACTTTTATTGAAATTAATGAAATAAATCCATTAATATCGTTTAGTGATTTTTGTATCGACATATATTGATTGACAGAACTGTTTTCTCTATCATTAATGTGACAGATGCTGAATAAACTTAACAACTGTGCAAGAATGAAATATTCTCACACGATTTCGCCTTCCAAGATGTGGGTGCATGAAGAAATTTGACACCACTAGCCGTTTCAGCGAACGGTGATTGAGAATGACTAAATATTGATTGATGTAATGAAATAATTCACGAACAATTAATTTAATATTGAAAGTGAAAGTACAATTATGACAATTGCTGATGGAAATACCGCTGGCTTGAGATGTATCTGAATTCACAGAAACTGCTGCTGAATTGAACATTTATAAAAAGCCGGATTAACCATGTCAGGAGCATTTTTTTGAGGCCCTTAGGCAGTGCGAGTTTTGGAGCCCCTTTTCAACCATCATCAGAAATTTTCTCCTCTTTTATGTAGCACGGGGCCCCTGACTGATGTGGGGCCCCTACGCAATCGCTTAATCTGCCTAATGGTTGATATGGCTCTGTATTCATTGTTTCAACTCAATTTTTTCTTCCAAGGAATCCTCGACCTTTAACTTTCAACCACAATGGAGGACATTTTCGTCCTAATACATCTGAGCATTAGGAGTTTATAAATTCAATTTTTTTTTCAATTCGTCGAACGAAATAAGCAAGCAATACTTCTCGATATACCCTCGTAACGAAGTTTCACTTTCTCGGGAGCAAGCGCAAACAACATTTTTGATTTTCGTTTTCTTTAGAAGATTCGATATCGCTCATTTTGAATTATATTATGAGTAAATTCAGTTAATCATTGTCACTTTGACAATCTACAATTAATAAGATTTCATCGCCAAGACATCATTGACCTAAAGCCACGAATGACTATTTCTTCTGAATTATAAACCATTTGCAGATTTTAATAATTTTCACAATTCTACATGCGAATGGCTCTAGTTCTTGGTCATTCACTTATCCTAATTTCCAACAAGAATTGACTGTCATTATTGAAATTCTATGATTGATACATTTTGTAGCGGCAAACAAAATTCCGAAGCCAACTTCACTGTACCATTCAAATTCAACAGAACACAGAACATGAGCATTCAAATCATATACTAATCATTAATAATATCGTTTTACTCATGCTGATTTATGTTTTCAAGCTCTGTAATAATGGCAATTACGCCCACTCGTCAAATTCAATAACATGAACAAACCACTTCCAACTTTAATGAGAATTGGTATTCATGATTCTGTACTTGTAGGATTTTGTCCTGATTTTTCGTTCTTTTCAGATTTCAGCCAACTTTTTGTCTGAACATATGATCTCGATAAATTACAAAGCCAGTCATAATTTACAACAGAATTTTGTGGTATTAGGACTTCACCAACCTAGTGGATCAGACTGACCCAATAAGCATGAGGATTGTTTTTATGCTAATACAAATCTGTGATTTAATACTCATTTCAATAGTCTTGCATGTTTTCCATTGCTTTAGTCATCTTTTTTTCTATTTTCAGATATGAATATTTGATACCTTGAAAATCAGTACCTGTTTTCTTCAAGTTATAAGAATCAAGGTATCAACATGAGGATTTTTAGTTCTTCGAACAAATATCTTCACTTAGGTATAACATTTCACGAAAAGGGTTTTCCTTCAGGATTGTAGGTATGGTAAGTAAAATGTTGCACTTTCCTCAGTAAACACGGCTTTCGGTTTCGATCGAATACAGAATAAACAAGTTACACATATTTTGTAGGTATGAATTCCAAAGGATTCAAAGAAATATTCATGGGGGATGTAGAAAAGTAGAAAGGAAGAGTCGACTGATATGTCGGAGCTGAAGGAAGTTCATTCCATCATATCAAAACATAAAAACCAATTTTTATCAGCATCATCCTCGCAAAATAGGTTCTGAGAATTAGCGAGAGCGAATTGTACTTCGAAACTGAGGCACCCCGACTCGCAATTTTCAAGTAATGGAATAACGAAAGACCTCTCTTGAATCGGAAGCGGCATTCATGAATTGAATACGTTTTCGCCATAAAAGAGGTACTCAGGTCTCTTGCAACTCCTGACAGAATTACTTAATTAACTTGACATTTTTTCTTTCATAGAAGTTTTCCACGAAGCTTAATTAGTTATGTATTCACTTCTATACAGGACGCCCTTAATTCACTATATGGCATAATATAAACGAGACTTGAATTTAGCCAGTAAAAAAATCCTATTATGAAGAAAGAACCGGCAAAAAAATTACTTTTCACATGGCCGATTTTTACGACATTCATTAGTAACTAACCTTAAGGGAAAGGACATTTTAGAACATTTGATTAAATTGTTGGGTCTCGGCTTTAACGGCGTTCCATGGGCTTCGTTTTGAAACGAAAAATGGGGTCGCTGCTTTTATATACCAGCTTAATTCAATGAGCGGAGACTTTATCTCCACGTTTCAGGATCAGGACTGATGCTGGGGTTGGAAGATCTGCACTGATGACGACACGTCGTTTATGACTACATTTCTACAGGATTGTCCGATGAAACAGAACCGAGACCCTTTTCACAATCTGGATAAAATTTATGTGCTGTTTAATATATAATCAGAATGTTCCTCGATTTCTTTTTTCTTGAGAACATTGGTAAAACTTTCACTTTTCCTATTCCAGATTTTGTATCAAAACTTTTTCATATCGGAGATATATTTTGATGGCGGATTGGTTCAGTAAATCAAATTCCAAACATTTGTAGATTTGTGATCTTTGTTCTACTAATTCAGTTCATTTCTTAAACAGGGACTGCTAGTCTCGATAATATTCTGAAGATTCTTTGAAGAAAAATACAAAAAATTCAACGAGTGGAATTGAAATTTATCATAGTGTTGGGACATTACATTACATTCGACTTCAACATCCATTTAATCAAGATATCAGGACATTTCGAGAACTCGATCACTGTATGAGATGACTTATATGATACAAGATGAAGAATACATTAATAATATGGCAGATATTGAGAACTATATGAAGTATTTCAAAAGATAAGTCTTCATAATTAAAACCCATAGTGAAAAACCAACGTCACATGAGCATATTTCGCCTAAAAATGTTATATCATCTTTCAGTTGTTTCCCAATTATTCTCTCCCGATGTTGTGTGGGGTGTATTTTTTATATGTTTTAATGGCATGACAGACCATTTTGAAACTACGAGATTTCTAAAATTGTCCAATGGCTCCTTCTAAATATGATTAAGGATATATACAGTGTGTTGAAATACAACGTTTCAATATATCTCGAAAATAGTTAGAAAATTCAATTTGTATTTTCAGTTTTCTAAACTACGATATTGGATTCATTTTTTCCTTTCAGATTTCTTGTTTATCAAAAATGCAATGGATATGTTTTTGTCAGTTCATCGAAAAAAAATCACTGCTGATATCAAACATTTGTTTCTCATGTATAATATTCACGTACAGTTATTTGGTATTTTGTATCAGACTACGGTTGTCAAAATTAGGAATGCCTTACTCCAGGGCCGTCGCTAGGGGGTAGGCAGGTTAGGCGGTCGCCTAGGGCGCCGAGATTTTAGGGGCGGCATTTCAAGCCAGGTCAAAGAAAAATATCACACGTGTAAAAACTCCAAGTAACCGAATGGGAATGCAATTCAGTTCGTGAAATCAGGAGTATTTAAAACACCTCAGAAACAATCACAGGTACGACATAACGCAATACACCCATAAACATCCCAGTTTTCGCCTAATACTACTCATCGCTGGCCTTTTTATTATTGACGCAGTAAATAAATCAACCTTGTCCACATCTTTGATATATGCCGCTAAATTTTGAAACGTTTTAGTGGCGGCTTTCTTCATATCTCAGGCATTATTTTTATTTTTAATCAGCCAATCAGCATGTTCATTTTTTAAGGAATGCAAAATACTGGAGAATCAAGTCCATTTTTTCACCATTTCGATAGTAGAATTCTAGGGCTAAGGAAGTTATAAGATCTTTTTGCCATATCTTATAGATACCACCATCAAATACTTACTTTTATATTGTAAATGTATACTTAAGTACAAAGTGGGTGTTTCTCTCCATAATCTAAATTTTCCTCTGGAGTGAAGAAAATGTCTGAAGGTAAGTTATGCAATTCGGCACTGGGTGATACCTACAGTTGATGCGTCGGATGATAAAATAAAATAGACCCAACAACGATCATCCTCACTTTTTTTCTGAATATTATTCGTTAATAAAGTACTGTACCGAAAAAAGAAATGGAAAGTGAAAAACGTTTGCCAATCTCTAGAATCAAATAGACAGATTTTAGCTTTCAGAGGAACGAATGATGCTGTATTTACGGAAAGAAATGGCAATTTCTTGAAAATGATGGAGTTTTTGGCTTTTTTCGATCCTTAAATGAGTCATTATCTATTGCATATTTTTTTTTTCTAGTTTATAATTTATATTATGCATGTGTTTATATTGAGTATTCCATTAGTAGGTAATAACGTAATGTATTTTAATTTTTGTTCAAGTTTGAAATTATTTAACTTATTGTTTATTAATATTACCTTTGTTTTTTGATGAAAATGTTTCAAAAAAATGTCTTTCATAACATGGTTGAAATTCTGGATTATCGAATATTCAATTTTTGCATTCTTCAGAGGTGACTTTTGTTAGTGCGATAAAATGAGTCTCTGCCTAGGGCGGCAGTTTGGCTAGCGACGGACCTGCCTTACTCTAATATTGAAATGAGTTTGGCCGTTTTGGTTCTGAAGCACGTCGCCCAAATGGAGAGGCTCATCAATATTGACAACATCCATCTCATGTGACGTTCAATCCAGTTGGAGGAAAATTGTTTCTTTGAAAAAAACGCTAGTGATACTAGCGTCCAAGATCTATAAGTGTTCCAGAAGTTGGGGAGCAAATTTTAAATAAATGGTGACTGGAAATACCGGTACAAGTGTATAAGAATAATTTCAGCATAATTAGAAATTAGAGGCCCCCTTGTCTGGAGAACTAAGCATCAACAACTTCTCTATCATTGCGATATACAACGCGTCCAAGCTCTCAATCCTCCTGATCATCAAGACAGAGGCAGTGCCGGATTAACTATGTGGGGGCCCCTATAGGCAGTGCAATTTTCGGGGGCCCTTAGGCAGTTTAATTTTTGGTTTTGATGCCTCTTTTCAACCATCATTAAAATTTTTCTTCTCTTGTACAGGGCACGGGGCTCTAGCTAATGCGGGGCCCCTGGGCAAACGCCTAATGTGCTTAATGGTTAATCCGGCTCTGCCAGAAGAACATTCTGTTAATGGTTTCAAGAAAGATTGCTGAACATTCGCATTTTACTTTCAATATTCTTTTCACAAATGAAGCCGGCTTTACCAAAGATGACATGTTTAACTTTATTTAATAATATGTGGGCGGATGAAAATCCACACGCCATTCATGGATTCTGGCATCAACCGGGTTTCAGTATAAATATATGGTTAGGCTAGGCAGGGCCGCCGCCAGGGCCGGAAAACCGGGCAGTCTGCCGGGGCGGCAAAATCAGTTTCGTATTACTAGAATTTTTTTCCTTTGAAAACCCGCCTGTTATTGAAAGAGAAAGCGAAAACACGACCAGACTCTGGGGCGGCTTTTTGAGCCTGGTCAACCAAATATATCACACATGTACACAAATAACCAGATAAAAATGCAAATAAATTAAGAGTAATACTGGCAGAAGGAAAACTATCGAAGATGCAGCATTCTACTCATAAATAAATATCCCTGTCAGGTTGTAAATTTCGCCCACACCTAAGCGGCCTCTCATCCTAGTTACACTCCCTTGTTTATGAGTTGTGTATCAAGACGATCGGTCCCTTTGATGGACATCTGGGACTGTTAAGTTTTTGGAAGGGTTTCTAGGATAATTCAGCAATGATTCTTATTTTCAGTTTGCCGATCGGAAGTCTAGATTTTGATATTCGGGAGGGGTTTAAAATACTGGAGAAATAAGGGTATTATCAACTCGTTAGTCCTCAGTGTCGTCACAATATTCCATATTTTTGCAACACTATACAGTGCCACATAATAGAAATCTTTTATCTATCTTCGGAGTTGTGATTTTCGAACTGAATTACTCTACAAAATTGAAGGTGAGTTCTATAATTCTGTATTTTTTTAGTGTTGATTTAACATCCAAACGATAATGAGCATAAGGCGCTCTCGTTTATTAACATTGATATAGGTGATTTTTTTGAGTCTTTCATCCATCGCCTCAGGTACGCATATGTGTATAAAGCGCTGTCGTCTCAATTATTCGAAAAGGCGCCTTTGAATGAGTTGAAAATATGCCTCGCTGAAATTTGAGGCAGATTAGTGTTCTTAATTTACTGGGTAATGGTCATGGTAGAAGAATATATCAGGAATAACACCTACTAATTCTGATCCGGATATCATTGTCTTTAATTTTTCTTACATACGAGATCTGAGTTGCCTTGGAATTAAGAATTAGCAAACATCAAAAACCAAGGGCCCGTCCCACTTGGCGATCACAACGCTCAAAATCGTTAAATTGGACCGCTAAAGGAGCATTTTGAGCGTTGTGATCGCCAAGTGGAACCGGCTCCAAGACGCGCAATTTTTTTTCCTTTAACATGAATTTATTGAGCTTCGTATACTCAAAGCAGAGATCGTTTTCATTGTTTCGATATTTTGTATGTGAATGCATTTCAGAATTCTGAATTTTTATTTGACATATCCTACAGAAATGTATTTGTACTTGAATTGACTCAAAGACGTCAGTTGATTTCGATTTTCTTTTTTACGTAGGATGTAATATATTTTTTATACGACCGTGCGTTTTCACCCACTTTCCCGTACTCATTTTAGTTTAGAAAGAGAAGTGCGGGAAAGTATTAGCAGGGGTTTTTTCCGCACACTTTCATTAAAGAATAAACTGAATTATATGTCTCTGTGCATCGAACGTCAACGATAAGAGTACCATGGTAACGACACGTAGAATTCATGTGTATTATGGATTTTCATGGAATGTTTTGTATGTTGAAATAAAATATATGTTTTCAATGTGGGGTCGTAGAAGAGATAATGTTCCTATCTTGTGCAAAAAGTATCTTTCCCGTACTCGATTGCTTTCCCGAACTCTGCTCCGCGTCGTTCGGGCAACAGCAATCTCGTACGGAAAAGTAAAACTTTCTGCACTTGATGGGAAAATAACTATTTTGTATAATACATATTTACAGTTATATTTTCTATTTTCACTTTGGTAGTTCCTGAAATGTTAAGTTTTATTTCAGTTCATTGTTATGTTTGATTAATCTTTAAATGATAAACCTGTTTTTAGAGACAGACATCGAATTATAGTTATTATCTTCAATTCATACTGAGAAAGAAAAACCATCTTATATATATATAAGATGGTTTTTCTTTCTCTGTGTGAATTGAAGATAATAACTGTAATTCGATGTCTGTCTCTAAAAACAGGTTTATTATTACAAGATTAATCAAACATAACAATGAACTATCTTACCTAAAAACAGGAATCGGAAATTAAAGCTATTAATCTTCTATATGAAATATGACAATATAAAAAAAACTGATTGAACAAAAGTCAAAGTGAAACATGTCCACTCAGATCCCATCAACGGAATGTGGGGTTTCACTTTCACTTTTACATATATATATATATATATATATATATATATATATATATATATATATATATATATATATATATATATATATATATATATATATATATATATATCCTTCGTTTCTGAATTTTTCCCCCTTGATAAAATTTTGAAAGAGTGTGTTATGTGTCCCAAACTCAATACATCACAGCAAGGTGGCAGAATATAATTTTCCCGGGGGCGGCAAAATGTCTGGCGGCGGCCCTGAGGCTAGGTAGTTCAGGAGATCGTTCGTTGGGAGCAGTAGTTTTGCCACGGAGTTTTACAGGAGCCACGAGCCACATACCTCAACCTTTTACAAAATACCTTGCCCGATTATCTAAACATGGCACTTAACTCAGACGATGAATATTTATTTTTTTTAGGCATGATGAAGAGCCCTCGCATTATACACTTGCTGTTAGGCTACATTCAGATCAGCTGATGGATAGGACGAGGAGTCCCAGTGACATGATCCGCAAGATTTCTTTATTTGAATCCTTCAGACTTTTTGGACTTTTGTATTCGATGAAAAGCTTAGTGCATGTAACGACAGTGAATAACATGTAAGAGTTGCAACATCGGATTGAACTATCCTATTAAACGATCCAGTTTGACCAAGTCTTTTCGAGAGAGTACGTAATTCCGTCATGCGACTATCGTTTTTGGTTGCGCCAGAGGTAAATATTTTGAAATCCCATGTTCACATGAAACTTTTTACATATTTTGGGGTCTAGGATCAGTTCCCAAAATATTGAAACTTTTTTTTCTTAAGTAAAAGAATAAATCGATAAACAAGAATTCCTTACCTTCACGGGGGCCACAACAGAAACATTTTTGAAACATAAATGAATTAAAAATTTTTATCATCAAAATAAATACCATTTTCAATTCCAGGAATTGATACCTTTATCATCACTTCATACCAGCATCGCTTGATTCTTCATAATTTTCAAATCAAAATATTCCGAAAACGGTACGCAGTATCGAGTTTCCGATTATGGTGTGAAAATTTAGCTCAATAAATCTAATATCAAAAAATTATGTTCAATACTACTTGGTACAAACCGTGCAACTTGCGCCCTTGACAGAGTCAGATATAAAAACGAATTCATTGGATGTATCAGCTTCGAAAACTTATTCGTATAAAATTTCAATTCAATGTTGCCAGTGGTTTCGACAAAAATGTGTATATTTTCTTCTTCTTCAACGCCCTATATCTTGAATACGCATGACGTTACGAACATGTTTTACTGAACAAAACACCTATTATTTTTCAGTTTTCTATCTTTCCTAGAGAGGAGATCATATTTTTTTGAAACACCCTGTATAAAGTTATGAACACCATTGGATAACCTTCGGTTTTCTATTTTTTTCAATGCACAGTTGGAAAATTGTCGATGGTTTCAACCCAGAAATTTGGATTCGGGCTGTCCCTGCTTACACAATTAGTCTATTTCCCATTTCTTCATAAGTTTCACAATTTTACTAGAAATTTTTCATTTTGTTTTATTTTCTGTGTTTGTAGTACATCATATGTTCCCATAATTGAATCAATAGTGTTGAGTAAAGAGCATCATGGTCTGCTCAGACATCCACCACAGCCCGATAACGTGGTTGATGATAATTGATAACCCAAAATTATTTCAAGCTGATCTCAAGCTCATTCAATGGGATTGAGTCTAGCGACCAAGAGGGCCCACCGAAATTAGAAATGTCATCGATTTCTAGAAATAAGAAAAGTATTTTCACCAAAAACAGTCCCTTGTGAGGCGCCATCAGTTTTTTTCACTGTTTTTTCGAAAGCTTCCAGTTGTTGTAACATTTCTCTTCTGAAGACAAATTCAATTTTATTCCAGAGTTGGCCAACGAGTAGCTCTCCATCAGCATTCTAGGATATCCTAAAATCCACCAACATAATTTCATTCCGGCGTGACGAGCACGAAACCTATGCCAATCGGGCATTATGGCCCCGTGTTGACATGCACTACTTAATGAATTCAATGGATAATCGATTCCAGAATATTCCTTCCATCCCGCTCCGGGCATTTAGTCCCGGATCATTTGCCGCTCGCCCGTGGCTTCTCGTCTCTACGACTTCCTGTTTGCGGCATCTAACAGACATTAGGGGCCTCCCGATCTGCCTCTATGACTACGACTTTCCGTGTTGTTGATGCCCCATCTAGTCTTCTCTAATAGCTCTTGTCTTGTTGCGGTTGAGTTATGGACCGGCTGTGTATTAGCGTTATGGCCGCGTCGTTATCGGATCCGAGTTTCCTGCGGATATTTCGCTGTTTTCGATTCCTGCGATCTGCAGTCCTGCAGTGATGGCTGTGTGTCGCCAAAACGTTCTTGGTTTTCGTAGATCAGAGGAGGCTTGTGGTGTAGAAGAGTGCAGATATTTTTTTTATCGCAATTTGCAGCATCCCGTAAAATGTAGTAAATACAACAGCGGCCGTCAATATAACCGTCTATGTTTCTTGCACCTTTTAGATAGTCATTGTTCACATCATGATCCTTGACATTTAAAACTTTCTCAAATTTTTTAAGTCCAGATATTTTGTGTGGACTTATAGCATTTCAATGAAAACTATCCACCTCACATAATTCAACATTCATGAAAAAATTAAAAAACATGTCCAAATATGATTTTGGACTTTAAACCTGTATCCCCTATGATCACCTCTCTTAATTTTTCAAATGAAACACTCTATATATTATTGCATTGTTGGATTCTCCTACACAAGAGGATTACAAAAAGAAAAACAAACTCATAAGTGAAAGGTCAGTTGAGTGATAGGCCTCCTTTCTATCCCGCGTGATTGGTCATCACCTTGTCGTGGCATGAGTAGCTGCCGTTAACCCTGAGAATAGAACCATGTTCTTAGGACGAGCAACTAAACCCTTTGGTCTGATCATCTTCCCCTCAACATAGGTTAAGTGTGCTTCGGAAGAATCCCGAGGTACCAAGAAGCTACTATGGAAGAAAAGAAAACATGCTGATTCCAAACGAAGTACCAAGCTGACTATACTCTGTTCAAATATAAGAAGGAGTTTTGTAAACAAACAGAATCGTCTGATTTGCGCACAATAAAGCTCGTATTGCTCAAACGGTCATAACAACGCTCTCTCCAACCGCCCTCAAAGATTGCCAGGGTCGTACTCGGAACTATGCTCGAGATTGCGGCAAGGTAATTCCAGGAAACATCAGATTTTTAGAGATTTGGGTCGGAATCTTGCAAGATTCCGACAAAGTAATTCCGGGAAACACCAGATTTGGGTTACAACTGAACGATTGTATGAAATCTCCTAGATTCGACTCTGGACGGAAAGTAAACATCCGAAGGCCCTCCTACCGCTGCGCGAACTGCTCTCGCTTAGGAATGAACAGAGTATAGGCGATCTGAGGTCAGGAGGGCCTCGAAATAGCCGGAGATCGAGCTAGCAAGCAAAAGTAACTATGACTATATTGGCCCTTCGAGAATTGACTATGGCTGACTTTGTTTTCCTCCCGAGACTGAAATAGTTCAGGGGCCGGAACCAAGAGTTCTAGAAGTTTATTGGTAATCGTGAATCTTCGGTATTCTGCCGATACCGAACTTTCATAACTTCATTCTCGAAGAAATGAGGGACTTTGTCTCTCTACCTTCAAACTATTTTTTAGGATCTACCCACGACCCTAGTTCTGTACCCAAGATTTGGGGACATACGGAACGGGGGGTCAAATAGTGAACAGTCCCCCTTACAATAATAATTGAACATTGGGCAAGCTCCGAACCCACATCCTGGGAGAGGAGTGAGCAACACGCATAATAATAAAAAGGTCTCTCATCTATAGATGAGGAGCAGACTTGCAAAACGTGCTTTGTCCAAAATTGTAAATTTTCAGGAAAGGCAAAAAACTGATGCTCAAAAACAGCTGAAGTCACCGAGTTGCGATTTGTACCATAAAACAAAAAAAAAAAATTACATGAGTAATTACTCCATTTGTAGACTGAAAAAAGCTAAAATAGCTCCATTATTTTAAAAATAGAGGTGGACAAAATGCTATTTGCATGTCTCTAGTGCAAGTAGCATTTTGATATATAGTCACTCAAACCGGTTTTTGGGTGAATAATAATAAAAAAAACAAACAAAACATTTTTCATAAACATTGCTTTTTTTTATACTTTTTGATTGAAATTAATTTTTCCTATATCGTTACACTCGCAAACTCCATTTTCTTCAACGACTGTTTCTCCATCGTCACAGTGCTCTTCAGTAATTGGAACTAACCTTTCCAGCTCCGGATAGATATCGACAATAGTAATTTTTTTGAACAGCCCCTTGGCTCCCCCCCTGGGTGCGCTACTGGACGAGAGATGAAATTTCTGGACATTGGTGAGATCTCGTCGGAAGTGACAACAACTTTCGTTCTTCAAACGAAAAGCCGCATATTTTATGACAAAAATAGATTCTTTAAAAAATTATTTGATCACGTGAAATAACGCAAAACACATGAGGGGAGCTCTACTGAAATATGGATTTCTTCAAGGATTCCATTGAAAAAATATAATTTTTAGACTTCAACGCGAAGTAAGAATGATGGTTCTCTTATCAGAATTTGAAATCAAGATACAGGAGGTAACAAAAAGGTTGTCAGAGGTTTCAAACTAGAACCCCTTTTTTTATAGTCATAATGTTAATCTACGATAGAAAATAATAACACCAATATCCTGAAATTTTTATTTTCTGAGATATTCGGAAAAAAATTAAAGCGATAGCAAATTGAATTCCTTCCTTTTCAGAAAAAAAATCATTTATTAAATGTTTTTCGTAGAAGAGAACAATTTATTTTTTTTTGAGAAGAATAAAATTCTAAATGCAATCCTGTTAATTGTATTTGCTGAATATCAAAGAAAATATGAATTTTAGGGCATTGGTGTTATTTCCTCACCTACCTATTACTCAACATAGATTACCTACATTATGGCTATCAAAAAGAAATTTTAAGGAAATGCGAAAATTTGACATTGAAAGGAATCTGTCTTTAACATGAAATATGAAGCTTTCCATTTGAAACGAAAGTAAGTGCAACTTCCGGTGAAACCAGAAGTTCCACGAATCTGAAAAAATTCATAAAGGGAGTCATCTCTCTAGTCAAAACTTAATAACGAAGTTGCGTGAATTCCCAATAGTACTCTAATTTATTATTATCATACACTGCTGAAAATGGGCGGCACCATACAATAATAAAACAATTCCACTATGTATGAAAGTTTCAGTATAGAGGTTAATGAAATGGAGTGCCGAAAAATTCGAAGCTTCAAAAAAAGTAAGCAAATAAACCCTTTCTTCATAGTAACTAGTCAAATGTTCACACAATAAGCTGAAAAATTTGATATCGAAAGACAATACTCTGTTCAAAAAATTCAAGTTGAAAAATATAGAGCGAAGCCGCGACGCCTGCGCCTACTGAGATGAGTAAATCCTCTAAAGCGGCTTATTGGCATTATGAAGTATCAAATCCAAGTTGATTCATATCTTTTGTCGTATCAAATGACACGACATAAAACACAGCATATTAACTCCCGTCCTCAAATAATATGTCTGCCTTCTACCATCCGGAAACAACGAGGAGCGCCACGTGTTTATGACGGCACCAACCGGAAGTTTGCAGTTCTGCAGATCGGGAGATATCACAGAATCGCAATTATAATTGTGGGGCACGCGAGGCTTTTGCTCTGTACGCCAGGCGGCCATTGTTCGCGCTCTATCATCTGTAACAGATATGACAGTTTTGTATTAATCTCTAAGGGGTGAGAGTCTTGGTTGAGTATCGAAAAATGAAGATAGTCTCATAACTTTATTTGATTTTAATGAGGATTGGTCGTTACCAATGCGCGAGCTTCAATTGTTGCTCACAATTTTTTCACGGTCGACTTCACAATACCTACAAGGTATTCTGACTTCATATCTAATAACAATAACATTAATATAGCAAAAACCCAAAAACATATGAGGAAGAAGGGACAACTATGTGATAACTTTCCATTGTAATGATCTCAGATTTCAAACGTAAATGATCTTCAGAGGAATGTCCATTATTATGCATTGGAAAATTTTAAATATTTGACGTTAATTTATTATACACTAAGGCACTTAATGGCTCTCATATTACTGAGGCGAAAGAGGAGAGGGATGGCTACAATTCGTTGAGGGATTGAAAGAACTTAATAAAGTACCGAGGTTTATAGATTATTTTATGCACTCGTAGCGGTACTCTAATTTCAAAATGTCAACTCTCCAGATATTATCGTTTTTGTCATCGAAAACGATGTGCTTGAAACGGTAGCAATGCGACATTTGAGGAAAAATGCTAGTAGGATGCTACCAATGTTAATATTCGGTGAAAAAAAGAAGATCTAATTCGAAGTAGACATTGAAAAAGCCTTAGAAGAGGCTATTATTGTATAGCTTCTTTCACAAAAATCTCTAGAAATAGGTATACAAAATGTTTCACAACTTATCCGACAAATTTGAACCACAAATGCACTGTTACGAAAAAAGTTGATTTCTGAAAAAAATTTAATAAAAGCCCTATAGAAACTTGAGTTTAAATAATACATTGAAAAATCAATATATGTTTTTTGAGTTCATCATCGTAATATTAGAACACTCCTTAATAATTTATTCTAGCAAATGTTGTACCAAACAAGTGACAAAAAACAAAATACCGAAAATTTTTTGGTTTTCCATACTAATAAGAAGGTACATTTTGTATCGTGGATGATCTGAAGAACGGTCGATTTTTGTGAATTTAAATAAGAGAGTAGCTTGCAAGTTTATGTTTTCAGTCATTTATTAATGAAAATGGCACATATGTGTACACTATTGTCACTAATGAAGAGTTAGTGGACATTGTTTTAGCTTAGGTGCGGAGAAGCAGGTCAGGGCTTGTTAAACAGTATTATTATATTATCTCGATATCTTCTTGAATTTTTTTTGATAAATCTACTTCTTTCCTAACAGTGCACATGTGGTGTGAATTTGTTGGAAAATTTGTGAAATACCCTGTATATAAGGACCACGGAAATGGTGCCAACTACGAAATTTCACTGACGTAAAAGTGCTGCAATTTTCTTGGAAAATTCACGAATGTTGAAGGCATCATCCTCATGGAGCTCATAGCCATAGTATAGTTACAGAAGTTATTGTGGATATTATATTGTACACTTCCTTTTAGAAATGACAGATTGGCGGATATGGATAAAAAAAGTCTAATAGTCGATAATTTGGTAAGCTCGAGAGATATATGAAGGACTATTTCCCGAAGAAAATTTAATAATAATCATTATTGTTGGAATAGCTAATAACTGTAATCTGAATGAATAAAATCCTTATAATATTCATCAAAAAATGCACTTGCCAATACCTGAATATTTTCATGCTACGATAATATTCAAGTATATTAGTTAATTTCAGAGTAATTTGTAACATGCAGGGTGTACCGAAAAGACCAAGTCAAACGAAAACGGAATGCAGATCAGAATATGCTCCACCTGATGTGAAAAAAATCACAGACACAATGTCTCACAGTTGTGATTTTTGATGTTTTATGAAAATATTGAATTTTTTCAATTCAAATACATGCCATAGGTACAATTTAATACTTTGCAAATAAGTTTTCTTGCGAAAAAATAGTTGAATGATTGCTTCAGTTCTGAAAAAAAATGTTAAAATTCACGTTTTGAAGAAAGTGTTTCGTACCGAATTCGATCTGAGGTGTTTATTTTCTGCAAATTACGTTGAAAAGTTGCCTACTCTGTGAGGATTTCGAAAAGGTAAAATACAAGTAACCCTATTCAGAAAAAAAGATATTCGAAGGACTACTTCTGTGAAAAACTGTGACTTTCCAAAAAATCTTTCATTTTGTACACCCCACTGAAAATAATCAATCAATTAATTAAGAAAATTTTATTCAAGTGCCAATTCACGTAATTCAAAACGTATCTTCAAAACGGGAATTAAATTTATTTTTTTTCAGATTTCCTTCATGCGATTTTGGGCCTTTTTTGAGTGCTTTAATAGAAGCAATAATTAAATCATATTCAAGCAACAAAACTGATTCGAAAAGTAAATTTAGTCAAATTTTATCTATGGCATGAGATAAATTATTTGAAGTGAAAAAATTTAACATTTTCATAAAGCATCAAATATATCGAGAACTGTGAGACTTTCATTCAACAATTATTTCACATCAGGTAGAGCACATTCTAATCTACATTCCGTTTTAGTTTGACGAGGTCTTTTCGGTATAACCTGTATAATATGCGTTCATATGCTTGGTTGAAATATTTTGTGGGGAATAGCCAATATTATCATACATAAAATTCACGAAGCTGTTGTTTCCCTCCTAGAAATTTTTTAGATTTTTATTGCATTCAAGCGGATGGAATATGAGCAGTCAACTAAAAATGAATAATTGAAATGAATATGTCTATTAAAATGAGAAATAAGAAACATACATTCGAATGAAATCGTTCGTAAAACTACTGAACAAATAATAAAATAAGCATAATTGAATAAACAATACAATCTTCAGAGGGATTTTTCTTACAGAAAATATGTCAATATACACTTCTCGCAACAATTAAAGGAACAAAAACATTTTCAAATTTTTTTGGTGATTTTCAACAGGCTGTATCTCAGTGAAAATTAATCGTATAGAAAATAAAAAACGAAGTTCTGAAGCTTGAAGACTCTAGTTTCTAAATTTATTGGTTAACCATTTTCCGGAGTAACTGTAGCCATGCAATCCTTGGAAAAAGCACCACGAAGAAAAAATTTTCAACATTTTTCTAATTTTTCTTTTCGTCTACGCGAATGGAAAAATTTTTTCAAGCTAGACAAAAGCAAAGCTCGCATAGCCAGTTTATTCAGCATCAATCTGCTCTTTACGGGACTCGGATACGACCATTTTTCTTAGAGATATCCAATTTTGAATGCAAAAACATCCTTATTCATTGAACTGCCGACTGCCGATATCTCCGGAACTACTGATCGATCAGCGAGCCCACAGGCAGTTTCTTTTTTAAATAGTTTCAGGCTTTCACGACCGGATATATTGACATTAAGAGAGTCTTCCGGGCTTATTGGCCGTGGTCTATTAGGAATTATTTCACCTAACGTTTCGCCCACAACTGCGGTAGGCATCTTCAGAGGATTCTTGGTCTTAGATTGTAACTCGACCGCTGAATTTCCGAAAGTGATGCTGGATTCGATCCGTTGGCTCCACTTATACTCTGATCATTGGCGGGAGAAGGTAGTGGGTTTACGTGCGCGATGTTGATTGGTCCATCGCTTCCACTTCGTATTGGCTTGATTTTAGTCTTTTCCAACACCGGCAACCATGCGCTATGTACCAAAGGAGTTTCTTCCCTTCTGTTCATATTGTTCTTATGTTTATATATCTCAATGGCTTCCATGTTCATCCTAGGATAGAAACTTTTGATGTTTGAAATAGCTTCTGCCTTTGAGAAAACAATATTGTGTCCATCTGTCAGAGCATGTTCCGCTAGTGCGGATTTTTCTGTCTGATTGAGTCGACAGCATCGTTCATGCTCCTTGATTCTCGTATTGATACTTCTCTTCGTTGTACCAATGTAGACTTTGCCGCAGTCACAAGGTATCCTGTAAATACCGGGTTGAGAGAGTGGGTCGACTTTGTCTTTGGTAGTTCTGATCATTTGATTCATTTGGCCAAGTTTTTGAGTTGGCTTATAGACAGTCTCTATATTGTGGCCCTTTAGTATTCTACCAATTCTATCGGTGACCTTGGGGATATATGGTAAGATAGCTCTTCCATTGGGGGTGAGTTGTGATGTGTTATCATCACGTGTGGAAAGTCTTGGTCTTATTGCCTCTGAATTTCCTTAGCATTATATCCGTTAGCGACGAATGCATGCTGTAGATGTTCAAGTTCATCCTCCAGAAATTCCGGCTCGCACAATCGTCGGGCTCTATCTACGAGTATTTTTATAACTCCTCGTTTCTGTTGAGGATGATGATTGGACTGCTTGTGTAGATATCTGTCAGTGTGGGTTGGTTTTCTATAAACCCTGTGTCCTAGCTTTCCATTAGGCTTTCTAGTAACCAAGACGTCTAGAAAGGGTAGAGCACCATCCTTTTCAATTTCCATAGTGAATTGAATATTTGGGTGCCTACTGTTAAGATGGGATAGGAAAGCATCCAATTCTTCAAGTCCATGACTCCAGACGACAAAAGTATCATCCACATAACGTAGCCATGTGGACGGTCTCTTAGTTGCCGCTTCAATTGCACTTTGTTCGAATTTCTCCATGAAGAAATTTGCAATTGCAGGACTTAGGGGGTTTCCCATGCAATTGCAAATTTCTTCATGGAGAAATTCGAACAAAGTGCAATTGAAGCGGCAACTAAGAGACCGTCCACATGGCTACGTTATGTGGATGATACTTTTGTCGTCTGGAGTCATGGACTTGAAGAATTGGATGCTTTCCTATCCCATCTTAACAGTAGGCACCCAAATATTCAATTCACTATGGAAATTGAAAAGGATGGTGCTCTACCCTTTCTAGACGTCTTGGTTACTAGAAAGCCTAATGGAAAGCTAGGACACAGGGTTTATAGAAAACCAACCCACACTGACAGATATCTACACAAGCAGTCCAATCATCATCCTCAACAGAAACGAGGAGTTATAAAAATACTCGTAGATAGAGCCCGACGATTGTGCGAGCCGGAATTTCTGGAGGATGAACTTGAACATCTACAGCATGCATTCGTCGCTAACGGATATAATGCTAAGGAAATTCAGAGGGCAATAAGACCAAGACTTTCCACACGTGATGATAACACATCACAACTCACCCCCAATGGAAGAGCTATCTTACCATATATCCCCAAGGTCACCGATAGAATTGGTAGAATACTAAAGGGCCACAATATAGAGACTGTCTATAAGCCAACTCAAAAACTTGGCCAAATGATCAGAACTACCAAAGACAAAGTCGACCCACTCTCTCAACCCGGTATTTACAGGATACCTTGTGACTGCGGCAAAGTCTACATTGGTACAACGAAGAGAAGTATCAATACGAGAATCAAGGAGCATGAACGATGCTGTCGACTCAATCAGACAGAAAAATCCGCACTAGCGGAACATGCTCTGACAGATGGACACAATATTGTTTTCTCAAAGGCAGAAGCTATTTCAAACATCAAAAGTTTCTATCCTAGGATGAACATGGAAGCCATTGAGATATATAAACATAAGAACAATATGAACAGAAGGGAAGAAACTCCTTTGGTACATAGCGCATGGTTGCCGGTGTTGGAAAAGACTAAAATCAAGCCAATACGAAGTGGAAGCGATGGACCAATCAACATCGCGCACGTAAACCCACTACCTTCTCCCGCCAATGATCAGAGTATAAGTGGAGCCAACGGATCGAATCCAGCATCACTTTCGGAAATTCAGCGGTCGAGTTACAATCTAAGACCAAGAATCCTCTGAAGATGCCTACCGCAGTTGTGGGCGAAACGTTAGGTGAAATAATTCCTAATAGACCACGGCCAATAAGCCCGGAAGACTCTTTTAATGTCAGTTTCTTTTTTTTTGCAGAAAATTTCCTACAAAAATGTGTTTCGTTCAAATGCAAACAATTTGTTTTTCACCAAAGAGCAAAAAAAATGCAATTTTGCCGTTTTCCGGTTGATGGGATGTATCTTCGTCTATATTGGGGGGAAACCTTGTGTTATGAGGAAATTTCACAGCCTGATGTTGCTCAGAGTCCCCCTTTATCGGTAGAGCGATCGATTCAGCGGTTTTCTTGAACCGATTGATTGAAATTTAAAAAAATTAAGGGAACAAGGTGTTTTTTTCTCAAACTTTGCAGAAGGAATTCTAGGAATTTGAAATTCAAATTCTAAATCGAACAATATAATAAGCATGTGTTAGTTAGCACAGCCTTCAATATATTCTACTTTGTATATCATTTTATTCAATCCACTGAATTCATTATTAAATAAATGAAACAATTCCATAAATATTGTTCAGTGACTTTTGCATTGAGAAATGTTTTTCGATACGTACTTGGCATGTCAAATTTCTTGCTATATTTTCGATTGCAATCAGAATGAATCCCTAACAATCGTCATTTACTATCTCTTCGTCAAGGTCTGTATGATTTTTTTCCTCTTCAAACTGCATCAGTATTTTGAAAGCTGGAAAATGTACCTTATTTCCAGCAGCAAGATCTATCAGGCACTCGAATACCCATCCAATTTCTCCCCACAATCCGAAATTGCATCATCGCCATAGAAATCCGCAAAACTACCCCTAGCGGCCCGTCATTCCACCCCTGCCGTCAGTCCGTCTGTCGCTGCAGTTCCGGATTATACTTTAATTGATTCCAGCACGCACAGACAGGTCTGCTCGCGCGTGAAGACCATCATTGTGTTTTCTATATCCCTAATCGTTATCTCTCTCGCATTGCTCTTTAATTGAGACTCATTTATTTACCCATTTCGGATGCTGTAACGAATTCCCTCAGCGCACTCTTGGATCTGTACACTTTTTATTACCGGCAGGACAATGGGTTGCTGATTTCGTTCACGGCTCGTCCTACGGTCTTTTTATGTGTCTATCTTCTTTGTTGTGGTGATTCGCTCCTTCGGTTTGAATTATGCAGCATCTCGATATTGCGCTCAACTAGGGGCAATCATCTGATAGGAGGGAAAAGGAAGATTCTCCTAACGTTTTTTAAAAAGTGTTATACTATTTTTAAAGCAGCACGACTAGACGAGAAAAAAGTTTCGTAGTTCGAAACATTCTAACACAGCTACTTTTTCATCTCAGATTATTATAGATGAATTAAAATTTTTCAACCAATGGTGAAAATAACAAACGTTTCTCATGAAAAAATAATTCGGCTCATCCCATCAACTCACTGATGTGTGTGTACAAGCAACATTTTCAAAACATTATTGCAAAAATACGAAAAAAAAACATACAGGAATGCTCTTCTCAACAAAACAAAATGCGAGTTGATGGAACATTTCTGAATTTTCTGTAGGTATCTAGGGGTTGGTGTACGTGCCTGAGAAGCGTATTTTTGAATAAAGCAGATTAAAAAATAGAAAATTTTTCAATCTTATTTCGTGCATGATAGATGAGGAAATTACGTTTCAGAAATGATAGTGTCTAGCTGAGTTCAAACCACTAAACTAAAGTGATCATGCTATTACACATAACTATCGTAATCTATATATAAAAGATCATCTTCGGTTATTATTGAAAAGTCATCAAATTGAATAATTATTTTTTCTTGTTTTCATTACTGTCAGGACAAGGTTTATACAATATAATATTTTAAGATAATAAAGTACAACAAAAAAAATACTGCCATTTAAAGAGTCTTCTACAGATCTATCACATTGACAGTTCTACGGAAATTTTAATGAAAATAACACAATTTTTAACCAATCAAAACGTGTATTTTTGACAAATCATCATAGCAACGGATGAATTTTAGTGGGAGCGAATTATACTGGAAATTTTTTTGACATTTATAATGACAGAATATTGTTGTGACAATCCATCTATTCTATGTTTTGCAAGTATTAATGAAGACGAAAATTGACGTTGTTGGACATCGTCGAATGAATTGTGTCCATTCAACCACAATTTGGTGCGGAATTTTCTTACCGAATACCATACTAGGTCAAATTAAGATCCGGAAATTTTTTCTCGTCCATGAATATTTTCTGAAAATTTTTGAAAATATTCATGAGCTCGAAAAAATTTCCGAAAATAATATGACCTCTAGTGGTATTGCTAGTGAAAATTAATGAAGATATTGCTCGATCTACATATAAATGAACATAATTATACCAAATTTTCAGTTTGGATTCAACAGAAAAACCTTAATAAATCATCCACTGTCAAGCCTTATATTTGATTTTCAGCACTCGACGTTGGGAAAATCTAAGTGTGCTGCGTTATGCTTGAACATCCATTTGAAGCTTTTCGTTTGGCTTGGGTTCCCCATCAGTGCCAGCACCTCCCCCCCACACCGAGGGGTCTGCAGGGTCTTCTACAACGCCACTGTTCTCAGAGTATTTTTGTTGCATTGCACCACAATTTAGCATCCAAATTCGATAAGAGATCGGCAGATCATTCGGTAGATATTGGATGCTGTGTTTATATGTGTATGTATGTGATTAGAGAGCACCTTCGTGAGATCGCATGCAAGTTAATACTTGCATGCGATCTCACGAAGGTGCTCTTGGTGGAATTGTGAAATATTTGAGTAATAACCAAGGTTTCTGCTGTTCATTACAGTTTTCAGTATAGTATCATCCAGGGAAATTGAGAGTGACTTGAGATTTTTCATATGATAGACTAGTATGTCTAGAGAGTATATTTACTCTTCATTGACTCTTTTTATTTCGATCTTCTTCATAATATTTTTGTCTAATTTTTTTCATTAGTAACGCCTCCCGCGCGAAGCTAATGGCGAAGAACTAGTAAATAGATGAAAAATAATCGAGCAGACTCAAAATCAAAATCCTAGATAATAGACCATGGTGTTTATCGTTGCAATAAGCTGAGTGGTCCTGGTGACTTACAAAAACTTTATCTGTAGAAGACCCATCAGAAAAGTCATTTTTCAGAGAAGACCGAAAGCCTGGGCAAGCAAGTATGACCGTATATAAATTTTTCAGAATTCCAGATTTTTGAAAAATATACTTCAACAAAATAACGAAACATTTTATGTGACAAGATATTTTCTACTTGAAGACAGAAATGAAATTTGTTTGAACAAACCTCAACAAAATTGAATGCTTTTTATTGCAGAGTCCGACAAGGTTTTTTGATTTTGTTTTAATCTTATATTGGGGAGTTTCACAAAAAGCAGAAATTGAAGTTCAATATATACCTCCTCTAAATCATGCTTTCACAGAACCTCCTCATTCAATGTTTCTGGGTAAAGCGAATAATATATTAATATTGTCATGATAACTCCAGATCGGTTTATTTTTGTTTGTCGGCACAATCCTGAAGTTTCATCATTTATCATAATGACCCAAAATTCGCAATTCGGATTCCGCCTCGGTCATGCCAACATTCTAAGGCTGATTTATGCGAAAAGTTTGTGGCCGAATTAAAATGCGACAGCATGGTAATTACGCATTCTTCATTCTGACTGGAAAAGTCGAAAATCCGCCGAATGTAGAAAATTGGTAAATTTTTAATTAGGAATAGATGAATCTCCACATTTAGCTAAAGCAAACAGGAAAAAATTATTCGAAGTTGAAGGGATCAAATGGAGATGATGAGATTCCACCAAAATATACATATACAATCTACCCTTACACAGGGTATTTAAAAAAAATCTATTTTTTCGTTTCAAATTTTCATAGAATATTCAATTCTGAATACATCCATATTGAAATATTTTCGACCCTTCAAATTATGAAGTCTTCGGTATTATGTTTGCTATTACTATTCTAAATATCTAATGCACAAACCGTTTTCATATTTTTGAAATCAAAGACTGTGGAAGTATTGTGAATTTCTAGAATTTCGAAAAACTCGTCACAGGGTGTTCCATTTGTTGGGTCAAAGATTGGGATCAAGATTGGCTCATAACTTTCGTTTTTCGAATTAGAACCCTATTTTTTTATGTTTGCGTTGGATTCCGCGGAGAAAAATAATGACATTGTTCCAACATGCTAATGCTCCTGAAATGAATAATTCTTGAGATATTTAATATTTTTTGATTTTATGTCATACCTAAGAGTAAAATTCATAAAATCTGATTCATTTCAACAATGATTAATAAATTCGAAAAAAAGGTCTGTCACTAGTGAATTATTGAAATAATTCATCTTCTATGACCATAGATAGATCATTGTTGTGAAAGAGATTTTATGAATTTGACTCTATGTAAGACATAAAATCAGAAAACCCTGAATACCTCAGGAGTATTCATTTTAGGACCATTAACATGTCAGAACACTATCATTATTTTCGCAGTCTTCTACTTCAAAAATGTGTAAACGGTTTGTGCATAAGATACTTAGAATAGGAATAACAAACATAATACCGAATAATCTTATCTCTCTTTTTGCTTTATATTTTGAAAAGTATTTCGACGAATACAACGATTTTAATAGGAATGTATTCAGAATTGAATACTCTATCAAAATTTGAAACAAAAAATAGAAAAAAAATGTTGAAATTATTTTTTCATACCCCTATATAAGTGAAAGTGGTCAGGCTTCAAGAATATTTTAGCTCGGTAGATAATAGCTTTGTTCGCGGGTCGAGTTCCGAACCATTGCAGAACTCTACTCAAGACATTATGTAGAATTGTAGAATAGCTTTCTAAACTGTGCTCAAGCGCAGATCGACTTACACCGATAACGAATCGGTTCCAAGAGTTCCGGGGTTGAAGCAAGAACTGGTAGTTCCAAATTGATTCTTACCTGAGTTTTATTTGTTGTGTCTCGTAAATGTGTGACATATCTTTTTATTCATAATTAATCGTCAAGGGACGGAGATCTTAAGGAAATATCAAGAGTTGATGAAGTCCCAATTTCGAAAAGGTGTTCTTAGACTTTACCGATGCACAATTATTCAACATTTTTGACTGGCCTATATAGCTAAGGAATTTTATCATGAAAATGAACACACAGACCTTTTTTGATTTCAAGAACGTTCGCAGTGAGGTTAGGTAAAAATCTGTTCGGAAATATAGCCTAGTTTACAAATCCTGGACTTGTTAACGAACCGGTTCGGAATTGGACCCGCGAACAAACCTAATGTCACACAATATCATAATCCAAATTTTCAGATTTCAAATGGGTCCAGTTCTTCAGAAACTTCTAATGGGCCGTCGAACTTGGTAAACCCTGTATATAATTTGGTTATATCTTCAAAACAAATTAAGATATCGTGAAACGGTTTCCACTTTCAGTGGTTTCTTGGAGATCCAGCACAGAACACCTTTAAATTTCATTGATTCATTGAGTTCACTCTCATCAGAGGAGACCGTACGGGGTGAAACAAGGACGAAAGGCTGTCAACCAGTTTCGTGTGTATTACAATTGATCCTCAAACCATATCAGAGAAGTTCACAGCGTGTTCTGTAGGCGTTGGCGCAGGGGGGTGAGGTTGGAAAGAGTGGGCTGTCCCCCCTTGAGATTTTGATATAGTTTTTCATCACAACTGAACTGGATACTGATGTAGCGTGCGCCTCATCGTTTTTCGAAACTTTTAATTATGTCCCTCTCCTGAGAACAAATTCTGCGGTTTCTCATATCCGCAGAAATTATTCAATTAGGTGACTTGAGAAAATCTAACTACAATCTCAACACAAGATGAGTTGTTACACTATCGAGGCAAGATGAGAAGAGAACAATTAATCCCAATTTCAATTCGGAAATGTTAGCAATTCAATGTAGTGGCAAGCGGCCCTAACAGATCATAGAGTGAGGTTAACTTAACGCGTTCAATAAATCAGCTGATTTCCGAAAAGCAAAGAGATGAATTTGGAGTTGAACTAGCATGAGCGTACACAGAGGTGCATCGTTCAATTTTCAACAACATCTCATGAAATCTCCCAATAAGAATTATCATTTTACAAAAGGAATTTGCTGATGGATGTGTCTGCTGAAGTGATATTTGCTGTCAATCGGAGAAAAATGTTTATATATATATATATATATATATATATATGGTACATTTTGGCATCCTCCCATGTTAAAATCGCGGTAAGAGTGGCATCCGCGGTAATGTGGCATCCGATATACGGATGCCACTTTACCATCAGCTGAAAATCACACAGAACGGTTCAACATGGCATCCTCTATAGGTTGCGATGATAATTGGCTGGACGCCAAATTTTACCATTTCTGAACGTCCTGTATGTCAGAGGTTCCGCGCGATCGAGTGTGGTGGCGCTCTCGTCACACTCGTGTATATTATATTCACGGATATGTATATTCTCGGTTTTACATGTAGCGGTTGAAGTGGCATCCGGAGCAAACGGCATCACTGGAATGTCGTTCACGGGACGAATTTTATGGCTTTATAGACGTTTTTTGCATCGTAAAGAGATAAACATAACATTGCAGCTGGCGGGAGAAGATATTCTGCCGGGATTTTAATATGGTGCGCGAAATCTGAAATTGAACTATTTCTGCTTCTGCATTTGTGCAAGAATGATCATGATCAATTATTAGGAAGATTCATCCTGAAATATATTCATTGAAATGATGAATTATAATATTTCAATCGTGAGATTATATTCTTCACGAATTATTATAGGAGAAATATTGAAAGGCCCGTCGACTTGAATTATGTGAAAATCAGATGAATGGAAACTTTGTTTGGTTAAATTAGATTCAAAATGAGGGAAAAATTTTCATTATTTTTCTAGTATACAGGGTGACACAGACTTATGGTACACCCCCATTTTCTTCCTTGTTTCTGCAGCTATATTTCTGAAATTTCGAACATTGAATATACTCACTACATAGCACTTTTTGACATATTCAAGAAAAAAATCGAATTTTCGGTTTTTCCGGAAATGACATCAACTTTGGATTTTCAAATAGGAAACCTGGTATATTATTACATTTTTAGAGTCTCCATAATTGTCTTTGTGAGGTCCTAGCCAGTGGAAATTTTTTTTGACATCTATTTCAGATCTGCTGGACATTTTCGTTTGAGTCGCCTATCCCTATCGTTGTGCACTTCAGTCAGTGGGTGAAGTAAAATATTTACGTGGTTCTCCTGCTTCATGTGGTGATTCTTGCTTTTTTTCTTGATGACACCTTTCACGTATGGTACCTTCAAGTCTTCTTGAATTGTTTGATTCGAAACGTACCATGGTGCATGTGTTATCATCATTCTTCGGATGTTCTGATGGTTCGAATAATCAAACTATAACATCTCCGATATTTTCATTTAATTTTATTTATGGAATATGAAAACAGGTTCCAACCCAAAAAAGTATTCACAAATTATGTGGAAAAAATCATACAATCAAATGAAAAATTTAATCTTACAATAGTTCCAAAATGAAATTGAACCAAATGAAAATTTTTCTTTCAATATTTATTGTGATAGCCTTTGTTCTAGCAGTTTTTCAAATTGAGAAATGGACGTTTCAAAAGGATCGCTAAACTCCAAGTTAAACGTCGTCGAAAATCTGCAAAATTTTGTTGTTGATATAATGAATATCAGTTAATACTGCTAAAGTTATAGATATACTTGATTGACATGAATTAGGTACCATTGAGATGTACCTCTTCAGACGAGAGCTAGGAAGGTCGAAAAACGGGAATTTGGGTGCAGCTGCTTCTTTGATATCATTTCCTATAGTACCACCACGATCACCATAGAAGTCATCTGGCAGTTGCCAAGATGGCAAGATTGGCAAGTGCTAGTCGCACCTTTGAAAGTGCAGATTAAAAACAGTATTTTAGTTCGTTTCCTTTTCATTGCATTAGATCTTGAAACTGAATAAAACAAGAAAATTTGATTGCCAAACCTATCACTTAATGTGATCATTCTACCGATTTTGATGAAAAAAAAAAACAATTTTGAAACACCCTGACTCCACCACTCACACAACAGCATTTTTTAGTCGTTTTTTTCAGTACTTCATCGCTTATCGCTTCAATAACTTGCCATTAGATGTCAGAGGTGTAGGGAACTTGAAATATTTCAGGTTATTTTTGTTCAATTATTTTATCGATGAACAGAGAAGAGTTTTTCGCGGTAGAATGTGAAAAGATTAAAGTCGATTCGAATAAGGGAATGACTTTTTATATAGGATAAATTGATGTTTTTGATATCTTGGTAGTCAGTTCTCATGCCAGTGGGAATTCTATACGTTTTGATGTCTCCAATGGATAAGGTAGGATTGAACAGTTGCACTAAATGTGCACTGGATCCTGCCTTTTTGTTGTTCAAAATAAGTGTGTGTTTTTTCCATTTGCAATATCACATGCATAAATTAAGGCCTTTATTATTAATCAATATGTTATTTTGAGGATCATCTTCGATATGCCACGAAAGGTTTGAGGAATTTTTTTAGAATACGTGATTTAAAAAAACACATCCAGAATAGTTAAATCAAAACACGGAAAAATCGCATTTCATATATAGTTGTCAAACCCAGAAGTCTGTCGAATTGAATCTATACTTCTCCATTTCTGAATCGAATAGTATCCAAAATTCAGGCTTACTGATACAAAATTTTTTGTATATCCTGAAAGAATGTGGGCGAAATCCAAATCAAAACAAATTATTTAACTTTTGAATCTGGAAAACATGATCATCGCATGGATAAACAATTACCAATTAAGCAATTGATAACGAAATAAAAAACTATTCAGTGAAGTAAGACAATTACTTTCAGCATTTCGATAAATCAAATGAATAAACATCTTGAATGAGTTCCGATCACGAACATGAGAATTACATCGAATTGGCAACATTGCTGGAAGGCAGATTACCTGAAAATGGAATATATAGAGGCCGAACTGTTTCCTACTTGTATCAAAATATACGGATGTCAGTCCATCCGCTGGATATAACTGGAAGTCGGAATGTACGGTGCAAACTTTCTTGAATATACACCAATATACACGAGGATGCAGGCCTATACCGTTTCGGAAAAGATGCCAGTTTGTTCGTTAGATATATATATATATATATATATATATATATATATATATATATATATATATGTTCTACTCGGCAGCAAAATATGCTCCCCGTCAATAAATTCCAGACAGGCAAAATTTTTGTCAAATTCAACACCCTTTATCTTTTTTCGTAGTTCTCCGATTTTGTTGAAATTTTCACCAGGTATAGTATTGGGTCTTGTTATATTAACCTGAAATTTACTTCGCTAAAATACCTGTAGTTCATCCGTCATACAGGGTGAAACAAAACCTTGTTTTATACCCTTCATTTATAAACACCCTGTGGTGAATTTGAGGCGGGAAATTTGATATCATTAATTTGAAGTGTGACTCTTTCTTAACAAAATGTTTTTTGATTTTCGTCAGTATCTGCTTTGAAAAAAAGATACACATTTTCAAAGAAAGTGTTGCATTTTGTCAATTTTTATAACAGTTTAAAACATTACAATACCTTATCGACTGCTAAACATAAACAAACATCTGAAAAATTAATAGCGTGTGTTTCCACCTCGCCTTCTCATCACTTCTACCATACGACGTGGCATACTTTCAATGCATTTACGAATTGCTTCTGGGGGAAGCAACAATTTCTGTTAATGCAGAACAATGCTAGCCCTCACGTTGCACCGGTTGTAAAATAATACTTTGAAGAGGAGAATATTCAACGATTCGTGTGTCCAGCCAGAAGGCCGGATTTAAATCCAATTGAACATGTATGGGATATGCTAGGTAGACATGTTCGAAATCGGCAGCCCGATTTACGAACAGCCCTTCTTGAAGATCGGGAAATATTCCCCCAGAAGCAATTCGGAAATGCATTGAAAGCATGCCACGTCGTATGGTGGAAGTGATGAGAAAGCGAGGTGGAAATACACGCTATTAATTTTCAGATGTTTGTTAATGTTTACTAGTCTTCTGTTGAGATGGGGTCACACTTCAAACTAAAATTGAATCATATAAAATTTTCTGCCTCAAATTCACCACAGGGTGTTTAGAAATGAAGGGTATAAAACAAGGTTTTGTTTCACCCTGTATAACGGATGAACTACAGGAATTTTCGCAAAGTGAATTCTAGGTTAATATAACAAGAAGCAATACTATACTTGGTGAAAATTTCAACAAAATCGGAGAACCACGAAAAAAGATACAGAGTGTTGAATTTGACAAAAATTTTGCCTGTCCGGAATTTATTGAGGGGGAGTGTATATTGACTGACTTCAGCCTCGGCAGTCAATTTACTACTTTGCTACCTAGTAAAACAACTATTTTCAACAGTCCATATCAGCACCTCAGAGGTAAAGTGTGTTAAGTCACATTTTTTCAGACACGAACTTTCTACAATATTGGATTCACATTAGTGAATTCTAGCTATCGGAACATATTTTTGACTCTCTGGGTATATCAAATCACCAAATAATGGCAGTAAACATTCTTTGAAACAATAATGGAACTGAAAAATCTCTGTTTTGTCTAATTTTGATATTGTGACTTAACACACTTAACCTCTGGGGTGCTGATATATTTTCCACCAAGCAGCATCATAAAGAATGTAAAATGGAAGAGGCCTTTCTACAGGCCTCAGAAATCTCTTTTTTCTTCACAATGGGAACATTTTCATGTTAAAACCATCTCATTTTCGGAGAAGAATTCTTACTGTTTCCCATAAATGTCCAATGATTGTCCTTTCGTGAGTCTTACTACTTAAAGCCTTAAGACCATTTTCGGGAAAAGATTATGAAATGACACATTAATATATCTTTGTCCATAGAAACAATCGTGCAAAAAAAGAATAGGCCATCCTTTCTCCCGTCACCGACATCCCGGAAGACCGACAACAATATTTTCCTTCGCCATCCACCGAATTTCTCAACGAGATATCCCCGATAAATATCCCCCTAGATCCCAATGTCCAGTTGCCGGATAAATCTCCCTTTCAATTCCCGCGATTCCCGCCATCCATCGGGATCTGGCGTCCCGGGGAACAGGCGGGATCACCGGATTTGGCGACGTGTGACGTCCATCCGTCCATCCTGAGATTTCGAACGGATTAAATCGGGAACCGGGAGAGTTGCCCGTAGCTCATTCACACCCCATTGCATCCATTTCGGAGCCCATCTGGCTGCGAGGAGACCGACTGCGAATTTCTATCTCGATCGACAAAGACGGACCCATGAATTTTTCATAGTTGACAATAAGTTAAGTTATCGATGGAAACTTGATTTTCGACATCACTCTTCAATAGTTGAGACACAATTCTAACTGGGAGGTGAAAGTGTGAAAAATAAGAATTAGGTACACTCGCACGTTTGATCATCACCTTGTTGTGGGGAGCAGCTTAATTAGTTGTGATGAATCCTGAGAACAATGCTCTAAGGACGAGCAACGAGACCAAGAATGACCAAACCACCTACCGTAATGTCCCTCTAACAACAAAGGTTGAGTGTGTTTTCAGAAAAATTCCAAGGTAAAAAGAAGTAACGAAGGAAGAAAGACATGACGAGTCCAAACGAAGCCGAGAGCAATCAGCATTCGAGAGATGAGTAAATAAGAGATCAGCGTCTTTGACTATAGCTCCTTTGACCCCCTAAGTCCTTGGACACGGACCAGTTTCGAAGAATACCGTGTAACGGTATAATTTGCCGATTTCGATTTCGGGGGTTTTCGGAGCGTCCTGTATCGGGGATCAGTTGAAGAGCTCGGCATCTGCTGCGCGCGCGTCGGAAAAGTAGTCCTTCAGTCGCCTGGTCGGAAGATTCCATTTTAATTGGGATCGTCTGGTTTTCACGCTTCCTATTTCGGAGAAATTGTGGTACTGTTTTCTCGTTCTCGAGTGAACTCAATTATCTGTGGCGATTAATAAATATCGGTGAGTACAAAGTTAATCAGACAACCATTGCTTCAATTTTGCTAAGAGTTCGTTTGTTTCATGTGAAGTGAAGTACTTGAGTAGCACGCTTGGGCTCCCTCTTCTTGGAGGGAATTAAACAAACCTTCAAAACTTTTTTTATGGGAGTTAAACCTTCACCTCCTGCAACGCCATTCTTTCTGGAAGAATTCGAAGTTGCAACGTCTTTCTATAGATTTAAGAACTTCAGCTTTAGAAGAACTGTGAGAAGTCGAAGATTCATCATTCTAATTGGGAAAGAACTGAAAGTCTACTGCATTTCAACTCTGGAAGAAGTCGAGGCATAATAACTTCCCATATCTGGCATTACTCTAATAAGATAAGTTAACTGATAACGAAGAATGCTCATGAATGAAAAATCTAACGAATTGTTCATAATTGTAGATATTCTTGTCCTCATATTTCGATGTTTCAACTTGTTATAATAGATATTGTAAATAGCTATTGTCATCAGAAAAGAATAAATCTCGAATGTTCAAGTTTTGATTATCATTAGCCAGAGTAGAAGCATATTGTCTCATTTTGCCTCGTATAAATGTAAGGTGGTTTCATGTTCTGATTAGCTGAGGCATTAGTGTTGAATCATAACCTTACAACCGTTACTTCTACATGCAAGGAGTATCGTTAAATTTATGTCCAGAGTACTAGACTTTATTCAACCTTATAGAATATGGGACCACCACCTGTACTGAAATTGACATTGATGAGAAAGCTGGAGTCAGGTTTGACTCCACAGCAAAAATTCGCAATCATGAATCTTTGCCCCGGTCAGAAAAAATTCGGGCCTGGTGTTTCAGGCAAGTGCCACAATGAATGAGAACAGCCTTCACGAATATTACGGGCATTACAGCAATTCAATGTCCTCAAACTGTACTGTATCAATAATATTTAATACCAAGAGTTTCATCCATCGTTCTCAATTAATTGGGTAATTCCTATCAACAGGAAGATCGATCCTGAAAACATCGCGAATTAACGCTTGATTTATTTGCGGAGGATCACTGAACAAAATTAACAGGGTATATGCATTGTTAACTATGTGCATGAATGTCTCCACGTGGCAAGTCTATTCTTTTCTCATCTCGAGCTTTGATCTTCTAAAAATTACGTCTACTTCAGACAAACTATACAACTTTGGTCTTAGAGGAGACTTTCTTGTGGATATGTAATTATCTGTTAGACACATTGATTACTTTCAGAGTCGCAGACTCTTATTCGAGTACATACTGGGACCTTAGATTTTCATAAACGATTTGGCAGGGCATTCAAGGGCCAAAATCGTAATATATGTATATACTTTTGATTCAGAAAGCTAAAATAATACAGTTCATTTTGAAACAAAAAAAAAGGACCTAGCTGAGGTTGGAGCAACATGGTGGGAAAACCATACAGGTTTGCCGTATGATTAAATGAGAAAAGAAAAAAACCTCAGCTGAAAAAAACACTAACCTCGCCCTTGAAAAAAATTACTATAAATATTAAATATCAGAGAAATATTGAAAGACATCAGCGTGATCTGAGGAAACATCTTTATGTTATCCGTCTATGGACTCAGATAATCATTATCGTCACAAAACAACTCACAATTTTTAATTTGAAATGAAAAAAAAAGACAAATGCAGAAAAAAAAACAATTATTCAGAATAAATTTATTACATATTTTGAAATTAATCACTCATTTCAGAAATGCATTTGTTACTTACTGTATAGCCTCGAAACCATCTTGAAATTTATAAATGAGACTTTAGTCTCTTCATTTTGCTCACAAATGCCATTCACATCTAGGGCTCTCAACCGAATTCCATCGGATGAGCATGCATGCTGTTACATCGTCCATACAGGCCATATTCTTCAGGGAAGGTCAAAACTAGACACTCTGATGGAAGGATCAGTAATAAGATTTTTATTGAAAAAATTGCATACATTCCATTCAGATTGCCAAATTTCTTTGTCGCTTCTATTCATATCAATTAGAAAATTTGACCAAAATGGTTTACGCGACTTCAATCTGGGGACCTTATTATCTGGAATATGGGTGAGTATGGGAAATAAATTTGGAAAAGAATTAAATTTGTTCCAAAAACTCAAAGCTGTTGTCTCTCTGCGAATATGCGGGGAGGGACAATATTTGAGAGGACTGGTAAGCAAGGAGTAGATGTCCAGTACAGGTGATAGTACCAGTAATAATCATCATAGAAAAATTTAGTTGGGCATCAATTTTTTTTACATGAACACTTTTTAACAAGCAACAGAAAAACCAAAGCTAGTGCTGCCGTACGAAGTATTGTTACATCAGCGCCCCATGAGGAACCAGCTAGTTTCTGAAGAGTTTCTATAATTTTTAAACTTCAGATCATCTGAATGGGAGTTGAAATTTAGAGCAGAATCAAGTTTCATTTCCCAGGTAACTATAGGATAAAATTATGTTTTAAGGGAGAAGAACCGAAAGTGACACTCAATTTTCTATAATTTTTGTTGATTACAACTCAATTGTGATTTCAACGCCCAGCCTTGAGGATTTGTCACCAAAGTGTCAGTTATTGATGGATTTTGATGTCGAAGAAATGTCTAAATACTGAATAAACGTTGGGGAGGACAAACTGTTTATATTTCAACATGGGCAAATTGTTTCTGATAATGTGGTAAAATTTTTGGAGATTTATGTTAACCACAGTTAAGTTGGTCCAAACCAGGGATGTTGCGGATGCCGATTTTTTCACATCCGCGGATGCGGATGCGGATGCGGATTTTCGAAAGCTCACATCCGCGGATGCGGATGCGATGCGGATGCGGATGTTTAAGATCTTCTTTGAAAATAGTATACGAGTAAAGAATTAAAACAACGATAAAGCAGTTATTAACATTTTTGAAGTAAATTAGTATTAAGTATATCGAGTGTAAGTATTTACCTACATGTTTTTTTTAACTTCACTTACTTATTTTAATATTAGTAAGAGAAGTTGAAAATTGGAGCATTATACTTTATAAAAAGTAATTTTGCCGCCTTCTCTGCTTCAAAGGTTACGCAGAGGTTCGTAAATTAAACCCGCGCTACTGAATAATTGCTCTCTTGGAACACTGCCTGGTGGAGTGGACAAAATTCTTCGTGCTATCGGTGATAATATCGTAAACAATGAAACGTACTACCGGAGAAATATAATGGCATTTACCTTAATATTTCCCAATAAACCATAATTCGAGTACACGTACACTCCTCACTATGATCAACTGTATCATAATAGTCACAATATTATTCAAAAACTCACAAAAATTTACTATTCGACAAGTAATCCACAAGGCCAAAAAACACGTTATGGTTCATTTACAATAAATAAGTATTGCACCATAACAAACGCATCGGAACTTCTTCACCAATTTCTTCGTTCCCATTATTCAAATTCTCGCGCGAAGAGCACACGCCCATTTTTTTCTTATCGCAACTCTCACGTTTTCCAATATGCCATATTCCGAAAGTAAAAATGAATTTTTTTTAATCTTTATCATCAACAGATGCCCAAAAATCGTCAAACTAGGCCAATTTTATAGCCCCTATAAACGTTTTATGAGCTTGCAACAACCCGGGTTGTTTAGGTAAACAAACGTAGACAATTCTCACTGATCGGACGAACATCTGGCTCTTTTTCTTGGGGAGATCTCTGTCAAATCAAAAAAAAAAAAAACCGCAACAACCAAAAAATACGCAATTCAGATGAAAATGTTTCCCCCGATTCGCGAATCATAATTCATGTTCAAAGACGCTTGGTCCCTGAACTTTCCTTCAACATTTCAAATGCTTCTGAAACAACGGGTATCGTAAAAATAATACATTTCAATATCACGGGCGATAAGAAATCTTGGGACTGGGACCACAGGCGGTCGTTAGAAAGGATACGGATTGGAATTTCGGACTTACCGGAAAAAAACAGATGGTATAATAAAATATGTATTTGGAAAGTGTTTCGAAAAGAGAATAACCAGTATGAATATAAACAGAATAGAGGGGTGCGTCGGAAATTCCACCCTCTTGGATGCAGATGTTTCGGTTTCAGAAATAGCTACAGAAAGAAGTAACAGTGGAAAACTAGCATCTTTTTGACACTTTCAAAATTGAAAAAGTATATATTTAGCATTTTCTAAACGAAACACTAACATATTTTGTTAGCCCTGAGATGGCGACACTGCACAACTCACAAAGTATATTACATCCGCATCCGCATGAAAATCCGCATTGGTTTTTGCGGATTCGGATGCGGATGCGGAAGTAGAAATCTATGCGGAAGCTCCGCATTTGCGGATGCGGATGCGAATATCCGCAACATCCCTGGTCCAAACATATTGATGCTGATTGTGGTAAACTTTAAAAATAGGTACCATTTGGCAATAAACAGCGTAAGCTGCTTTTCAGTTTAAACTCTGTTAGAAATTTCTCACGATTAGTCCAGAAGTCACAGATATTCTTCCATAGTTCAATATTCAAAAACAAGCCACGAATGAATGAATGAGTTGTAGAATGAGCCTTCTTTACGAGTATCATTCATTATTTTTCAAATTCACCCCTTCCCTCAAATTTTGAATAAGTTATGTGCCTTCTATTTTTGTACTTTTTTCGAAAATCAGAATTGCATAATTTATCAGGGAATTAATTTTTATAATCACCTTCTACGGAGACTTGAAAGTATATGTGATACTCAGCAAAAGATTGATATTGTCAGAATGTTATTAGAGAACATCTGATTTTCTTCATAGCGTCTCCTATAAGATACTGTTGTACGATACTTTTTGACGCATATTTCATTAGTGAAATAGCCACCCTCTGAACGGGGTGGCTCCCACATTTAAATTTTGAATAGGTTATGTGCCACCTCATATGAAAACTTTTGACGTCAACTTGCTATTTTTGTACTTTTTTTTCGAAAACCAGGGATAAAAATTTATCTCAGTGCTGCTCATTATTTCTTGTTAACAACGTTGCCGGAAATATGAATTTCGTTGAATGTGGACGAACAGTAGGTGCTCCTCAGTTTTGTTTGGTAAAATATAACAATAAAAACGCTGAAAATCACTTTTTTCCTGATTAACCCAAATGAACATCCCTTTGACTATCCAGCATCTATTCTCTGGACCGGAGTTGGCGCGAAAGGCAGCCCTGAAGGCGGTTTGTTATTCACGCTTCGGTGCACATTGGTCGACGTAGGGCTGAGAGGGCGGAGCGCACCCTGTGGAGCGCACGCGGATACCCGGGGGTGGTTTGATATCTCGATACAAACAGAACAAGGGGATGTTGCGTCTCACGCGAATCTGTGGCATGAAATGCGATATACAGGTATCTGTAAGCTATGATCGTTTTGAAGAAAATTTTGAATCGATGTATAAAATTCGCTTTGGTCGTTCGAGAGACATCATATTCAAATTGAATTTAGTTTTTCAATATGACTTTCAGAATATTTTAAAATAATCGCTAAAATTGAATGAGGTTGGGAATAGGAAAGAAAATAAAACTTTAGAACGTCGTTCTGCAACCGATGGATTACTTCTTCGAGCTCTACACATACCCCGATATTTAAAAATGTCTGATGAATGTTTTCATTCAATATCTGAATTTAATATTCGAATATATAGATTTTATCAGTTCCAGTTTCAAGTGGTTTCTAAGTGATCCAGGACCGAATTGCGGGTTTCGCAAATGAAAGGAACCTGATGTCCGCCTTCACCATGGTGAAACATTTGAAAAACGATGAATGTCATCTCCGTAGAAGCAGCAACTCTATCTCCGAAATAATGAGCGCAAGATTATGAACCCTCAAAATTCAATTAGTATTTCTGAGTTGATGAAAAACCAGGTCATTGGAGACCATGCATTTGTTGCTGGAAATGTAGCTACAAAAGTGTATGTACAAGTGTAAAAGACAAAAGATCCTTGCGGTCGAAGTTCCCGGAAGGCTGAACGTAGCCGCAACGACCCCTGTTCAGAATAATAATAATGTACAGGTGTTGAAATTCAGATGATTCAGTACTAAATCTTCTAAATTGAAGGGTAGAAAAAAGGTAATTTATATATCATGTTCTCTTTTTTCGAGAAACATAAAATACTGAATACCGCAAATCGCTAAGTTGTCCAGTTTCCGTACTAATACAGGGTGATTTTGGAATTTTTCCAATTATTATATAATTGGCTCTGATTTCCGGAATATGTCAACTACGCTCTCGAAATGAAATCATCTTTAGAGCAGTTTTTCAGAATTTTTCCAAGGTGCTATCGAAATTTTCGTGCTGCTTCAAATATCAGAGCTCTTGGAAACTTTTTTTCAAATGGTAACTATAGTGTGCTATGTAATTTTTCAATAGGCTCTCATAAGACGATTTCAAAAATATATATTGTAACATACTTCCGATTTTAATATACCCAGTCATATCGAAAATTTCGAAAAAACACTTTTCGATCAACTACACTGAGAGAAATAAATTTGTTTTTATCAATAAAGTATTTATTTCGAGATTATTCATTAACAGACAAATCCACTTATTAATCTTTAATTTATTTATTAACTAACAGATCCTGCCTCTGAAAGAATTCATTCATATATAACGAAATATTTATTTACACGGTATTTGTTAATATTTAATATATTTGGGTATGATGTATTTCATTTAAACTGCAGTTCTCTTCAAATATAAGATATATTAATTGAAAACATATGTTCATTTGGTAATAAACGAACGTTTGGTTTCTATTACTAAATTATTCTAAACTTCCACCACTCCACGATATGTTTACTCAAAATACAGGATTTATTAACAATGAACAAACCGCATTTGACATGTTTCAGTCATCTTGGCTAGTTAACATTGTTCGGTGGTCGGTAGATTCAACTACCCGACTCCTGCCGATAAATCGCGAATGACGCAATCGGATGAAAGGTAAAAATCGAATCATCGATGACCACCGATAGCGAATGAGTTCCCCTTCCAACCCTAACTCTCCAAAGAATTCTTCACGAGCGTCATAGTTCATGAAGAATTAAAACTAACAAACTAACATTGAATTCTGGGAGAGTCGCCAACCCAAGATCAGATGAAACCTTCAACCTTCCCAATGGCACAGTTGGTTAGCGCATTGGACTAGTATTTCGAGGGTCGCAGGTTCAAATCTTGCACGGACTGGTCATTATTCCAGAATTCAATTTCGTCTGCAAAGCCATTAATTTTCAGTTTTGCTCTCAGACGTTAACATTCATTCATAATTCATGCAGTTTGTTAATTATTACTAAATATATTTATTTCAGTGTAATGCGTCTTTATTCGGTATTATTGAATGTTATTATTCATAAATAAATGTGATATAATATTGAGTGAAGGTGATTTGCGAAAACTCAAATAAATTCTTTATTTCCATGAAAGAAATATTTATTTGTCCATTTGGCCAATAAATGATTTATTAACTTTAACACATGATCGATAATATCAAGTGAATACTTCTCTCAGTGTAGATTCAAGCAGGTTCTCATTAACTTCCGTGGAAACTGTAATATTGCTATCATTTTATTCACTAACTTTTCAGAGTCTTTATCAGACTCTTTCGTCACACAAATTCTCAACTTTTGGAATCGTAAGAATTATTAATTTCTCAATTGAGGAGTTTTTCGGGAAACACTCTTGGAGTATGAATAATAATAACTATAATTAATGGTCAATAAACTATAACTAATGTTTTCTAAATCAATTTGACAGCATAAAATTTTGGAAAATCAAGTTCTATGACCGCCTCTTTCAAAAGATATGAATCAAAATAAAAAAAAATTTCTGATTCTGTTGATCGAAATGTTTTTTCGGAATTTTCGATATATAAAGTAGTAAATATATAATATATTTTGTAAATTGTGTACACTACTGTTTACAGTGAACATGATGTGATGTAAATACGACTGAGTTTTTCCGAGTAGCAGCCAATAAAGTTGAATTAACATGTATGATAGCCAACACCCGGAACACATAGGAGTTGCAAGAAGAACTGTGTACAGTGTTTGAATTTGGAATCCATTCTTATTTCTTTCTTTTCAGCAAACTGATCGATAACAGCATCGTTAAAATTCGGTAAATTTTCAATAAATTTCTTTTCTATATTAGATATCATCGTGAGTCATTCTTCATTGATCGGACTGCTTGAAAAGGTTTCAATTCTCTTCGATTTGTTGAAAAACTTCTTTCTGCTTCAGCTGTCATGAACAGAATTGTCACAAGTATTTGGAGAAGGGAAAAAGTGGCAGAAAATATCAGTTCTAGGTTATTCTCAATGATAATTTGTTGAATCCATTAGGAAACCTAGACACACAACACTACTTAAGGAATACGTATAATTCCTACTTCACCACTTCACCCAATAAATTACGTAGCGAGTCGTTAACGAATAAATACTCCAAATGTGAACTTTGAACCGCTGGTGCACAGCGAAGTTGTGCTCCTCTTTCAGTTCAATCGGCTTACACCCCCTTGGCCTGCTCATAGAAATTGTCTAGCAATTCGTCGTAAGCCCCTCCTACTCGTTCGCACGTGCTATCCACGTAGATGACAGGCAGGATAGGTAGAGTGAAACGCATTATTCATTGTGTCATGAAAAAAGTTGGGAATGCAGAAATAGATACTAGGAACTAAGTCCAAAATGATATTTGTAACTTCAGAATAGCAATTTATTGATTATTCAAAAATGGAATTTTGATTTTATCATGGCAGAGCCGCCGCTGATGAGATGTATATTACTTTCTTTCACCTACTTTATTTTAGGAAATACATTTCCCTTATTAAATCATCGAAATCTGACCATCCTGTACATATAGAATGAATAAATTTAGTTATAGTGAATTATACTTAAATTTGATAATGTGCTGCTGTACGAAGTTCGACGGTTTAGCTAGTAGCCTTGTATATGAAAATCATAAACATTTTGTGATATTTGCTTCTACCGGAATTGTGACTTCGGATGAATTACCTTCTAAATTTACAATAATAATTGTCCCTGCTTGAATATTTTCCTGTTTATTTTGTTCGTAAAGTTGATAATTTGACCATTTTCAAACAAATTGATCTTTTCCAAAAATGTTCACAGATGAGATCACCAAATTGAAGAGAATTGATGAAAAACATTCAGGAGTCAATTATATCTCTTTCGTATATGTGTGTGGCTACTCGATTGTGGTTCCGATTGACGATACCTACATCATACAAAGCACGCAGGAATAATTTCTGAGAATAACTCTGTTGAGAACGAGGTGAGTCGATTTTTTAAAATCTTTGTCATATTTAGTTTTTGGATATCATGGATCTATCTAAAAAATTCAAAATAAAATTTTGATGAACCCTATTATATTATATTATATTATATTATATTATATTATTATATATGCCAATGAATATAGCTATTTGAAAAATAATCTCAAGGGAATATCGTTTTGAAATTGTCACCATAGAGACCAAATGTCTGAATTATTTCTTTTTGAATTTCATATTTTCTTAATGAAAGTTCACTCTCCTTGAATACACCACCCACCCCACAATGTTTATATAGGTATTTCTGCTAACTGCTGAACTAAGTTAAATATTATAGTTTTTCACAATAAGAAAAACACTATTTTATAGTTGTATTTTAAATATTTTGTTTTTTACATGAGTGTCTTCAACTACCACTGAAAAAACGAGAATTGAAATTAATCTTCCTCATAAATTTCGATGTCAACAGTCAACATATTTGAAGCAAGTTTACACATCATCAATATAAATATCAAAAAGAAATGGACCCGAATGCGATCCCCGTACCACTTCTGATATTACCTCGTGAAATGTGGACGAGATGCCGTCCATAAAAACATACTTATATTCCTACATCTATGCGATGAGTAAGATTTTACACATATAGCAATAGATCGGAAACTCCAAATTCTGCTAAAATATTCAACAGTGTCATAGTGTTCCGTGAGCATCTCCCTGAGTACGCTGATCCAAATTTTTAGAGATGAAATCAACATATGGGGCCAAATTAGTAAAGACCGACCTTCCTTTGAAGAATCCATGCTGTTTAACGCAGAGCCTCCTTCCTAGCGATCTAAAAAGGAAGTCTGCTATGATTGAGTTGCATATTTTCCCAAAATGGCTCAATATAGAGACCGGACGATAATTGGATATAATATCAGTTCTACCACCTTTATGAACATGATAAATTTAAGCAATTTTCCATTTATTGGAAATAATTCTGGTACGAATGGATTGATTGAAAATCATCTGTAGCGGCAAATATTAGAAAATTGGCTCTGGATTTGATAAACACCGGATGAATCAAATCCGATCCAGGTCCCTTATTGAGTTCTATCTTATTCAGGATGACTTCCCTCTGCATGAAATGAATGTCATCGAAATTATCCTTATTATTTTTCTAGATAATCGGTTTATTCGGATCATCAAAAATACCTGCGAAAAATTCATCGAACGCATTAACAACATCTTGGCCGTTATCATACACTTCATCCTCATGAGTCATCGAGTTAGGAATATGACCTTTTTTTCTACTTTCTATTCAAACAACAATTAAGATTTCTTCTCCTTTTCATATTGAATTGGTAATTAAAAGCATAAAATTAATATAAACAACAGCAAAACTACGTAGAAAAAAAGGTTGTATCGACTTTAAGGGTAATATCGAAATTGTGAAATGAAAGATAAATTTTGAATTCGAGGAAATAAACCACCGACTTCATCCTCCAGAAAGGCTAGTGCTTTTTTGGAGCAGGGTTAGGTAGGCTAAACCACGATTCAACACCTCACAGCAGAAGAGAGATAGAAAACACAGAAGCATACAAAAATAGTCGATTGTTAGAAACTTTTCCACATATAATATACAAATAGTCTGGAACACACGTTCTTAGGATGAAGTTCTACCTACTGAGTTTTTGATAAAATTTAGAGATGAAATACCAACAATCTCCGAAGGCAGATAATTGCAGGCCACGAACACTCGATTAGTTAAACTTTTTCTTGTTATTGTACCTCAGGTTATCAGTGTTCAGTATGAACAAAGAAGACAAAAACGTGCCAAACTTGCCATGCAGAGTTCAACAAGTCACAATCAGCTTTATCCCCTCGTATTTATAAAATAAAAATAAATCATTTTCATAGAATCCGCTAATATGGTCAGTCCTTATGAAAGAGTACATCGAGTATTTCTGGAAAAAATTTCAACTTGGAAATGGCATTTCCAATCACCTAGTTCTGATATTTTCTTCGGCTTCCATCAGAAATTTAGTTTGTATGCGTTTTTAGAATATCTATTGTAAAGTGACTGTCGAATCTTTTCCTCTCTATTTTCACGACATGTTCAACATCGAGATAATCTTAATAGAAAGGGGCTTTATCGCTAAATTCAATTTAAAAATTAGCGTTGATCCCTCACTGATTCCAGTTTTAATTCGAATTCTCAGCCCTCGCATATTTGAAGACCATATTTATCAGTCGAACGATCATTCTGAATGACTCGAATTAAAATCTGTATTAACGCACCGAGCATTAAGCTCCGAAACTCCGAATGTATACTGCCTGTGTGTACATGTACGAGGTCCTCGGTTAGTTTTGTCCACTCTGTTTATTCACCAATCGACGGAAACGTTGAATACCAACAAGTGGAAGTATTGGGTGATCGTTACCGAATTAGATTTCTAGTTTTCAATTTTAATTGAATTTCAATTGGAATTTTTGAAATAACAGATCAAACCAAATTACAGTGGACACATGTCCCAGACTGAATATGAGCTTGTTTGTATGTAAAATTCAACTTCTTAGTGCCCATTTAAAGTGGATTTTCTCGAAGTTTACTAGCATTATGAATTTCATCAGTACAAGTTTCAATCTTGAAAATCTTTTACTTTTTTATGGATTTCAAACGTATTGAAATTTTGAGGCTCCAAGATTATTTGGTTGAAGAATAGGAACTGAGTGAACAGAGCGTTACTAGCAATTAAGTTCAAAATATTGAAAAAATAATTTAGGACCTCATGACTATGAACCAGTGCAGAATTTATTGCTCAATGACCTCATTTCACAATTTTGCTCAGTACATGAGGAATAAAAATAAATGAAAATCAGCATTTTCTTCAAACACTTTTTCAAACGGATGAGGCTACATGTCCACGAAAAGGAGTTTTCAGCAGTAGTAACAATCATAATAATAGCCCCAGCTATTTTCTGAATCTCATTTCCAGAGATTCAGAGAGAATTCAACTTAATTATATGGTGCGGTGTAGTTATTCAATGTCAGTACTTATATGAAGTTTTTTTCTGAAAACTTAATTTGGGTTTTCTCTCCCAGTCTCTGAAACAAGAAACAATTAGAAAAAATTTTTGAATAATATTCTACGAAGTTGAATGAAAACTAGTAATTGTCTGACGAAGGAGTCTGATTTAGACTCCGAAACGTTACGCTCAAGAGTTCAAAGTGTTTTCTTTTTGTTCATTGTTAGGCAACAATTTCTTCTCGTAAGGTTTTGGCCCCTGACAAATTGGTGCTCAAATTTCTTATATTATTCAAAAAATTTTTCTAATTGTTTCTTGTTTCAGAGACTGGGAGAGAAAACCCAAATTAAGTTTTTAGGAAAATGTACAGACCTCCCAGACAATATTTCAATGGATAACTTATATGAAGTACCAATAAATTTGAGTGGTGATTTCTATTTAAATAAAACAACACTTTGATCATCTAGAAAAATTGCCAATGAGTGGGAAGGGACATTTGCTTCAGGCAGGATGGAACAACACCTCGTTATCCTGCGATACGTGCCGTATCTTGATAAACTATTTTCTCTTCGTTGGAATTACGGAATGTTGTTTCAGGGATTTATATTTCTAGAGGCGTATGAAAGCATAAGTTCAATCCCAAACAGTAAATTTTCGGCAGAAACTAACGCAGCAAATACTAAATTCTGCTTATGTTATTCCAATCAGCCAAGAATATTGTTTTCAGATCCTGATTCCCAACTAGCCTTGTGAAAAACTATATTTAAATTGAATATAATTTAAAAAAAAGAATTATTTAACACAATTATTTTTTTTAAGTATGGGACTGAACAAGAAAATTCCATGAAACATAATAGATCTAGTAATTGAAAAGTAAAATCAAAATTGTTTTTAATTTTTTTATTTTTTTGGGATGAATGTACACCTTTAATATGCGTCAAGTAGAGTATGATCTGTTTATATTATTCAGCAAAGAGTATGTCTTGTCCATCGACGGAAACATGTAAATCTGCGAAAGTTGTTGCTAAACGTAGTCACCGATTTCTGTTCTCGACTCCTGTACAAGAAGAATGAATCTAGAGGCTCAGAAGTGAGGGTATAGGCTGGGGAGCGAAAACACCCTTTATCGGAACAAATTCGATTAGTATAAATGGCATTAAAACAATCCTGTTTGGAGCAAAGGAACGGTGGGAGCGGGGCTTAATTCCGTACGCAACGCTGGCTACGCGCGCGTGGAATCCGGCAAGTTGTGAATGGCGAGGCTATTGCGTAATGCGTGTTTGGCTTTTGATTTCGCCTTTGTTCGGAGGAAATACGAAATTTGGAGCGAAAGTTCGATCTAATCGATGTGATGGTTCAATCTTCAATAGCTGCTGAAACCAATATTATATTTATTGTCCTGAAGAATCATTTCTGCAGTTCCTCACCTTGATTTTACAATTGACTAGAACTTATTACGAATTTATATTTTTCGATATTTCATTATTTTCATGTAATTCTGCTATTTTTTTCGTTTTCAGAGGGTAGGTATTGACTCAGGTTCTCCTTATCGTCCCAAAGTTGTTAAATATTAGCTAGCTTAAATTCTAGCGGTAATGTATTGAACTAGTGGTTGTTACAAAGATGAAAATGTTCAAAGTTCAAACAAAATCCGAAATATTTTTAGTATCAACCATCAACAACTAATAATCGTAATTGACTAACTGGATCTTCTGCCGATTCACAATCATGTTGATGGTGATGGTAATGTTGATGATGAGCTATGATTTTATAGTTTAAATTATAGAGATACTATGTACTGTTCACAACAATGTTAATATGCTAAGTTTAATGTTAATGATGATGTTATTCTTTCTGACATCATACTTAACATCTACCTGTACCTTCATTGTTAGAAAGGGTACCGCAATATATTTTTCTTTATGATAAGAATATGAAGGATTTCAGCGACATAAACTGAAAAGGCTTTAGAACGAATAAAACCCCAACATAATATCTAGTGTTAACTGTATTTTGACTTTCGTATTCGAGCTCGCAATTCAAATTTTCTTCAACATCAACATGATTGTGAACAGTCTTCACATGTGCATCAACGTCCGATACAGAAATGAACTTAGGCACTGTACGCTCGGAAATCACAGCTTACGCTGAGTCCATGAGTCCAAGGCACGATCTCCCAACAATTGCGTCACGCTTATCAAGTTCAAATATATTCATTTCATTTTGGTTTTATTCTTATTTCATTCTGAATGTTTTTCTTCTTCATTTTAATTCTTAGGGAAGATAAGCTTCCTTAATTCACATGGTAAGCACGCCTCTACCAATTATTGTGATTAGTGTTCTGCACCGGATGCCATCATTGACACACTAGGTACCGTAATAGATGCTTCAGATGGCTCTCTATGTCCTTAAATGAAATGATAGAAGTGCATCGGCAACCAAAGTAGAGGATGTTTCTTCTTCCAAAATGGCTTCCGGATTGTGCAAACCCATCCATTTTTGCAGACAGGCTGAGAAGTACCTACCCACACTTCTTATTTCGAAAAACCTTGAACTTGCCACTTTGAATAATTTCACAGCAAACGATTAATACCCAGATCTCAATCAGTAATCGTAAATTTTCTCGTTTTTGAAAACGATGAAAAATGCTGCAATGCTTATATCGTAAATGAGTGTCCATCACCGTGAGGGGCCTACTGCCATCATTACCAGTAAAATAGGACAGCGGCTCCTCTGATGATAATACATTTCTGGATATTTTCTCTTTTTTACGATTGCATAATTCTTTCCATGCTACGAATTTTTTCTTTTTCACACCCAAATTTTATTTGTTGCCTAGAATGCCACATGTGGTAAGTTTTTGCCAGATGTAGTGTACTCATAATTAAGAGTGCATATAGCGACAAACCTCCCCAGTTGGATTTTACATATTGCAAATCGTTGTACTTGTACGAGAATGGTATAAATTGTGACTTTGTTTTTAGGACCATTAAGTTAGTTGGCTATGGGGCCCGCTGCAACGTTTTTCCCGGTGGGCCCCAACCGTACCAATCCGGCCCTAGTTTGGTCCGAAAGTCAACAGTCAACTCGATTTAGTCGTGATTCTCATTATTCTGGCTGTAGTATAAGGAATTTATTTCAGTGGGAATTGTTAACCAAAGTACTGAAGGAGCAGTTTTCATTGTTATTCCACCTAGGACCAATCTATTTTCACTGAACCTAAGCGGATTTTCGAATTTGGTTTGAAATATGGAATCTGTGATGTACCTACTTTTTAAATATGAGTGCGTTTGTTTTAATTAAAGCATTTTAATATTACACATATATGTAGTACCAATCCTTGGTGAATGCTGTCATTTTTCTCAGAAAAATTCTAATTTCATCATTACGTTAATAATGAACCGATTTTGAAAAATTTAACTGTTATGTACACAACATGAATAACTTTCAAACAAACCAACAGTCGACGATTCTAGGGGCTAATGAAACTTTCATAAGGTGGTTTTTTCGGAACAAACTCATGATGGAGATTCGTCACCCCAAAACAGAATTTGACCTCTTCGAAAATTCTGCTTTTCAGAATTCTTGATTGGTCGGTCAACTTTTTCTTGAGGTATGTAGTCCTGAAGCACTACTCAAATTTCTGAATTACATCTCCACGATCCACGGTCTATTAATTTCTCTCGATGCTGCTTTATATACTTAATTCTAACCGGTATCAAAATCTGGTTTTGTTCTGACTTTTGAAATATTCGAAGACAAAAGAATTCGATTCACTTTCGTTTCAAGTAGTTATACTTCACAGTTATGATTCCTTTCAAGGGCAATTTTTTGAAGCGAAATATCCAATTTAAGGCTTATAAGTGGGGTACCAAAATGTTTGCTAGAACTGGTATCAGGGAAATGGGTGTATCTGAACAACACCGAAAAATGTAAGGGGTGACTCTATGATCAAAATTAAGGGGGTATTTCGTATAAAATGTTTTGAAAGAACCCCCTCCGGAAATGTTCTACCCCTCCAAAGATTGACAAAAATTATTTTTTTGTCGTTTTTTCTATATATCAAATATCAAGCTGAAGATTCGAAACATGGTAAATGTTATTTGTCAATGAAACTGGATATTTTTTCTACACTGAAATATGCTAAGTAGGATTTGAAATAGTCAATCCATAGGAAATATTTTCTAAGAACTTTTTTCGAAAAAAATACTCAAGTCTTCGAAAAAACTCGCAGAGATAAAAAATGTGGTTAATTAATTAGGCTTTTCAGCCATGTTTTTCAAGAGGAAAATTTTTATCCAATAGAAGTATCTAAGGGTTTACTATTTCAACCCTTCCTCAGCATACTTGCTGAGAAGGAAAAAAATATTCTAAAATGTGTAGTTTTATCGACAAATAATATGAACCAATTTTCGTGTATTTGGCTGAATATACAGAGATAGATAAGAAAAATAAATTTTTGGTTGAGCGTTTTTCTAAACATTGTATCTCAAATACCCACCTTTATTTTCATCAAAGAATCATGCTTTCTCGGTGGTATTCAGTTACATCCTGTTTCTGAGTTTGAATGCTACATAGAAAAGTGAAGGAACCTTTACACATTAGTGGTCCATTGTTGTAAGATTTTCTGCCACCTTATTTTAATTCTATTGATAAATTGAAGTTACTCCACTCATCCCACTGATGCCATAATGGCATCATTCAAATTTTGCATGAAAAACTTCTGACTATTCTGGATCTTCCCCTAATAAGGAGAAATAAAGCAACAAAAATTTTTCCCCTCACTTTTGAAAATTCGGTTCAGAGGGTTCACCACGAATAGAAGGCTCCATAACGTATAGGAAGAAACGTAATCAGCATTCATACTTTGTAAAATTTGTTTTATTTATTAACTGATGCACAACATCACAGACCTACGATTCTCATAAATCATATCAAGGACTTATTTACAAAGTTGATTGAAGCAGGTTTTCAGACTACAAACATACCCTGAAAATTCGCCACTCTTCGAATTCTTTATCAGAAAGGTTAGTCTAAAGGTGTGAGACCATGTTCAACTCGGAATTTCAGATATTTGGAAGAAAAATAACTATAAAGTCCTTAGCATTGGATCAAGACACCAAAAAGATGATGAGAATTTTCTTCATGAGTAAATCAGTAAAATTCTCCGAATCTGGCACCATAATCCTCGAAGCAGTAAGTATATCCATTGTGAGTTTCCAAAAATATTTCCACACTAAACTCTTTTCAACACTTCGTATTATCAGCATCTTTCATCTAGTAAAATTTTCCAGGTTGAACCACACGTAGAGGGAAAATGAACCAAATCTTCGCCACTAAATGTGACCATGGTATCTTCATCAAAACTACGTTCTCGAGCCGCCTCAAAACCACCACTTTCTCTTCGGAAGCTTCAAAATAGACTGTTCTTGTAGACTTTCTGCCCTGTCTTTATATAGACCATTCGAATTTCGTGGCCCACTTGACTAGAAAACCTCCGTTGCACGGCCCGTTGCTGCGGATGCAAAATTACACGGTTCAACTTAGTAGGCCGTGAAACTGGCGCTTAACGCTTCTTGCATGGACGCTCCGGTGCGTCAGGGAGTCCAGGACTCTTCGGGAGTGTTAAAGGAGAGATTTGTCGGATAGATTGAAATTCATGGACTATCCCAAGAGGGGAAAAGTGGAGCTGCTTCTACAATAATGAAGAAATGACACCCATTCTTTTCAATGATTGTCCACAGAAGTAAATGTAGAAATAGAGTCAAGTTTTCAGTTTTCTCTCACGCACGGTATGAATCTGGTATAGATATAGACATGATATAGATAAAGTTCGCAGGTCGCCGGAATAAAGATCACGAATGAAGATCATAATCGGATGAAGTTCAGTATGTATTGCGGTTTCAGAGGGGTATTTTGCAGTTTGAAATAAAGAAGTTCTTGTGTATACAAAGATTTGTACGCACACGCTGCCTTGCTATACAGTGTGTAACATGGGTGTCCGCAGTGGGGACCAGGGGGTCCCCCCTGTGATTTTGATCCCTTCTTGTTTTTGAGCCAAATCGAATACTGATTTCGCCTGCGCCTCATCATATCATTATTTGGCCCCTACAGAGAAAGAATTCTGTGGACGCCTTTGTGTGTAAGGTTAACATGCGGCAAATATTCAATAGAATATTCCTTGGACTATTTCAAGGATATTTTATTCTTTGATCATTTTTGAACAAGCGCTTTGTTGCGAAGATATAGGTCGGAAAACACTTTCAACAAATCAGGGAATGTGGTTAATGCATAATGGTGTACCACCTCGTTTTAGTATAGAGTGTAGTTGCTCGAGTTCAGCAACATACGGAGATTACTGGATCGGTCTAGGTGACCCTCTCATATAGCCTGCTCGATCCCAGGACTCAAACCCCCTTAATTATTTCCTATTGATACATCTAGAGTCATTAGTTTTACAAGGTGCGTTACATGAATTTACAAGGAGATTTTTTTAGGATTTTAACGATTTTCGTTGCATGAACTGTCTTCAGGTAGGCCAATCAAAGTCATTATAGAGGTCAGTGAAGTGTCCACCATCCTGAACAAGAACAACCGATACCCGTGGTTTGTTTTAATTGCCTCTTGTTAGTTCTTTTCGTCTTTATTTTAAACTCTCTTCTTCTGTCAGGGGATTTATTGTACGAGGAATATATTTTTTTCCTTATTTACCTACAGGAACAACTCATGCCATAAACTCGGAGTTATTTGGTAAACTTAACTTATAAGGGAGGTCCTTGGACCTCAGGACATTTTCAAGTTGATATATAAATACATTTTGATAAATCATCATGAACTCATGATGTAGAACAGTTAATAAGTACTTAATCACTTTACATTTGTGAATAAAATGAAATACTCACTTGATAAAATCTCTGAGTTTATTTCAGAAAAGTACAAAGTTACTCTTGAATCTTAGGGCAATTATAGTTTTTCTTATTACACTAACTTAGAAGGTCAGTTCAGAATCAAAAATAAAAAGTGAAGACCTGAATTATAATTATAATTTACTCATCATTAAAAATATTGCATTGATAATGAAAATACATAATCAGAAAAATAATTATTATTTACAAATTACTGAAAATAAAACATGATTTTGCAAAGGACGTTCGTTGATCAATGATACATAATTCAAACAACATGCATAAGATTTTTCCTTACGCGGATTGGATCGAGTAACTTTGTTTTGACTTTCTGGCATCTGAAAAGTGACTACCTACCAAGAAAATTTAATAAAAAATGGTAGACTTCATCATGTGAAAGATTGACCTGTACCATAGGTCTATCCCAAGGTACAATAATATATGAGTCGTGAGGTACAAATTCCTGGTTTGATGACTTTAATTTCGTATGTATATGATTTCTGTCAGACTACGAGATTATCAATGCGTATACTTATTAACTAATTTTAATTCAATCACTCATCACGAAACAAATACATAAAATCGAAGAGCACAATGGGTTATGGAAAATATTTCACACCTACAACACAAATACAATAAAATACCATAAGTTATTCCCAATTTACTTTTTTTATTGTGTTTGTTTTCTATATTAATCAGAAGGGAATGGCTCCCTTTCTCCTGACAGAATTCGATTTTTAGTTTTGACTCATTTCTGCGACTAACAGCGAAAAGCTGCACTTTGATTGTTTTGATCCATTTAAAAATGATTTCATTGAGTTTTGAATTGACAGCTTGATAAAATGTATCGATTAGTTTCAAGAGATTTATTTATTGCTGTCAAACTTCCAGAGTCATGATTTTACTCAATTTGTGTTTCTAATTTGGGGTTGATATTTGGTAGGTACCGAATTTGAAACTTCGACTCAGTAGCGTCAACTAAATATAAACTTTGTGCTGTCACGCGAAACCAAGATGATAACTTAGGCCCGGTTTTACAATCGAAGATTACCTTTGGTTCAGGAAATTTTGTAGGTTAGGCGTTTTACAATCCCACGAAACGTGATTAACTATCAATTAACTTAACCAACACCGAAAATGTGGGTAAACCTGAAGATAATTCAAGAACCATAGAATCATGTATATGTATATAACCTAAAATGTTTGTCTGATTCGAAAATTAAATTATTGTTTTGAAGAAATTGATTTCTCACTAGAGATTTGTTAATATGGAGTTAATTTCAACGCTTTCAGCAGTGATGGAGACGAATGCCGTAGACCTGAAGTGATGCATCTTAGATCAAATTTTTTTCGAAATTAACGACGATTATGATTTTTTTTAAATATTCAGATTACCGAAAAGCTGCGTTTTACTTTTATTCATTCAGCGTATGATGAATATTCGTAACCAAATAGAACATTGGATAGCTCGTCCAACCAGAAGGTAATTAAAATGCCAGTTTTCCGACATAAAAATTCAATTGCCAGGTGATCAAGCAGAACTATTCAGGAACCATCAATAGTTTTTTTCCTTAAATGTGCAAACTGTAGCTGATCCATCTCTGAAAATTACAAACATTGATGCAAAATGGCCAGGTTCAGCACATGATATTTTTCAGAATTCTACGCTGTGCGGATCATTTGAAAGAAGGGATTTTCCTCACAGTGTTTTAGCAGGAGATGGTTGCTATGGAATTGAGCCTTATATAATCATACCTTCAGCTAATGCAAAAAGAACCTTCTGAAGTCTCATTCTACAAATCACACATTTGTACAAGATATATCGTTGAGAGGAAGAGTGTGTAGAAACGTCGCTTTCTAGCCCTTGTCATGGGAATGTATGTAAAATAAGATACAGCTCAGGCTACGTTACTGGCTACAGTCATTCTTCATAATACAGCATATTGTAGAATTCACTAATAATATTAATCTTTTAGAATTTCCTGATCAAAGGCATGATGCAAGTACCTCTACTCCAGATACCTCCATTAACATGTATTTTAATAGATTGTGAATGAGAGAAAGAATTAATCTTATGTATACATGTACGATAAACAAACTGAGGAAATATTTATTTCAATAAAATTTTAATATTCCTTTGACGTCTTATAAATTCGTTAATGCGTCCGATCTACTATTTAGATCAAGAGACCCATTATTTTTTACCAACTCAAACAGAACCTATAGTTACGAAACCTCAATCGGTAACATTATTGTAAAACGCTAGGTACGAGTTAACCATCGAGTGCCGGTAACCTAACCATAAAGGTTAACCTTCGATTGTAAAACCGGCCCTTAGAAGGATGGTAAGAATAGAATGAAATACACATACACACTCGTATATGAATTTCTAGGGTCATAATATTGAAATGAGAAACTGACAAACAACTCAAATTCTGACAATCCCTCTGGTGTTCCTTCAGTCTGGTCTTCAAATTGTTCCCAACATAGGCAGACGATATTATTCTTATTCAGATTTTATTTCTTTCTTCAGTTCAAGTGAATAAAAATAACGCCAAGGTATGAAATATCCTTTCAATTTTCCTAATATTATCCTCAACATGCGACTTAAAAGCTTGACTAAAACCCAAGGCAAAGCGACTTAAGAACTTATTCTACCAAAAAATCGATACTATCTAACTTGTTGTAGAAGACTATCGAAGAAATTGTCGAAGAAGACTTTCCTCTATGCATCCTGGCTACTATTCCCTGCAATTGAGACATCGGTTTCATTTTGTGGAGCGTACTCCCTTCAGTTATTTCTATCCCATTAAACCGTACTAAGCTGAAGTTGAGTATCCAACCTCTCAAGGATCCTCTGATGGTTATTACCGATTTTTGAATTTGAATCAAAGCTTGTGAACATGAAGTGTTTTCAGGTCAACTGTACAAAACTAAATATCTCAAGAACCAATATAAGCTCTATCGATAATCTCATTAATCAATAGAGAGTACAACTCGTTTCAAGAAATTCACGTTTCGATCAATCTCCCCCTCCTTCGCGACGGGCATTTCCATTTCTCGATCTCCATTTCCAGGCAACATATTCCACCCTCTGGATGCTTGTTTTATATCGATTTCTTAGGAGAGTCCCGGTCGTGCGGTTGAGCTGGCAGCAAGGCCATTAGGGGATCAACTAAAGCGTGCATATTTCATTAGTGCCCCCCCGATACCCCGCCGCGCCGCCAGACTAGTTCTGCTCCATCCTGCCAGATTTCTGGGGAGATTTTCTGAATTTTACATAACCAAGCGTGCCCAATTCAAAATTGCCGACTCATTAGATTATGGGATCAACGATATGTGGAAGGATTTTGCCAGGATGGTCTCCCGAATTTTTTACAACATCGAACCTCTGAGGCGTTGTTAGGAATGGTGCAAAAGCTCAAGACAGATGCAGCTTGGTTGGGTTTAATGAATAAGACTGATGGATTATCATGTGGTGGAAAAGAAGCAAATCTAAGTGGGGCAATTTAATGGGAGATATCTAGTGGTCAATATCAAAGGAACCAAATTGGAAGTGGCAGAGAGGATGATGCTTAGAGTGCATTATGAATGAACGCTTTTAGATCAGACTAAAACAAAGATGGTAGTTTTAAGAAACAAAGGGTCAATGAGCAATTAGAGAAAAAATATAAGATCTATGAGATGTAAAAGATTCCACAAGAAAGGGAATCGGAAGGTCTATGAAAACGTTGACAACATTAGAGATGACAGAATTACCCTACCGAAGATTTTTGTGACCGACCTAATGTTATCAGGAAATGAAAGGCGAACGGAGTCTGTTGCCAAGTACGAAATCTCAACATGTGATTTTTCATAAACTACGAACCATTCATGGTGAAGTTATTATGAATCTTACTGATGTGTACAAGTGGTATAAGCAGTTTGAAAAATGCCTTACGAATGTAGATGATGATCTGAGGACTAAGAGAAAGTCGCAAGAATGCGATCCGTCACAATCTGCATGAACTTTCTGAAATATTTCAGCAACTTCCAAGGTCTGTGCTCCACGAAACAATCACATAATCACTTGGGCCAGACCTCACATGGCCAATGTCACGATATAATTATTGGACTCATTTGGATGAGATGTTTTGAACCACCCCCTGAAGAAGCACTTGGGTGGAGAAAAAATTTCAACTGACGAGAGCGTTCGACAAATGGACAGAGGAAGTTGCGGCAAAGTTCTACGGGGCAGGTATAAAAAAAATTAATTTGGAGTTTCACAATCTGGTGACTGTGTATAAAAATAGTACACAAATATATTATTGCAACCAAAGCCTTAGCCAGTATCCAGGCTACAGAGAAAGGCTACAATGAAAAGCCTTGACTGCCTTAGGCCTTAGATCACTTCCCGTGTTCCATGCAGAGGCAAATTCTCTGTCAAGCCATCTCTCGGAGAAGCTCCCGACAGTTGTACGACCATAACCCAGATCACCTCTGAGTACAAATTTTCAAAACTAAATCATTTTAACCAGCTGAACTGGTTAAACTACTTATAGTAACAGTTGAAGTGCAGTCTAGTTGAATAACTAAATACCTGAGACTGTAATAGTTATTTGATCAAGTAGTTTATTAATCTCTCGATTATGAAACGAGTTGATCATAAGATTTTTTCGTTGAACCCGTTATGAGTTCAGTATGAATTCTCAATTGAAATAATAAATAATAGGTACATTCGATACAATATTATTTTCTGTGTCCATAGAAAATGAAGTTTCAGTAAAATATTAACACTACTCGATTGCTTAAGAACACTCTATGTTCGATCGCCCATGACAATCATTCATTGAAACAGGAGAAATCATACATTGAAATGGATTATTATTGATCAATTTTATGAACCTTAAACTGAGCTTTTGTTATGAGGTCGATGGAAAAATGTATTCATTTAATATTAATATATTTTGAACTTCCACGACTTGAAAATGAGAACGCGAAATGAGCTCATTTTCGTAAGCATTTTGAAATTAACCTCAAACTGCTATTCAAGGCAATGCTTCGTTAAATGAGAGCATCAACATGAGGCCCTAATACAAGCAAAACGAAAGACATAACGCTGCAATCCGAAATCACTTTTCTTGCATAACTGAAGGACTTCCTCACTATTTTTTCCTTTATCTTTCTTCTCACTCTTCAGATATCCTTGTAGACAGCTTAATTCTTTGTTACTCGCGTGGTCAACGATCGTAGAGCACACCTATTCGAACGAAGTTTACTAAAATACTGTTCTATTTCGTGCCCATATTCTTCAGTAGCTGTTGATAATTCATAAAATCAATGTATCTATTTTTGACAGTGTCACCTCGTTATTTGCGTAGTGAATAAATCAAGAGTACGTTTGGTCTACGAATGTAGACCGTTTAAGTCACAGTTTCCGATTCGGTTCCAATCAGTTGGAATTGAATACTTTAATTGTTCAATAGGGAAACAGGTGTGTGTCTGATACTATTGAGTATAAATATATACTCAATGCTGATACTGAAATAAGGCATATTATTCTGAAGGTGTGCATCGGAGCTTACCAAACCACAAAAAGAATTCATATTTTTCAGATCAACAGTTCTTCAATTGCCCGTGAAAATGTTCGACATGTAAGTGACGTCGTCCCCACTCCCGTAAGGACGAAAAATAAAGTTGTTGTATGCCCCACTTATGATCAATTCACGAATTCAAATGAAAATATTGTAACAAATGCAATTTGAACGCGTGTAAAAATCAAATGAAGAAATTATGTGTCACTTAAGTGAGAACCAAACAATTGTTTGGTTGTATAGAAAGAGTCTTTTTCGGACCCACAGTTTTTTGGTTCATGTTGTGAGTTTTTTCTTGTCATTTTTTTTTATGAGAACATGTGTTATTTTCTCACCTTGTTGGTACATATTTCATTGTTCTAAGTAATTTTTTCTTGAAACAAATGTAAAATATATAGACATGTTACAAATAAATGTTGAAATCTGATGTATTAGTGTTTTCCTGATTTTAACACTTAAAGATCATTGTGTTAACCCAAAAATGAAATTATTTCAATGAAAAATAGCCGAATCATGCTGGATGCATTTGGAAGTACACAGGGTGAGTCTTTGACTTGTACATATATTTCAACCGTAGATTCCTGTCACCAAAAGGAACATTTTTTTCATCTTCCATTTTTTCCGGTTCGTCTTCGTTGGAAAGATACAGGCCACAGCCTTTATCTTTTCAACAGAAAATCCATGAAAAAATTCAATTTTCAGTTAGGTATATTACGCAAACGATTCTGTCGAATGAAGTGATTTTCGGAATATAGTTTTGCGTAAATGTGATTAATCTATCCCCAACACAAAATTCCACCAACATCCCCCAGTTTTTCAATTACTATGACCATAACATTCCATAAATTCACCAGAAATTCAGAGTCTAATTGTAAACAGTAAATTTAATTAGGTAGATGAATATTCATTAATTTTGGAATATAAAAGTATTTTTGATATTTCCTTGTAAAACCCATCTTTTATGAGTAATTCCTTATTGAAAGGAAAAAAAATTCTGAGAACTTCCATAAATTGGGAACCTTGGCTGAATGTGACACTGTTGAAAATATGCACAGAATTCAATTTTGGCTACGTTGTCACGTTGAAAGTCATCACGTTTAAATCCGAGAGTTTATGTTCTGGAAGGATAAGGTTATGAATGGAAAGGGAACTAGCGGACTTTGGCAATTGAGTTATACTAATGAGCTCACCTCTACTTCTTCGATTTACATCCTTATTTATTCAAGCAAATTTACACACCTTTTTCGAGATACTTGATGCTTTAGGCAAGTTACATTTTTTTAAAGGGGATCATCGCTAGAAGCCCTAACTTCCCGATTTTATTAAAAGCCAAAGTGAATGCTCCACCCAGAGACAATCATGTTGTTTCTGGCACCACTATTCGAATCTCAACATGCACTTGACGCACGTGATCACAATTCGGCCACATTATTCACAAAATAACAAGTTTTTTCATGAAACCACAAGAAAAATTACACGGATGCAGGTCCGGTGCTCATGGAAGACGTGTTGTCCTATCCAATTTCCATCTCCTGTTGAAATTTTTATTGAGTCATTCTATACCAAATCTGCACTCTGGAACATCAATAAATGGCCGTCCTCCAATATGTTGTCCAAATCATTTCGCAGAATGTTCAGATACTCATCTGCAGTCACCCTACCGTCTTCGTGGTCATATCAGCTGATGGTTCACCATGCCTGCCCACATATTTAGTTTACTCCGAATCGGTGTTGTATGTTGTTTTCCCTAGTAGCATATGAGCCGAAAGCTATTTTTCCATTAGTGAAGAAGCATTTTAGCCTATCTACATCTACCATTTCCTGGTTAGAATACATTCTGCATATTCACACTAATACAGTCGAGTAAACGAAAAAACGTTTTAATTGAAAATCACGATACCACTAATTCCCAATTTCAATTGTGTGTTGATCACTCTATGCCCAAAAACGACCAACATAGAACAGTCGCGAAAAATCTGCGTTGTCAAAGTTGAAATTGTTTCATTTTCACTCCATCATGAATTATATTGAACATAATAATGAGTATCTTCCGAAATGTTAAGTCAAATTTCACAACAAATTATTCACAACATCGTTTTAACTGAAAAAAAATTTCAACACACAATGACATTTGATCAGTCTTTGCACAATCTTCACTAGGTTTAGGATCTATGGTTACGGAGTTCTATCTGGCAACGTTCAGGTCAGGCCCGGATCTATACGATTTTTTCTGACCGGGGCAAAAATTCATTATGGCGCCCCCCCCCTCTCTAAAGTTTGGTATGAGAATTGAAAGTTTTAAAAATGTATATCTACACTACTGGAATGAATTAAAGGATCAAAATTTGAGCAATTTTCAACAGGCCTTAACTTCGAGAGGAATGGTCGTACATGAAAAAAGAAAATGTTCGGATACTCCGTCAATTAAGATTTAATTTCTTTTTCTTAGATCTTGATACTTCTACTTATCATGGAGATATCGACCCTCAAATAAAAAAGATTCTTTTGTCTTTGACTCTCGATATTTCAGCAATAAATAATTACACAAAAAATTTAACGATGTGTTTCGAGAACCTGAATGATTTCCCTTCAAAGGCTGTTCATTGCTTTTTTGAAAGAAATTTTGGTTCTCCTTGTCATATGAATTTGAAAATGCAACGAAAAAGGGGCTTCTGGTTTTGAAATATCAAGCGCTGGATCAAACAAAAACTAAGAATGGTGAGTGTGTTTTTCACACCCAGCCGTCTTATTGTTTCACTCGATCGAGTTCTTAAAATAATTAAAGGATCACGTTTGTTGCTCTGAAAAGCTCATTACTTCTTTAAGTCTTTAACATGGAAAAGAAATTTTTTCCGAGCTTTTCCACTATTTCATGGCAGATGTTGCACAAATATTCAAAAAAGAAATAATTAAAGTAAATTCAGAAAGTTTTTTCCTCTTTTAATTTTTTTTTCGAAAGAACTCCATAAAATTTGAAAAACTACCTCTCAATCATTTTTAATATATAAATTGTACATCGTCAATCAAATTTTAAACAAAAGTTAACACCCCTAGCTGAATTTCGTCCTTTTTTACTCGCTGTTCGGAGATTGCTTTTGTATACTTTTCGTGAATACATAGGAAATCGCATAATCAAACAGTTTCAAAATTTTCATGCTCTCAGAAAAACACAGACACACACAAACAAAGAACCGAAAATCCGACTGCCCAACCTCCACGTGGTAGGTTCGCTTTGGATAACGCTAAAGCCGGCGTTTTCTCAAACTTCTAAAATTTTTATCTTTTTTGAAAATGAAAGCAATATCTTCAATAAAATTCTGGAAAAAGTTCGTCAAAATTTTTAAGTTTCATGAACCATAAATTTTGTAACTGATTACACGTTCGCACAAATAATTCTTGGAGAATGGAAATTATTGAATTATGATAGTACCCGCACTTGCCACATGTAGAAACCCAAATTAAAGAAGCCGCCTAAAAAACCGCCAATAAAACGATTATCTTGTAACGATTGAAGAGAATGCCGACACGCATGGGGTGTTTTATGAATTTATAACTTCTTTAGGGGCGCGTTGGGCACTTTTTGGGTAAACAATATTCATGGAATTCATCGTCACGAAAACTTATTGATTTTTGGTCAACCAGAAAGTGCTCAATCTGCCACAGGAAGTTGTGGATTCATAAAAAACTTCACAAAATAGCTAAGTCGATTGGAACCCGGAAAATTGTGGTGAATCTAACTCTTCCCCCTTTTTCTTTGCCTTTTGAATTGCAGAAGCTATATTGATGGTTTAGTGCTGAAAAACGATAGGAGGACTGAAGTTTCAGGGAGAGGCATTAATTAATTCTGAAGATTTTTGGCAACGTGATGGTTTATCCTGTTTCCATTCTACTGTTTCGATTTTAGCACACGGAAATTTATTTCTTCCGAGGAAATCAAAAATGACAACCGCTGGTTGATTTTGGCGCCCCCTCAAGCTGGCGCCCGGGGCACGCAACCCGCTCGCCCCCCCCTAGATCCGGGCCTGGTTCAGGTTAGCGGTGAACGTTCAATTCAATTACATTTGTTTATGTATGGAAATGAAAGGTTATGTTTCTATCGGAGGACTTCAGGAAACTTTATAAACAACGATGAAAATGATTACATAGTCAATTCAGAAGATGAATCTCAACGCGGATATAGATGATAACAAGCTGAATTCTTCATTATCGAAAAAGAAATCAAGAGAAGAATATTCAACATTTGCCGCTAACGAAATTTGTATGAAGTATAAGAAGTATTCATTGTGGGTACATTTTATAAATTCGGTAATTATTCAGAACTAACAAAATTGTACTTCATCTTTCGACTTTCTTTTCAAGTTCTATATTTACGGCCGTTTTCAATATCCGATCTATCCATCGAAACGGTCGGTAGCTGGACACTGAGCATTGAAACATTTCGTTAATATCATAAGCACTAGCTATCTATCAACCGTTTCGGTGGATAGATGTTGAAAACTAATAGTGTCTGTACCAAAACAATGAATATATTGGAAGGTCCTGGATTTGGGCTAGGTATTGTTTAATTTTGTTGAACTGACAAGGAAGAGTGCAAGTATCACCTGTGTTTGCATTAAATTGCACAGATCCAGAGACAGTGTCGGATATATTTCCCACATTCCAGGACTTTGAGCTCGGCTGTTGCAGCCGAAGAACTCCTTCGGACCGAGAGACTACCAACAAATGGATTCTGAATTAAGGATGAATTTTCCTTTCACAAAATAGAATTACGAATGTCGCGAAATATTTGAAAGCAGAATGGCCCGAATGCCAGGCAGAGGATTGGTAATGCCGGAGTGCAGCAGCGTCTTATTGCGGGTCGCATCTGCCCGCCATTGTCTACCTCTTCTTCTTATTCTGCTTATCTGTGGGCTTCCGGTCCCAATCGCTTCCGGTGGATGCACTCGAAAACCGCCCTGATTCGCCGCTTGTATTCCATTCAGGGCCCGTCCGATATCTGTCTATTATCCGGCGTTCTCTCTTCCCTCGCTCTCCATTATACAATCTATATTTTTCGACCATTGTTGAAGATATTAGCGATGAAGGATTTCAAGAATTCGAACCCGCGAACGCAGTGGCGTGGACGGATCCGAGGCATGTCTAAAAATAGGCGGTAGTTTCGTAGATACCATGATCAAACTGTACCGGGAATTTGAAAACCACCGTTATCCGAATGGACCATTTATTTAAGTTGACAGACTCTTGACTGATGTCTGATTCAAATTGGACGGGGTTGCAGCTTGGAGCAATACTATTGGTTTGTTAGTTGTTCAAATGAGACTAGTGTTGATTTTTTTCACATTTTAAGATGTATATTTCCATTAAGGAAAGAGTTTGTTGAATGTGTTGCAGATTCGGTTTATGCGCCTGAAACCCTTTGTACATATATTCTGAAAACAATAGATGGAGATTAGTGATGAAATCCCATCAAGGGTTGAAGGATTTTCATTTTCAAAATTTCAGGTTCGTGTCCGAAAAAGTTTGTGACTTTCAGATTTGTTCTGAGTGGAGTACCTCAGGGATCTGTTTTAAGTTCCTATTATTTCAATATACATACATATATTATCTACCGAGAAACAGTCCATTTGTTTCATATCTACTGATGATATCACTAATTTTCAAAATTACTCAACTGAGAATATAAACCAAATTTAGGAGGACCTCGATTTTTAAAAAATTAGGAGTCCAGAATAATAGTCGGTCGTACGTATCGAATAGCAATCCTATCTCTGGTGCCACTCTATTATTTATAGGCGTGGTGACGACGAAAATTTTAGGTTGGTTTCCTATTTAACAAAAATGTTTTTATTGTGAATTAAGGGGCTGCCTTAACTCTCTTCTACTCTGTAATAATAGTTATAATATAGGATTGTCACCTATATAAAGAGAGGTTAAAATTAGTTATGAAAGATTCCTCGTTCTGTACAGCATTCGACTTTAAATTCTGAAGAAAATCTTGATATTGTAAAAAAAGTGGTGCTTAAAAATAGCTACCTCAGCCTGATATATATGATGATATATGAGTATCTGCGAATACAACCAATAAACATGCTAACCATCTTATTAATGACGCATCACAAATGTATTGAGAACGAAAATATCAAAGTCTATCGAAACTATTGGACATTAATCAGATTTATTTATTTAATTATTTCAACAATACGTGAGGTTGAAGTATCACCTATAAATACATGAAAATAAACAATAGAAATGTGAACAATGGAAAAAAAATTTAAGAAACCATTAAAAATATATTATAAGTTATAATAAAAAAAATTAACCATTTTTAATCCACAATCGCAGGACAAAATCCGAAGATGCTCCCAAATAATTGATATTCTAGTAGAAAAATGTTTCAGAATAAAAAAACAACCCTCGAAAAAAACTGTAAATTTACTGAACATATACAGAGTGATTCATCACCAGAGCTTATTATGCGTTTATGAAAATCTCTTCATAATTTTGTGCTGCAAATTTTCAGGTCGGGGTTTTCGACAGTTACCTAGCTTCTTTCATAAAATATTTTCAGACCTGTGCAATTTCCGGTTATACCGGACACAGCCCACTTATATCTTCTCATCAGTAATTTTCACAATTTGCCATATCTTGGGTAAAAACTCGGTTTGTAAGTTATCGAGATTCTTACGAGAAAAATTGTGAAAACAGGAACTCACAGTTTTTCGAATATTTATGCAGACAAAACGTTTTACGAAAAAGACTTTTTCGTTTTTGATTCTGACAATTGCTAGTAACATGAGACTGTTTGCAGCTTAAAATAAAAATGTGCATGGTGTTCATGAAACGATCATGATTTTGGACAACTCAAATTCGTCAAAACTTAAAGATTTTCAAATAACAACCCATATTTTCGAATCTTCCAGTTAAATTTAAGTATAAAAAGATATGGGTTACTCATGCGAAACATACACCTTAAATGAATACTTCAAGAGATTGTTGAGATTAGATGAATCAATAAAAAGTATCAATTATCGATTACATTAAGGAAAATATGTTGAATTCATTCTGAGTATAAACATGACGATAAACGAAAAAAATTTTCACAATTGAAAGAACTATCGTAAATGTTCAATCTCTGCCCGTTTGAATTCAACCACTTGCTCTACTTTCAACCTAATTAGTTACTTCCCACCTCTTCTGAATCGAGCTATGTTAAGTTTCGCCTTATTTTTCACTGGTGTATCGATTCTGAACGTTCTTGAAGAACAATTAAATATAATTAATGAAATATCAAATTTATTTTATTATTTTATTTCTGTGTTTTCTGAATATAACAGGCCAGTTCACTCAGAAATTGCGGTTTTTCGTTATTTCAATTTCTTTCTCGGTGAGTAGATTGAGCTTGTATAGCATATTTGGTATTTGACGGTGCATTTAGATCAGCGATGTTTGTTAATTCTTCACAGAAATTTTCCGTTACTCAATGTTCTTCACAACTAGGAAATAAAAATCGATGTTAGCCCTGAAAAAACATTCTTTTCGATTGAACCCTTACTCTACGGCACTGCATCTCATCCAGTTCCCAATCCTATTGTTGGAAATCTCCGATATGAATTTCGCACGAAAGGATTTGGCGAGTATTGTGGTCGGAAGGATGGCAGATTCAGAAATTTAATTTATAAGATTGCTTTCACGGCTGAGAGGACTCAAGTGGCCAAGAATTAAACCTCATTGTGGAACTGGGGAAGGTGAAAGTTCTTCAAGATATACGTCGATGGCTATAAATTGGCAGCATTTCTTTCGTTATTTTCTTGATTTTTCATTTTTGAGTTGACCATGTATTATCAAAGTTAATGCATATATCCAGCATTCCTCACCGTTGATCCTTGAAAATGAAATTTGATATTTTCATCGAAATTAATTAAGTCACCTAAATTTTGTGAAGTAAAAAATAGTCACTGTAGAAGGCAGTTTATTCTTAGAATTTGAAAAGTATTTCTTAGATGTTGTATTGTTACTTGACCAAATAATAACAATTCAACAAATAATAGATAATCATCCGGAATATAATTTCTCCAATTCTGTATCAAATCCGTTCATTCTGTCACATCTTGTAACACAAAATCATGTGAGAATATTTCATTCTATCATTTTTTTCATCGTAACATCCATCGATTAGGTACATATAGTGACATACAGGGATTTATTTATTAACTGTCAAATTTATGAGAGAGAAAACAGTTCTGCCAATCAATATTTTCCAATGCAAAAATCACTAAACGATATTTATGGAAATATTAAATTAACTTCGATAAACATTCAACGAATGAGAGAATATAGTGTATGTTTAATTCTCGTACAGAAGACTCATCAAAAAAATAACTATTACCAGGTATCTTGAAACGACCCAACTAACGGACTCATATTTAAAAAAAAATTTTTTGAAAATATCAATACAAAAAATTAACAATGAATTTAGTTTTTAATTAATATACTTCAAATGATGGCCATTTCGTGGACGACAATTTTCAAACCTTTCACGAATCGAAAACTTTTCTGAGGAATTCTGGAATTGTAATCTGAATGTAAACAAGTGACAGAAGTAAAACATCAAGACTGCCACGAAAAACCGAAATGTTTAATGAAAAACTCAACTATGTTCTTTAGTGTGTTCTAAAAGTTGATTAAGGCTATTATATCTTAAAATATTCATCACCAGTTAACAAGAGGGAGTTATAATAAATCGGGTTGATTTAGAGGGATTTTTGTATATTGTTAATTTTGCTTTAAAGAAATTCATTGCAATTGTTCGAAAATCTGTCTTAAATAAATTTTTCTCAACAAATCTCAAACAAACAAACAAACAAAAATGGTCGTTCCATTTCGTCGAGTCTTCATAATTGAAACTATTTTTATCAATAATATGGACACTTTAATATATGTCTGAAACTTTGCCAACCCTTACCTAGATGTCTTAGTCAAATTGGTTTTTCACAGGATGACAAAACGAAATGATAATGAACACGCTGTTTAGTTCTGCTATTTTAATTCTAAACAATTGAATATTTCCGTTGGCACTGATTCAGACAGAGATTGAAGTGTCAATATTCCTGATACAAATATTCTCAATTTCGGCTCAAGTAGCGCTTGAATGAAGTGGATTCGAATATAAAGTATAAACCATTCCCCAGTTTTTAAAATCTTTGGCTCTGACTCTGAGTTCATGAACTTATTGCTGTTCAATCCTCGAACATACCACTTGCGCCATCTGTTCGAATGAAACAGAACCGTTTGGAGCGAGATCAGTTCGACTTCTATTAAATATAAAGTTCCTCTGATGAAGATTATTCTGAATAGAAAATTTGTTAGAGATAATTTCAGGATGATTTCCGAGCATTGAAAGCACGAATTTTAATTAATTTATGATATTTAAAATCAATTCCAGACATAGATTGTGAGGAATTGAAATAATATCCTACAGAGAGTTTTGGGGTTATTTTATCAAATGAGAATGACTAAACTATGTTCGTGGGATTGGAATATATATAGAGAACATAACATATGAAATAACTATAGATATTTTCGGAGATATTCTAATCTAACGAATACTAATCAATTATTATAAATAAAGTACCTGACCATGAAGCTAGTGTCCTCTGTCAGCTAAAATTGTAATTTTTCAGAAACTTTTTCGTACTTGAATGATTCATAGCGACCAGCTCTATATCACAATTAAATTATTTGATAGTTATGACTAGTAATTGAGGAAAACACCTTCAAACATCAAAAGACTGCTAGAAAGAGATTCGGAAAATAATAATAAAATTTTATTTGCAGACAATTTTTCTCCCAATCTCAGATCCCACGTTTCTGGTTTCAAGGTGGTTTGAATATGCACATTGCCTTTATTGCAAACATTAAGTTCATACCCTCACACCCTTGCAACCATTTCTAGGTTGTTTTCGAGAGTTTTAATTGAAACAATATTCTTTTTTCTATATTATGTTTTGTTATATAAAGTTTTATGCTATTATTAAAATGGTTTTCCAATAATAACAATATGTTTTTTCCACTCTCGCACTTGTTTCGATGTTTTTAATAAATGGCCTCATTATTTCCTCCAAGATCCAAATACATATTCTTAGTTATACTTTCTGAATAAAAAGTAAAAATAAAAACATTCTCATCTATACTTAATACCTCAAGATGATAATTTATCAAAATCTGAATTGTTTGGCTTGATAGTTCTCAGGTGATCCTTAAGGTGATATTAATTGGCTCAAGTTCGTATTTAATATAGGTAATTCTTATCTGTCGATCGAGAACGATCATTATGAATTTCACAGGTAGAGCCACTGCCCTAGTTTTGCTGGGTTTTCCAATATCAATGCAAGTTTTTCTCAATCTCCTATTGCTATTTCTAAAAAAAACCTTGAATCAAATTAAAAATTCAAATGGAATATATGAGAATTTCTAAACAAACAGCACATTCTGCAATTAAAAAAGATTTTTCTTGGTGAAACGGGAACGCATAAAGAAAAAATTAATTCTGTTCACCATCGAATTCAATTCAAAGGTATTTGGACCAGAAGCGTGAATATTTCAACCTTCTTCTTCATACATTTTCTGTCAAAAATATTCGCGCTAAACTTAGAGACGGCAGTCCCAAATTATTTACCACTTAGTATACCTTGTCGCTTGAAATAATTTTCGTATGAATATCAGACATTTGAACAAATTGATAACAAAACATATCCCACTAGAGAAATTTCTGTTAAATGCTCTGCTAGTTCAGTTCGACGAAAAAGTTTATCTTCATATAGATACAACATGTTCTTCAGAATGAGAGCAACATATTATAGTACAACCCAAAATCAGAGAAAAACTTTAAGCTCAGTATCTGGAATTGCCCCCAGTCACGAGTATTAGACGATATTTTCTCTATTTCAGTCAAGTTCTGTGAAAAACTATCGAAATTCAAATAAAAATTTAGATGAGTGACTTTTGTATTATATCTTGGCTCTTGGGTAGTACTCGTTTTAAAATTGAGTTCGTAAGAGGAGCCTCACTTTTGTACTTAAGCGGTACAGTGCACCACTTCCAATGAGGCGATGCGTTCCAGGCGTTCATGTCTCTTGGCAGTTGGTGTCATTTAGAAAATTTTAGAGCTCACGGAATTTGAATTGATTTGATTTGAAAATTGGTAGGATCGGAGGTCAGTACTGACCACCACAAAACGAAAAATATAACTGAAAACAATGCTGTAATGAGTTCATTGCAGCTCTGCTTTAGTACTCTAATGAACTCATTACGATACAGAAATAGAGAAAAGTATATAAACATTGATGATAAATTTGTTAAAGATTAAGGTACATTAGGGAAACAATTGATACAAGATGCTTTGGGTGTTCTTTTTTTGCATTCCGGGCTTCTGACTTTGCATTCAGACATCCTCGGGGACTAATATGAAAAAAATTACAAAAATGCGGTGAATATGCCCGTGATAATTAACTCAAATTTACGTAAAAAGATATCAAAATTTTGCTTGTCAGGAGCACACACTTTAAATGAAACGATATTACTATTGCTACTCAAACTTTGTTTTAAGATGTTCTGATGGTGTGGGTTGAAATAGGATTGTTTTTTTGCAAAAATCCATGAAAAATCCTTCTCTGAAATAACTTTAAAATCTAAGGATAAGCCAGTTAGTTTCTTAAATTTTTCATGATACGGGATATTTAAATTAGGCTAGCGATATGATCTCCGTGAAGGCAAATAATTGTTTCATTTTCCTTTTTTCGTTGACTTCAAAATCTTGGCAAAAAATCGACGTTCACTCGGGGGAGCTTTCATGGGGGCTTTGATTCAGGGCCACTGCTAAATTCTGGATTGATTCTCAGAAGGACATTACTAGTAGGTTCAAAGTTTTTCATGAAGATTTTGTCTCTGAGAAATATTAGATACAGAAGAGGCCAAATGAGGCCGAATCTATTTTCTAGGTATTTTCAGTGTTTGTATATTAAGGCAATGCCAGAAAATGGAATATCAGTGACAGACTGCCATGGCGGACATTATGAACACCGGTACTTGATGCAGGGCTTGACACAAATCATTAGTACTTAAAGTACTGGCCCCCATTATATTAGGTGTTGGAGCGGGCTGGATAGCCCTCTTATAAGGGCGAAACCGATCTGTCACTGTTATGTTTCGATGACTGCGTTTTTTAGTATGAACTGAATCTGAAAAGTGTGCCATTACTGAAAAATGTTCATCAAGGCTCATGGATAATACGTTACATTACTTATATGCACATATATATATATTTATTTGAAAAGAAGTTACTACAAACTGATTTTGAATCATAATTGAGTCAACTTCTCTTTTCCCTTATCCAGTGGAAAAATTATCAATAAATCGTCGACATATTTTCAAATGATAATTGAGGTGAGTCCATATATCTGCTGATAATGTCATTAATGTTTTGGATGTAGTCTCACTTTTAACAAACATTACAGAAGTATCTTTTCAGAACTTCGATATCAGAACGGTTACCCATGACAGGTAGGTCTTCTATTTCCTCAGTTTTCATTTCTTTTTCATAAAAATTGCAGTGTTCATCAACACAGTTAATTTCTTATATTTACGACTTGAAGCACTTGCCTCTCTGATACTTATATGAAATGCTTTGACTGACAATCCTTCTGACCTACTTCTCAAACATCATATCGTTTTGACATAAGCCTTGCCCATCATTTTATGACAGAGTTTCGCCATTTTTCAATAATCCTTCAGCGATTCTGGTGATGCACTGCGTAGTTATTTCAGCGAATCTCTCGAAAAGTGTCCCCAAAAGGTAAATTCCGGTTCTCAATAATGCCCTCCCTGATATCTACGGCGTTCGTGGATTATCGAAAACGAGTCGTATCACTTGCAGATAATGAAAGATACGCCCCTATGGCCGGAACGCACGATAGATGCAACAACGAGGGACAAAAAACCCGGCGGGCAGGTGACATAACAGCTCACGTGAATACCGGAGGGGTGCACACCCCTGAATGAAGGGATGATGCAAACATGCATGCATGGGGATGAGCACAAGTATTTACCTATTGTCACAGACAGACGAGACCAACGCGGTTACCCGAATGAAGAGGCGTTTTACTGGTTAAACTATTGTTGCCATTGTGATGTTAGATTCAAAATGGCGTCGCGATTGCGGTTGCAATGAATGAGGTGATATGATTAAGTTGGGCAGATGTTTATTGAATTAGGGACGCTTCGCCGTTACGATTTTGCATTAGAAAAGGCTCTATACTTGAGGACGATATGAAAATGTTACAAATGGTGTGCGATTAAGTTTCAATCCTTTGATGAACTAGCGATCCCATGATTTGAATATCCTTCGGAGCTTTAAATTTGAACGTATGTGACTAAGGATTTTCACAGTTCGACTACGGCTGCTTCTTAGAATAAAATTCATGTTCCGGCGCTATATCCGAAGAATGAACATTATTTGAAAGTATTTCATAAGGTGTCAGTTTTTTTCATATTCACGAACAACCTGACTTATTTTGCTGGAAAATAAATTGGAGCGTTGTCATCTTAGGTTCTGCTAGAGTTTTCGAGTGCCATCTGCAAGTTAACGTAGCGTTTTTTTGTCAATGTACTTTTTGGCGTTTTCTGAAATTCATGGCAAAATGTTGAGGTTATTCTAAGAAAAATTCATTACTTTCTACCTTCTGGAATTGAATAAATCCTAGTCTAACATAATCCTTAATATAATAATAATTAATACAATAATGGCTTATAGAGGGTGTCTATATTGTGCCTCTTCGGGATTCTACTAATTCTATCGGTGACCTTAGGGATATATGGTAGGATGGCTCTTCCATTGGGAGTGACTTGTGAGGTGTAATCATCACGTGTGGAAAGTTTTGGTCTTATTGCCCTGTGAATTTCCTTCGCATTATATCCGTTAGCGACAAATGCATGCTGTGAATATTCAAGTTCATCCTCTAGAAATTTCGGATCGCACAATCGTCGGGCTCTGTCTACGAGTGTTTTTATAACTCCTCGTTTCTGTTGAGGATGATGATTGGACTGCTTGTGTAGATATCTGTCAGTGTGGATTGGTTTTCCTAGCTTCTCATTAGACTTCGTAGTAACCAAGACGTCTCGAAAGGGTAGAGCACCAACCTTTTCAATTTCCATAGTGAATTGAATATTTGGGTGCCTACTGTTAAGACGGGATAGGAAAGCATCCAATTCTTCAAGTCCATGACTCCAAACGACAAAAGTATCAGCCACATAACGTAGCCATGTAGATGGCTTCTTTGTTGCTGCTTCAATTGCACTTTGTTCGAATTTTTCTATGGAGAAATTTGCAATTGCAGGACTTCACAACATCAAAACTAACAAGTCGGTCATTTGGTCCCAACTGGATGTTTTGCAGCTTTTATACAAACTCAGTTGAGTTCTTGACGAAAGTGTCCATAAGGTCTCAACATAATCTTTGAAACTTTCGCTGAGTTGTATGTTGGTGAGTCGATGGTACTAATAATCGTCCGTATATATACGCGGAGCCTCTTTACAAATCCTCTTTTTAAGTTCTTCATCGAGAGAAGGTACTTTCATAAGAGCCTCTGCTTGTCTGAGCCTGGACGAGGTAGGATCTTTTTCAAGTTTTCTGTAGTTTGAGGGGTCTAACAACGCCCTCATTTTGGAATCATAGTCAGGGGTGTTCATCACTACTGACGAGTTCCCTGTTCCCTTTGTCATTGAGACTCTTTATGGCTAGGTTTTCCCTGAAATTTATATTATTTTTGGGAGGTTTAGCTCTCCTGATGATTCTTGAGGCATCAGGACCGAATTGCTGCCTCAACATTGGCTATTATATTCTTTACAGGAATTTGTTCAGTTCGGATGGAGAAAAACTTGGCCAAATTATCAGAACTACAAAAGACAAATTCGATCCACTCCCTCATCCCAGTATTTACAGGATACCTTGTAACTGCGGCAAAGTCTACATTGGTACAACGAAGTACCAATACGAGAATTAACGAGCATGAACGAAGCTGTCGACTCAATCAGGCAGAGATATCCGCACTAGCGGCACATGCTCAACCAGATGGACACAACATTGTTTCCTCAAAGGCAGAGGCTATTTCGAACATCAAAAGTTTTTATCCTAGGATGAATATGGAAGCCATTGAGATATATAAACATAAGAACAACATGAACAGAAGGGAAGAAACTCCTTTGGTACATAGCGCATGGTTGTCGGTATTGGAAAAGACCAAAATTAAGCCAATACCTTCTCACGCCATGATTCAGGGTATAAGTTGGGCTAACGGTAACGGAACTTTCGTAAATTCAGCTGTCAAGTTTACAACCAAGAATCCTCTGAAGATGCCTACCGTAGTTGTAGGCGAAACGTTAGGTGAAATAGTTCCTAATAGACCACGGCCAATCAGCCCGTAAGACTCTCTTAATCTCAGTATATCCGGTCGTGACAGCCTGCAACTATATTTTATATGTCGTATGTCCAATATTCCAAGTTTTCAGGAGGGGACGAAATACTGTTTGATCAAGTCATTAGGCATACCTTGATAATGGTATACCTAATTGTAGAAACATTATTTGGGCTGTTTCCATTATCTATGTGGTTGGTTGTTACCGACGTTTCGGCAAGCATTCGCCTGCCTTCCTCAGGGTGCTGTTGGTCCTGAGAAGGACCGGTTTTTGCCAAACTTGTTCTGTCTGGACTTCTGCGCTCCATACTTTTCATTTACAATGTGGGGATTCAAATGCGAGTTATCCGAGGTGCAATTTCCGAAATTCAACTCAATCTAACAACTGGTCTACCCAATGTAAGGAATTTTTATACAATTTGAGTTGTTAATGATGAAATGACAAGACTCAGTCTCACTTCAATAAGAAGACCTCCAAACTCATCAACAGTTCAACCGAATTACTCAGGTCAGGTCTGCTATTTTACTTATTCTACTCACTAATGTTTCGTCGATAGTTATTACTTTAATGGTCGAGTGTGGTGAGTGCAGTTTTTTTTCCAATGATTGAAGTTGATGCTGTCAGTTTTGTGTTGTCTAACTCTAACTAGAGATGTTTCCCAATGTTAAAAATAGTAAGATAGTTATTTATGATACAAGTGCAGAAAGCATTGATATTCCTACACGAGTTCAAAATTTCAAAACGAGCAACGAAGTGACGAGTTTTGGAATGAACGAGTGTTAGAATGCGCCTTCTGTACGAGTATCATACATTATTTTCTCTAACCCAGTTATGCCCAATGTCCTATATGTAGTATACCTCAAAATCGTCATTTGTTGACTATGTCCGGCGACATAACGCAAAAGAAATAGCTTTCTTGGATAGTGTAGACATAGGCTTCGTCGATAACAATCTGGTGGTTGAATTTCTTGTCATAGTTCTCGCGAGAAAAGAAGCTGAAAAGCAAGGTTTTTTTCTTATGGCTGAATTCGGCATAAGGTTTGTGAATTAAGTTGTTTTTTTAAGTTCTGTTCAGTAAATGAGTGATGTTTATTGAATGAGATTACATAGTTTATAGCGTACGCAACTGATATTGACAATGGAAATTGATCGAATAAAATTTTTTGATTGTTATGATAACGACTGAAAACTGGTGTCCTATATGTAGTACATTGGGCACATATTATGCAATGAATATTAGAACTTGTACAAATTTTGCGTCGCGTAACATTCGTGCAACTTATGGTCGGATCTTTTTCTGATTTTTTTCAGTCGTGAAAATATACATTGAAAAAATTAGAAAGAAAATTTTTTCTCAGGGGATTTTCCTTACACGTGGCTCCCGCAATAATTGAGGATGTGGAGTAAATGCAAAACAATTACTTTATATCCTCTCAATACCTATTGCTTCGGACAATTTGACCGATGAAGATTCTGGAAACGAAGAAACTGTCAATATAAACAATTTGCCAGCCTCACGAATGCAAAGTCAAGTAGAAGTTACTTACGAAAATCAATTTTGATGAAGAAAAAGGGGCGTCGGAAGATGAAGTTCCGTTGTCTAGACTGAAAAAGGAACCTACTGTGAAATCTCAAAAGAAAATGAAGAATTTCCATTATGTGAAGCAGGTCTTGGTCCCTAAGGATATTTGATTCGAAATTCGAAAGTTTATATCGTAACTCTATACGTGAAAAGAAATGGTACTTTCCACTAATTACTGATTGCATTGACATGGCAGTACAGAATGCTTGGCAGATCCACAAACATAAGGGGGTTCAATGGATCAATTAATGTTCAGAAGAACTATTACCAATGTATTATTGACTCAAAATAAAAGAAAACTAATGTATCAAAAGAGTCATGAGTCAAAAAATCCACATTTAGAACTGAGATATGATAGGCTGGACCATTATGGTGATTCCACAGAATAAGCAAACAAGGTGCGTCGGAAGACAACAAGATGTCGAAAGTGTGATTTAGGTTTACATGTCAAGTATTTCTTGATTAATGTAAAAATTTCCAATAGATGCTCATTTGCCCAATGTCCTATATATAGGACGTCCTCAAAATGACCTTTCTAAATTTTTTTTTCAAAAATAACATGGATGTGTTTTATTGGATGTTCTGAAGTAGTTAATATCGAAAAAAAGTAACAAAATCGGCAGAATTTTTTTTTGGCATATCTGGGCTAATTCGCTGAATTTTTATCGAAATTAATGAAATATTGTTGTAAATTTTGCTTTGAAAAATATCGATTGGCTGAACTCTTTTTTATCTAATGAAATTTGGCAGATGTTAAATAAATACGTGACAGGAGGCCAACATGTCATCAATAAATATTACTGGAAATAGTGTTGGAATGAAATTAGAATGAAATATTCCAATATTGTTTTGTTCTACGGGATGTGACGGAATGAACGGATTCGACATATGAGTAGATTAACTATATTCTATGTCCTATAGGTTAGGTTATGTTTGCGATGTTTCTTCTTGAACATTCTCGATGTTTTCATGAGGATTGTAAATATTTGTGCACAAGTTGTCCTGAGAAGAAATATATTGCAGCGTTGGTTTTATGATATTCAATTGGAAATGAAGAATAAAGAATATTTCATAATGTTCAGAGATGTAGGTATATGAAAGGACATTTTTTCATCAAATACTCTTATTTACTTCATCAACGTTTCGGGCAGTGTCCAAGTCATCCTGATAAAGGCTAATCCTAATGCAGACCCAAGATTAAAGTCCACGAGCTGTCACTAAAAGCAGAAGATAGTCACAATCAAGCTTTTTATTTTAGTTTCAAAATCAGTATAGTGCGCCAACACTAATAGAATCCTGTCCTGCGTCCGTTCGCACACCATTTGAGCCCATCACCATTGCAATCAACAAACCATAAACAAAATTAGTTCCGCAGTCCCCCAAGCACGCTGGGCCAAATCGCAACAGATTTTCGAGTGTCATCGACTTCGCGCAATTTCATATAAACATTCAAAGACACAAAGTGAAACACTCGAATCGAAATTGTCGAGTAGTCGTAACGACGGTAATTTTCATCGAACAAAACGTAGGGGGCAGTTTACTATAGACGCCATAGGGATGGACCATTACGAACATGACTTGCAATCACCCGAACGGATCATTAAGGGGTTGCGCTAATTTGTAAATTCTGTGCCGATGGGGGGTTGAATCGAGGATTGACATCATAAATTATCTGATGAGGTCTTCCACTGTTCTTTCGTGAAATGTGTTATTTGAGGAAAATGTGCGGTTGTGCATGATATGCGCCGAATACTGATTCGTGCACATTTGTCAAAATGTGAGGGTGTTAACAAAATGACAACATTATCGCGTTTGGATATTATCCAAGTTATAGCATTCCTTTTGTTCAAATATGAGTACGAGGTGTTTACAGAAAACCAGGTTTCCTGAATTTCCTTTCAGACCGATAATATTTATTTTAATTTATGGGGGTGAGGATTATCCTAATCTTACTTCGTTGTTGTGGTGTGCTTCCTCGGAGTACTCATGAAAACACACTTGCAAAAAATGTCGTATATAAAAATTTGTAATGTCAACATGAATCTTATACAACAATAAATTTTCAGAAAATACTTGGTATTATAATTCTAAGGTAAAATGAAAATTCTTCAAGCATTTAAGAAATGAATCGATAACATAATGACGTGTTGGGACTCCTCTGAAAACTTCGAATTTTTGACATAAGACATATATTGATTGCTGTTTCCATGACGATATAGGAGTTCATTCAAATCAAAATTGGTAGTTGATTCTTTTCAATGAATAACATCAGCTATTTGAATATAAATTCTTTTCTAAATGTCTTGATATCATTAGATAGATTTTCATTTGAGAGTAAATTACAATAATCTTTGTCTCCTAAAACAACTGCTTTCAGTAGGTTCTCCATAGTTATACTTAAAATCATTATCAATTTACCAAACACACTTTCACAATGTCATCTTTCCCAACCGAAGATCAGATAATTATTGATAACAATTTTATTTACAAACAAATAAGATCAGGCAATATTTAAATAACGTCGTCTTTTATAAATGCGCTTCCGTATACTGAAGCGTTCCAATAACTCTCCAACGAATTGACAACATACCAGAGAAACCCAACACTCACACTATTTCCATAGTGAGAGGTGAAAGGGATTCCTCCCTAACTAACAAGGATATATGACTTAATTCTTTCAATTTTCAAATGGGCCTTTATACTTTCATTGTACAAATAATCCGAGTACAACGATGCCACTGTCTTTTGTCAGTTTTTGACACTTGTGAATATTATCTTGAAATATTTCATTCTCTCATTTAGTTGTCTTAAAATGAATTCAATTGTTCATTTTAATTCCAGTATGCAAGAAAAACCTATTTCTCTCCTGAATGTTCTAATTCATTCGGATTCATTTATTTTCGAAGTAATTTTTCATTAACCCTTTGCCTCTTCTTAATTTTCACCAATCACATATTCGCAATTCTGTTTTACAAATAGTTTCCTGATGTAAAAATTGTATGAAAGCACCTGTCAGCAGTTCTTTCCAAAACTCGACAACCCACTACTTTCTAATGAAATGAAAATTAAATCATTAATTAAATTATTAATAAAGCATACTATCCATCCTATATCCAGGTGTCATATTGAGGGTGATTATATGAAAAACCATGTATGTTTTTTCAATGTTAATAAAAATATTCGCTGAGGAAGCGTCATAGATTTTAAGTCCAGATCAGATCAATAATGGTGCTTCAATAGGATAGATATGGTTCAAAGATTTTTTTGGACTATGTGCATCCTGCTTGTTCTGGAATAGTAAAAAAATGTTTTTGCTTTGGTGCTGCGGCAAACCATCAAGATGAGTATGCTATAAAAGATTCCTTTCTTTAATTTTCTCTTTATTGAACTGTCGCCATATGTTCCATAAGAATTCAAGGGAAAACCACCATTAATTGGTTTCACTAACCAGAAATGTCCATGTTCTGAATAAACGAAACTATTTGCTACAGAAAGCGATCTATTCCCCTCTTCTTGACTCTTCATTTTCCATTATTTATGTTTACAAACAAAAAATATAATAGTATGATCAGCTTCATTCATAATTATTATCTATGAGCTATTTTGACATGTTTATCGAATGTAAGCATTTTTACAATTCATTTTGTTTAGCACTGAATGAATATGGCACATTCGGCTGGCTCTGCATGCGTCTCTTTTTCAGGACAACGCATTCATCCAGTAGAGATTATGAATGCCTAAATGTTTATAGAAAACCCAGTGTCGGGCTTCGATGAAATTACCATTTTCGAAATGACTTATCGCCCGTTCCGTCCCTTATCCGAGCGCCTTTACAACCCTCATTTGAATAATAACAAAACAGTCATAACCAACAACCGGCGTCCCGTCACTCAACATCTATAACCCAATTTTTTTATCGAAATCGAAATCTGCACAGGATCCACCAGCTGACGAAGCCAACAGTTGCGTCCGGAAACACCCGAAACCCCCACAATCGAATCTATGGGCATAAACACGTGAAATCAATTTCGAAAGATCGAAGATAACGCCCCCACGCCGCCGGATTTGCGATATTTCAGAACAGAATACGGCCGTATTCTATCCGAATGCCAATTTCCCTGTTTGTATATATTGGATCGGTATTGCCTTTGTGGGCTTATCTCCCGGGTTATCTGTAATGAAATCTGGGCACTGTCACGGAAGGTATGGACCGCAGACGGCCCGGCATGGTTTCTGGGAGGTCCGGGATGATATTCGATGTTGTTATCTTTGACAAACGTCGAATGCAGGTCGAATATGATTTCATTATGGTCCTCCAGTCGGTGGAATTTGGTCCTTGTTTGTTGTTTGTCGTGGGGTATAGTGGGAATCTCACTAATTAAGTGTACATTAGGTGAACTCTTATTGCATCTGATATTGATCAAACGAAAAGTTTTCCCAGAGGTTAATGCAACGGAGTTCCATCACAGTACCCTGGAATATATTCTTGACTTAATAAAGTAATTTTGATATAGGGAGATGCCAACATAGATTTGTTCCCAGAAAACAAAACGAAATTAATGCACTCTTGAAATTTTATGCTATAAGCCCAACAGATGTTGATTGATTTTACCAGGGTCACTGACCATTCAAGGAGTTGTTTAGACAATATATTCATTCTCTGCGCCGATTTCTGACGATGCAATATATATAAATTTCGAAAATGATATGGATTCTGTTACTTTGAAATCTCACATAATATCTTACCAATATGAATTTTACTTTAAATAAAAGCTACAGGTGACAGTTCGAACATTATAATCATTATTAGTACCTAATACAAGTGCAGAAGGCACTGATATTCTTCCACTAGTTTTTTATTGAACGAATGTTAGATTATGCCTTCTGAACGAGTATTATACGTTATTTTTTCTAATTCATTGGATTTCTATTGAAATTAATGAAATATTCATCTAAAAATTGTTGTGATTTTTAAGTTGATTGACTGAACTCTCTTCTGTATCACTAATTTGACAGTTAACAGATAAATACGTGACTCAAGAGTCCCGAGTACCAATTTGCAGATCAATTAGTGCATCAAAAAGAGGAAAACGTTTCAATAATCAATGAAAAAGACGTAAATGAACAGTTGATTCTATAAATATTTTCAATGCATGCTTTCCTCTTGTAATATTGCCAGGAAATGAAAATCGGACATTTGTCAAAAAAGAACAGACGAAGGAAATTAAAAAAATTACTTGATATTCTTCTGTTGATTCCCGATATAACGTTCTCTACAATGAAATGAAAAAGCATTATCAAGGATATATTAAAGAATGACAAATAGAATGCATCAGTAAAATCAATAAAAAATCAGATTGTAAAATGAAAACTACATTTCATTTTTTCTACTTGGTTGTAAATCATTTTCATGTAAGCAAAACGATGCTGCAATATTAAATGTGTTTCTGAATTTGTAGTACTTTCTTTAGTTTTGTGTATTTTCCTACATAAATTGTATCACGCAGATCCTTCTTCATTTTTTTTCAAATTTTTCACAATGTAGACATGATGATTTTAACTATTGAAAAACCAGCACAGGCCAATGTATAAAAGATGATATCGCGATATTAGAACGACTGAGTACACTATAAGCTCCAGTTATATAAAATTGTCTTGATCGATCGAAAACTCGAAATTCGGTTGGCGTTGAACTTCAACTAACTAAAAATCATGCATAACTAAATGTAATTCACCACATCAGTCCATAAGGAAAAAATGTAATACACTTATAAAACTTTCCATTAGGAAGAGTAAATCTTTTGAACCAAGTTAAGCAGATTCGGTTTCTACAAAAATGAATACCTCCCTGAGAAAACCAGTTACTGACACGTTTTAACTTCCGAGAACAACATTTATATACATTGAAACAAATAAACGGGAAAACAGACATTTGCAAGTTTCTGAAAAAATAACGTAACCTAAAGGTACCTTAATAACTGAAACTACATTCTTACTAAGAAATAATCAAAAAAATCAATTCTGATATTTCTGAAATCCAAATAGAAAGTAAAATTTCTCTACTTCAAAATAACTAAAAATATTTAAGGCTACTACACTAAGCATCAACTTGCTTCGACAATTGAATCAGTATAAGATGAAACTCAAAATAAACACAATCGTCAACGATGTCTCCTCCCCGAAATATCTTTTATTGTGATTACTTTTGAACTATTCGTGCGAATTTGTTTGTGTAGCAGTTAAAGTTCATCTTCATTTGAAACTGAAAGGTACAAAACAATCAATTTTGATAAAATCTCGTGTACCTCAAAGGTAAGCCTTCGCCTAAAAAGCTTTTAGAACACAGCAATTTTTTGTACTCGTTTCATAATTATGGCCAAATTACACAAAATCTTTATAATTTGTAGCCTTTGTGTTATTCTTGTAGGTAGGTAAGCTTATATTACCTACTGTGTTTTCGTCTGAATCTGTTCCGAAGTTCTTGTGTGAAATAGTAACAAACATCCTGAGACATATATACATCCTCACATTCGCATTTATAATATTAGTAGGATGGGATATTTATATGAATTAATTTTAAAACGTTCTTGCAGCCCGAAATTAGCACTTCAGAAAAACACCTATAGATACCAAACAGCTAGACTTTCCTCAAACTTATACACAAAAGATTTTTCTAGACTTATATAAGGATTGCACTATCGCGCCAAAAAAAAATCTTTTTTTTCTAGAGTGGATTAAATTTTGAGAATCACCTTTCAAAGACCGAACTTTCCCACACATAAAGAGTGTGTTTTGTTCTACAACCTACGTAGTTCATCTTGAAAAGAACGTCAATGGTGAATTGGTTGTGGTTTTCGCGGACAATGCCACTCATTCTTTCCCAGAGTTTCGGCCCTGGTCACTCTCGATGTTTCGCCATCTCGAGTGTCCGGCTTCCTCGGGAGTTGAACCTTCGGGAAACGTGTTCGCTGAATGTGTAACTCCTGAGAATGGCAGACACTCGAGCTGAAGAAACTTCGAGAGTGAATCTGCGACGACGGCCGAAATGTTCGAAAAACAAGTGACATCGTGAATAGTATTTACAAATCTGACGACGTCTATTGGAGCCTTCTCCATAGGCTTACCCATAGGTGTAGTGACTGGATTGCATCTGTTTAGATTGTTTTCATTCCGACTCACTAATTTTCATATAACATCCATTGATTTTCCTCCTGGGGGTACAATAAATAGTCTTCCTGTCAGCACTTGCACCATTTCCCGAAGCTCAGCTCTAGATAGCTTCAAGAGCTTTCGATGAGTAGATGGAAGTACCTCAAATCTTTCTGCTTCAGAAAGGCCAGGAGTGTTTCTCTAGATTGTTCCTCTACTAGCTCTGAATGGGTTGTTCCTCCAATAATACTGCAACTGACGATTCACTTGGTAAAACGTCTATTTTTACGGAAGTCCAATACATTATTAACGCCTTTGAAGGAACAGTGGATGGAATTATATGATCTCTGTTGTTGATAATATTGAAATTCAAGGAGAGCAATGATCCTTGAACCGTTCCTTGGGGCACACCAAATTCGCTCTGATTATTTGAATGTCTGGAATTTCGGGAAGAAAGTCACACTGCCAACTCACTCCAAAGGCCGAAATAATTCCCAGCATTCGTCTGATGGAAAAAGGGGTGGCTGATAAAATCGTGCATGCATTTACCGATAGGTTAGCCACGCTTGGTCGGCTCTGTGGCGCTGTTCGCGACGTGTGTCAAGTGCAGGGAGCAGTCAACGAGCGCGAATCGTATCAGGGCAGCGCTCCTGCGTTAATTGGACCCGATTTATAATTAATATGAAAATTCTGTTCGCTGTTGTCGCCCCGATCTTTTTTTCAACTTGGCTCGGCTTTGTTCGGCCGCATCGGGAATCAGACTCAATTATCGGAAGGATTTTTCCGGGGGAGGATTTACGGCGGTTGTAGGTGTAATTTCAGATTGAGACGGAGGAGTAGATTGAAATCGAAGTAGATTGAGTATTTGATTCGCCAAATAATCAGAAAAATTTCTTGATCATTTTTCAATAGTTATCGAATTTTTGTATAAATTGTTAAAGGGTGATTGAAGAATGTACAACATTTTCAGTGGCGCACCCAGGGGGAGCCATGGTTCTGCAGCCCCTCCGAGATTCACTCTTGTCAAACAAAAATTGAGACTTCCGTACGTCAAAGATGCATGTTGGTGGAGTCCCTTCCGAAATGTAATCCTGGGTGCGCCCTTGAATATTTAACGGTATTTATCAATGATCAGTGAAATTTCTAATTCATCACTTGATAGCAGATGTGTCAATCAAGAACTTAACCTATTAAAAATCCATATGTTATTTTTTTAAGAACATACATATTTGATTTTGATAAATTTGGCGTAATATTTTTTACATATTGTACTTGCGCAATGTAGCGATTTGGCATTATACCAGAATTTTGTTCAATATGGATGAAACCTTAAGGCTTAATTCTTTTTTATATATAGTTTTTTGTTCTTATTGTCCTAATACAGTAGAGACTCGATAATCCGGAGAAAAATAATCCGAAAATCTCACTAGTTCGGATTGACGTCAGGATTGTATTATGGTTATCGGTTCCAACTTGTCTTAACCTGATTTATTAACGGAAAATTATTTGTATTCTTATTTTGACGGTCGGACGTGTTTTGGTTTATAATTGTGCACAATGGTAAAGTGTTTTATTTTGTTTATAATTAAGCACTCTTTTGAAATTGAAATTGAAAAACAATTCTGATTATCTCAAATAATATATTTGCTTTGTGATTTTGAGAATAAAGCCTATGAGCGGGTTTCACAAAGCTTTAATTGTACAATTAAATAACCTTACGTAAATTCGAACCAATCGAATCACTCATTTTGAAATTTCAACGAATCGCGGTGGCTCCAATTAATTTAACGGTACAATCGAAGTTTTGTGAAACCCACCCTAAATTTATTTTAACTATTTTTCAAATTGTATCTCTACTAAATTGTAGTAGGTATTTTTATTCGATATACTTTGATCATAGTTATACGTGTACATATATAGTTATGAATTTTCCATTCTTGAAAGTGAAATATTAGTAGTTTCATAGAGCTCATTGCTTTGTACAGGGTGAGCAAAATTGGTGATACCTGAACTACAACTTTTTAACCGAGAGAGATAGAGGAAAATGAATGACACGTTACGCTAAATTCACACACACCGGTTTTTGGTCGGCCGGTTTCATGCCGGTCATCCAAATCGCACGCTGATTGGTGCCAGCGTGAATGCAAGGTCCCATTGACCAATCAGTGTGCAATTTGGACCACCGGCATGAAACCGGCCGACCGAAAACCGGTGTGTGTGAATTTAGCGTAACGGTGGTCTTTTTTAGAGAAACTGATAATGCCATCAACTGCTTTCCTTTATCTTCTTTTTTTTTCGAGTTATAGGCAAAAACTGAAATTTGGCCGATTTCAACTTTGGCCATTATCTCCGTTTCCGTTCATGATAAGATGTCGAAATGAAAATATTATAGAGGCACTTTTTCCATAGCAATCCAGTAGCGTACTAGGTTTTCTGCCCAAGAGGTTTCCTTGCTGAGTTTTAATATAAAGTTGTGTTTTTTCTCATGGAAACAATAGTTTGAAATGGCTTAGAAAGAAATGCCATTTTTTCCCGTTGCAGAAATATATCATACATCATACATCGCCCTCAGATTCATCAGATATCATGAAAAATAAAGTTTGTATGTGAAATTTGAATTATTAAGTATTAAGTAGGCGAATGAATACTTGATAAAATTCTCCGTGGTTTGATCTCCGGATCAGGTTGTTGAAAATCATTTTCTGCGTTATATCTTCATTCATCTGGAGACCATTCGCGTGAAATCATATCCCAACTGACGCTAACGCCCTTTCAGCATCTGACCCGAGATTGCCAATCAACCCAGATCGACTAACGACCGCAGTGTCATCCGCATAGCAACATAGTAAGTAACCCCGATGAAACGTTGTCAAATATGTCGTTCATGAAGACTATAAACAGAACAGGTCCCAGAATCGATCCCTGTTGGACACCACATCCGCAATCTCACCGCGATCTAAATCCTCTAAAACGACCTCAAGGATATCAATCACAGCAGTGAGCTTCTGACACTTGCTCGAGAACCGATAGTAATGTAGGAGAGTGTCCCGATGGGGGCCCATACAACGCCACAACAACAAGTTTTAAAAACCGAAGCCTGACCGCTGCTAACTCGATTTCCCCTTCGGAAGAGTACCTGTTATATTCTGAAACTCTCGGAATTGTAATCTCCTCTCTACCAGAATTGCACCTCCTCCATGTCTTGAAGTTTTTCGACAATAGGAACTGGCCACCGTCAAATTCCCTATGCCCTATTTTTACTCTACTTGACAAATCCTGTGAAAACCAATGTTCTGTAACACAAGCTGTGACCACTTTTCTGGTCGTTTACGAAGAAAACGAATTCGTCAATTTTATTGGACATGAGGTAGTCTCGTCAAGTCCTTTTTTCATTTCAGCGTCTTCGGAAAAAACGAAAAACGGCGTATCGTCATCCCATCTGGCCAATTGTCACCATTATACAGGTTCGCCATCAGATCCATATCACAACCAACGTTGAGAGACACACTATAGGCTTCAGCCTAGGCTTCAGCTCTCATTTGTAGGGCTTCCATCAAGAATGTTCTTCCCGGGAACTGCTGTTTAAGATGGTCCAATACCATACCGAAGTCGGACCCTGTTCAACCCTACCAACATGGAGCCTCACCCGCTGTTTACTGTAATGGACTGAATTTTGTTTTTTTGTTATTTGTCCTGCTACATATATCCCTCATTTTTATTCCCATAATCCGTTGAATTAGAAAATTGCAACATGTTGCTGTTTGGGTTAACAGCTGGTTTGTTGACTGATCTGTAAGAAGTCGTCGCACCGGCATTCATTTTTCAGGTGGTAACGTAGCATCGGGTGACTTGCTTTTTGTGTTCTTTCCCAATATCTGTTTTCGTTCGGGTTTTTGTTGCATACGTTTTATCTTATTCACTATTAAATATACACCCTGTTTTCTGTCCTCTTCTAGTAGACTGATTTTGAAGAGAAGGACATTGTGCTTTTCTTCCATTTCGACAGCGAGTTTTGTCAAGGGATATTTTTTTCTAAAAATAGTTTCGTTTTTCTTCATCAAATCAGATATCACCTTATCATCCACTTCGATAACAGTTTCACAAAATGTATTTCAGTTTTCTGCGCTATCACTTCCAATTTAAAGGTTAGATTCGATCTTTGTTGAAACTGATATTTCTTTATTTTCTTTAATAGTTTCCTTACTAAGGATATGGGTTTACCTTTCAATCAGAGCCAATTCTACTTAAAATATACAAATATCATCAACTTTTATTTCTGAACATACAAAAGGTGACGATTCTCCAAAAGACTCCTTCTGTCAACTTGACTTTTCCAATAATACGAAAAACAATGTAGGCGAATCCCAACTGTCTTCTTTGTTTCACAACATTTTCTCAATCTCATTGAAATATTTTGAACATCCCGGATGCATCACTGTTCCGCAATTTACGTACTGTATTCCTGTGTTTGGGATATTATGGTACTTTTGCTCTTTTTGACAGGAAGGTCGTATTTATATATCGCTTTTGTGCAGAAGGCTTATCCCGATCGTCAACTCCCTTCTCACGGTCAATCAAGTTATTAAACGATTCAAGAAAAATAGGTTCCTCCAAAAAACCAAATGCTCGTGATATTGGGCGTCGAAGATCTGTAAATAATCCAGTATTGTCCAGTGAAAATTCGGTACAAGTAAGAAGACAGGAGTTGGAATAAGTCCTCCCTTGTCTGGAGAACTATATATCAACAACTTCTCCATCTATTTCATATACAACGCGTTGAAGCTCTTATTCCGTATCATCATCAAGTCAGAAGGATATTCTGTCAATGGATTTTAACAGAGATTGCTGAACATCCCCATTCTACTTCACTCATGAAGACGACCTAACCAAAGTTGGAATTTCAAACTTTCATGATAGACATAAGCCATATTCGGGCCAATGAAAATCTATAAGCCATTCATGAATCCAGGCATCAACAGCGTTTCAGTATGAATATCCGGATAGATAGTTTAGAGTTTAGGAGATCGTTTGTTAGGACCATCAGTAGTTTTATCACGGAATTCACCAGGAGCCGCGCAAAATATATGGCCCGATTCTCTGGACTTGGCATCTTCATGAAACAAAACTTAAAAAACGTCATAAATCACGATGTTACATTAGCATCAGAACCTCAGATGGGACGCCCCACAGAATGTAAGTGGAAACTGGAATCGGATGCTCTATGAGGTGAACGGAGCGCAATTGAAACATAGAATTCGAATGTGTTCTACTTAGAAAATACTCATTTGCGTCTACAATAAAATAAGACCATCAGAAATTGAAGTTTGTTTTCTCTCCAACCTACTGATCTTACAAATTGTTAGAGACTTCACTGTCCTCTATCCCTAATGGTTCCATTTTTGAGACTTTTGATAACACAGAATGTGTTTTCACTGCTAGTCTTTGAACCAACGGAATTAAAAATGAAAAAAAAAATAAATGATCCCACCTACATTCTTGCAATGTTTTATTGGAAAACACTGTATCTATAGAGTGCTGCTAACATGTGTTCATGAAATAAGTACTTGTCGAAAATTAATAGAGGTTTTCAAGCAAAATGCTTTTCCGTCCAAAAATAAAAATACACGTTCCAAAGAATTTGAAAAAATAGTATTTTTCTTCAAATTGATGAGGCGCTAAAGACATAGTATTTAGATGCCGCTGAAAAAAGCTACTGAATATTAAAAGAAAACCTACCTACATCTATTCAGAATCAAGAAAAAAATTATTGAGAATCTTCACTGGACACGTAATGTCCTATTATTTTTTCAGATTTACTCTCATTCAAAAGTTTCGTCCCCCTTCCAGAAATTGGAATTTTTTTATAGATTGTCTCATGCCCAAACCACCAACGAAATCTGACATGATCCATTCGTTAGAATATCCCCGATCAATTTCCATCCTGCCTCGAAGGGCCACTCGGAAACATGGCTGGTCCAAATTCGTTTTTTTTTTTCGATTTCACGGAGAAATGGCGTTTCACGGCCTGCTAATCTGTCACGTCGGCTAATGATTTTATTTTTTCGGACTCTATTCCAATGTTCCCGATCTCTCTCCCGTCTGTTTTCAGGTCGCTACTCGCGTCAGTTGTAAAAATTAGCGGAAGTGGAAAATCAGAAACACGAACTGTTCACGATGGTCCTGTCGTTGGCACGATACGGAGAGTAGAATTTGAAATTATACAAAACGAGTATTCTAATGTTAGATAAATCGGAAAATGTGATATATTCAATCAATGGTTAATAATTTAAAGGTTGGCTTTTCCAAAATAATAATCAACTATTGTAGTTCCCTCCTTGTTGAGTCATATGGTGTCGTTCACCACTTCATTGATACCATTGGCAGTTTTAAGTTTATGGCTGTTGATTGAAGTCTAGAGTATCCATAATTGTCTGATTTGTGAAGATATCGGTATTTTTTTAATTTTCTGCCGGCTTTAAGTAGATACTTTTTTTTTACCCTGGAGCATTTCGCTCGTAAGACCAAACATATGGCAAGGAGTTGTTGAATTGTTAATATTATTAAAACATTGAGAAAAGTCGAGTAAAAACATAAATGCACCCTGAAACAAAGATTCATGCAATGTACACATTGATCCGAACAGAAAATCATCTGAACAAAAGAAAAAAATACGATATTTAAAGCCGCTCTGAAACAAAGTGTTTAAAATTGAACGATGCACCCCTCTAACTTCATTATTTTTAAGTACATAGCTAGTTCAACTTCAAGTTCATTTTTATGTTCTCCGGAACTCAGCTGATTGATTGAAAGCGTTGTGTTAACCTTACTTTATGAACTGTCAAAAATCTCAATGAAAACGAAATTTGATAACTCTAACAACTCATCTTGTGCTTAAACCGGAATTAGATTTTCGCAGGTCATCTTATTGAATTTTTACATTTCTATTCATCAAGTCCAATTCTGGTGTATTTTCAGTTCCACTCAATAGGTATGTATCCTCCGTCTCCTGAGAATTATTAATTATTCCACTTCCATGTCATTTTCATGCTTTTCATAATGTATGAGATATGTCCACGTGCTAGATCATAAAGAATCCACAAAAAATAATGGTGGTTATCCTTATTGAGTACTACTCAATGTACAAGTCAACTACTTTATGTGAATTCTCATAGATATATATTTCCTTTATTTTCATCATTTAATTCACATAGATTTTCATTTAATTCACATAGATTTTCAGACATTTCTAGATTTCTCACATAGAAATGGTGATGAAACATCACAATCGAATATTCTCATGTATTTCTCTGTGGTAATGAATATTGATTTAACAAATTCTCATGCTCATCTCATTATTTTAATACCTAAGTTAATCTCATTTATATATTGTTCATCTCGTGTAACTTATTGCTAATTACTGTTCTCGAGTTTCAGATGAATGAATCCTCAAAGCTCTAAGGTGAACCCTGGATTCAGTATATCTGCAGAACAAGATGTGCACTTCTCTGATATGGTTTAACGTTCAATTGTAATACACTTGAAACTGGTTGGCAGCCTCTCCTTCTTGTTTCACCCTGATAATGTTGAACTTAATCAGTCGGTAATTCCTACTCACTATAAGCTTATATTTTCAAATTCATTGTTCTGACTCTACTTAGGGTAAAACCCGAATAGATGCCTCACTTTTTGAAATTGCCTCATATTTTCGAAAATATCGATTTTATCTGAATAATTTTCATGAAAGTAGCTAGCCTTGATATTTGAGTTGGAATACTGTGGGTTTTTTTTTGAACTAGCATTAGCAGATTTAGATTTTTGTGGAACATCATTTCTGGAGATAGATGCCTACAGGTATGTATAGTTGCCCCACTATGAAAATACTGAGAAGAATAGATGCCTTCAGTCCGGGATAGATGCCCTTCATATTGTGTGATCCAAATACAAAGCCAAATTCAATTGAATCTCTCATCGTTATGTCTGTTATAATCGTAAAATAACTTAAATCAGCCTACTCAATGAAATTTCGAAAGCATTTATTAAACGAAAATATAAATTGTTTATATCATAGGTAGGTATCATCAAATAGGTATATGAAATTCTCATTGTTGTTATAAAATATTAAATACCTAATATGTTTCAACAGAAATATAAATACTTTTTTTAAAACAAAACAACACAACGAAGAGGAGATCAGTCAGATAGTGCTTTAAGTTTTCCACATCTTGAGCAGTAGTTCCGAAAAAGTGTACAGGTTTCATGAAGCCAGTTGTGATACCTTATACACTGAATCCAGTCGGATTGAGACTTTGTATTTTCATTCATATTTTCATATTTCAGTAGCATAAGGCCTTCGTAATGTTCTGTCTCATCGGAAGCTGCTTCGAATTGTTCTGTGGTCCAAGAGCAAACTTGATCTTGTACTCCTTCTTTCCTCTCATACTTCCGCGGCATGGTTTTGCTACAATCAGTAAAGAGTTCAAATCGGTACACAAACTATAACAGAACACTAAAAATTTTTAAAGAGATATGTATGGCCCTAAGGGCTTCTATACCTCGAAAAATCAGGGCAACTATCCTTTTTGGTACGGATAGATGCCCATGCATTTCTTTCACAACTTTAAAAAAAAATGCAACTGGTCATACTTAAATGCACACTTAAGTAACCAGTTTATTGATATAATAAAAAATATAATGGAATTTATAACTACTTCAAAAGTTCTACAACCGCAAATACTAGCCTTTGAAACTTTTACATGTTTTCGAAGTTCGTTACGGAGATAATCACATACATTTGCAAAACGCGTCCTCACTGTACCATATTTCGTTACCAACTGAGGTTAAGGGTGACAGTGGCTCATTCTTACACTATTAATTCCTAGTGAAGAGTTTGACAAGTTAGTTATTTTGAAAATGGGGCATCTATCCAACTGGGGCATCTATCCGGGTTTTACCCTACATGTAAGATCTTCAGCCTTCTGTTCTTTTCAAAACTAAAAAAATTGTGGTTTTATTCACTCATGGTACACCCCTTCTGTATCTCTCATGATTTATCAATTGTAACTTCTATTTTCATGATGAACTTTCTAATCTTGTTTACTCGTAAGCAAAGACTCATGTCTGAAACTGTGGTATTCATTGATAAATTTTGCACTTTTGACATGAAATTTTGAACGTTATAACTGTTTGAATTATTATGTCTTATTGTTGTTTTGCCAGTGCCAACTGACTCTACAGAACTGCTTTGAAATTTTTAGTGGTCAGTAACAATATCTAACATCTAGAACTGAATTAAGAATTAATATTTTTTTACAATTTTAAGAATATATCAGAATATTTCCTTTATCATACGCTTCACCTTGATTCTTGTTGGACAATGCAATATGTCAAAAAAGAATACAAAAATCATTTTTTGCAGTATTATACCATTTTTTTCAAACTGAAGATATGGGTCGATAGCTGCCATACTATAATGAGAATATGTTTTGCATTAAAAAATTCAAATTATTTGTTATAAAACTGTTTGTTATTATTATTATCATTGAATATGATCAAAAGTTTAGGCGAAGCCTATAAACTCAAAATAAAATAAGAAAAAAAGTTAACAATACTTCTAAGGATCGGATATAAAGTACAAAAAAATTGTTTATCGTCACGAGTGACACTAATGGATGCGACGGCACCAGCCATCGAAAGCACTCTTGAAAGCGTTCACTGACACCGAGTTCACAACAGATGAAGGCAGGCCATTCCACACATCAAACACGCGATTGGTAATAAAGTTCCGTCTCTGTGACGTTTTGAAATTCTCCTTCGCCAACTTGAACGCATGACCCCGGAGTCGACTATCAGGATTCAGCGCGAAAAGGCATCCAAGATCAACACCAAAGACATTATGGAGCGCACGATAAGCGATGATGAGATCGTCCTTCTGTCCGCAAATGATGGTAAACTCATAAAGGAAACCCTCTCCTCGTAATCAGGACGCGTGACACCATATGGTCGAGTTGCTCGACGTTGGATACCCTCAAACATTTCAAAATCTCTGACTAGCACTGGACTCCAGACAGGACCGGCAAATTCTAAGATGGGGCGGACATAAAGCTTATACAGGGCTGCACACGTGGATGGATCACATCTTCAGAAAGCTTTCTGGATTAGAAAGAGGGAACGCTTTGCCTTGTTCACAGTTGCAAAAATATGGTCGGACCAGCTCAGATTCTCAGTAACAATCACACCGAGGTCACAATGGCTGCTGCAGGTAAATATCGGAATATTGTACAGTAGGTAAGTACTGAAGACGGGGATTCTGAGTACCTAGATGTAAAACTACGCACTTATCTTGGTTTAGTGGCAGCTGCCAGTCCAGACACCAATGACTCAATTTATCAAGGTCCTGCCGGAGTTCGTGAGCTGAGTCGTTAGGATTGCCGTATATTTTGGTGTCGTCGGCAAATTGAGAGCATTTAGATTTGAGGATCTTCGGCAAATCAGAGATATATAGTACAAAGAGATGTAGTGCCAGCACCGAAACCTGAGGAACTCCACTTAAAACAGGGCTAGAGGATGAGAGGGCCTTACCAACTCGAACCTTAAATGATCGATTAGTAAGAAATACCTCAATCCAACACAGTAGACGGCCACGAATTCCACTTAAGTTTTTCGAGAAGAAGTTTGTGTGGCACACTATCGAACGCGCGAGAGAAGTCTAGATATACGATGTCTAGTGGACAGGATCTATCCAGAGATATAGACCAGGAATTGACAGCTTCAAGTACGTCACAGAACGTCCTGGCAGGAAACCATGTTGACAGAAATTTTTTTTTGATTCGTCTGCCTCACCATCTTATGATGTCACGAGCCACCACTGTTCGTGGTACTCTGTTTTACCTCGTTGAGTTTTGAAATTATATAAGAGATTTTAATGTTTTACTTTAAGAATGTATGATTTTTTTTGACATAGATACGGTCCGATGAACCTGATTTTGTTGAGTCCAGTATGATTGTGAGATCTGATTATTTTTGATTTGTATGTCGATTTTTTGCACATTCTTGTGATTTTTTCAGTACCCTGAAGAGGGCCATGTGAATAGCCGAAAGCTTGGCAATTTTCAATAAATAGCTTGACTAAGATCAAAAAGCGACGTTCTACCTGATAAATTGCCATATACGCAATTCTGCTAAGTTGGTATGTTCCTTGTAAGAAATTTAGCAAATATGGTAACACTCTCACTTGTCCTAAAGCCACTAATGGCATCTCAATCCTCTACTTGGTCTGAGAGTTATTTTGCATCAGTAATACTTCGATTGCACAATGTATAGGTACTGAACTGAACATATTTCTTGATGAAATATGAAATATTTCACGTCCCTGAACATCTCATCAAACAAATGAAATCCTAAAGGTGCGTACAGGCATGCTCCGATTGGCGTACTGCACCACGTCGCGTACATCGACGCCATCAACAAAAGTTCGCCAATATCTACACCGTGATCGCGGCGAGGTGCGATACGCTGTTGCACCCCGTCGTCCACACGTAGGTACGCGACGTGGTGCGGTACAGCATTCGGAGCATGTCTGTACGCACTTTAAGGTGTTATATTGGTCATACATGGATAGGAAGCCATTTCAAATGGCTGGTCTTCTTGAAAATGTAGTATTCGTTGTGAATCAAAATATTCCTGTTATTTAAAAATGCTTTCTAAAGGGCTCTGGTGAACTTAATTTCAACTTCTCGAAAATTTATTAAGCGTTCCGTGATATTCCTAGAATGTGGAGTTGCTGACAGACATACTGACTGTATCAAATAAAGACGAAATACATACTCTGCAATTCTCCCACTTGGAGAACCCCAATCCGCATGCATGTCCTCCCTACTCACCTCATTATTTTGATCTTTTAAATAGGGATTCCATCTCGGGAAGCCAGTCCGGATATGCCAATTAGGATATTCCGGGAAACATCTGAATGACGCACGCCTCGCCGGAAGTGAATGGTGGGATCTTTGGGCATAGACATGCCGGATTCACGATTGCTCTTTCAGCTAATCTCGCCATTCACGTCAGGATACTTCAATTTGCCGAGACCAGGAAGAACGGAGTCACTTCACTCGTGTGTTTTTTTTCGAAGACTCGAGCGGACCCGGAACAGCTTCCAGACTAATTAGCAATTTGTCCGTTGAGGATTGCGAGGAGGAGCGCCAGTGATGTGGGTCCTTATGGAGAACCTTCGCGTTCTTCGGATTCGCAAGAATTCGCAGTGGATTGTGGATGGAATTTTCATTTTGGTTCGTGTCCTTGTTAACTAATAAATGTGGAGGAAGTTGCAGTTGGATTGAAAATTGAAGAACGGCCAACTAAGATTCCTTATTTCTGTCATAAGTCCAAAATAATCTTTGGGAAAATTGCGAAAGAGTTGAAAATTTGTATTTTCCCACCTTCCAGCATTCCGACTGAGGTGTGAAATTGTTTGTTTTCTCAGTTTTATGCTACTATCTTTGTTCCCATTGTTAAAATATCTTTTTTTCCTATGGGTTGAACGTTTTGAAGGTATACTTATAAGACTCAAAAGCGGAAAATTATCAAGAAGAACGTGTCACTATGTTTGTAGATAACGTTATAGTGCACATATAATTTACCTATACAATAATAATTTCATGAAACCACTTAATGCATGTTTATAATGCAGGTCAGAAAGCAAAGCAAGCAAATAATGGGTCGCATAATTTTCTAGTGAGTAAACAGGTTGATTCCAGAGGAGACAGTCAGATTTAAGGAGAAATTTACACTAGTCAAGGCCTCAATTTAGAGTATACACCAACAGGGTGATTTGTCCGATGCGACCGATTTTTCTGGTATGAATAACTTTGGCTTGACTCATTAAATTTTGATGAAATTTTGACCAGTTATACCAGTAGAGGTCAAATAATTCCCGGAATTTTTTTCGACCTCAGGAATATTTTGAAAATCATCTGAAATCATTCAAAAACCAGAAAAAATTTCTGCATTTCATTCGACCTCGTCTGGTATTCGGTAAGAAATTTCCACACAAAATTGTGTTTGAATAAATAAAATTTATCCTTCGATTTCAAATATTCAGGCCAAGCAAATTAGCTGAAAAAAATAGTGTGCCTAAAAAAAATTTGTGGAGTTCGGGAAACTGTTTTAATCATTTATTTAGACCTCTAATATGGGTAGTTTGAGTTTTGCCCCAATTTCCAAGTGGAGCTTATGCCGTGACGTTCGAAAAACCTCGAAATGTTCAGCATTAAATCATGCTTCTAAAAGGTTCTACGAAATTGTATTTTGAACAAGTAGTTTCATAGAAATCATACATCGAAATATTTAAAATTTTTACATTTTTTGAAAACCTTTTTTTTTTATTATAAAACTTAAAATATTTATGAAACTACGATCTGTGTGGATATTTTTGGGGATGACTGTCCCAGCCTCTATGTGTACCAACATTTTTTACTAGGGCCTGGCAGATGTTTATTCTCCCTTGCACTGCAAGTTTTCCATTGTTTCGAAAAACAACATATTATTCCTTCATGCTCTTGATGGCTGCGACACTACGTCATCATTTTTCGGTAAAAAAAAATGAAATTCCTAAAGACGTTAAAATCAAATCGAACCTTCTAAAAGTATCAGAATTGTTTAGTTAATCTAATGCTTCTGCCGATAAGGTCGACAAGGCATAGCAACCCTTTATGGAAATGATTTCAAGCAATTAAATGTATTGCGATATTCTTGCCGCATCTCGATATTGGAAAAATTAATTACCAAAATCCCATTCACTCTTGCCTCTTTGCCTCCAACTGAAGCAGCTGCTCGACAACACTCACTAAAGACGTATTTACAGGTAAAAACAATATGTAATATATTGTTTTTAGTTAGCAATAAGTCGTATTTTTAGTTATTACATTATGAGTTTCACGTTTGTTATTATAATTTATTTAGTTCTTTTCCAACGTCTTTAGGAATTTCAGTTGTCCTTCTCCTCGTGTCGCAGCCATCTAAATGATATTGGCTGTATTTCTGCAGATGCCATGGCTGCTTATGCTGACGATACCTCATTTTTAGTGTCTGACAAATTTGATGGTAGTTTGGAACTCAGAGGTAATGAACTGTTGGAGGCAGCGAGCAGATAGTTTAGTAGTAATTCCTCATTTCTGAACAGCAGTAAGACGGCTCTTATGCGGTTTCATGATTACCAGAGGAAGTCCGCTAAAATTAATGTCTATGTGGGAGAGAATCTGCTTGAACAAAGTGATAGCGTGAAATTTTTGGGGATCTTTTTGGATGAATGCCTCAGTTTTAAAAATCATTGTGAGCATGTTTCGGGAAAACTAAATAGTGTTATATACACTGAGAGAAGTATTCACTTGATGTTATCGATCATGCGTTAAAGTTAATAAATCATTTATTGGCCAAATGGACAAATAAATATTTCTTTCATGGAAATGAAGAATTTATTTAAGTTTTCGCAAATCACCTTCACTCAATATTATATCACATTTATTTATGAATAATAACATTCAATGATACCGAATAAAGACGCATTACACTGAAATAAATATATTTAGTAATAGTTAACAAACTGCATGAATTATGAATAAATGTTAACGTCTGATAGCAAAATTGAAAATTAATGGCTTTGCACACGGAATTGAATTCTGGAATAATGACCAGTCCGTGTAGGATTTGAACCTGCGACCCTCGTATTACTAGTCCAATGAGCTAACCAACTGTGCCATTGGCGACTCTCCCAGAATTTAATGTTAGTTTTGATTCTTCATCAACTATGACGCTCGTGAAGAATTCTTTGGAGAGTTAGGGTTGGAAGGGGAACTTATTCGCTATCGGTGGTCATCGATGATTCGATTTTTACCTTTCATCCGATTGCGTCATTCGCGATTTATCGGAAGGAGTCGGGTAGTTGAATCTACCGACCACTGAACAATGTTAACTAGCCAAGATGACTGAAACATGTCAAATGAGGTTTGTTCATTGTTAATAAATCCTGTATTTTGAGTAAACATATCGTGGAGTGGTGGAAGTTTAGAATCATTCAGTAATAGAAACCAAACGTTCGTTTATTACCAAATGAACATATGTTTTCAATTAATATATCTTATATTTGAAGAGAACGGCAGTTTAAATGAAATACATCATACCCAAATATATTAAATACTAACAAATACCGTGTAAATAAATATTTCGTTATATATGAATGAATTCTTTCAGAGGCAAGATATGTTAGTTAATAAATAAATTAAAGATTAATAAGTGGATTTGTCTGTTAATGAATAATCTCGAAATAAATACTTTATTGATGAAAACAAATTTATTTCTCTCAGTGTATGTGTTCAAAAACTTGCGTACTGTTTTAGACGAAAAACAGCTAGTGTCACTTTATTATGCTCATGCTGGGTCTCGATTGAGGTATGGCGTCGTTTGCTGGGGTCGGTCATCCCTTGCGTATAAGGTTTTTCTGTCGCAGAAGAGACTTATTAGATGTATGGCCCGTGTCTCTAGTACTCATTCTTGTAGGGGTCTTTTTAGAAAGTTTGGAATACTGACTCTTCCCAGCCTATTTATTTTTGAAATATGTGTTTATGTTTATACTAATAGAGATAGTTTTAGTTTCGTAAAGGACAAACATATTGTAAATACACGTCAGCAAGATAATCTGTATGTTCCTTTCAAAGGATATGAGCTAGGATGTTAGTCGCCTGATACTTCAGGGCCGCAATTTTTTAACAAACTACCAAAAAATGTCATCGAATCACGTAGTTTAAGAGAATTCAAATCTAAACTGAAGAAAATATTAGTGGAAAAGTGTTTATATTCTGTAGGCGCTTTTTTTGAGGACATATAATTCTATAATTCTTTTTTTCTTTCTTTTTTTGTTCGTTTGACTATTCCTTTACAAATGTTAGTTTGTCAGAAAGGAAAATAAAGTATTATTATTATTATTAAAAGAATGAAGGAATAATATGTTGTTTTTCGAATCAGAGGAAAACTTGTAGTGCAAGGGAGAATAGACCATATCGTCTAGCTTGCCTTTGTCAGGCGTAAGTAAAAAAATGTTGATACACATAGGGGCAAGAGCAGTCAAAATTTCAAGAAGGTCAGTGTCCTTCCCAACAATAACCACACTCTCATGGGACTGCTGAGCAACTTCTTCAACAGCACTAGCTTCAATTAAATAATCAGTATACCCAGCAGGATGAGCTACTGCACGATTTGAAATTGTGGTTTTGGGGGGTAGGGTTACGTTTTTACCACAATATGATGAACTGCAACTTTCATTCTATGACATTTCCTTCTGAAGGTCGTACTGCCATAAATATTTTACGTTCCATAGTAAAAAAATGCGTTTTTTCAAAAAGTGTAAAAATTTGCCATATTTCGACGTATGATTTCTATCAAACTTCTCATTCAAAATTCAATGTTGTAGTACTTTTTAGAAGCAGGATCTAATGCTGAACATTTTTGAATATAACAAAGTTTTTGATTAAGTGCTTAGTTTAGGAGCTATTCGAGAAAAACCTAAAATAGTCCGAACATGTCGAGGTTTTTCGAACGTCACGACATACGCCCCACTGGGAAATTGGGGCAAAACTCAAACTACTCATATCAGAGGCCTAAATAAATGATTAAAACAGTTTCCCAAATTCCACCAATTATTTCCAGGCATATTTGCTTGGCCTAATTATTAAACACTACCTTCCAATATCCATTTACTCTTAGCAATTCCTAAGCTTTTCAATATGATTTCGTTTCTAATCATTTAAAACACATAGGGTTGGTTTCACAAAACTTTGATTGTACCATTAAATTAATTGGAGCCACCGCCATTCGTTGAAATTTCAAAACCAGTGATTCGATTGGTTCGAATTTACGTAAGGTTTTTTAATCGTACAATTAAAGCTTTGTGAAACCCGCCCATAATGATGGGTTCATTGAAGGTGGAAATATTTATACGAATTTATTGAATTTCCTATAAAATTTTCATGATGGCTTTGAAAACCACTCTCAGATTGATGATGTTTATACAGATTTTAAAAATACTTTTGCTTTTGACATGGTGTTTTACTACGGAGTCTTATGGAGGTGGGTATATGTGGAGAGTTATTGAGGTGGATACAGTCCTTCCTATATTCCTAATAGATTAAAAATTGTCAGTGTAAATGGACAAAATTCAAGAATGGATCAGGTGTTCCTCGGAGATCTCATCTGAGGCCCTTGTTCTTAATAAATCATTTGAACAATATTTCCTCCTGCTTTCATTATGCAAAGTACTGGGTGTACGCTGATGATTTCAAAATATTTCTGAGGATGAGGAGTTTCGAAGCCTACATTAAACAGATTTGGACAGGATTCACGAATACTACTGTGCTATTTCTTATTTTTTTACAAATGCCTCAAAATATCTTCCACTAGAAATGTGAACGCAAATGCATTCAATTATACTATTGATCAAGTGTTTTTGAAGCAAGAAGAGGCGTTATGAGATCTAAGGAAACTTCTGTTTCGAAGTTAACATTTGATGTGCATATAATTGGTGTTATTGAGTAATCTAAAAAAATGCTCGAGGCATGGAAAATTGTTCAAAAAACGAAATTTACTGATTCTAACTATTCATTTGTCATTTTCGGTCCGGATGTTGGCAATCATCCTTGAGAAAGCAATACAAAATTAACCCATTTGTTTTCAGCGGGCTTAATTTTGCAACATCAATATGAAATCCACAGTATAGATGTTATGCTAATGGGTTGAAGAGTTTGAATATAAGTGCTTGAGGTATTTGTTTTCCAAAACTGGCATCCAAATAATTGATTATGATGACACCGATATTCAACAAAGATTTAAAATATTAATCTTGTAAAATCGTCTGATATAAGTCTGCTTTTTAAGTTAGTTTATAATATATTAATGTCCCATAAATCCTCGAATCTATTGATTGCTCTATGTTTTTCAGTCTGCTGATCGTTTTTAGATTATGTTGTGTTTAATTTTTTGTTCATAGAATCTTAAATTTCGTTTTCATTAATATAAAATTTTGTATGATATACTAATTGTCAAACCGTGAATGCTGTATTGGGATTTCCTGTTTGTATCCTTTTTTGTCTCGAATACCCAATAAATTCCACTCGGCCGGATCGCATCCGTGGCAACTACCTTGCCACCTCATTCAATTATCATCGTCTTTTAATTATGCTGGATTTCCGATTGAAATTGGAAACTTTAGACAAAAAAAACTGTATGCGAGTACTAACCGGCCATTTCTCGGAGCGACACAGATCAAATTAAATCCGGATACATTGTACTCAGACTCCGCATAGTGCCATAAAAGAAATTACATAGATTTCGCCCATAAAATCGTTTAATACTTCGCGGGTCAGATGATTCAAAAACTCGTACGTTTATTGCCGGTACTAAAATAGTTTTTCATGGGATTTTCATTGGGTTTCCTATGTTCGATTGAAGGAAACGGCGGCAGCATAACTGCCAGCAGCCGGAGATACAAACGCAGTAAATTTGATGGGTTTTGGTGGATTCAAATGGAAATTGTGCATCGAATCGAGTTGTTTTGGATTCGAATCTCTTCGTGGGATAAAAATGGATGTTTGGCGAATTTCAAAAGCGCCGAAATGATCGGGAGTTGATTGTAGGCATTTCAGGGTTCACATTATTGTATTGGTTCGCCTTTCGATAACATTTTGATTGAGTTTAACACAAACATTTCATCGGAAAGATAATAATGTTATACTAGTTACCTAATTTGGTTTTATGGCTTAGTTGGAAATGTCTTAACGCGAACATATGCCCTTGGGCATAATCTGAATACTTCATGGCTCTTGTGGACAATGTTAAAGCGGGAATGATATTTTGATACCTAGTGCATACGTTCCATGCGCAAAATTAGATACAACAAATTATGAACACTCTTGAAATTCCGATTAATATGAAATTGGCTATCATGAGAGAATGAATGTTATGCATGGAAAGCATTTATGTGTCTTTTTCTGGTTTCGAATATTCTTTGAAAAAAAACTGACAATATAGTCTAGGCAGAACTCTTGAAACTCAATTTTTTTTGAAGATTTGTAAATTCTACAGCCACATATTCATTAACTCCTTCATTCGTTATGATGTTCCAACCATTGAATAAAGAATCAAGGGAAGGAGCATTTGTGAATTATGAAAGCGTCCGCGAAGGTCTACCGATATGGCTGCCAATTGTTTCTGGTTTGGAGGAGCTGAACAAAGTTTTTATCATGGGAAAGAAATAATAGCACAAACGTCTGAAGAGGTTTGTGTAATCTTTATTATCTATAGAGCTGAAAGATCTAGATGATTCACTCTGAATAGTTTGTCCGTTCGTTCTCATTTCTAAATTGAGTATCTTTTTGAAAAACTCCTGATCTTAAGAACACATTTCAAGTCTCAAGTGAATTAAATATAGGGACGGAAATCTTTGAAAAATTGGAATCACAAATATCATATTCATGCGATAAGAATGGCAGAACTTAATTTACAAACAAAAAATATAATGAATTAGATGTATCGGATTCTGATAATAATAATTAGAAGTATTACTCTTTCGTAGCTGTGTATAAACTTGATGAATTCATCATTATTGATTCCAAAAATCAGAATAATTGTTTTTATATGGAAATCTTAAACCATTTCATAGCTCTTGTCTCATCAAGTGGAAAACTGAAAAAAATTCCAATGTTCAAAAATACCTACCATGAACCATGACTGTCCATGATTATTATCCTATCAGAACATATAAGTCTCTTTATAGTCATTTTCGGTATTTATTAATATTGGTATTGAGTGTGGTTGACCCCAAATAAACAAAAGATCAGAATATGTTCATTTTTATTAATCAGTGTGGAATAATTTTAAAATCGCCGATAACATAACCTAAACTAATGGACTATGTATATACATTTGCGTAGGGCGTTGTTATTGAATGAGGAATTATTTTCATTTAATCGCTACTCCAGTTCTCTATCCACGTTATATTTATCATTCTATTAGAATTTTGAACATTTAAGTCTCTTTATATACAGGGTGTACCAGAACTCAACGTCAAGTCGAAACGGGGTGACAGAATTGATTGTAAGCATTATGGGAAAAACCAGAAAAAAAATCTAATACATGCAGTTTGAAAATTATGAGAATTTAAGAAAAACCTAAGAATTTGATACTATAACCATTTTTCTGTTTATACAACAGGTACCATGAAACACGAAGAGTGTAGACATGATAGAAACACATATTTTAACGGAAAATTCCTGAAGACACAAGAAATACTTTTCATCCTTATCATTTCTTTCCGATTCAGCTCGGTGTAGAAGATACAGTCTGAACATTTATAAAGAAAGTAATTTTCGAATATAGGATGTTTTCATCTTAGAAATGCATTTTGGAATGCAGGTTTTCAGATATGTATCTTCTGCGGACACAACTTTCACTTATAATGTTGTTTTTTTCATAATGACCATTATCCCATTACATTATATAATTATTCCAAAAATTCAATTCATTGAATGCTATTTAATGAAAATTTGGCAATTGTGGAAGTATTCCTTGTGTACCATCGAGAAATGCGCATATCTCGACTTTGGGACTTTTCTGAATCAACTCAGAAATTTTATTGAGTGAGATTTTCATTTCACTTATCATAAGTTTATTGAGCAATAATTGTTTCAAATCTTGACTTGGAGATATTTCATCAGTATCTACAGGGTGTTTCAAAATTCGGTGATCTCTTCTCTAGAATAGATAAAAAATTGAAAAATAATTGGGGTTGGTTCAGTAAACAATTTTCTTAAAATAATCATTTTTCAGATAGGTATATATTTTGGAAGCTTACGTACCTGTTTTTATGTCTGACTCTCATAGAAGGCGATCGGTACATGATTCATACCAAGTAGTATTTTTGAACATATTTTTTTTTTAATATTAGATTTTACTAAGCAAAATTTTGTGAACTTAAATAATATTTGATTTTTAACCAAAAAGGTACTCTTGATAAAACTCGATACTGTCTAGCGTTTTCCGAATATTTTGATTGAAAAATTATGAAGTAATACTGATAGTTATGATAAATGTATTAATTGAAAAAAAAATCACAAGATGAAATTTAAAAGAAAGGCTAAAACTTTTCTCTCTTTCTGAAGAATCCAGTGATCTTCTAAACGGTTAGGAGTCGGATGTGTGGTCATTAAAGTGAAGTTGAATACTGTCTTTCAATTCGTTAAGAATATATACCTTTGTAGCATAAACTATTTTTTATGTTATGATCAAACTGTGTAATCCAAGGTATTACAATCGCATGGCCGAATCGGAGCTTCTGCACATCTACCAGACGTTTTATCGATGGGGTCTAATTTGCGCGATAAAAAATTTTCAATTCACATAATGCTTTCTAATCGATAATAATAATTAATAACTTCAACAATATTTTAACCACCTTCGGTTGTAGCTTCATAATTTTCAAATCAAATAATTCCGAAAACAGTACAGAGTATCTAGTTTTATTCATTTTAAATGATGTTTGAGTTCACTTGAAATTTTGCTTAATAAATCCAATAATAAAAAAGTTATGTTCAATTCTACTTGCGCCATATAAGAGAGTCAGACGTGAAGACAAATTCATTGGATGGGTCAGCTTCCAAAATATAAAATTTCATTACGATGTTACCAGTAGTTTCAGCAAAGTTTAAAAAAATGTGTATAATTTTTCTTATTCAACGCCCTTCATCTTGAATACGGATGGCGTTAGGAAAATATTTTAATAAACAAACCCCAATTATTTTTCAGGGTTCTTTTTATCCTAAAGACGGGATCTTTTTTTTAACACCCTGGATTGAAATGTAGATGTCCAGAGGTAAAAGGACCTATCTTACTCAACTGATTGAATTTCCTAAAAATAGTTTCTAACACATTCGAATCAGTGAAAATGTCAAAGAAAAAAATTCCTTTGATCTCAAGAATTATTAAATTTTCCATTTTATAGATCAGTTTCTCTGTATACCTCCTCTACCTTTAGACATATTCCACGAAACTGATTCCAATCCTAGTTATGATTCCATAAATCTCCCCTCTCTTAACGAAAATTATCATAATAAATGCGCCATTAATACGTCAATTGTTCGTCGTTCAGGAACTTTGACAGATTGCGGAATCCAAAGCACGCTCCTCCGTTCAATATAATCGTATTCGTTTACATCGCCCGATATGCTTACAATAAAATTAATACATATATTCGTTTCTGTTGATTCGGGAGGGGGAGAGCGGCAACAAAACCTCGAGAATTCCGCATTGAAACCCAATCCGGCATGTAATCAGACACATGCGGGGTGCGGAATTGCCTAAGAGCGAAACCGCCCCCGGTCACTGTTCTTGCTGTCAGCTTTCGAAACGGGGCAGGACGGTGTCGGATATTTTTCAATCTGAAATAAAAAAAATTATTGTAGAATATGAGAATTTGTCGACGAAAATACATTTGTGGAATATTTTTCTGAAAGTTTCATTAGAGGTTTCTCTCTCAATCATAAAATATTTCTTAAATAATATGAGAAAGGCTCCTGCCTGAAACTTGTGCACTAATTTATCAGGATCCAAATACTCTCAAGAAATTGATGCCTAACAGTGATCAAAAAAACAACACTTCGAACTTTCAAGCTTTCTAACTTTTCGGAGTCAATACAGACTCTTTCGACAAACAAAGAATCAACTTGAACCATGAAACTTTTCGGAATCGTAAGAATTTTTGATTTTTCAATAGGCATTTGACATGATGACTATAGATTAATTATTTAAAATGATGGTAATATTGCTATTTCATCTCGAAATTTCCTGAAATTAGTTTTTTTATTAACAAATCAATCCAAATACGATCAACACTCACCGAACATTTGGACAGGTTGTTAGTTTCATCCAACAAAATACAAGCCGATTCCTTGAACTATCAGGTTCCGTCATTATAATTTTCGTGTTATTCAATCCATCGTGTGATCGCCGGTATTAGAACACGCAGAATCTGCTATCTGCGATTTACCAATGCTTGCATTCACCGAACGTAACAGTTGTGGAACTGTTGTGGAATTGTCCGGTGGCACTTACGCTACAAACTCAACACGTTCCGGAGAAGCGGGCATTTTGGGAGCGCTTTCTGTTTATGCTAGGTAGCGGTAGCGGAGCGGTGGCAACATTCTTCGTTCGGTGAATGCAGGCATTATCTCTATTTTTCATGTTATTCTAATGCTCACGTTCTATTATTTCTAAGGGTCTTGATGTTTCTCCTGTGAGAGTTTTTCCACAAATACAGGGAATATGGTGAACACAATTTTTTGACCTTTGTTTCTCATTCAAACGTTTAGTTTTCGTAAGTAGAGATTTTAAAACAGGTATTATAAAAACTCTAAATGATAGGTCTCATTTAATTTCATCTGAAACTGAAATGAGAAATAATAAAATTAATTTCATTAAAAATGTTCTTTATGATAATCAATATCTAACGAATTTAATAGCAAAAACCCTTTCAAATTTAGAGACGAAAACTTTGGGACAAAATTATAATGATAAATAATAGGGATCAACAAAACACCGTCAAGAATAACCAATTTGATTCTATCTGTTCATAAACATTCAGAAAAAAGTCTTGGTTCTAAATTCAACAAAAGAACCGTTTCCAAACCACGAAATGATTTAAGGTCTGTACTTACAAAAATTAAACCATTGAATGAGAAACAAAGTTCGAATATTGTGTTTACAATATTCCCTGTAATTGTGGAAAAACATATACAAGTGAAACATCGAGACCCTTAGAAATAATAAAATGTGGGCATAAGAATAACAAAACATTGAGATATAGGTGTGTTCCAATACCGGCGATCATGATGGATTGGAATAACACGAAAATTTTTATGACGGAACCTGATAGATATGAAAGAAAAGTCAAGGAGTCGGCTCGTATTTTGTTATTGGTTTAACTAACTGGCCAATTGTTCGGTGGGTGTGAATCGTATTTATATTGATTTGTTGAGAAAATAACTAGTTTCAATAGTAATATTAATCTATGGCCATCATGTATTGACAATAAGAAAAATAAAAAATGCTTACGATTCCGAAAAGTTTCATGAAATTGATAATCTGATGAAGGAGTACGATATATACTCCGGAATGTTACAAGGCTTGAAAGTTCGAAGTGTTGTTTCTCTTTTCGTTGTGAGGTATTAACTTTTTGAAAGTAAAATTAGTGCACAAGTTTTTTGCAGGTGCCTTTCAGCCCTTTCCTCTCTGACTTGAAAAAGAATTCATTCTAATTGATTTTCGTTTCAGAGACTAGGAGAGAAAAACCTAATAAACTTTCAGAAAAATGTCAAGACCACACATGAAATATTTCAATGGAATAATTTTTTCTAATGGATCTTTCTGTTTTTTTGGGTGCCGAATTCGAATGTGCACTTTGTCTTTCAGTTTTACAGCGTGTCGCGCAACTATTTGGCCATAGGTCACTGCACTCTGAATATGAAATTAAACTTCATACGATTTCATTGAATCATTCACGGCGAGGAAGTTTCTGTAAAATTGAGTTTCGTGAAAAAAAAAATAAGCGAGTTCTCAAACCGAGATTAATTTACTTCTTGAAACAACCCATCCTTATTCAAAGAACCCTGAAACCTTTTATGAAATTCATCGTATCAAATTTCTAGGAATTGTATATTTTCTTATTAAAGAGGGAATTTTTTCTACCAGCAAGTAACGAATGAAAGGTTTTACCAAGTTGCAGGCACTCGTGTCCACTAACTTTTTCATACTTTCATTCGGTTCTCTTGTTCTGCGTACTTACTTGAAAACCTCTGAACTTTCTTTGAGTCTGTCTGTTTTTAATGGAAAGCATTGCGAATTCTGACGACTGATGTAAATAACGAAGTAGACGTTTTGCGTAGGACAATATTAGAACCTAGACTTTTTTAGCGGTAGATTGTAATCTCTCATCGAATGAAATAAAATTATCAGATTTATTACTATTGTTTAGACAACCAACAATCAAAAACGTTACAGAGTCGATCTATTAATATTTAATTCGGTGTATGAATTTTCACTGAATGTGAAAATAGGTACCTAAATCGTATTTGAAATATAAATTATTGAGGTTTCAGGTGTAGGTTTTCATCTTTCATATATTTCATGCGATACAATACTCATATTATAAATGCTTGATCAATATTGATTTTATTGATTCTGAACTGAAGTAGCACACGAGCTATAATATGCGTATCATGAAGACAAAAAAGCAGGGTGGAACATGATGACTTCAATTTCTTCGTTCACATTTCAAATTGACATCTGAGAAATATTCTGTTACCGTGCCACATTTTCTCTCACAAACAGAGTTTCTCGGTAAAAAATGCAGTCATTTTTCAGAGTATACATGGTGATGAACTTTGACTATATAAAAGCTTAAGGGAGATGTTGGGTGTACATTGAGCTTTAAATTTTTACCAAATTTTCAGGACACTGATCCATCCAATGACTTCCGGTTATTCCGGAAATGTCATACTTTTTTCATATAAAACAATCCATTCAAAGGCAATTTAAACAATGTGCTATTTTAGAAGTATATAATCAACGGTTCTGGTTTTTTTGAAATTTCGTTAAGGTTGTTTCACATTTCTGGGGATAACATTGAAGAATGAGAGACAACCTATAGTTATGTTCACATTTTATTAAATCTTCACGTATGTAATCAAAATTTCAAAACTTATATTTGAAACTCATAAGCAATCTGCAATAATGCTCAAAACGTGAAACGTGATACACTTTAGAATAACTCAAGACCTATATGATTCAGTTATAGGAAATGTTTCAGCCACTCAACATATTTTGTCGTAAATATAATCATAGAGGAATCTAATTTTGTCGAAAAAAAAATCGAGAAATCAAAATGCTGTGTAATATTTTTTTAACAAAAAGCATTCGTGCAGATGCAAAAATAATCGTCTTTGAGTGAGATTTTTGTTGCCACAAGCACTCATGCTTTTTGTTAAAAAATATTACTTTGCATTGTTTTCTTCGGGTAAAAACTGCCGACAGCTGCTGCCATACATTTTTTTTTATCTAGAAACCATTTATAATTCAAAATTGTACGTTTCTAACTGGTGGACATTAAGGGAAATAGTCGTCTATAATCGATATGAATGATGAAAATAAAAGGGCCTATCATTTGAATTTATTAAATTTCCGTAACATTGATTCATGGAATCTGAACAATGTACTATGGACACTGTGTACAATGACACGATCTAAAAATAATTTTTTTTCCCAAAATTACTTTTTTTAATGGTTTTCCATAATACCTCTCCTAAATAGTTTTTCAAAGGAATGTGCGCAGAAATCCTAATACATACCTCTTTTGAGGTGGCATAAAATACTTGGTTCGAAAAAAGCATTTTTTAAATAAACCTTGTAAACAGTCTACGTCGATCGCGATGTATAGAATATCTTTCGGTGTTAAAAAATTCGAATTTCTGATCTTGTAAATGCTATCATGAATATAACTAAAATCTTATCCAAGGGGAATCCAGGTGCCCGTAACACAAACCATACAAGTTTAACAAATCTACAAGTAACAAATGATCTGCCTACAAGTCCAACTTGATTCGCTACATCAATGCGAATGGCTACAATTGCAGAAATTAAATAATTTTCAGTTACAAGTGTAGAATATTCTTAGAATTGTAGGATTTGTATGGTTTGTGTTACAGTTCCCAGAAGACAAGTAATGTAGCATTCTCGTAGCGGCGCATTCCGATTATTAAATATATTTCAAACTTGTGTCGGACTTTTTTTTTACCTCTGCCAAAGGTTTCCCATTCTCTTTAAACGAATAAGATGAAACTTGAAGTTTTTCTTTATATGTTTATATTTTTTCTCTTTCAATGAAAACTTATGGATATGCAATTGTGCTAATTTTTTCGGTTTTTTTTTTGTGTTTGAAATATTTGCGACTACGTAATATAATATTACAACTACTTGATATAAAGCAAAACTTGTTTATGCGCCACATCCTATATTTAACGCACAGCGGTCATGTTTTCTCTGATGAACACCAAAGGTCAGATGCTTTCAGAACCAGTAGTCGCAATACTATAACTCAACTGGTGTCATACTTTTGGCAGTCCATGAGAAATCAAATATTTGGTTTTTGACCATGTCTACTCCTCACCCACATCATCATGCTCATCCGGACAAAATCTAAATTTATCACTGAAGACAACGAGATTCGGTAAATTCAGAATTCAGTCATGAATGTGGTTCAAAATCAGATTTCTCTACTTACTTAAACAAACGTTTCCGTAGAAAGTACTTTTAATAAACTGATAATGACTATGAATTCTTTTTCCCATATTAGTTGGATAACAGTAAATCCGATTATCAGCAGGATTCTTCCAATTAGGGAATTCCAAAATTACAAATTTCCTAATGAGAAAGAAGGAACAGGTACGGCCCTGACTGCATGTAAAAGTTCCTGTTCTATTCCCTTTTCCTTTTTCCGCCCAGTGGTTTTCTATACTAAGTAGCCGGGACCCGACTATATTTTACCCAATTCATTCGACACAATCATTGATATCACTAACAGATGCGAAATTACGCAATTGATGAGGGCCTCCTTAATTGGATATAGGCAGAATTGTTGATCCCACCCTCGATGGCGCATGACACCAATTGGTCTGGTGTATGAAAGGATAAAGAAATGATCATTCCAGGGCCTAGACGATAACTTTTCAATACAGCTATTTTGCTTGTAGGTTAAACATCGAGGGAATAAAGCCTAAAAACTGTTTGTTACGGTAGAAACGTTTTCCCTTTTCAAACATAATATATGTTGATAGAAGTTGTCTATAGCATGTCTATGGAACAACATATTCAATTTTGCGATATTTTCGGCCCAATTTGTCGAAAAAGGATTAACTTCCCAAGAAAGCTTTCATTTGTTCATTTCTTGTGAGAAATTTTCGTGCAGGGCGTTGACAAAAAAGTGTTTCTCGTGAAAATGTTAATTTTTTATGTAATTTCAGTCCTCATCCACCTTGTGGGGGTTATATCAAATTGATCCAAAAAATACTTTTTCATCCTAACGTTGCCCCACTGGAAAAAGTATAAACTTTACCCATTGAGTTCCCTATGTATTTGTACTCTACAAAATCATTCGAAGTCCGAATAGAAAAACTGTGAAAAAAATTCCTCTTTTTATCTAATCACGCACTTCAGAAATTTGACAAATATTTCCCGAATTTCTCCAAATTTCTAGTCATTACTTTGTAAAATCAGCCGTTGTTTCGCGAATCCATATTCTGTCAACTCTTCTTGTGATCAAAGAAAAAGAAAGTTTACGCTGCCTCAGTTGATAAAGAAAACCAACAGAGTTTTGTTTGTTCAAAAAAAATTTGGAGTATTGATGAATGTTTAGTTGTGCAGTATTGTAATTGTTTGTCAATTTAGTGAATTAGTCGTTAAGTTGATCGTTTAGTTGCTTATGAGATATCAGTATTCGTTTTGAGGTTGTCAATACTGAACTCCGATCCTATCAATTTTCAAATCAAATCAATTCAAATTCCGTAATTTTATAGAGCACACCAACTGCGAAAATACAAAAGTCACTAGGATGTATAATCTGAATTTTCATTTGAACTTGACTGAAATAGAAAGAATATCGAAAGATTAGTGAAAATAAGTATACATATTACACAGTGTTTTGACACTAGATTCGCATATATTTTGTTTGTTAGACACTTCAACTCTGGATTATTTCTCTAGTCTCTCTTCATGTGTACGCAAACTTCTGAATTCTGCATTATGCTCTGGCAGTGTTTTGATTCGACACAATAACGTAGAGTACACTACAGTACAGCAAAGACCCTGGATATTTGGAGAGATCTTCTCCAGCTAATGTGTTATTTGAAGACACCTGGAAAAGATATCTGCCAGTTTGAATAAAGGACATAAACTTCTGGAATGCCTCTCTCATCTCCCAGTGGTTATATCCCAAGGAAAAATAAGTAGAATATATAAGCCAGTTTCTCGAATTTTGGTATGTGAGGCAGATTGAAAAAGCAACTGCTAATACACTGCGTGCAGATATGGTGATGATCGAGTTTGAAAAAAACCCACTCATAGTTCGAGTAGAACATTGTCGAAATAACAATTTTGAAAATTCTGTAAAATTTATATTTTGTGCATATCCGTTAATCGAACCAGTATTCATAATTATTGAAGTTATGGAATTCAACATGAATTAGGGAATGTAAACTACTTCTTCAGCACGGAATAATTTATGAAGGCGTTCTAAAGAAACTACAATTGATATGTTTCACGTAGTTTTCATGGTACCATTCGCTAATCACTCGATTCTTTATTTCTCTATTTTGATTTTTGCAATTAATGTGAAAATGATTACATTTCTTATTAGAGATTGATGTGACCTTTCACACGATTTATGATATACCTCAAGCCCATAATTTCCATTTGAAGAGGGTGGAGGATAAGGTATGCATTTTTTACTTTAGGTTCGACGTGTTTCAGGATATTTCACGAATATTCACAGGAACCGAGATATCTAATTAATCTATTGCGTTTGGCTTTCTACAATGTATATAGCACACTTCCCTTAAAGCTCTTGTATTTCACTGTGTCTTCCAGATTATGGTTTCTTGTCAAACGTACTCGTTTTTATCTTTGAAAAATGGGAGTGGAATTCTCTGCACACTGACAAGCAGGCGTGGAACTCGCCTCTACTTCCCCGTTTCGTTTCTGATTTATACCGAACGTCTTCACGCAAGAAATAGCCGAAGCTGGGGAACACGGAAACACGTAGCAACGCCGGAGAAGTCGCGGATCGACTTTTTAATGTATTCGCCCATAAAGAACGGTCCTCCTATAAATCAAAATTCGGGGGGCGCCGTAAATCAAAGTAACAAATTAAGTGCAAAAAGGTTATATAAGTCGAGTTATAAAGCGCCTGGTAGACGTGTACAAATGTGGCTATTAGCATAGGCAGCGCCGCCGAAGGACCATAAATCACCGCAAGAGAAATATGACTTGTTATATTCCATTCTATAATGACGTTGTTTTCAGTTTCGCCGGTCCTGGCCCCGTCGTAAAAAAGATGTGAAATTCAGGGGTGTATTGTGCACGTGGACAGGGAGGGTGGATACGGACAGTATTTCAGCCCATTGTTGGGTTGTTTTGCATAACGATTGACCCATTCATAACGTCTATTTCCGATAATGCATAAGTTACGAATATTCGAAGATGAACTTCCCTATGCACCGAACAATTTTGAATATCCCGATCAATATTTATTAGGAATTCGAAAGGAATCTTCATCAGCTACTCCAATTTGAAGTTCGTGTTTAGTGATGAAACTCTTAGAAGTATAAGCCATAGAGCAATGAATTCAAAACGACAAGTTGAGGAATTTTTCAATTTTCTCTCTAGTGTTTTGTAGTATATGAGAAATAGCATTTGCTATCTCTTTGAAGAAATGAATTGGGGATCAAAACAGTGGCTCCAGGAGTTTTTTTCTGGGAAAGGTTGAATTTCGAAAGATTGATAATACTATGACCAAAACCTGAGCAGCTCAGAAACAACCGCTCCACTCAAAATCAGCTGTGGACGACAACATCAGATTGTCAAGATTAAACATGTCTGAGACGAATCTGCAAGAGGAAATATAAGTACTAATTCTCGAAAAGAACCACTTACTTTTTTATGATTTCAATTCAATTCTAAGATTAAAACTGTTCATATCTGATACGGCTTCGGCATAGAGGAAGGCCAAGCAATATGGTAATATGCTTATATGGTATCGGACATAAAAACAAAGTGAATATCACAAATAATTCTTTATTCATTACTGTTACGAATGTCGTCATCATTAACCTTCAAAAATTCAAAAAACTACTAACAATAAATTGAATTTGGAAATCACTTGTTTTTTCGAGCATTTCGTCAATCGTCGTAGATTCATTTTCGACGTTTCGCCGGTTTGAGTATCTGGCATCTTCAGGAGTTATACTTTCAGGAGATGCTCTCGATGAATTGAGCTGCTTAATTACAATAGCAAGGAAGCTAAAGTTAACTAAAACCATTTGTACAGGGTATCCCAAATTGCTTGATTTAGGCTGTTTCTGGTACTTCTAGACTAGATAGGTAAAAACGTTGAAAAAAGACCTGGCTCGAGTTTCGTGAAAACACCATTAGTGAAAACCGTTTCAAGATATCTTCATTTTTTTTTTTAATTCTGAAAACGATTTAAACTTTTTAAAGGCACTTTTTCACTGGTAATAAAAACCACACAATATATGTACACTGGCCCGCTGTGTCCCGCTGGATGTACCATAGAGGACCTTATGGCAGTGAAGCCGAATGCTATTGAAGTTGGCCGTTTCTATGCAAAAAGTGTTTGGAGTTTTTAGATTACAGTTTAGTTATATTGTTTTTCCTATATGGATTAACCTGTGATGCTTCTGACTCGAATGAATAAAAACTGGTAATAAGACGCTATATTTTTTTTTTCATTTCGTGTACCAAGGGTGAAAAAAACCACTTTTTCATTTTAAATACGAACGCATTCTTTTTTATCTTACATAAAAAAAAAATTTAGATAAAAAAAATTGAAAATAATGTTTTAGTGCCAGACGAAAAGTGCTTGTTGAAAGTTTTGAATCTCTTTCAGATATTTTCGAAAATGAAAACGTTATGGCACAATCGATAAAATATCAAAATAAATGAAGATATCGTGAAACGGTTTTCACTAGTAGGGTTTTCACGAAGATCCAGCTCAGGACTCCTCTCAATGTTTTTACCTATCCAGTTCAGAAGTACCAGAAAAAGCCAAAATCAAGCAATTTGGGATACCCTGTATATATTGCAGATGGTCCCTTCAGTAAGACTATTATTACTCTGGTATCGGGAACTATAACAATAATGAAACAGATAAATTCAAAATGATATTCATCGAAATGAATACCATTTGTAATTCATAGACTCAAAGATCTGTGGGCGTTTCCATCACTCAGAGAAACTTGCATGGGGCCCTGATTTCGGGCACTTCTATTTCGACGCTACTAGATGTCGCCACTTGTAATTTTTTACTCTTATTTGTTTCAAAAGAAGTTTTTTATGAAGACTTTGTATCTGAGCGATATGGGTTATGATGATGCAAAATATGGCTGAAACCGGGGTACCTCTATCTCCTCTCTCAGTGACAAAATCAGATATCAATTCTCCAGCCTCATAATTAAAGATCTGAGAGTCCATGAATTAAAATGGTATTCATTTAGATGATTACAATTTCGAATATATATATATGTTTCAAAAAGTCAAAGTTGATTGCGCAGAGCTTGGAGAGGTATAATTAAACAAAAATAACTGAAAGTAGTCACACTCAAAATCAACATCATCTGTCCGCATCCCGATTAAGATTTCGATAGTACTTAATATAAATTTAAAAGCTTCTTGTTTGGAGCTTTTAAGTTCGAGTGGTAAGCGTATTTATTATAGTATATTCTAAAACAAGTTGCAGAATGAGCTCCTATTCCAACACGAATGCGAAGTTCGAAAACGAGCGACGAAGGAGCGAGTTTTCGATAGCATGAGTGTTGGAATTGCCTTCTGCAATGAGTATTAGACGGTATTTTCTCCATTTCAGTCAATTTTAGTGAAATACTCTCGAAATTCGAATGAAAATTCAGATTAATGACTTTTGTATTGTATCTTGGCAGTTGGTGTGGCATACGAAATTTGACAGATCACGGAATTTGAATTGATTTGATTCGAAACTTGATTCGATCGGAGGTCAGTACTGACAACCATATAACGAAAAATATAACTGCTGTAATGAGTTTCATGACATCACTACTTTTAGTACTGTAATGAACTCATTACGATACTGAAATAGAGAAAGAATATTATGCTTATAAGTACGGAGTTCGAACAGTGGCAGTCCTGATTTATGTTTCTGAATCACTCATTCATGTTACGTATAAACATATTGTGATATAAAAGTTTGAACAATGAACCAGTACACTTTTGCCTACTGGTTCATTTCATATTTTTCATATTTGGTTTTTATAATTCTTTCACTCGAAAGTAACATTAGTTTTCGACCTCCAATTTTTCTTTCTTAAATCTGTAGCAAATCCGTTCATTCTGCCATAACTTGTATAACCAAGTCGTGAGGGAAAATCTCAGTTTCAGGCAAAAGTCATGGTTTTCTTTTCTTTTTTATACAGGGTGTTTCAAAAAAAAGTGATCCCATCTCTAGGATAGAAAACTGAAAAATAATAAGGGTTTGTTCAGTAAAAAATGTTCGTTGAAGAAGAAAAAATATACACATTTTTTTACGATTTTGCCAAAACTATTGGCAAGATTGTAATGAAATTTTGTACTAATATGGTTTGGAAGGAACTTTTTTGATTTTAGATTTATTAAGATAAATTTTGAGCTCTCTTGAGAATCATTCAATTTTACACCAAAAGGGTACTCCTGATAAAACTCGATACTGTGTACTGTTTTCGGAATATTTTGATGTGAAAATTATGAAGTAATAACCGATGCTGGTATAAAGTGTTGATGAAGTCATTAATTATTATTTTAATAAATTAGTGAGCACGATGGAGCTCCATCCCACATTGTTAAAAGGTGTCGTAATCGGTTGAGTAACCATTTCTGAATCGATGGGATTGGTAAAGGTGCAGAAGCTCCGATTCTTTGACCTCCTCGGTCATGCGATTTCAATCCCTTGGATTTCACAGGTTCGTCGTACCTTGAAGAAAAAATTTTACAACAGAGTTAAATTCACCTCAAGAATTGAAGGACAGAATTCAACGTCACTAGCTGACTCTATTGCTACTCCCAAGCGTTAAGAAGATTAATGGATTCTTCAGAAATAATGATAGGATTGTGTATTTGGAAAAACGGTGAAAATTTTCAACACCTACTCTAATTGAATTCTTTTTCATGTTATTACCTTTTCTTAATTTTCTTGTGGTTTTTTGTTCAATTAATACATTCATCATTACTTTGTATCAGCATCGATCATTACTTTATAATTTTCAAATCGAAATGTTCAAAAAACGAAGCACAGTATCGAGTTTAATCAAGAATACCTTTTTGGTGTAAAGTTGAATGGTATTTAAGTTCGCTCGAAATTTAGCTAAATAAATCTAATATCAAGAAGTTATGTTCAAAACAAGTTGGTACAAACCGTGTAACTAGAGCCCTCTATGGGAATCAGACATAAAAATTAATTCATTGAATGTTCAGTCTTCAAAACATATTCGTATAAAATTTCATCACAATGTTGGCAGCAGTTTCGGGAAAGTCGTAAAAAATTGGTTAATTCGTGAATACGGATAGCGTTACGAAAAGTTTTTACTGAACAAACCCTTATTATTTTTCAGTTTTTTATCCATCCTAGAGAGGGGATTACTTTTTTTTGCAACACCCTGAATGTTGTATGTTGGTATTCACCCAGGTTCTAAATTCATCAGTAGCCGCTTGTAAACTGGCTCAATGTAATCGACGCATAAGATAATAATGTGTTCGACAAAAACATGTAGGTGAATCATTCGAAAGAAAACAGGCCCCTGAAGAAGTTCCATAAATATTCCACCCAAGTCCCACAAAAACGTCCACGTCATATGTTGTTAAGCTCCTCGTGCGTCGTGTGTACATGTTCCCAAGGGCGAGTTGAGGGTGTGCAAATTACGAATCGTATAAATTGTAAAACGATGGCGGGTTGACAGAACCCGATCATTAGCATTCTGACCCTCATCGCAAATATTGTGAGAGAGATATAAGAAGGCTGCGAGCGGAAGGAATTTTTGCATATTTTTATTGCTATCGTCAGAGGTGTATTAAGGAGTCGTACATTTTTTCGCAATGGTGAAAGGATCGACACGGAGGTAGCTCTTCTCTATTGAATAACAGTTAAATGCAAATTTTTTTTAACTTTGGGATTTTCTGATTTTATTATCCGAAAAAACGCTCACCCTATAAAAATTGAGTGGACTAGATAGCGCTAGAAGCTTTTTCCAGAGCTTCAATTGTCGCTTAACGCTTTCGCACAAATTTATGTATAATTTGAAAGCTCTGACTACTTGAGTTATTACTTTCTTTAATTCCTTATTAAATCCGTCCATAATGTCACATAATATGGTAGAACAAGCTCATGTGAAAATACTTCATGGTAATATTTATTATATGTTGGCCTCCTGCCACGGATTTATTTAATATATGTCAAATTTATGAGAGAAAAAACAGTTTTCAAATACAAAAATTGCTAAACATTATTCATGGAAATATTTCATTAATTTCGATAAAAATTCATAGCGCACAATGCTCGTTTTTATGAAATATAATCTTACCATTAACGCTTATATTTGGTTTCAGATTCTTCGAACGAAAAATTTAGCTCACGTTGGGCAATCATCTCTTGCTTCCTGATTTCACTTCCATGCTTTTTCTCAATATTCTGAAGTTTTTCAGAATTTCGTAATTGATATATCTTTCTTTATTTTTGCTCAACATAAAATTTTTATTGAAATTTCGTTTAATAAATAACTCTCTTCACATTCATTCTTTTATGAAAATTATTTTTATGATATGAATGAAAGCCAATGGAATCCACCATTCGATGGTAAATTTGATTTCCCTGAGAAATCAAAAAGATTTCCTGACTTCAAGCATAGGTACACAAGAAAATCAGACCGAGCTCTTCTTTGAAGCGTTGTGTTGTCCTATAAATTGTCTCGGAAAACATTCATTAATTCGATAAACAAAACTTTTGTATAGATCACGAGTGACTATTCTAAGTAGGCTACTGACTAGTCAATATGCGTTATCACCTGATAATAGATTGTCATCTTAGACATCTAGATCAAATCAACCGATAATTTTCTGCGGTTCGAGGGTGGATAAACTTCAATATTTCTGGAATTTTCTTGTGAACAGAACATTTGATGACTTTTTTTGAATCAGCATTTAGGATTCTTTGACAAACTGTCCAGATACTTCATTACAGGTTTCTGTCTAGGATACAATGTATGTGGTGCCTATTAATTTCTGTTCATTTTCATTACATCGATAACATTTTTCATATTTTTTTTAAACTGTTTTCTGCATTGATTTCGATTTCTTTACTTGGTGTCTTGATTTTTGGTGTCGTTTTTTCTTCTGAGCGAATAACTTCTTCTTCTAGCTCTTGTCAGTTCCTGATTTCTGTAATTTTTGTTGTTGATCCTGACATTTTACAGGACCTCTTTCTATTGTCAGGTTAAGTTCTTGATAATTGTTATGTTTTTTTTCGTTCCGAACGATTATTGGCAATAATTTTTCTCCAACATGATTCTTGTAGAGCTATGATCCTCAGTTGGATCATAATGGGGTCCTGTCTAGGATTCAGCAAATTTTTATCAGATCAGGGAGTTTCTTGATATTTATTATAGTGATCTCATTTTCTCGTTGATTTCTATTCCTTTCGATGTTTCGTTCATGAAGCTTTTCATTGTTTTTTAAGGTTTCGAAACCTGAATCTTTTCTGTAATTTTAGTGGCTTCTGACACTTCCTCGAACTTCATTCTGCCTTTCATTACAGCCTTTTCTTTCGTTTCAGAAAAATATGATTTCAGAAGTTTGTCTTTTATCAAACTCATCCATTTCTATAAAATTAATTCAACCCTGTTGATTTCTCATTTCATTACTTGAATCTACTTCATTACTTCTCTTCTTATTACTTCATTATATAATTGCGATTTGTCCCATATTTGCTGTCTTTTTCTACTCCCTCAACGATTTCAACCCAGACTGTAAGTTTGGTCATTGTTTCTTCAGAACTATGAGTCATTAGTGTTGTAGTGTAGGTACTTATCGATATAATGAGAGAAAGGGATGAAAGCTAATGGCAATATTCGAAATCTAGGACGTCAAAATCAGATTGACTGTCCTTTTTTACCGCAAATTTCTGCAGAGAACATTCAGTCATTACCAAAATATTCGGTGGATCAAAAATCGGGATCATTTTCGTCCCCGGACAGCACCGAAAACGAGAATTAAGTTACCTGTAGGCAAAGGCAACGGATCTTGTTCTTTATATTTTCCTTTCACGTAAAAATCTTCTTCATCCCTGAGTGAACTAGGTACGGCTCGGGCCGGTGTTCTCATTGTACCCGTATGTGCATATGTCCATCTGTTCCACTCGCATTCTTTCCGCTCTGGAAGATCCGAAAAGTGCGATCACGATAAAAAACCAAGATGCTGGATCAGGTCGGATGAAGGAAAGGATGGAAGCGCCGCATCTGGGAAAGGCTTGTGGGCGGTTTGTTTGGACGTTTTTTGGACGCGCTCGTGCTGTGGATTTTTTTTGTTGAGGTATAAGACAGACAATAATCTTGTGTTCTTCTACAAGTTAGACTAGGGTCTCTTAAGGAAGTTACAAAGCGGAATAAGAAACTCAAATAGTTTCATACTATGATGGTGGGTTGAAATGGTGAAGTCGTTTCTTATTTTACGAAATAACATTACCCAACCTCTGCATTTCTTCAATTTCATTCAGTGTATTAATTATAAACAGCTAGTCAAAAACAGATCTGCCTTCTACTCTCTGATTCGAAGGCAGCACGTTATCCTGTAGTTTACTTCATAATTTTAATGTCCACTGGCTCATAGCCCATTTGCATTATTTTCCGGAGTATTTGAATAGCAGAAATAATCAAATAATATCAATAGTTTTCTAATAAATTAGGTTCTTCCGAAAATTCAAGAAGGAAAGCCAACATGTTTGAAAGAACATTTCAGTAGCAGATAATTCAGACAATAATCGAAATTTTGTTATACCGTATTACCTGGTTACCCACAACATTGGTCTGATTAATGGGCTCGAAAATAGGAATTTTCTTAGAAACACCGTATGTCGTGTTTTCCAATTGTGACCAACCAACAACATTAGGTTACATGTGAGGCGATTCAGCTATGAGGGAAAATGTTTTCTCAAATGACAAATCGAAATATTCTTGAAATAATATAAGCAGCAGCCAATTAAGTTAAATTAGCATGTATGATAGCCAACATCCGGCAAGATAGCAATTGCAAGAAGAAGAAATATAATTTTCTCCTTCGATGAATTTAAATCTTCGAAAAGTACTCTTGACGCGAATGGTTTTATTTTCAAAAAATATATATTGTTTTGATTCAGAGAGCTAAAATAATACAATACATATTGAAACAAAAAGGTACCTAGCTGAGGTTAGTGCAACGCAGAAAAACCATACAAGTCCGCAGTATGATTAGATGAGGAAAGGGAAAAGCCTCAGCTGAAAAAAACCCTTACCTACCCCGCCCGTGAAAAAAAAAATTCTTAAAATATTGAATATCAGGAGAATCTTGAAAGACATCAGTGTAATCTGAGAGAACATCTTCATATTATCAGTCGATGGACTCAGAAAAAGGCTAAGGACCTGATCATAACAATTTCTATTTTTCCTGAAAACCCCTTGACAATTCTGTCTTATTTTTCTATAGTTGATTCTATTCCAAATATAGAATCAATTTATCTAAAATTTTGAAAGGGACGCTCAATAAACTAATAGGACGTAACTACTCGGATCAGAAGAATTTTTCCCACGTTTCAAAATTGCTACTACTTTAGCTTTGTGAAATTCGGTCGGAAAATTGTCAGAATTTATTATAAAAAGATAATAAACCATGATAGGGATTTTTCTCGCAAATGTTCGAATGAATTCTGTATAAATTCCATTAAAACCGGCTGCTTTTCTAGATTTTGTATATTTGATTGCTGAAATTAATTCATCCATATTGAGAGAGTGAGAAATAACATTCACGGTATGTTTTGATGTCCTAAATTTATGTAACTTCAACTTCATATCTTTGATTTGCGATTTCGATATTTTAACTAAATTAGAGACTTTAACAAGACTACGAGCAATCAATTTGGGGTTGATTTTGGAGGATGATATCGCGAAAGGTGCAGCTTCACCTAGTTTTCCTAAAACATCCCATGAACTTGAACTCCTACTGGAATGTGTAAAATTCATATTTGTTACTACACTCTTCCATTTTTTCTTCCGACTGGCATTTATTGAGCTCATGAGTTTTTCACTTTTTTCATTTGATGGGGAATTTTGATAATCTTTGTAGAATTTTTCTCTAAACCATTCAGGAATGTATTCTTTACGAAAACCTCTCGGAATTAACGTTTCAGCTGCAGCTTTAACAACTCCAATGAATCTAGAATAATTTTTATAAGATGGTTGAATCCATCCAGCAACCGTATCACCTAAAGTCAATAATACTGGATCATGCTGACTACCCGGAAAATCCCCAAGAATTTTTCGATTAACTTTTGGAGGTTTTGAAGATATACCACACGAAACTAAGCAAAGATCGAGATTATATCCCCTATTTCATCTTACACAATGGAAAGAAGGTGTATCTTTAGCATTAAAAATTGGAAGTGGGAAACATCAACATTCAGACTTCTTGGTCAAATAATGTTCGGAGGTTGATAAATAATTATGTACAGAAATTTTACAAAATTTAGAAGAAATGAAAAGAACTCCATCAATTTCCCCTTTCCGAATCTGTAGAACGTTACGAACTGATAATTTTTCAACATAACAAGGTAAACCGTATATTGGACTTAGTAAAACATCAATGAGTTCATAACCTTTCAATTGTTCACTTTCGCGAAGATTTTTCTCTGTTTCCGAGTGGGTTTCATGCAGAAGAATCACTTCGATACCATGTTCATCAGCTAATTTGGAGACGTAATCACACTCGTCTTTTGAAATTCCTTCGATATTCAAAATCCTAAAATTCTTGCTCTCTGGTCGTGAGGGTTTTTCAAACCAGGTACGACCATCCAGGTGATGATTTTTAGGCACTTCAGATGTTTGAAGACCGCTATGAAACCCTATAATGAGGGGAAATCATCCCCCATAAATAAACCAAACAACTTTTATTACGACGAAAAAAGGAATATTTGTGGGAGACCAAACACTTTTACGTACTCCGAAAAATTTGCAAAATGACAATTACATTTTCAAAGTTATAATTGTTTTCGAATGAAGATATTGTGTCTCTCTTTTTCTGAACAAGATGTTTCCCCAGAAAACCTGAAAAATCTCAATGTTGATGAGCAAAAATTACTCACACGTTCTCTCGGTATAGTTAGTGATTGGGGCTTTAATTGAGAGTCTACAGGGCGATTTGTCCCTATCGACCGATTTTACTTCTATTCATAACCTTGATAAATTTTCACGACATTTTCGGTGTAGAACAATGGCTGTGTACTTCCAATGATTAAAACACTTCTTTCAAAATACACAAATATATTTTCGAATTAATTTTGAACCTTGAAAAAACACCCTGTACATTCGAAAATTCTCTACCTGTTTCAGATTCTACCATAATGTGACATTACTTAGGGGTTTTTGGCACACCTACAGTTTTTCTAGACCAAATTTCTAGAGAAGAACAATATAATAATAATAATAATAATAAACTTTATTTGCAGACAGAATACAATAAATTTTACAACAGAAAAAGTATATATAGCCTACAAACTATCATCTGCAAAAAGGAGACTTACGGCAGTAAAACTGTTTATATGTAAGCTCCCAAAAACTGAAAATACAAAGAAAATGAAAAGACTCCAGCACTGAGAATATTATGCTAGTCGGACACGCCGAGAAAAAAAAACAATAGAGATTTGCAAATTTTGTGCATTAATTGGAGTAAGCATAGCATTCGAAAATCAAAAACCGGCTCTCAAGCCCGCATTTATACCGCACGTTAGACACGTAATAAATCCTGCCAGCAAATTTTGTTTACATGCTCTTCTGAATTTATATAAACTGCAAGATTTCAGGGTAAGAGGTAGACTATTATAAAGAGAGAAAATATTATAAGTAAAAGATCTGGTAAAAGTTGTTGTAGAATGGGCGGGCGCTGATGAGAGGAGACCACGATGTCTGAGGCCCAAAGCATGAACATCCGAGCGCAATTTAATTTTTTCAAACAAATATGGTGGAGATTTATAAAGCATAATCGAGTGAAAAAGAGTCATCGAGTGGAGCTTCCTACGTTTTTGCATGTCTAGCCATATCCTTATTTCGCTCCATATTTCGTGTAGATAGTGAAGCTGAAACGTTCAATGCTGCAAAACTGTTCCTGAGTTCTGAAATAGTATTTCCAAATTCGAAATTCATATTGAATAGCTTATATGATGTATGAAAGGGTTTGATTATAAAAGATCTTCATACGCACATAAACTCTGTTTGAATGCCAACCTCTTACTAGTTCGCTGTCATTTCGTGATCTCATTTTACCAATTGTCCAGTATTAATTATAACTTGAGGGATGAGTGCTTTTTGTACTTTCATGTGTATTTTATATCTAAGTTTATGAATGATTTTCAATAATGTATAATGGATTTGCTGTTTGATTAGGTAAATGAAAAAATAAATGAATAAATTTTCAAAAAAGTATTAGAATTATCGAAAGTACACAGTCATACCGTTCTACACTGAAACCTTCATCAAAATTTAACAAGCCATAACTAAGATATGATTGCAAGAAAAATCGGTCAAATTGAACAAATCACCCTGTAGTCACTCAATTCAGGCCGCCAACCCTAAACTAAACTGTCTCGAATAGTGTAAATTTCACCTAAAATCTGACGGACTTCTACGGAATTACCCTGCATATCATACATCTTTGAGAATAATTATTTTTGTGATATAATTTTTTGCAATATTATTTTCTAATGAAAAGAGTTCGATAGTATTATACAATAACATTTGTTTTTTCCACTTGTTTCTCAGCTTTTTTGCAAAATGGCCTTCTTATGTTAAGTATTAGGCCATTTATAGTAAGTAATTCATATTTTCAGCGTTAGTTAAAATCTATTGAATGAAAAATAATAATCTTACTCAAATCTATAACAATAGATAATATTACAACAAATTCTCAATTGAATATTTGGCTTGGTGGCCTTAATTGTCTCAGGTACTTTATCCATTTTGAATTTGTCTCTAAGTAATAATGACAAATTATGAAACACAGGAGCAAACTTTTGAACTTTAACCATCATCAAAACCCCAAATAGTTGGTTTTCATATTAGTGAAGATTAGTAATTCAGACTATGGAAAACCGGATACTTTATAAATTTAAAAACTGCTATTCAAGTAGATTCACGATTTATTCTTTTCTAGATTCCAGGTTCTACTCCTGAAGAAACTGGAAATCATAATGGCATTCTTAATTTTGTTCGCAATTTTTTAAATAATTCGCCAGCTGCGTAGGTTCCTCAACCAACACACTCTTGGAATATAGCCTGATTTGTTAGCCTTTCAGTCCAAGATATTTTGAGCATTCGCCTGTAACACAACATTTCAAAGATTCATCATTTACAGCAGTGCTTTCCAAACTTTTTGTACCTGTGCTCCCCTCTTTGGAAAAAAAATTTGTTGTGCCCCCCTTAATTTTTCTATAACCGTTTTTCTGATTAATTTTTTTGACACCTATTCGACTTTTTTGGTTTGTATTCGAAAATGATATTTTGGAATCAGCTGCGTGCCCCCCTTGCAATAGTCTCGCGCCCCCCTAGGGGGGCGCGCTCCACAGTTTGGAACACACTAATTTACAGAGATCAAAACATGAATTATTGTAACTTTCAATTTGAAAAATCCTCTTACACAGTTTTTGAGAAATAAATATTCTCAAATTATTTATTTATTCGATTGATTTTATTATTTAATAATATATTGATTTATCAATTAATTAATTTATATGAATTTATGGATGAATTAATTAACAAATAAATCTTTATTCATTCATTTATTTATTCATTCATGTATCTTTTCATACTTTCATTTTTTTATTTATTCGCTTATCTACATGGAACTGTGATGAATCAAAATTATAGGGGAGTCAGTGAAATATTTGTATGAAAAAACAATTTAATAAACAAACACGGTTAAAAACTACTATAATTCGAACATATCTTTCAGACCAAAACATTATGGGGGAATTCTGGGGCACTTTAATAGGCCCTTTCTTTTATTATTTCTCTGAGCCTTCTTTTCATCTCTTCCCTTTTTATTTTTACTGTTTTGAGTTTAGAAGGTAGCTTACTTAATAATTACAAAGTCGCGTGATTTATGTTCACCTAGCATTTTGATATTATAACTATGTCTGGTTTCATACTCATGATTACAATTATTCCTTTTTATTATTTTTTGATGATCAAAATCATGAAAAATGTAGGCAAGTATAAAAAAACTTTCGGAATATCCAGGCGCTCTCATGTTAATCGCCCCAAAACAACACGCCAAAATTGAGAACACTATCGGAGTGTGTCAAAAATACGCCAGCCCTGTAGCATCGGGCCCTGACAGCTGCCATATTGTCCTAATGATATAAGTTGCTCTTGAGAGTCTTGGAATCAGCACCTCAACATTGAGTGAAATGCATCAATGTATCACCAAGAAGTCTCAAGGAGCACGCTTGAAGAAAATCGTCTTATCAACTGTGAGATTTGCTGCAAGTCATCGATGAAGAAAACGGAACATCGTTATACACTCCTACCCAGAATGAAAATTTCCCGTACAAACAAGTGATTTCGTTGAATAAAACGAAGTAATTATAATTTTCCGAAAACTTCTGGTCTGTGCGTTTTATTCTAACAAATTCAAGGAATCCGCTCGAGAGGTGGCCGAGAAAATTGGATGGAAATCTTGTAAGCCGATTCCACCAAGTTACAAAGAAACTGACCGTACACGCTCCCATGCAATGGGATAGAAAGGTTTCCGTGAAACAGAAGAAAACAAAGCGTCACTTAAATCATCTTACGAAATCCACCGATAAATCACCGGCCCCCTCGCGGGACGGAAATCGGTAGCCCCTCGAAAAAAAAACGAACGAAACAATTTCATCCTATCTGGAGTCGGATCAGATTCACCGCGGCCTGGCGGGCATTTTATAATAAAATGAGATCGGCCGGTCCAGCGTCGGCCGTGATATCTGTACGCAACGGAGGAAACTGCTGGCAAAACGTTAAATGTAGCGGAACTTCAGCCCATCCGTAAGTGATTGATGACAGGACGGACCCTTCAGCTCCCGTGCCCGCTGCAATATGTGAGCTGTTATTGAAATATGGCCCAGGACATTGGCGGAACTCCCATCGGGGAGAACCCAACCGAACGAGCCGTATCGCAGAAGGTTAATGAAAATTCTAACTCTTAACATCGACAATCTGTAATATTTTCTTTCTTCGATTATATCCTGGATCCCTTTTGTAAATCATTTTTACTGATTTTTCCAACCTAGGTATTACCTTTCGGTCGCCTTAAGGATGTTCCCTACTGCTGCTTGTGCTTGGAAGCCATACTAGTAATGTGGACGATAACTCGAGCTGAGAAACTAGAGCACGAGCCTTACGAGTCTGTGGCTTTAGTGGCTCCGCTTATTGCCGGTATATCAAAGGAAAGGATGAGACATATTGACGTATTCAGGACTGCAAATGTAGGGGATCCTGGCGGGCAAAAGCAACTGAGGTAATGTGGACAATGATAAAACGAATACTACGTGGAATCAGACGAGCCACACGAGCTTGCTAGACAAGCCCAAGATGGGCGAGCCCTAGAGATTTCTGTGGACAAACCTTTATAAGCTGATATGGTTTGCTCAATTTGCAGGAGTGTTCGTTCTATCATTTCACACTATCTCAGTTGTTTTGTTTGTTGAGATTATACAACAAACGGAGCCACACAAGCCATAAGCTCGAAAGGCTCGCCGTCTTGTCATTGGGCTCGAAGTATCGTCCACATTATTCGCAAGCCACTCGAGGTACCTCAGCCAGTATTGTGTTCCCCCTATTTTAATTCCTGATTGAACCTAAATCTTATATGGACATCTCAGGACCTACACATAATTAAAACTGAATAAGCTCGGGTAAAAAAAAATAGTGCTACAACTAAAAATGCTGGGATGAAGTGATATCGAGACAAGGCAGGTTCTGTATCTAGAGGAGTATGAAAAAAGGGTAAGAAGGAGGATTTGTGCCAAATATGATTCACGAGGAAGGGCCTCATCTTGATATGAAAAGAATGATGAATTTTATTGAAGAAGAAGAAATTATGGCTTTTTCAGATAAAACGTTGAATTCGTCGACATTTTCCATTCAGAAATCTTGTCAAGAATGAGAACTCTGCTGTGATTTTTTGAGAATTTTCATTTCAAATTTCCGACAAGATTTCTGAAAAAGAAATTTTCATTTCTTATTCACATTAACATACCATTTTCAGTCAACGATAGCGAGTTATTCCAATTTTATGAGAAATAATTATGGAATCTGTTATGTAAGTATTTACTAGCAGTAAGTTTATGTGAAGTTTTTTAAATTTTGATATGTGTAGTACCAGTTTTTAGTCATTCTGAAATTTTTCGCACAATAAATTCCTTAATTTGTATCCTAAAATTATTTCAGCAATGTGTCTATAAATGATAGGCTCCTTCGGAAAATTCATGAGGACATCTGAAAGGACACGAATGAACGTGTATTGTGTTCTCTTTTTCCTGCTGAGAATAGGAAGTTCTCTAATTACAGAAATTATGAAAATCACTTAAATCAAATTTGGAGAGGACAAGACAACAAAGAAGTGGAATATGCTTAGGTATATTATGATTTGATATACAATAGAAAGAGTATCAATTGTTTTTTGCAATTGCAATTGAAGTAATAAAAGAGGGTTTGTGAAAAACGCAAGAGAGAGAGAGAGAGAGAGGCAGAGAGAGGCAGTATCCATACTCAGGTAATGAACTTTTCATGGTATGGAGTAGGATGACATTTGTATAACTGTAATAATTGAAAATTCAGTGTATATTATCCAGCAGTATTATTAAAAAAAATTCATAATAACTACATTTCTACAAATATTGCATTCTGATTCGGATTTGGGGGCCTGAATGTTATAATAAATGAAATAACGAATTAATGAAATCATTTAAGTACGTCCATAATATGAGAAGCATGTTCTCCATATAATGGTATAATTGTTCAAAGATCATCTGCTTCCTCTCTGATTTAAACCTCATTATATCTTCAATTTTCTACCAATTTCATTGGGTCGAACTTGTACATTAAATAATTTCGAGATATTGTTGTGTTTTTCTTTCCCACTTTAACTTATCAACAAACAAATCTTATCCTCCTTCCATGAAATATGAAATTATGAGGACTTTTCATTGACAAGTCATACATATTAACATGACTATTTCAAAGAATTAGTTAATTAAAAATTTATGAAGAAGACGATGTATTAAAGAATGAAGTAATTTGTAATTTTTATTCACCTCATCATTGTTTTTCTTATGTTTTTTCATCATGAACATCGACATATTATTGTTCTTGTATGAAAATTTCGAATTAATTGAATTTTTCATTATTGCGTATTGGCGCCATGTAGATCACGTCCTCTTTCATCTCGTCGGCCGTCACGAAGCGTAAATGAATGTACATTTTTTTTTGATAGCCTATTTTCCACTATATTAAACAGAAGAGGTTTCACAAGGCTTTATTTTACTTTTGGATAAAGTTTTAATCCAAGAAGAAATATTTAAGTGATCTTCGTTCCTGGGCAATGTGGAAGTCTTACTCATAGGTGTAACGACGGTGGGGTTATTGAGGACGCACCCCCCCCACATCGTTCAGAAGAATTGAAGAAATCTTCTTATCGGAAGATTTTTGACTAGTGGGGATTATGCCCCAAGACTTACCTCTTGTTACGAAAATGGTCTTACTTTCCGAATAAGACGATAAGATTTGCAGAATAGTTGCATTTAATCAATTAGTGTTGTATTGTGCATGTCAAATGAACTCTTGTACACCTTATGAGATGAGATCGATGTCTGCTCAACATCCCATCCCTGCATGTCCACATATTCTGATATGGTAGTATACCCATCTTTCCATTGAAAACAACAAGGAAGCTTCTATAATACAATAGAAATTAAAATCTGAAAATACAAAAAGACTAACAGATATTTAATTGCCAGAGACTTCTTGAAGTCAAATTCAAAATTTCCTGTTCTTATACTGTACTATTTGGGAATAATCGTTCCAGATATCATGAAAAATATATAATTGGTATACCTACTATTGTAGTTGGTTAAATCTCTGATTTTTTTCTACATCTTATTTGATCTATGAAAATTTTGAGATTTTGAAATTTCCATCTCAAGTTTTATTATTTTTATACGTTTCTTAATAAACTAATTTAATGTTTCAACTTATTTTTCAGTACCTATATATTGCATTTCCTTCCTAACTAAATATTATATTCTCGCTTTAGTAACCCTTATCTAATCATTTTTGTATCAAAAGGCATAATATATTATGAAATTATTTAGTGAATAACAACTTATCTTTTTATGAAGAAGTTCTGAAAGCAACTTTTGATTCATTAAAATTTGAGATTTGAATACTAATGAATCTTTCCCGAACCTTGAAAACTTAATTGAATTTATTTCAATTTTTCTTTTCTTTTCTGGAGCAATTATAAGGTAACAGTTGATTAAATAACTAATGATCGATTTTGATGTTTTTGATGTTGAGTAACACATTCCGGAAAATATTATGCCAAAGTTGATTAAATCGATGAGAGTACGCAGGGCCGATTCTAGGGAATTGGCCGCCCGCGTGCAAAATCCTTATATGCCGTCCCAAAGACCTATAAAAAAATGTTTTTTTTTAATAGCGGTTTTGGTATTGGTTGCTTTGGTGCCACTCCCTTGGATCATTAGGAAAAAATCTGTACATATTAGATTTAGGTGCGGATAAATTCGTTACTTTTTCCTTGAATATGGCTGATTCCTCTGCCCTTTGACATCTGCCTTAAAAAATTTTATGTTATATTACACGATATTTGAAGTAGAGGCATATATCGGATGTCCTGGTCAGGAGAATCCCATCGGAAATGACTCTCATTATTTTCATTGAAATAGCACCCTGTATATTTTTTGCAATTTTGATTTCTACTCAAAATACATACCTTTACAACGATGTATCATACTTTGTATTTTACATTTGATTTGATGGAGAAAACGAAAGTTTGTAGGGTATAGCCGGGCTTATATGGAAAATCTGGGCATGCGGCTTTTTCGATTTGAACTTGAGGGTTGATTTGACATCCAATGTCGATTTTTTTTACATGCTCGAAATTAATAGAAGGTTTCTGGTGAACACATTCTTTCAAAAATTCCGCAAAAGGAAGGAATCCAGCAGTCGTGTTCATGAATTAACAAATAGTATCGACAACAAAATCAAGATTACACAAAATATCGTAGTCCACTGCAATTCTTTCCATTTGAAATTTCAATTGTCATTTTCTGGATCAAATGAAAAGTAAAATACAAAGTGTCATACGTCGTTGAACAAGTCATTTTGAGTATTGATTGCGGAAAATATACAGGGTGCTATTTGAAATAAAAGATTAAGAGTCACTTGCGGTCAACCGGAAGTGATTTCCAATTTTTGTTTTCTTAAAATGATGGTTCTTTGAACTAATTTAAAAACATGAAATTTTCAAATTTTTATCTTCTGAAATGGCTGAGATAATCAATCGTAACAGGTATACTGAGACACCCGGTATATTCTTATGTACCTACTACTGTTATCATGTAGGTAATTGATGATGTATCAAAAAAATAATTTCAATCAATTGAATTCTTACAAAATAAAAAAAACATTCAATACAATAATATAATATAGAAAATCAAACTGAACAGAACAAACTAATTTTTAACGAAAATACGTGAACTAAATAAGCCAACTTTCTTTATGAATTCCAGGTTTTGGTATGCAAAAGCTTGAATCAATTTCTGAGTTATTGGCCGAAAATGTAGAATAAAAAAATGTTTTGTGAAATAATTTTTTTTTAGATTTTCTACACCTTTCATACTCTCTGCGATACTCACTTTAGGGTTTTGTAGCAGTTTACTTAAAACGTTTATTTTTGTTAATAAGTCATGCCAAATTAACATTCAGCATATAAACTTGAATGTTTTCAAGTATTTGATAAGAGATTTAGCTGAAATTCTTGTCATATTATTCCTAGTTAGAACAATTCGCTTTCACGATATTTTTTGTTGCAGAGGTCTTATGCATTCATGGGACTTAACTGCTTCCAAAAAATTCTGTTATCTCTATGATATAATTCTGAAGTAGTTCAATTTATTTTAATTTCATTTATTTATTAATTATTTATTTTAAATAAATGCAAAATTTTGACGTTCGTATCGAAATGAGCGTAGATTTCTGAAATTGGCAATTCTCGGGAAACGGCTCTATGAATTATTAGTTCAAGAATCGGCCCTGCGAGTACGTTGTCGTTTTATTTTACAGAATTCGAAAGGTTTTTAGTTAATTATTGTTGATCAAGTGTTTTGAATCTTTTCCTGGGAAAATGTTAAGAAAACACAGAAAACCGGTAGAATGAAATGTAAATAAATATTTTCTCATCTTCAAAAATATTAGGCTCGATCTTAACAATGGGCTGAGACTAGACGGAGTAATCATGAAGCCACCCATGCTGCACTTCTCGAATTGAGAAGACAATACAATAACCAAGATTGTTCAGATAAGAATAGTGAGGATGTCACCTAGGAAATACTCTTCTGAATATACAGGAATATAAACATCAGAAAGGACACCGATATCTGCAAATTGGGCACCTTTTGAACATTGTTGTTCAATATGTCAATGTGCCTAATTTAATGAATAATTATTCATCTTCATATTAACTTCTATAGTTAACTTCTATAGTTATCTGCATTAAGATGGTTTCATTTTGGTAGATAGTATAATAAATTTCCTCTGAATTAAAAATATCATACTACTTGTCATTCATTCATACATATGCAAACTATTTCCCTATAATTTTTGTCATGACACGACCGTTTCTAACGATTGCGCAAAAATTACAAAATATTCGACGAGTCGCCACTGCACCCAGCTACTCGTATATATAATGTTGTTTGAAATATGGGAGAAACATGGAAGTGATAGAGCACAAGAGCAGTGACTGGTTCAATAGTTGTAGTACAAGGGCCATTTGAGTAATACAGAGGGTAGGTAATGCCTGGATCACTTGAAACGGACACCGTGTTAAACATGCATAATTCATCAGCTAATGTGACAATACTGTCTGAATAATGACTTATGATGATGAATTATGGAAAAACAGAGGTGAAAAAGGAGATGTGGATTAGTTATTAGGTGAATAGCTTGAACTGAACATGGTTCTTTTGATATTTTTTTCCTATACAGGTTGAACAAAGTGAGACAAAGTTTACAGAAAAAATATCAACTATATATCTTCATATTTAAAAATTGTGAGAAACTACATTTTTTTTAATGAAGCTAATCCTTAGGAAAGGACTTCATGTTGATCTCCCAAGATATCAAGCACTTTTAGACGTTTTTCATAATCACAAAATTGTTCTTCCACAGGTTTGGTTAAGGCATGATTGCGTGATCAGTTGTTAACCTCTGTAGACAACAGAGAATAATTTTTTGTATAAAAACTTTAGTTTCTTGAGTAATTAGTTTTACTCTACCAATTCACAATATTTTCAAAACTTCAGCGTTGCAACAACTTAAAAATTGATCGAAAGGAGGATGCTGCATTTTATCAAGCTTTTCAGGGAGTCTAATGAAGAGTCCCATACATCACGCATTTTGATAATTCGGCCCTTCATTGTTCGTTCAATTTTTGTCAACAATTTTTTCTATGTGGCAAATAAGTACAAGAATTTATTATTAAATTTAAAATTTTTATTATATATGTAGTTCCGTATTTGTTTGCATATTAATTTTCTTAAATAGGTATATTGATCTAAATCGTTGTCGAAATATTCATTGATTTTCCTTTAAGCATGCGAATCAGCATCAATTGAATACCAAATGAAAATTTTGATGTGATAGACCAATGATATACGTACAAGTTATTTCAAAGGAATTCAGTTCTTCTGGAAGACCCTGTAGGTATTTCTCTAGTTCACTGAATAATAGCAATTGGTTAGCTTTTTAATAATTAGATTGGGTTCTTGTAAAGAGAACCGAGTAAGGTTCACCCACATGACGTTGATGTAACACTGAAGTTTCTAATTTCTACAACCATTTGCATTACTTTCCTACTGTAGATTTATACTGAATGCCTATATTGAAGGTTTTTTTATAAATTCTTATGGAAAGATGAGTCGAAATTTGATAAAGATGGCATCACAAGTTTTCATAGCGCTCATTACTGAGCTCCCAGACGCAACCACCAAAAAAAAAAAAAGATTATACATGTGGCTGAGAAAATAGGGAGGAACCTGCGAAATTATGTCGGGAAGAAATATAATGGGAATTTGCGTAAGAAATAAGGACGGCCATATCGAACATGAATTATAAAAATATTTTTCTCGTTTTATTTACCCTTGGAGCTATAATCCTTTAAATATCGATAAAAAAATTTCAATTAAGATCAACCACTGATTTCGTAACCCCTCCGGGTAGAAGAGGAAAACCAACATTTACTCTTCTAAGGCATCTACATATTATGTGACCATAATCAAATTTTCTTTATTTTCTTTCAAGGCAGAAAAAAATATATTTAAACACTGATGGAGCTCTTATACTTTACTTATACTTTCCGGGTGTATGAAGCTTTAGTTCTGTCCTTGTTGTGGTATGGAATTGTGGTATGGGGTGGTGGTGGTAAAAATAGCATGAGAGGCTTGGACATAGTACAAAGAACTATACTAAAAATAATCTTAAAGTTGGGGATAAGATTTGGAACTGAAAGACTATATTTAGAATCTCAGCAACTTAATATCGCACAAATCTATATCTATGAGGTTTTACTGAATCAAATAAAAAATAACAAACCACTAGTACAACATTCATTTTAAACAAGACAGGTCCTCGATAGAAATCTTGTTATCCCATTATTCCATAAGAAACATTTGCAGAGTAGCGTTCTGTACCATGGACCTAAATTCTATAATCTCCTTCCCTTTGAAATGAGGGCATCATTTAACATAAGAAGTAAAGTGTGCAGAATTCTTTTTCTTAATTTTTTTTTAGAACTGCAGTACTGCAGAAAATTCCGTCGACTATGTGTGGTGATGTTCATCATTGATTTCTGCAGAATGTGACAGTATACAAGCTTGCTTAGACTGCACATTCTGCAATTGAACTTGTGAATTTGGATAATATGTATACAGGGTGAGTCGGGAGGAACTGACCAAACTTCAGGTGTGTATTCTGCAGGTCGAAATAATTTAAAAAAACTCATATGTTGCTATCCGATTCTCATTTGTTTTCAAACTATAGCTTCATTATAAAAAAACAACATTTTCTACATTAAAATGGTTTCATTTATAGCATTATTTTAATAAATGCTCAAAAATCCCGCCATTAACCTCCAAACACATTCGACTTCATCTGCGATGGGCTCTCGTTGCTTTTCTGATTGATTCGTGTCTTTCTTTAATAAGCAATGCCGCATTTCTAATGCGTCGAAATAGGGCATCCCGAGTGTTAACTTTTACTTTGTATACCTCGTTCTTGAACCAGCCCCACAAACAATAGTCCAGTGGTGTGAGGTCTGGAGATCTTAGAGGCCAACTAATAGGACCGCCGCGACCAATCCATTGTCCGGGAAACTCTTGATCTAAATATTGTTTTACCTAACGAGCGAAATGCGCGGGAGCTCAATCGTGATGATAATACATTTGCATTCGGATGTTTAAAGAAACGTCCTCCAGTGATGCTATTTACTCATTTCGCGAAAACAATAAGTCAGCACCTACAGCATTTGTGATAAGAAGCGATAAACTAAAAAAAAATTATTTATTTGGAATATTCTAATTACCCTATAGTTTGAAAACAAATGAGAATCGGATAACAACATATGAGTTTCTTTGAATTATTTCGACCTCCAGAATACACACCTGAAGTTTGGTCCGTTCCTCCCGACTCACCCTGTATATTTATATTTTTTATGATGAATAAATTGAAATTGAAATAAAAATAACTAGATTAGAAATTTCTTCAATCAGTTTGAGTAAGGTCGTAATTAGACCAACCCAATCAAAATTCTGCACGAGGCAATTTTTTGAGACCGAATGAAATTTAATTGTAAATACACTCTTGTTCCTGGTTTTTGATGAAGAATTCATCGATTTGATATCACTATATAAGGGGTGAGTAAATTTGTTTTCAAATGGCAACATGCTGGATTGTGTGATATAGGTACTACATTTTGAGGTTTCAATTCTGGGAATAAGTGGTGGGGGCATTATGTTTTCATAAGTATTCAAAATATTTTCATTACAATAGTAAATGTTCATCATTAGTTTCCTTTCAAAAATGAACTCCACTTGACAATCTACATATTTCTGATGTTCATCGAAATTGCTGGTTTAACATTGGCACAGGCACAGAAAAAATTTCCACTAAAAATATGTGTGTGTGATCTGTCAAAAAAAACACGTTTTGATTGGTTGAAAATTGTATAATTTTCAATTGAATACTCTTTGGTCCCAAAATATAAGCTCGTTGAGATTTAGAATGAGAGGGGGGGGTGGTCTTTTTACGCACTAAACGTTGATAACATTTTTCACATAAAAGATAGCTGAGACAATTAACGCCACCTTGAAAAATTTATTTCAGATACTACCAAGCCAAATAAAAGAGAATTTGATGAGTTATCATCTATAGGTAGCTATAGATCTGAGAAGGAATATTTTAATTTTTCATTCAATAGGTATTAACTTTAGCCTTCAGCTGAAAATATAGATCCTCATTTGGACAAAATAAGGCCATTTCTTGAAAAAAGCGAAAGAAGTGTGAACATGTGAGAAATATATATTTATTTAATCGAAATTCTATTCTGATAACAATATAGCACTTAAACCTAACTTCAACTATGATATTTATTTGGATGTATAGTGGGTATGCGGATATGAATCCAATAATACTATTAAATACTTGTGGACAGAAAAACTCACAAAGAGACTTTTTTTAAATTTATTTTCCTGGAGCTTTCTCTAAGATTTCTGAACCTGAACTGTAATTGGCATATTATCTTGCACTAAAATTTTTTTTTGGAAGAGGGGAACATTTTCTATAAGAAAAAACCGAGTTAATCTAATATCTTGGGTTTATTGAACACTTTCAAAGTAACCCCGAAAACGATAATTATTCGGATTGATTTAAAAAAGAATCAATAGAAAAAAGTATGTTGAAATAGTTAAATTTTCCTTGCTATAGTGTTGCTCGGATAATGTAATGTTGTAGCAAATATAGTTTGCGAACATGTGGTGCAAATACTTTCGGTTCCAGCAACAAAAGATTGCAGATCATACCGAACGTGGATTTTTTTTGGTTCGAAATAATATGTCACGATTGCTAACTCACTTGAATGTGTGACGAATTGAGTGGTGAGAACTAGATATCGCTAGACCTAATGATTGTTTCACTATAAGTCCATTTAACAAAATTTACTTTTTGTTCGAAGTGTAACCACATGGTTCAAAATAACCCCCTTCACGGTATGTTATTTTTTTCAATCTTTCTGAAATTTCTAAAAATTCAGGGATACAATCCAACTTCAAATCAAATTTATATTTACAATCGTTATAATTGCATGAGGAATGTTACGGTTGTCATTCGTCATGCGTTGTCAATTTTCATTGCGGCACGGCGTATACGGAAAAGTGGTTCATCTTTGACATAGAAAACACTTTTCTCCATGACGGAGAAGAGAAGAACTTTAAGATAATCCTGTCATTGATGAAATGACCTTGTTATAGTAGGTACTTATGAAAAAAATATTTCTTCTGGTTTTCTCACAACTTACCAATATACAGGTAAGTATACGGCGTATACGGAAAAGTGGTTCATCTTTGACATAGCAACACTTTTCCCCATGAGAGAGCTAAAATAATACAATACATATTGAAAGAAAAAAGTACCTATAACTTACCAATAAAGACAATATAGGTACAACGTCCCGGTTGCGTCTGATCGTGTGAAAAATTCAGGCGTATCGTATGATGTTGAGGTTGAATGTTACCACCAATGTTTCCTTCATTTAATATATAGAGAATATTTCGAATCTCGGGGATCATCCTGTTGAATTTCGAAATCAGCTTAGGTATTAATGAAACATTTTTTTCCCCAAATGATATAGGATCCTCTATTTTTTGTTGTTTTACGTCTAGGGGATACATAGTATCTTTCATAGTCATCAATAAAATTTCTCATGGTTTTTTCATATGAAAGAAGGAGGAATTGATTCTCCCATTGTATTCCAACAAGCAGTGCGAAATATCTCAATCACCCAAGGTCTGGCAAATCTCAGCGTGATCTTCGATCTCCTGCTGTGAGGCTAATATCTTTCGGCTTCTGTTTTCTTCCGACCAAAGATCAAAGGGCATTGAAGTTTTTAAGGGACTATAGGGCCGTTGTTACATCGATATGTGTTTTTACCTGGATAACAAAAAGCGTTGAAATGGTTTTTTGGTATTATGCATTGTCAGAGTTTCAAATTCTTTTCTCTATTTAATTTTTTTTTCACTTTCAAGTATCTTCAGGGATTTTGTGGTCCGTAAGGATATTGAATAAATTCAAAACTAGCTAGAACAAATGAAATTCTCGTTTTACCTCAAAGAATTCTATTTAGTCCTAATTGGCACCTTATATTGTTGTTGAAGAGATATTGAATCAATATTTCTGGTATTAGGTATTACCATCGTATATTCTTTGAACACTGTCTCTGAGTGAAAGGGTTTCATAGACTCCTGATACGTTCAATAATGAAAATTTGTATTTATTTCAATATTTCTAGGATGGTTAAAAAAATATCAGTCACACTTTTTAATTCGTGTATGCTTGATATTTTTCTCATCTAACACTTCTAAACACCCTCCCAGGTATTGTGAGAGTTATATAATAAACTATCCTGCTCGTTTCGAAACAATATATAATAATAATAATAATAATAATAATAATAATAATAATAATAATAATAATAATAATAATAATAATAATAATAATAATAATAATAATAATAACGCGAAAATGTCAACTCTATACTTAAGCCGCGGTGTTCTAATGATGGAGACGGAGGGCTTCTTGTCAGCTATTCAGGATCAAGTGATTGCAACACGCAACTATAGGCGCTACATTCTACATCAGGAAATACCAACTGACCTATGTAGAATGTGTCATGAAAGACCGGAATCGATCCAACACCTTACATCTGGATGCTCCTATCTCGCCCCAAAGGATCATAAGAATAGGCACGACGATGTCGCAAAGGTCTTTCGTCAAGAAATTATGATCAAATATGGAAAACTTACAGAAAAAATGCCATATTATAAATACCAACCGAAAGATCAATTCGAAAACGATGAAGTCAGAGTATACTGGGACAAAACGATCATCACAGACAAGCAGGTTTTGCATAACAGACCAGATATACTATTAATTCAAAAGCTGAAGAAGGAGGCGCAGATTATAGACATCACTATTCCAAATGATCATAACATAGGAGAGGCAAGAACAACGAAACTCACCAAGTATATAGACCTCGCACATGAAATAAAGGCCATTTATCAGCTGAAACAAGTTTCCGTTCATCCTCTGATAATCTCGGCAAATGGACTCGTTGAACTGAATCTGAAAAAAGAACTGACAAAAATAGGATTGAATGAAGTAGAGAAGACCATACTTACGGCACAGAAGGCTGCAATCCTGGGAACGTGTAGAACTGTCCGGCGTGTGTTAACGAACGATTGAGCTGTTGATTCATGCGAATCCCAGCTTAGTTGGAAACCACCCCACGAAGGTGTGATTAAAAAAAAAAAAAAAAAAAAAAAAAAAAAAAAAAAAAAAAAAAAAAAAAAAAAAATAATAATAATAATAATAATAATAATAATAAAAGGGCCTTTATTTGTATTCAATAAAATATAATTGTGAGGCGAAGTTTAGCTTGCGCTATTCTACTTAACCCCTTAAGGATAGTCCAGTAAAGAGAGGTGTGGTATCGCGTTTCCCGGAAAGAGCTGCATTTTGAGGTGATGCTTGTCACAAGGAACATAATACATTTATAGTCAAAAATGATGATTTCAAAATTTTCAGGAAATATGAAAAATTCGGGAAGAACTCGAAAAGGTTAGGTTTGTCTCGTATTCGAATCTAATCGAAATAATGACGTTTCTCATTCTCGTAATGTTCATATTGGATCCAACACATATTTCATTTTTCTGAAAAGAAGACTATTAAAAGCTTCATTAAGCTTTGGCAAAAAATACCTATTCAAATCAATGAAAGTTGATCTCAACTGATTCAGTTGGACCAGAATTTAGTAAAGTTCTTTGATAAAAAAATCGAACTTTTGTGAAATATTGATCCACATGCCAATTTCAACTTACTAATGAAAATAATATGATGATGCATTCGCCAATACATACTTGTACCTATTGTAGAAGCAGTACTTAGATAATCCCTCATATTTTAATATAATTAACCTTATTCGGCCTTAAACTGAGATATATTCTAATTTCCTCAACAGTAAATAAAAATTAAATATTTATTGAATTTGTAGGTATTAGAGAAATCTGCTTTAATGCTAGCCCAAAAAAAGAAGAAGCAAATTTTACACTGTGTTCAATGAAATGATGCTAAAATGAGAAAATGAAGAGAAAGAAATGTCGACGGTATCAATTATATACCAGGGCTGATGGAATTTAAATGAAATCGGATCCTTGATATTTATATGATGGATGGTGACATCTGTTGACACAACCTGATTGCTGTTACTTTACAGCTAACATGCGAAAGAAATCTTTCTCCAGCTTGTCCTATTCGATAGAAGAATCCGATTAATTTATTTAATAGCGACACCTATTGCAATTGCCTCGTACTATCAGAATTCTCTTCAGCAATATTCAGGCCCTAAAGTTTACTGTTTCGATGCGGTAGAGGCCGCTGTGATCCAAAAGTACAGATTCCGTTTATGATTGTCACAGATAATTCCCCCTCATAATATAGAAACAGTCACATAGAGGGCGCAATAGATAGCGATATATACTTATACAATTCGTTCAGTTTAAAAACTAATATCATATTGCAAAATTATCGTTTGAACCAGAAACACGAATTGTCAGAAAATTCATGTACATTTAAATTGGAAAATGTTCCCGAAATGTCGAAACGTAAGGGACGCTACATGTGGACAGCAAGGCAAATGCAATCAATAATTCGGTCCTCCCTGCAAAATGCCTTGGGAATGTCTCATTATGGGAATGGCAATGTCTATTATTTTCTTAAACTACATTCATAGAGATCCTTGCATTAGATGTTCAGATTTTCATCTTCGTGTGCAATAATTAACTTTTGTGAATGAAAAAATGAGAATTCCATCGTCCCCTCTTTCATAATAACACCTGCCATATTAATTCACCAAGATTAGTAGCCTCATTGAATGTTAACCGTTGTTTTTCAAAATATACATTTTAGGCTCTAGTCTAGGCAATGTCTAGTGTCTGCTTCTTCGGACATATATTTCTGTCAAATCGGTTTGTCAATGTAGAAACTGTTTGGAGATGGAGGAGGTTTTTCTTTCCAAACTAACTTCATTCAGGATATTGTCTAGTCCAAGTATTCATGCAGCACATAATATCGGAAGCAGTGATCAGTGGCGTAACTTACACCCCCGCAGACCCCACAGTGCGGGGGGGCCCAGGCATTTGTGGGGGGCCCAGGCATTATGGGGGCCTGGTCTTCGAAGGAAAATTCAAATAATTTTATCGTTAAAGAATATGAACATGACCTCAGTTCTGACCTTAACTTCCGAATAAACTCTTTTAAAATTGCATTGAAATCAGACATTCAGAAAAGATCATCAATACGACAGTTAGCTGATCTACTGTTTTTAGAAAATTTTTCGATTGCAACTAGTTCCTCTGTACTGCTTTAATGTTATTTTCAATATAACCTGTTACTGTAGCAAGGTCAGAGCAGTCCTTTTAAAGTTAAAGTTGATAATGAATTATTTGAGAAGTGCAATGACACAAAAAAGAATTAGCGGGCCCAGTTTGTTGAGAATTGAGAATAAACGAGCCTGGAATATGGACCTTCACGAAGTAATATATGTATTTGCAACGAAGAAATCAACCACTCAAGTTATTTACCCATTTACCTAAATTATTAACTGGGATTGATAACTACAGGGTGAGTCTTTGACTTGTACATATATTTTAACGGTAGATTCATGAGGTCAAAAGAAGCATATTTTGTCTCTTCCATTTTTTCCGATTCGACTCGGTTGGAAAGATACAAGCTGTTGAAAATGCATAAAAAAATTTAATTTCCGAATATATCTCGCGATTGATTTCATCGAATGAAATGATTTTCAAATATAGGTTTTGGTTAATGTGGCAAATCTTCTACGAACACGAAATTCCACTCACATGTTATATTTTTTTCATTATGATCAATATATGCCACAACATTCCATAATTATACCAGAAACTATATTGTCACAACCTTCGAAAGTAAGTTGGATGCTATTTGATGAATATTTGGCCATTTTGGAAAATAAAAGTATTCAGTATTCCTCATGATATCTCGTGAAATGTGCATTCTTCGAGTTATTTATGATTTAAAGAAATCTATATCAGCGAAATTAAAAAAATTGGTTACTTTGACTGGATGCGATTCTGATCAAAAGATTCAGGGGATTAAATGTTTGAAACATTTTCTCGAAGGTTTAGGTGGTAGATCTTATGTTCAGAAACACTATATTGTCATGTTTCCAAGGGAGGCAAAGCTCATTATGAAAGTTTAAAATCTTTTTATGTAGGCTGAATCGGAAAATATGAAATACGAAAAAAGTATTTCTTTCGACCTGAAGAATCTATATTTTGAATATATGTACAAGTCAAAGACGCACCCTGTATATTTGAAATAAAGATGCAATTATGTATATTATTTACTGCAAATTTTGAATAATATTTCAATAAATAAAGTATGGAAAGTTTTACTTCAAGTAATATTTCGAAGTAATTTTGTTGGTGTTATACCTAATCCACATACTTTTCTTAAATAAAGTTTTCTTTCAATAAATCCACATGCCCGTACGAGGGAGCCCGAAAACTAATTCTGCGGGGGGGCCCGGTCGAAATTCGTTACGCTACTGGCAGTGATATTACACAACTTTCTGTTTTAAGATTCAGTGATAAAAGGTAAGGGAAGGAAATTAATATAATTACTGGTATTACTTATACATTGATTAACTTATGAGTTTTCGGAAGGAGAACGAGCAACGGTGCTACTTCAGTATCTGAATTAAATAAGTGGTATAGAAGAAAACACAGTATCGAATTCTTCGGATATGATTCCAACATACAATTTTTTTTTAGTTAGGAAAATAATCTATTAGTTTTTCCACTAACTTCTATAAGCTGTTTCTTGTAATTCGTCTGTAATTGTAGAAAAAGTAAGTAGTAGCAATAGTTTCACTTCGTAGCTACAATAAGCAATAAGCTTGAATGTTTATAAGTATTTTCATTCCTTCAGACTTTAGACTGTGTTCCGAGTTATCAAGAGTGCCTTCGTTTGGGGTATACAGGGTGATGTTCATCTTATGAGTGAAATTTCACGGTTCCATAACTCTTGAACTAATCGATCGAAGGATTTCCAATCTTAGAGGTTTGTCACCCTTTACTATGACCTTCCTTCAATATTTATGGAACCGAATAAATAAGATCCGGACTTGGAAAATTTTTAACTTTTCCTGTATTCGTTAATATTGATAGATAACTCTGTACGTTGATAAAATTAATTCAAATTTTGTAGGTTTGTCGCTCTTCACGACTGCCTTTTTTTAAATTTTTCTCAAACTGGAAAAACAGAACCGGACTAGCAAAATTTAAGATCGATGATAACGGATCAGGCTGTGCGTTAACAGTTAACATTATGATTTTTATGACTAAAAAAGAATACTAGTAATTGGGTTTAGAGTTTAGATTATTATATCAACTCATGAAAAAGTGTTCATGAATGAAACGAACTTATTTGGAAAATCTTTCAATCAACAAACTGGATAATGAATAGAACAAAAAACAGCAAATAAATTGAAAAAATTCGAATCGCAATTCAGTAGGTATAGAATCAACAATTTCTGTAATTTTTGAACTATGGGATGTGAAAAACATAGCAATGACACTGGATACCAGTTTAACTATAATAATGTTGAGGTAAAATACAGAGAACAAAATTACCAAAGGAGAATATTTTTAGAAATGGTGACTATTCATAATACCGATTATGCAGAAGTTAGGTATATAAGAAGTTAGACAATAAAAATCTTAGTATCAGCTACTATGCATATTTATTGTAGGTCATAAAAGATTCTGAAAAAATAAGAAGAAATGAAAGATGATGGAGGCTCTATTTGTGATCGTGATTTCTGACTGTAGTTTCGTCTGTGTCTGTGATATCTGAAATTTGACATTTTGGTTTGATGTAAAACAGATGTGGGAAAAAGATGTGTTGTATCTATATTGCTTACTACATTTGTCTAATAATATTAATGAGATCTGAGAATTGAATGTTAAAGATTGATGATGTGGTGGCACTCATGCTGTTGAATTTTATCTTGGAATTTCAAGACTAATTTTATCGTAATAACCTCAATTTCTTGTAAGTCGAAAAAATATGTAAAATAATGAAAAAAAAAGAAAGTTTCACACAATATGATAACTAGTTGTTTGCTTGTTTCTGTTTTTTGAGGTTATTCATGGTTTTTTATCGTAGTTTCCTGATGAAGCCTGAAAATAAATAGGCGAAAGCTTGAATTTGAAGAATGTGTGGTTTAATTGGCATTCCAAACTCTCAAAAACAGGTCTCTGAAAAAAGTTGTAACTACCAGGCTGATTTCTACGTGAAAATGTATATTATAATGCAGTTTCTTTTTTTCTTCCATCTCATAAAGACCTGAGAAATAATAACTTCTCCAAAAGTTCACATTTTCGTTTTCGCCGTGTATTTCAGAAACAAAAGTAATTGGAAGATTTGTGTTTGTAGATTTAAAAGTTCTACAAAAAAGTGACAAAGGGTTGCGAAAACCCCATGTCTCTTGTTCTGATAATGGCTGAGATACAGTCTCAACCAATTTAGGACACAGTGTAGTGTACGTAGATTGTTGATATGTACACAACCTTCGAAATGATGAATATAACTCTGAATCGATACACAATTGCAGCCTATAAGCATTGAGTATAAATTTAATTTATATTAATACTCAATGCTATAAGGTAAAAATATTCAGCTTCCACTACTTGATAGATGCCATTGCACTGTGGTATACCTACACAACAAAATTCCCATAAAGTCGATGGCGAAGGTAATTACCAGCCGATAGGTCTATGCAAGTATAATTATAACCGAGGAACGCGAAATTGATTATTAGATTTAACAATCTTCATTATTTTCAATTACTCCTTAGATGTTGATAATTGCTGATTTCGCTAATACCTACTGGTAATCGATTAGTTTTCTCAGCGAATACCTTCATTTGGCTAAATGTGACATATTGGTAGTTCGCTATCTTGGCGTGGCACTTGGGTAATGGATATTTGCATCCGAGATAGGGAAGAGATAGGTGTGTACCTATTGATTCGACCTCTTAGAACTTGGATACAATTGAATTCCAATTGATTTCTCGGATTGAAAACATTAGTGAGACATTTTTACTTCTATAAAGTTGATTTCCGTTCTTCGATAAAGTCAGTTATTAATTTATATGACTGGATTAATAAATACATTGTGAATTCTTCTTGAGAAAAAAATTCTTTGCATCTGTATCTGTGTATTCTGTACATCCTCTTTTACTGAATGAGATTTCACACTCTTCGCATCTGTAAATTCTGTGCATCTTCTTTCACTGAATAAGATTTCTCATTCAGTGAAAGAGGATGAACCGAGTTCTTTGTAGCATTTGATTGGGGATGTGGAACTTCATTTAGACGCAACTGGATGTCACTGCTCCTTCTTTGTAATTTCTACTGAGTAGGTACATCACACCTAATTGCTTTGAATACCTACCGGAGTATTTTATGAAGATTTTGACCCTGAGGTGTATGGGATATAGATGATGCCAAATAAGGCTGAAACCGGTATATCTCTCATCTCAGTGACAAAATCTAATATCATTTTTCCAACCACATGATGAAAGATCTGTTAGCCTCGGAATTGAAAATTATATTAATTTCGGTGATTACTATTTTGAATTCTGCTTCAAAAAGTGAATTCTTTTGTTGAAATATGTCAAGATGAGAGTTATTATCTAACTAGTTAGAAAAATTTAATGTGATATAACATAATATTATTAGATATCATCAATACGATACAGCTTCAAACGATATGACTATGTATTAAACTAATATATTAATATAGTAACGATATCGAGACAGTCTTTCGAGCTTTTTCACCGTAGTGTATTAGGAATTATTTCACCTACATCTGCGGGAGGCATCTTCAGAAGATTTTTAGTCTAAGATTGTCTGATCTATAATGCCGGTCTGATGCCGTTATTGGCGGGAGAAAAACGTGAGTTTACGAGCGTTATGTCGATTGGCCCATCGATCCCATTCGCTATCGCTTGATTTGGGTCATGTCTAAGACTGGCAAGTATGCCCCATGTAACAAGATCGTTTCACATGTTAATCTTTGAGTTTATAAATCTAAATGTCTTATATGTTCATCCCAGGATAGTAATTTGATAATTTAAATGAACTCTGGTTTTGAGAAAACTCCATTTCATCCATCTATTAGATGCCAGTGCATATTCCTGACTGATCGAGTCAACAGTATCCTTTTAAATACTCAAAAATTACGAGAAATCTTCACCTTGTTGGTCGTACCTGCTTCGAAAAGCCCTCACGATCAGAGAGAAAGACTTTGAGAATATATACTAGACTGTACACAGAATTTGCGACTGCACCATATTTTATAATTTATTAATTTCCAATTTGTAAGGTTCAGGTAAGAATTGAAAAGACTTCGATGATATATCCAGATGACCTGATTTATGCATTTTCCTCCGTACTTCACGAAAGAGATGTTTAATCATACAACAATATTCAATATAAAACACCCACAATTTGGCTGATGAAAAACAATACTGAAAAAGACTTTTTTTATTTCGATGTTCAGGGATGTCTCACACCAAATTTTGCTGCACGATAGCGTCATCGTCCGATAAGTCGTGAAACGGATGAACAATCGGAGTTCTCGCTATATAGTTTTGAGGCGAAATGTTCTGATGAACCGATGTTCCGGCAAACTGACCAGACGTTACGACTCACTTACACGAAATCCGATTTTGCTGTACAAAACTACCCGGACAAGTATCGGTACGCGACATCAGCCGAACTTGGACGTACGAATCAAACACTTTTGAAAGACAGGGAGCACGTACACAAACACGACAGTAATCGCGCCATTGCCCCATACTCAATTATCATTCATTAACTCCAAACTTCTTCAGATCTTCCTGGCAAACTTGTGATAAATTCTAGCAAATTCGGAGTCGATGATTGATCATCCATTTTTCGAAAGTGCTGGTAATGTCTGCAGACAGCTATGCGAATCTCATCGGCACGGCTAGAGTACTTTTTGAAAAAATTTGTCAATTGGTGCCACACGAACGCCATTTCGTTAAAATTTAAAGAACAGAATGTGTGCCTCTAAAGTCTAGATAGATGATTATCACCTCGAATATAGAATTGAGAAAAAAAAAACGTGGAAAAATAAAGTGTGCTTATTATGACTTTTCCTGTATTGAAGATGATATGCCGTTGTCTTTTCTTTTGGGTATTTATTACGGATTGGTTTTTTGTCCCCTTCTCATAAAATGTCATTATTTTTCGTATAGCGTCTGTGAGTTAAAAGCAGGATAGTAGTACATACTTCTGATGATCACATACTTTCTGAATGAGATTGTTACTACATAATATAAGGACCCCGTTTGCAGATTCATCCAAGATGAGAAAATGTCGTCATCGAAGCTTAGCAGGGACAGACCGGTTTCGTCCTCCTTACATTTTCTCATCTTGCGGATGAATCTGCAAACGGGGTCTCCACTAGTCCAATCCCCATTTTATTCATCATGGCCCATGATTAGGGTGCTAACTTTTCCCTTTATAAGGACGAATATTCAATGATCATCAAACAATATTTATGTATTGAAAAAAAATTCTTAAAATATTGAGTAACAGTAAAATCTTGAAAGAAATGTGTGTGATCTGAAAGAACAGCTTCATATGTTATTCGTCGGTGAGCTCAGATAAACAGATTCCTCACAAAAACGACTCGCAATTCTTAATCTGAAATGAATAGAGACAAAAGCAGAAAGCAAACCAACTATTTAGAATAAATTAAATAATTTTGAAATTAACCACTCATTTCAGAAATACATTTGTAACTTTGTGTATAGCCTCGAAACCATCCTGAAATTTATAAATGGGACAACTATTCATAAGATGTTCTATATTCTATAGTCTCCTCATTTTCCCAAAACTCACAACTAGGGCTCTCAACCGAATTCCATTGGAAGAGCATATGCTGTTGCATCGTCCATGGCCTGTTCTAATGCGATTTAGCACAGACAATATTCTCTTGGAAAGGTCAAAACCAGGAACTCTGATGAAAGAATCAGAAATAAGATCTTTATTGAAAAATTGGATACATTCCATTCAGATTTCCAAAGTTCTTTGTCGCTTCTATTCATATCAATCAGAATATTTGACCAAAAAGGTTTTATTCGACTTCAATCTGGGGACCTTATTATCTGGAATATAGGTGAGTATGGGAAATGAATTTGGAAAGGAATTGAATTTGTTCCAAAAATTCAAAGCTGTTGTCTCTCTGCGAATATGGGAAGGGACAATACTTGAGAGGACTGGTAACCAAGGAGTAGGCGTAGAGTTGATAGTACCATTAAAAATCCTCATAGAAAAATTTAGTTGGGCGTCAATTTTCTTTACATGAACACTATTCAATCAAACAGGGCAACAATATTCAGCAGCAGAAAAAACCAAAGCAAGCGCTGCGGTACGAAGTATTGTTGCATCAGCGCCCCATGAGGAACCAGCTAGTTTCTGAAGAATATTGTTCCGAGTTTAAATCTTCAAACGCAGATCATCTAAATGGTCGTTGAAATTTAGAAAGGAATCAAGTTTGATTCCCAGGTATCTAGGATTGAAATTATGTTTTAAGGGAGAAGTACCGAAAGTTACACTCAATTTTCTATATTTCTGATGATTCAAATGAAAACACGAAATCTCGGTCTTATTTTCATTCGGGTACAAACGCCACTTTAAAAAATAATTTTTCATTAGAATGATGAAAACCTAGAGCCATATCGTCAGCAGAAATAATTTTTTCCGAAGAAGTAGTTGGAATGTCATACAGATATAAATTGAATAGAAGAGGTCCTAAAACTGAACCTTGTCTAAGACCATTATTCAAAGTTTCGAAATTACTACTATTATTATCGACAAAAACTTGGAACCTTTTGTCGGATAACATATTTTCTAATAGTCTAACCTTTTTTCCACATTTTAAATGATTATAGAGTTTATAAATTAATCAATCTTTCCATATCATATCTTTCCTGTATCATATTCATCTGATAAATCCACAAATCCTGTCCTTGTTTGTAAGTTTTTATTGAACCCTGATTCAATAAATGTGTTGAGGCCAAAAACCTGATCGCAACAATTCCTATTTTTCCAGAAACCGCCCTGACAGTTCTGTAATGATTCTTTCTCTATTTCAGTATCGTAATGAGTTCATTACAGTACTAAAAGTAGTGCTGTAATGAAACTCATTACAACATTGTTTTCAGTTATATTTTATAGTTGTCAGTACTGATCTCCGATCGAATGAAGTTTCGAATCAAATCAATTCAAATTCCGTGATCTGTCAAATTTTGTATGTCACACCAACTGCCAAAATACAAAACAAAAGTCAATAATCTGAATTTTCATTTGAATTTCGAGAGTATTTCACAAAAATTGACTGAAATAGAGAAAATTCCGTCTAATACTCGTTGCAGAAGGCAATTCCAACTTCGCATTCGTGTTGGAATAGGAGCTCATTCTGCAACTTGTTTTAGAATATACTATTAATAGTTGATCCTATTCTAAAAAGAATCAATCTCTCTAAAATTTTGAAATTGACGCTCAATGAACTAATAGGATGGTAACTACTCGGATCAGAAGAATTTTTTCCAGCTTTCAAAATTGCTACTACTTTAGCTTTGCGAAATTCGGTCGGAAAATTGCCGGAATTCAATATATCATTATAAAAAGATAATAACCATGATAGGGTTTTTTTTTCCTAAATGTTTGATGAATCCTGGATAAATTCCACCAAAACAGATTCTGTAATTTTGATCGCTGAAAGCTGAAATTAATGCATCCATATTGAATGGGTTAGAAATAACATTCACGGTATGTTTTGATGTCCTAAATTTATGTGATTTCAACTTCATATCTTTGATTTGGGATTTCGATATTTTAACAGAATTAGAAGAGACATTTACAAGACGACGAGCAATAAATTCGGGATTAATTTTCGAGGATGATATCGCGAGAGGTGCAGCTTCACCTAATTTTCTCAAAACATCCCATGAACTCCTAGGAACTGGAATGTGTAAAATTCATATTTGTGACTACACTACAGAGAATAAAATAAGATGTCGAAATACATGGCGTACGCACTCGTCACTTGTTGAATGGAATGTGGACATTATCTAGCCTAGACATATACCTATTTGGGAATTAGAGAAATGACATAGTTTATATTTAGATCTATTTTCCGTCGTTTGAATAGATGAACTACCAAGGTGTAGTTTTCTATTATTGAGAATTTAAAAAAAAACCTTTGTAAAATTTATTCTATTGACTTATTATCGACACAATTCGACGAGTACAAATCCAATGAAATGGTAAGAGAACTCAATTGAATCCATTCAATAAGTTTGTTATGGGTTGATTATTCTTCAAGTGTACCTATACAGTTTGTCCTTTGAAAAAAAGGGGTCCCCCAATATATATGGGGACACCATATACAAGTCCAATCAAAGTGGTAAATTTCTGGTGACTTTTCATACTACTAACAACAATGAAAAGTATTTTTCGATTTGACTTTAAGGAAACTCGACGACCGAAGTGCAGGTGCTCGCTCTATTGGCCTCTCCAACTTCCAATTCCGTTCCGACAAGGAGCCTATCAACTCTCTCCACCGACGGGCAATTGTTCCCCTAGCGACAATAGGTCGAATTTTCCGATTTTCCGCCGTTTAGCTGCGCTTTTCCGACCAAGGCTCCTCCCCCGCGGTGCTTTATTGGAACGACCCGGCTGACAATACAACCGATTGTGCATTGTTGTGGCGTCTGGCGCAGAATCACGGCCGAACAAAAGAGTTCGCAGACAACGGGTGGGCGGGGTCTTTCCTCTAAACGGTATTGTTCATTTGTCTGAGTTTCGTGGTGGGGACCGGGGTCGACCAATGGGTCGGTTTGGAAAGAGCTAAATTGCTCAAATTTTCGTGGGAGCTCTATGGAAAACACGTTGGAACAATGCGATTGTTCTAATGGTGCTATTAAGATAAGCAGAACCGTACTTGGAGAGATAACGATACACTGAAATTTCAGTAAGTAGCGATTTATCGAGTTTCTACAGAGATTTCAGGGGAAATATATCCTTGTGTCCTTGTACGTCCGTAAAGCTTCACCCCCTCGATCCAAAATTTCATCTTCTTTCAGCATTCGAATATTTCTCAGGTTATTTGCACATTATCATTTGAGTATAATTGAAAACAATTTCAAGCTAGTAGCAAAATCAACTTGATCGTCTCGAATAGAAAGCAATAATAATAATACAATAATTAAATATCACGAGCAAATAAAAAAAGTCACAACCGACCACACCCCAGAGGCTGTTGTGACAGTGCTTGAGTTCGGTGGTGACGGGTTCTTAAATACACAAAAAAACGTCCAAAATCACTTTAGAGTATTACAAAAATAATATCTTATAATATTCTTCTGGAAAAATTTGACAAAAACGAATGGAATGAAGACTAGAAACACTTGTGGCTTGAAACAACTATGTTATTGTAGAGTCTACAGTTACTATAAAAGTGCTTAATTACAATCATATCGGTTTAACCATTCAGTATATTCTTAATATATAAAACTCAGTCGGCCATATTGTTGGTTACACCATTTATAACTCAAGATTGGATGAACTGTTTGTTATGGAAGTTTTTTTGTTGGATTCTTCTACGGTGGTGTTAACATAAAATACATCAAAACAATGAAAAATTTAATGAAATGGAAAAAAAAGTAGGAAATAATTTTCCTTCTTGCGAATAACGCCAGGAGATGTCGCTGAGGTTGATAGCGTTTTCGTGTAAGTATTATATTTGATATAAATTCGGTGAACTACATTTAATAAAAATATTTACGCATCTGAGTCCATGTGTTATCACACCTTTCTTTCTTCCGAACACTACGGAAAATTTTATGACGAAAAAACTAAAAATGTGGTTCATCATAAGGAACAACAATGAGACAATTTTTAAATAATAATAAAGTACCGCTTAAATAAAGTGAAGTCTATTCATTTCCTACTTGAAAAAGTACCAGTTTTGTTGATACAACTTTATATATACCTACTCAATATACAGGGTGAGTCAAATATGTGAACCGAGCGTTATGGCGTTGGAACAGGATATTTAAAAACGAAAAATAAAAATGGTGGTCGACCAAGAAGTGCCAGAACTGTAAAAGTTGAAGAAGAAGTATGAGGGCCGTCGCTAGCCAAAATGTCGCCCTAGGATTTGCTGCCCCAACAGGAGTCAACTTGGGAGAACGTAAAAATTAAATAAAAAGCATTCGGGGTTTTCTATCGACAAATATTAATAAGAGTATTGGAGAAATATTCATTACACAAAAAAATCAACAATTCCAAACTTGACAAAAATTCAATTTTAGGATTGGTAGGGAAAAAAAACAAGAAGATATATGTTGTGTCAGGATTTGACGAGAACACACCTACAGTAGAACCCCGATTATCCGAGCCCGCTTTATCCGAGGTCGCGATTATCCGAGTCGCGTGGTTAGCACAGGATAGTTCAATTTCACACGGCCAAACTTTGCTAGCGCTGCGAGATGTCTGTTCTTGACATTTGTTAAAGAACATATTTACATACTTGTGTATTATTCACATATAATATATGCATTTACTCATCTATTTAGTAACTGTTTACGCAAATAAAACTCAATTTGATTAGAAATATCATATTTTTTCAGAGTTATTTAATAAAGTCCGTATTATCCGAGTTTTCGATTATCCGAGGTCGGCTCGGTCCACAATAGCTCGGATAATCGAGGTTCTACTGTACTTCAGAAAGTTCTACAAATCAAAATGTCAGGAAAACTTTATATAAAGTCAAGTCCTGATATCAATATATTATGTCATTGTGTTGGCGACAAATGCAAAAAAAAGCTACTTAATGTTTCCTCATCATGATGGGTAATAATGAAGAGAAACATTCGTTCAAGTTCGTTTTCATTTTTGTTTACTGAAGTGAAAAATAATATATATACCTAAATATTCATCTGCAAATTTTTCACTCTTTTTGCCTTTATATTCGTGAAATGTTTCGTGAACTTTCCTTCGTTCAAGCTGCCTAAAATTTCACGTTCAATTGAAACTACAGCTAAATTACTTAGTCTCTGCTGGAGCAGTGTCGGTTTTAAATAATTTTCGATATTTTTTTTTCATTTCGAAAAAAGACCTTTCACCAGATGCAAATGAAACCGGTAATGCAGGAATAAATTATTACCATAATATTGTAATAGGGTTTGTGAATCATTAGACTAGTCTTCTGCCAAATATGATTTAAATTCAATTATTTCATCAAACAAATCAATACCGTCAATGTCTGATTCACCAGTGGCATCATCTCTGAGCTTCAGATTAAAATCTTCACGAAACTTCACTAAATCATCATTGGAGTAGTTAAATAAGTTGTCGCTAAAAAAGCCAAAGACGTCGGTAAATGTTTTCAACTCCTCGAATCTATTCTGAAACGAAATAATTGTTTGATCTAGGAACCTAAAATAATATTTGGGTGTACTAAAACTTCATCCCTATGTGTTCATATTAAAATTGGGATTACGTAGAAAGTTATAAGAAAAAAGAACTCGAAATTAGTCTAAACAGAGCAATCTGTTTCAGAGAAGATTTGAAAATTAAAACTATAAAGGATATTATGCTTCAATAGATGGAGAAAATGGTTAAAGCAAGGAAAGAACATAGCAACGATCAAATAAGAAAGAACCTTAAAATTCCTGTCAGAAAGACTGACAGAGAGTTATAGCTCAATATAAACACTGAAACTGGAAAGGAGACAAAACTGAGTAAACAGGAAATTACTACTCTGAAAACAAATAGAAAGAACAGGAAAAATGAGATGAGGGTCTCCTCATATAGAAACCAATGATGTAGTCAGATCCTCTTACAAACACAAATTTCGATGGAGTGTATTTTTTCATTATTTTTCGTGCTATGTAGTTTCTTATACTATGAGCCTGCAACATCAGGTTTGTTATCATGAAAGGCCTAGCTGCAGTGCCACCATACTGACGAGTATTTTGATCTTGCCTGCCTCCCCTGCAGCTGTAGGCGCTCCCACAACCCTTCGCCAGAGATGTTGTAGGGCCCCATTTCTGGTCATCATTCTGGGTTTGAGCCCTTGTACCCCATAGAGAAAAAGTTCAGTGTGACTCCCACATGAGCAGGACTCTCAACCCTGCTGCTGTTATCCCGTCTGGTGTAGAATTGTTGTCTGAAAAATAGCAGCTTGCATTTCAACGTAAATGATTTTGTTTCAGTATGAAAATTGTTTGCTTCTTCGCTCAGCCAAAGAACGAAGATTTCGAAACACAACCACTGAAGGCATTGATGCAGACGAAAAGTTCTGGTTGTTCGAAATTCGAACATTTTCTTTTCAAATTATTCATAATTATATTCCTCGAATAATTATCGATGGAAAATTCCAATAAATTCAACGCTGAAATTCTCGTACGATCGAGCGGAAAACGCTGACTCCGAGGTAGTAAGTGGGTTACCTGTGACGAATGTTGTTTAATTTAGAATAGTATATAAGCTTAGCCTGTAACGAATAAAATCATCATTCACCAAACGTTTGATCATTATACCTTACGGCAAACTGTGGAGTTAAGACTTCCCTTGAACTTCTGAGTCTGGTTGTTCAGTTTGCCCTTCAATCTTCAAGTGTTGTTTCGAGCAAAAAGAAACAACATTTTTTGGTCCTTCGAGCCGGATCGAGAAAAAGGATTTACAACCCTTATCTCGACCACACCGATAACACTGGGGAAGAAGCCTTCCGGAGTCAACGCCAGCACCCGAGAAGAAGCCATCCAGAGCCACTACCAGCATCTGCGAAAAGGCCTTCCGGAGTCAACGCCAGCACCCGAGAAGAAGCCATCCAGAGCCACTACCAGCATCTGCGGAAAGGCCTTCCGGAGTCAACGCCAGCACCCGAGAAGAAGCACTCCAGAGCCCCTACCAGCATCAGCGAGAAGCCCTCCAGAGCGACTACCAGCATCTGCGAGAAGCCCTCCACAACCAATACTAGAATCTGCGAGAAGCCCTCCAGAGCCAATACCAGCATCTGCGAGAAGCCCTCCACAACCAATACTAGAATCTGCGAGAAGCCCTCCAGAGCCAATACCAGCATCTGCGAGAAGCCCTCCACAACCAATACTAGAATCTGCGAGAAGCCCTCCAGAGCCAATACCAGCATCTGCGAGAAGCCCTCCACAACCAATACTAGAATCTGCGAGAAGCCCTCCAGAGCCAATACCAGCATCTGCGAGAAGCCCTCCACAACCAATACTAGAATCTGCGAGAAGCCCTCCAGAGCCAATACCAGCATCTGCGAGAAGCCCTCCACAATCAATACTAGAATCTGCGAGAAGCCCTCCAGAGCCAATACCAGCATCTGCGAGAAGCCCTCCACAACCAATACTAGAATCTGCGAGAAGCCCTCCAGAGCCAATACCAGCATCTGCGAGAAGCCCTTCAGAACCACTACAAGCATCTGAGAGAAGCCTTCCGGAGTCAACGCCAGTGCCCGAGAAGAAGCCCTCCAGTGCCACCACTAGCATCCGCGAGGAAGCCTTCCAGAGCCTACACCTGCGCTTGAAAAGAAGCCCTCCGGAGCCACCATAAGCATCAGCGAGGAAGCATTCCAGAGCCAACGCCTGCGCTCGAAAAGAAGCCCTCCTGAGCCACCAACAAATTCCAAGCGGCAATCTTCCGTGGTCAACGCCGGCACCTAAGAAGAAGCCCTCCAAATCCACCAACAGCCCAGCGGCAATCTTCCGGAGTCTAAGCCAGAACCCGAGAAGAAACCCTCTAAAGCCGCCACCAACATCGTGAAGAAGAAATCTAGCGCCAAAAACAAGCCTGCAAACTACACTTCCGAAACTAATCTAGAAGATAGGCGCCTGAGATCCTGATTCATCTAATCACAATGGAACAAAATCTAGAGGAGCAGATCAAGATTACACAGGAGCTCAAAAAAGTATTGTCCTCAATGAAGAAAGATGGGTCAGCACGCAATACAGGAGAGTACTTCGAGAAAACCTACGTACCAAATCGAGATGGCACATATATCGCACGACTGCCATTCAAAGAAAACGGTCAAACAAAAAAAGACCGCCATCGCTCGACTTTTGCAGTTCGAAAAGAACGAACAATTGAAAACAATGTACAAATATTTCATGTGTGAGTATATTCAACTAAATCATATGATACCAGCAGATCAAATGACCAACAAATCAAGATACTATATTCCGCATCAAGCGATGATGAAAGAGAACAGAAAGACAACAAAACTTCGTGTCATATTCGACGCGAAATCGGAAGTATTCGACGGAAATCCAGGCAATGACCCAACAAATAGTCAACTCGAGTTTTGAAATCTCAGCAGTTCCTGACCCGGCTCACATAGATTATATTACCACTACAATTAGGAATCATGAACTCATAACAACATTGGGTCACAGTCCCCCCACGACGCTACAACAAAATTCATAGCATTTGGCCCTTGGAGTAATGTTCGAAATTCGAACATTTTCTTTTCAAATTATTCATAATTATATTCCTCGAATAATTATCGATGGAAAATTCCAATAAATTCAACGCTGAAATTCTCGTACGATCGAGCGGAAAACGCTGACTCCGAGGTAGTAAGTGGGTTACCTGTGACGAATGTTGTTTAATTTAGAATAGTATATAAGCTTAGCCTGTAACGAATAAAATCATCATTCACCAAACGTTTGATCATTATACCTTACGGCAAACTGTGGAGTTAAGACTTCCCTTGAACTTCTGAGTCTGGTTGTTCAGTTTGCCCTTCAATCTTCAAGTGTTGTTTCGAGCAAAAAGAAACAACACTGGTTTCAAAGAAAATTTTGAAGACGTGATGCTGGAATATATGACATCAGATGCTTTGGCTGTTCCACATTTACAGTATAACTTTATCATAGGTCAAGGCAGCAGTTGAAGATGTAGGGATGATTAGCATCATCCTCTGCTTGTAGTTCTTGAATGTTGTGATTTTCCATTTTTGTTGACAGCAGCTTTATGAAACAAATAATTTTTGGTGTACTTATCTTTTTTAAATCATTACTGGATGCCTAACTTTAAACATCATCTTTCATCTTTCACACCCCTCATTTTCTTCTTCAACATCAAATTAGAGAAGTATAGGCAGGGTATCGACAGTATAATCAGGGTACAAACGACATAACTTCAAAATACATATTGTCACGATTCAGAAGGATTAGTTCCAAACTGTGACAATGGACTGAGGGAGATCCAGACTGAGAGTAACCACCGGGAATAGCGTCGCCGTTGAGAAAGGGATAAATGCATACCGGTTTCGGGGTTGTTACCCCTCATCAGTGCAACAAAATCCACCAACTCAACGACAAACGCGGTGAAGAACGGAACTATATGCCCACATCGGTATGCACTTCGGAGTATTAAACAACCGAAGCGCCACCTAGTGATGCTAGTCCGAACTCCATCCCACGTGGTACTCAGAGCATGGATCTTCGCATATATTCTTTTCTCCCATCGAAACTTTTCACATCAACCCAATTTTCGGGTCGAAATGCAGGTCACCTCGGGGAGGTTGAATGCACCGTGATTATGCGCATGATCCGGACGCACCGGTGTGCATCTATCCCCTTCTCAACGGCGGCGCTATCTCCGGAGGTTACTCTCAGTTTGGATCTCCGTTAGCCCATTGTCACAGTTCGGAACTAATCATTCTGAATCGTGACAATATTAATGTATTATTTATGGTATGCTTGTCCTTAAAGCGTTAACCTTTGTCTCATAATTTCAAAAAATTGCGAAATTAAAAAAAAAATATAAACTTTGAGCTGCGAGTCTAGTAGAACAGTGGAATAATCTAAACTTAATTCCAAATACGAGACTGTACTGTTGGAATGGCAAATCTCGCCAGGAGTGTCTGAAGACTCGGGGGGCCAATAGGACCATGATTGACTACGCCGTTCCCTCATATCTCATTGCTAGAATCTTTCCGTTTGCGACCTTGAGACAAGAAGTAGCTCGAAGGTAGCGGGCATTGAGAAAATGCTTTTAGCTTCAGAGAGATTCGTTTGGAGATAAAAGAAGTTGACGATTAATAAAAAGGATTCGGCTCTATCGAGAAGGTGAACCCATTTTGCAAAGAAGGAAGACTGAAGGCATATCAGTTTCAGCATTTACCGTCCGTGACATGACTTCTTCTTTACAAGTATGGAAAAAACCAAGCCAAGAAAGCCTAAGTACAAAAAGCAGCTTTTATGAGGATCTCTGAGAAGTTGAAACGAGATTTCTGGATGAGTGGAAGTAGATATGGATACAGAATTAGAATTGATGAAGACATTGAGCTCGAGATATGACGAATATAATTATGACAAGTTGAAATTTCGAGGAAGCGGCTCCAATAAGTCAGAATCCAGAAGAACGTTGAGTATTACCAAGCTTGAATTCGGACAGTTTGATGATGTATTGAAAGGTAGGCTTGGGTTTTGGAATTAACTCAGCAGATTTAATGAAGATTCTGATATAGGAGAGGAGGATGAACTATAATATTATTGTCATAGTGGAACAAGTGGTCAGTCTTAGTTTCGCTGCTCGCCAAGTACCTTCTCGATGCTGGGGTACAAAGGTCATTGCCGCTACTACAAGCCCTCACACCACGTCAAGGTGCTGACCAAGTGAGAGAGGGAAAATGAACCTAACCTAACTTAACCTAACCTGAATGCGGATCGATGCTTCATTTTTTTATCAAAAATTTTTTTTTATTTGAAAAATTTTCAATTTTTGGTAGGGAAAATGAACCTAACCTAACCTAACATAACCTAACCTTGTTAAACTAAACTATATATACTATATATAAGACTATATCAGAGCCGTATCCGAGGTAAATGGAGTATATTTAAGAGTTTCATTTATTTTTTTTTCTCGAAAATTACTGCCTAGTATCAGGATGTCCTATAGATTCACTGTGCAAAATATTTTTAAAATCGGTGACGGGGCTATAAAATTTATAATAACCCGACAAAGTTACTGGATTATAATTTTTTCATTAATTCATTTTATTTTTCAGATATGAATAATATACTTTATATAATGTTCAATAAATAAGATAAGTAGCTCCAGCATTTCGCCAGGTAGGCCTATTTCCTAATAGACACGCCAAAGTTTATTTTGGAATAGGCTGTATTTTTGAATATATTTTTTTTTTGATGGACATGTTTTTCCTTTCCTGAAAATCAAATGATTCTTCTCAGGAAACAGGAAGACTGAAAATCTCGAATGGGATAACTCGAGAAGAACCCAACATAAATCAGGCAGCTCTTGACGCCGACGGAATGTAAACGAATAATTCGCGAGAGAACAACACCCAGCCTACTCGCCTTTTCCGTTCATAGACATCCCATCTCGTTATGCCTCTCTCCGCAATCTTTCATACATATTAAAAGTGAATAACTGGCAACAGGAATAAAGCGGAATATATAGGAACGGACGTGTACGCGTCTCCAACAATGTCACCGCAGTTCATGTCACTCCTGCATCGGCTCCTTCTAGTTAGAAGAAACAAGTTCACGGAGAATAATAGGCATTCTGATGTATTATTTATGGTGCGGTCCGAGATTCTTACTTATATTTTTAAGATGGGATCTAGTTGTTCGGATCTCACACGCCATAAGTTGGCAGTGACTCAGCATTCCTGGGAAATAGCCGGACTGAAATTTTATTGAAAACGAGGGAATTGAGTTGGCTGCTATCCAAGCCCCATTGCCTATTGGTGAAAATTATGATGAGAACCATCTATACATTACATGAAGAGCAGAATACTTCCGGATACAAGGAAAAAGTAAAATATATGGGTATATGGGGAAAAGAAAAAGAGAGATTTAGTGGAGAATGTGAAATGTGATTGTCACAAAGACATGAATATGGTTGAGAAACTTCAATTTCATATTTTCACTCCTCGATTACAAGAAAGCAGTCTAGGGCTTCTCATTTTCACTGGGCTAGGTGACTTTGTCAATGGAATATGCAAGGAACGCATAAAATAAAATAAAAAAGAATTCAACGAAAGCACCATACAAGTAAGTTTAGTTAGAAAGTTAGTCATCCTAAGATAGACATAGATGAGCGGAGTCTGGAACAAAATTTAATGTTTTCCAACCAATAACTCAAAATATACCAGTGAATTTATTTTTGAGGTTCTGGATTGTTTGGCGATAAAACAAGTTATCATCAAATCGGTGATTGTGTTACAATTATTAAAGATTTGGGTGGCCTATTTCCCTACTGAGATCGTGAATAGGTTTATTGCTTGAATTCGTATTCCTTCAATTCATTATATCTTGCGAAATAAACGATGAAAAACTGCATAGTTTTTCCATTAGCATTAATGGAGTCTTTCAAGAGAGATAAATGTCGCAGGTAAGGTTCACATTACTTTACATTTTAATTCATTTCAGGTCGGTCCAAAGCCTCTTCGAATGTAATATTTTAATTGGTTAACGTGAGTTATCCACAAAAATAATGCAATTGAGGAATTTTTCAAAGACTATTGCAACGATTTGCAATGTCCTATGATGTTACGCCAATGGATTCGAAGAAATGTCAATGAAGTATGAGTCTATGAGCTATGAGTGTTATGTGACCATATGTTCGGTGTCTTTGCTTATAAAGCACTAGTTTTCTCTGCCTCTCTAGTTTTTCCTGTGAAGAAAGAAATTTGTCGCATTGAAATAATTCATCTATAAGTGTTGATAACTGAAGGTGAGGTTTGTTAAATTAAAGTCGTCGAGAATTATGAGCTTTTTTATATTAGTCATTTTTTGATTAATTTTGAGAATTACCAGAAAGGAAGAAAAGGTATAGAAGCTTCTTTCTGCATAATCTTGTCTCATTTGTTTCTTTCGATTTTTCACTTTCGAGGCCCAAGAACAGGATTTCTTCTCGTTTTTATTGTCAATTATATGTAATTACTTATTACTTTAATCATATTTTGATTATTATATACAAAATTATGACTCTTTACACAAAAACTTGGGAATTATACCCGTACATTCAAGAAACGAAACGTGGTAGTATTTCAAGTCGAGCATATGTGAAATTATTTCCAAGAATTCATTTTTCCTAACGATGCTCAACTATAAAATTTCAACTGTTTATTTTGGGTCTTTCTTTGCAAAATTCTAACGGAGGGTCTTCATGAATCACCCGGTATACCAGATAAATCACTCGAGTCCATGGAGCTCATCTCCCTTTTGTCGTTAATACGGAAAAGCCCTTCCCCCTTTTTTTAAATGATTGGTTCTCATAGAATACTTTTTCTGGTTATTCCTTGACTCATATGATATTTTGCCTGAAGATGAGTGGTATTTGGTATTTTCTCAAAACATGTTGAGAATTATTTGAAAGTTACCTAAGAACCTAATTTAAATGGTAGTGTTTGATTTACCTTCACTTCATAAAAAAAACTCTCCACTATGTCTTTATCAGTTCAAGTACAGGAGAAAATGGGTAAGGATCGAACACATTCACATCAGAAGATATAAGAATAACAGCATAGTAATACCATTGAGTATGAATATAATATTAATACTCAATGGTAATACCCAAGATGAAAAAACCATAGGCCAGCGGTGCTTTGTTTTCTTGGGCCCTAGAGTAATGCATAGACTTCCCATCTTGGTTAAAAATTCGAAAAATAAAAGAAAGTTTAAAATTAGGTTAAGTTGAAAAAATTTTTGAAGGAAACATATCGTATAACTATAAAGAATTTAATAGATTCAAAAAATGAATGGTTTTGAAAATAATCTGGGTGTTCCGATTTTTTGACTATGTATAGTTTCTGATAAATGTGTTTTGAGGATAATGTAGTTTTGTATAGCTAGAATATAGTGAATTTAAGTCCACACGCGAAAATAATTCTTGTGGAATTTCATGTTTATCAGGTATTTTTATCAATAGTGTATATGAATGTATCTTCAATATGGTGGTTTGAATAAAAATATTTGATTGATCTGACTGATTGGTGCATCATAGAATTTTGAAAGTTAACGAGATTTATTCATTTCACTACTTATTTTCAAGAATCGGGCCAATTAGTATTTGGTCGAGCGTTATACTAACTGGTTGCAAAAGTACGAATTTTGGAACTCTGCAAAACTTCGATCCTATGTGTTTTTATTCTATGGCACATATCTGAAGAATTTCGAATTTCATGTTTCTCCAACTCGTATCTTTCTTTTTGCTGAAACCACCCGTCACGAGCTCCTTTCTCTCAATATCTATATGTATGGTTTATAGTCTTCAGTACGTCGATGGCATTCTTCATCTCGCCACAAACAAGTTGAAATAAAGCCTTCCAGTTCCGTTATAGATCTACTTCTATTATTTTTCAGGTTAAGCATACATTATCTACCATTTCTCCATTGGAGATGAAGTTAAAGTTTGTTCATTCCTCCGGTAATTTTCTCCACACATAAACTTATATTCTTAACAGGATGTTAGATTTATCGATAATTCAAGAAGAATAGCCTCACTTGATTGGAGGAAATCAGAACAGGTTTCATTAAAAACGATCAGAATGAACCGAGAGCAGGATCGGCGCAAAAAGTCTCAAAACCTCGGTTGACGTATTGCCCGATATCACGGGTTTATTAATTAAGCCGGCCGGTGAAGAATCGCTCGGAGCTAGGAAAAAAAAGAGATAGTATTACGTGTATTCTAACTAGATTTCTTCGACTGTCGCACGTCCATATATCGATGTTAATTCAGGAATAACTGATACATCAGGATGAATGGAATTTCTCCATTCAGCCTCTCTATGAGTTATTTCGACTCGGTTGCAAATAGCACCAAGGATGTGGTCAATTACGGTATGATGGATAGGGAATTAATTATTTGTAGAATTATCTACAGATGGAAGTCATTTCTATCCGGATCCGGGGAGAAACAATTGCATTTCACTAGCTTCGTCAAATCAGTTACCATATAATATTGAGGAATCAGGACATAATCAGGACCATGACCATTTTCATCTTACCTATTAGATGAATATAAATAACGCACAATCTTTAGGAAGTTTTGATCTTCACCAATTCTTTTTATTCCTATATATAAGCCAGAATTGGCCTAAAAATTATATTTGTTACGCCCGATAGTTCAGTAACTTTGAAGAGGAAAGCAAATTGTATTTTTGTTCTGAAGCTGGATCGAAAGCGAAATATATGTTTGAGATGGGTATTTCCTATAACAAAATTTTCCCAGACCAACCCTTTCCGTGGTATCACAATTAGAAGGTAGTGACCAAAATCCAGTTTTTATTTTTTTTTCTAAAATTCCAGTAAAGCTAGAAACTTCAAATTGAATAAACCACGGGTATTTGTTTAACATTCTTGTTTCATTATACGGGGGTAAAATTAGCAACCCTTACTTCATTTCAAATCACAATTTTTTGCGAGATGAAATAAAATTATAAATTAAAATCCTTGTTTTTTTCACAATTTTTTCCCTCATGAATTTTTTTCTCAAAACCAATAGCTGAAGTGAAAAGCTATATTTTATAATTATTTCAATAAATTGAATGGTACACGAAAATTACAGAATTACTGGAATAAAAACCACCACCTTCCAAAGTGATATTTCGTGAAGGGGTGGGCTGAGGAAATTTGGTTATATGAAAGATCCATCTTGATTTTATATGATCATTGATCTCCTGAATTTTGTCGCATGAATTTAGGAACAGCCTGTATGTGGGTGCGACTTTTAATTATTTAGTGATCGCTTCAAATTTATACTACTGCAAGGGACCGATCAATATTTTTCTGGCTGAGTAGAAAAAGCGAGAGAAAAAGGCAGTTTTCAAATACCTGTCAACTATTATTTTGAGAATATCTTCATTCATTCATTTTTCCACATATCTCTGAATGATGAATAAAAACCCTGTGCTCCTTCAGCTCTTTGATTTTATTGGGACTACGCTCTCGAAAAAGAAACATCTTTAACGCTATTTTCCAATACTTTCTACCAGTATATATAAATAAAAAAAAAAAAAATCGAATGGAAACCATAGTGTGCTATGATAATTTTCAATAGACTTGACATTGACAATGTCAAAAATATATTTCACTTTCTCAAACCCGCAGCTCCCCTCGCGTTATATTTCAATATAAAACGATACTGATAGATCCGCAACATTCAGGCACATGACTACGTGACAAAAATATCTCGGGTAGATTATTTAATTTCTTGCTAAAATTCGCATTCGTTCAACCTGTGGTAACTTTTATAGTATTCATTAGAAAACTATACATATCTTCATATCATATGACAGAGGAGTTCATAGAACTTAATGTTACAATTGTAAGTTGTCACAATGATTGTTATCTGGGGGCACGGTAGTGCCCCCGATAAGACGAGCCAAGCGAAGCTCCGCGCCATGGTACTAGCTATATTGTCTCGAAGTGTTTCGTCGTATTTTTGAAATTTCATAACTTGAGTTTGGACTATAGTAGATCAACATAATTCTCAGTATATAATGCCAGTAGTAAACTCATCAAACGTGCAAAGTTTCAAGTGCATAGCTCGTACACTTTAGACTTTATAGGTATCTAAAAACCCCTGAATTCGTCACTCATTCACTGATGATCATAAAAAAACTGTTAGGGTACTTCCCGATGTCCTGTCAAGTTTAAATTTAGTATGTGAGGTAGTTTCAGTACACAAACAACGAAATGATTCCTAAACTTGAAACTTTCATCCCCCAACCCTTAGAACCAGAGGATGTAAAAGTTTGTATCATACTTCCGTCAATTTTGATGCTAGTGGTCTGAAAATTGATATATAGGGAGGACTGTCTGTTATGAATTTTTAAAAAAATATTCAAGAATTCTCAGGGAAAATTGCCCCCACATTTTGAATAAGGGAATAAAATGAAGCGCTCGTAAAACGCTTCATGTGCATTTACACCAAATACAATATCCCTGTAATTTAACCTCAACCACAGTTTCCATTGGGCAATTTCCCGTTGTGATCATTATATAATGATAGGATTCTTCATACAATTGTTGTGATGACAGCTCTCAATTACATCGGAATCGCAGCTTGAACCTAGGTAGGTAAATTTCTATACTTCGTACAATGTTGATTTTGAACATGAATTGTGAATAAGTTGAAATTCAAATAGATCTCACAATAATTATATTTTATTTGCTTATTATTGGGATAAAAATGAACAAAATGAAAGGATTTTGTCATAAGCAACGTACAAAAAAAATTTAAATCCAACCAAAAACATATTGCCAAGACGAGGCTGTATTTTTAACATTGTCAAAAAGTTATCAGATCTCATGTAGAGCCAAGCTGCTAACTCCATTCTCTTCATCTTCACAAGTCCTCATTTCATAAACTCTATACCTTGGTAAGAATAAATGACTTGGCTGTTTCGTAACTATAAGAACTATTGTATAACAAAAAAGTTATGAACAGCGAATAAATTTTTGACCTTACGCTCACGTGGCGAAAAAGAAAAGGCCAAGTCACTCATTTTTACCAAGGCATAGAGTTTGTGAAATAAAGACTAGTGAAGATGAAGAGTATAGAGTTAGCAGCTTGGCTCTACATGAGATCTGATAACTTTTTGACAATGTTAGAAATACAGCCTCGTCTTGGCAATATTTTACATCTAAATGTTTTTGGTTGGATATTGTTATACAGATTCCAGGAGTATTTTTCGAAAATTTTGGTTTATTTTAATGATTTCTCTACTTAATTTGAAAATTAATGATAACAATATCACTATTTTCAAGTTAATTTCAGTTAATGATAGCCTGTTAGATTATTTTTGACCGAAAAGTATTTTTTAGAAAATTTTTGATTTCTGATAAGATCAGAACTATGTCATCATATATATTTTTGGAATTTTCTGAGAAGAATTTATTGAAAGATATCATAGCACACTATGGTTTCCATTCTGAAATCACCCTGATACGGAAACTAGAATTGCCTCTCTAGAAATGGAGGAAACGGGTAGAATGATATGTTCATGATTGGTGTGAATCCGTTTAAAAATAAGACAGTTCCTCTGTCGGACCCTATAAAAAAATGACCCGTAACGCAGAAATCGCAACTAAAAAGTAGTTCGATGACGCAACCGGTCCAAAATTCGTCCTTGTGCCTGGACGCAGTTCCGGATTCCTTCAGTTCCTCCGTGCTGATATATGATCCGAGTGTATCCGGAGTGCCGCTGACCTGGGGCCGGCAGGTGCATAGGGTTTATTGACTCTTCTCTCTGGATCTTTGACGATGCTGCGAGAAGATGCCCTAGCGCAGTGCCGTATTACGGAACCAACACAAGCGTATTTTTAACCTCAAAATTAGAACAAAATTTTATTATTTTTCCATTCCATATTGTTGAACTTTATGAAAATTTCTTTATTCATAGCTCTTACGGTTGTCAAGATATCCACATCACAATTGTAACGAATTAAACGTTTACTAGTGGTTCACATCATACAGAATGACGATAGATTGTGAAAATTTGCAGAAAGAAATTTTTTAATACAGATCATTTTCTTACCATGTACTTTTTTGTGGTGCGCATCTGCGATATTATCGAAGAAAAGGGAATTAATCTTGGCTGTAATGTGGTAGAGAGACACAGCACAAGAAAAATTATAGCACAACTGTGTAAATTTTTACAATTGCTAGACAACTGATGTTAATCCTGAAGCGTAACTCTATGTTTCACATTTGATCTTAATATTTTGTGAAATGAAAAAACTGGAGAATTTGTTTTGGAGCCTTATTGATTACGAGACGATTTGTATTTTATAGTGTAGGCATATGTTTATGAACTTAACCATCTTCATCAGGCTGAGGCCCTATGTTGACAATACATAGTCAAAACAACGATTCTGTTCATATTTTTCCACATAAGGACATGTATTGTGTCCCAAATTGGGTGACACTGCACTGCATCTCAGTTATAATTGAAGATAGAGGCATGTGATTTTCGCGACCCTGTATCAATTTTTCGTGAAACTTTTGAATCCACGAACAGAAATATTCCAACTTTTATATAGATGTTTCACAAATTTACACTGAGAAAATATTCATGCAGAATTCTAATAAATGATTTGTTTGAAAATATTTTATGTGCTTCAAACCATTGTTTGTTGTTTCCACTAAATTTTATATGAATGCAATAAACTGTGTTTGTTATAAATTCATCATTTATTTGAAAGGGATCGAATAAATATTTATTTGTTGAGAAGTATCACAGGGATATTAGGACATGCGTGCTAGTCAAAAAATGTGTTGTTTATTTCAAATAAATAGACGTTTCTTTAAAATACTATGTACGTTTGCGTCGAATGTAGTGTAGAGAGGAGGCGCATGCGCTCTGTCGTATCTATTTCAGACAACATCACAATCACTTAACATTCCGCCAGCCAATTTACGCGTTCCGCGTCGTTTCAACATTTTGCGAAGTAGCTGAGTGAGAGAACAGCCATTGCTCTTTATAAAAGTTATTAATTGTTTTTACTGTTAAGTGTAAATTGTTAGTGCAGGTATATGGAAGCCTGGCGAGTGAAAAACAATTTGTCACATTTGATGTCAATGTTTATTGTTGATGCTTTTTCAGAGCAATGGTGTACCATTTTCAACATTTTTTACAAGGTTGAATCAGCAATACATATTTCTGATCCCATAGTACCTGTTTTTGGACGAATTCAGCAAAGAATAGTTGATGTAAACAAACCATATTTCATATTATCAGTGTTGAATACCCTTCTATGTGTGGAAAAGAGTTTTCGCAAGGCACAATAAATTTGAACTGAGGAAATTATTTATTTCCCCTGAATATATATTTCTTTACTCAAACAAATAAATATTTATGTTGGAAAATTAATTTTGACTTTCTAATGAATATTTCATTTTTTCGAACAATTATTTGTTTTCCACAAAAACTTATTTATTTCATTCAAATGTCATATATAGTAGTCTATATAACAGTAGTATTTCGGATATATACATCGTACCCTTGATTCAAGCTTTCATGTATTTGAAATGAACAAATTCGCCTCAAATTATGGAATATATTTCAAGAGAATATTTGTTTCGCTAAGAGGAAGATAATATTTTTTGAGTCAATTCCATATTTTTTTAATTCAAAGGTTTATATTTATGAGTGTATTTTTAATAAGTATTAAAAATAGGAAAAATCTATATTTATGTTGCATAAAAATTTAACATACATAAAAAAAATTCAATATAAATATTAAACAGTCTCTATATTGTGCCTCTTTAGTATTCAACCAATTCTATAGGTGACCTTGGGGATATATGGACTAAGATAGCTCCTCCATTAGGGGTGAGTTGTGATGTGTTATCACATTGTGGAAAGTTTTGGTCTTATTGCCCTCTGAATTTCCTTAGCATTATATCCGTTAGCGACGAATGCATGCTGTAGATGTTCAAGTTTATCCTCCAGAAATTCCGGCTCGCACAATCGTTGGGCTCTTTCTACGAGTGTTTTTATAACTTCTAGTTTCTGTTGAGGATGATGATTGGATTGCTTGTGCAGATACCTGTCAGTGTGGGTTGGTTTTCTATTAATCCTGTGTCCTAGCTTCCCATTAGGCTTTCTATTAACCAAGACGTCTAGAAAGGGTGGAGCACCATCCTTTTCAATTTCCATAGTGAATTGAATATTTGGGTGCCTACTAACTGTTAAGATGGGATAGGAAAGCATCAAATTCTTCAAGTCCATGATTCCGAATGACAAAAGTATTATCCACATAACGTAGCCATGTGGATGGTTTCTTTGTTTCAGCTTCAATTGCACTTTGTTCGAATTTTTCCATGAAGAAATTTGCAATTGCAGGACTTAGAGGCTTTCCCATGGCGCAACCGTCTACTTGCTCATAGAATTCGCCTTTCCACTGAAAATAGCTGGATGATAGGCAAAGTTCGAAGAGCTTATGTCATTCGGGAATAACTCAGACATGTAGTTGAATGATTCCCTGATGGAAACTAGTGTGAACAAAGACACAACATCAATACTAACGAGTCGGTCATACGGTCCCAATGTCGCAACTGAATGTTTTGCAGTTTTTCTATACAAACTGAGTAGTGTCCTTGACGAAAGTCTTCGTATTTTCCACATAAGTTCTCAACATAGTCGTTAAAACTTTGGCTAAGTCATATGTTGGTGAATCGATGGTACTAACAATAGGTCTCAATGCGACATAATACTTGTGAATTTTCAGAGGTCCGAATATACGCGGAGCCCTTGCTTCACTCTTACAAATCCTCTTTTTAAGTTCTTCATCGAGGGAAGAAACTTTTATAAGAGCCTTTGCTTCTCTGAGCCTGGACGAGGTAGGATCTTTTTAAAGTTTCCTGTAGTTTGAAGGGTCTAACAACGCCCTCATTTTGGAATCATAGTCAGAGGTGTCCATCACTACCGTCGCGTTTCCTTTGTCAGCTCGAAGGATTACAATGGATGTATCATCATTGAGACTCTTTATGGATTGGTGTTCCCTGAAAATTATATTATTTTTTGGAGGTTTAGCCTTCCTCATGATTCTTGAGGCTTCAGTTCTCACTTCTTCAGTCATAGCCTCAGGTAAGGACCGAATTTCCACCTCAACATTGGCTATTATATTCTCTACAGGAATTCGTTTAGTTCTCCTCTTGGAAAAGATAACAACAGTTTCTTTCCTTTTCGGAACTGAGGAAACAGATAATTCCTGCAACCGTGACAATTCATTGAGGCGTATATAGTATTATAGTATATAATACTATATATAGTATTATAGTACATTCGCCCCTCCATGGATTTCTCGGTTATGTTATCGACAAAAGTCCAGTCTGTTGGTGTTAAGGTTCCTACTAGATCATTCTGTATTTGTCCGATTTTTTTGTCGATACCGACAAGTTTCTGACTAGAATAACGGATCCTCTCCCTTAGCAGAGCCAATCGGCTCGATTATATATCCTATGTGCCTGAGCACTGAGAAAAAGCCGTCTAAAGCGTACGAAGTTGGGCATAACATTCAAATCCCGACAACGTTTCAGGAATGTGATGGTGCAAAGTTGGTCTGCCTTCCTCTTCCTCAACAAGTCCTATCGTCGAATGGAATTGTATGCTACCTCCCCGTAGAGGCGTTTAATAAATAGTTTCAGGCTTTCACGACCGGATATACTGACATTGAGAGGGTCTTCCGGGCTTATTGGCCGTGGTCTATTAGGAATTATTTCAACCAACGTTCCTCTTTTCAATTCAGCACAGTGTCTTGCGTGGTGAGGAGAACCTTCTAGGTTTGTCTCACCTTCAGCATTTGCTAGTTAATTTAGCATCACCCAGGAATGTGTTCGACACCCCGATAGTCAACACAACGAATGGCTAAATAAAATTTCAATGTTTATTTTTAAATCGGGCCTTCTCTTTCATATCATTTTCTGTCATGACTCGAACTGATATAGGTTCGTCCCTGTCCTTCCATGTTGTCTGCTCTTTTCTTCTACAACTTCGAGCGGTCATTGATTGAATCAATAATTGATGCACCTAACCGAGGGAGCGGTAACACAAACTCCTCGCGACTAGTGTGAGCGTGAACTAGTTCCATTAATGAACACAGTCTGCGACAATGCGTTCGACGCCTTGTACTCTACACGCACTCCGTTTAACTCACGGCCCGCGTTTGCTCTTGTTTCGGATGATCAAGATTGGAAAAACATGAAAACGTCGCCTAGGAAATGGGCAGGTCGAAAGTTATTAGGCAGGAACGATTATGTTCAGCTGGGATTACTAAGGAACGGTTCGCAATTATCGCAGATGATGTAGCCCTGCGACAAGTACTGGCTTTGTCTCCCGATGAGACGTTTGACTTCAGGTCACAATATTAAGTCATTTGCGGAGAAAGTACACCCGGTTCAGTTGAAATGTATTAATTTATCAACGAATGAAATTGTCGGATGAGAACAAAAATAAAAAAATCTTTTTCTAGTTATCAGCCAACGTTTCGTTTATTAATGTACAAACTTCATCAGGACCTGCAAAATAAAATTCATCATAAACACAACCGGACAAATTCAATGTAGTAAAATATACAGACATAATTTGAAATGATGTACAACAATCAAACTCCAGACTAGCAAAAACTATGCAACACACCTCAATTAGGGACATCAAGAAAGAAATCGATGACAAAAATAAATCATGTACCCGGATACCATCCCTTAAGTTTAAATCATTCCAAATATTTGTCAGAATTATTAGGATATCACACTTAAAAATCATCAAATCAACCGAACAACCACGATGGTGATCAGAGATCATAACAACAGCTATCAGCGCCACCTATATTTATACTGATGAACACCACAAGAAATAACAAAGCCTTCAACAGTATGACCAAGAACCTACATACAATTCTAGAAATCTCCACTATGAAAACAACAGAACACAACTATTACATGTTTCGAAACAGATTTGTACAGACAACACTTAGATTTTGTGTGTCAGAACGGAAATTCACAACTTCATTTTTGAACTTATTAATTAATAGCATTTCGGCTATCGGTAGCTTTCTCATTATGTAATTCTTTCACATTATTAAAATGTAAATTGTATCCAGTTGCAGTTTTTTCCCTCCTATCGATATTCGTAATACTGTTGCCGATTTATGTTGCCCCACTCTCATTTCTAATTTGTTCTTGGTAATATCTATATAATATCTCTTGTCACAACCACCAAATGAAATGAAATATACCACACCTGATCTTTTTTGTGGGGGAATAGGATTTTTCAGATTGGAAAATAAATTGTTAATGGTTTTCTTACCATATTGCACTATCTTTATGTCATCTGTCTTAAGTAGCTTGCAAAGTGCATTACTTAACCCCTTTGTAACGGTAATTTGAAATATTCAAAATTTTTATTATTAGACTCCTCCTGGAGAACTGGTTGCCATGTGTTACGGACCGCATTAACTATATTCTTAGGGAAACCATTCATCGTTGCTATCCCCCTGATCAGCATAAAATTCTTCTCTTTGAATTGTGGGTGAGCAAGTCCTAATGCTCTATTATTTAGTGCTTAAGTATCGCAATCTTTTGGAAAGCTGGGTGCTCAGACCTGAAATAAATGATTCGCCCAGAACTTGTGGGTTTCTGATACCAATCAGTTATCAGATGGTAATCAGTATCTCGAATCAATATCAAATCTAGAAAAGGGAGTCTCCCGTTCACCTCATTCTCAATGAAAATTGTAGGTTTATATTACACGAAATGAAAAAATTAAAAACCACATCATCAGAACCATCAGGAATTGCCATATAGATGTCATCCAGGTAGATATATAAGATTGGAGTCACAAAGGCCAACATCGGAAGCACATTAACCAAAAGCTCATGCATACAGAGCTCATCAAACGCCGGAGAAGCGGGATTACCCATAGCACTGCCAAATATCTGTGCATAAAAATTGTTGCGGTATATGAAGAGGTCGCTATCAAAAATTAATGAAATTATGTTCATGAACATTTCTTTGGTAACATTAGTATTGAGGCAAATGGTCGGCCGATGTTTTTCAACGCACTTCAGAACTAGACCTTGGGTACATTGGTGAACAAGGAAGTCACATCCAGGGAAACAAGCTTATATCCATCAAGGAGTCTGATGTTCTTGATATTGTTCACAACTTCATAAGAGTTTTTTTAACCAAAAACGAGGAGTGAGGTTCGCAGCTGTAAGCAAATCATTCACCCACTCTGAGATATTATAACATGGGGATTGTATGCAAGAGACAACAATTCTCCGTGGGAAACCTGCTTTATTGATTTTTAGAAGACCATATATTTTGGGAGGCAAATTTTTGGCAAGGAGTCTTTTATAGATATACCTCAATTATCATACATTCCTTTAACAATCTTATTTATTCGATTCTCATAATACGTAGTCATATCTTTATCCAGTTTACGATAAGGATCTTCATCCTCAACTAGCTGTGTCATCTTCGAGTGATAGTCATCATTCAACATTACAACTGTAGAATTACCTTTGTCCGACCTAGTAACAATGAAGTTTTCATTCCGTCCCAAAAATTTCCTACTGATATGGAATTGTCTATTAAAGATGTCAGTTGCTCCCTTATTTTTCAATGAATTCACATGATTTATGATTTGTTATCACATTAGTGCATCTACCCCTTATCTCATTTTTTCTGTGTCACCTCTAAGATTCTGTATCATTTATTCAGTGTCTTATATCCACAAGAGGGAGATCTCTGTATGCATAGAGTATTAATATAATTATATTTATACTCAATGCTGTATGTGAAATTCAATAAAAATTTGGACCCAATGATAGCGTATGTTCGACTTCCAGTGGAATCTTTACACCAGTCAAGTTGTTGAACCAATTGCTCTGAGTGGAACATCCAGAGCTGATACCACGTTTATTCTTTAAATTATCAATTTTGCGGATATGGAGAGATTTCGTCCTAATGAAGAAACTGTTGTACTTTTGCTCGAATATCATTGCCACCGTACTCATTACATGTGACGAAACTGTCCTCATCCGACAATTTCATTCGTTGATGGTACTTTAAAGGACACATTTGTTAGCAGATGTATTAATTTATATGTCTAATTCACAAAAATATACCATCAAACAAGCAAATATCTTATTGATCATTGATCTCTAAAACTATTTAGTTTTTGTTTTAGAGCAGAAGATTTTTCCATAACTTCAATGAAATCAAAGTCACTGCTTTTTTCTTCTGATGCAAGGATGATGGTTACAAATGTTTCAATGATTTCATACAAGTCATTTGTGGATTGATGTTTTGAATTAATCAATCAATATATTCATTGTGATGGCGTTTAGAGTCATTTGAATTATTTTTTGAACGTATACATCTTGAGGTCACCTCGTAGGTTTCGTTACTGTCATCTTTAATTTTTCACAAATACGGGTAGATTTGGTACAGTTGAATACAAGCCAGCTCTATCTACCTGTCGGTCCAATTGCGTCCTAGAAAGGCAAGGCTTCAGAAAGTAAAAGCTGGGGTTGTAAGTAGTTTTCAAATGAGGACGATCACACACCTGCAGGAATTGACAATGTGTGACGAACAGACGAAGGATCTTCGAAATAACCATCTGTCAGGTCTGTGCTTGTTATTTCAAATTTGATTTTTTTTTTCAAATTTTTACTTTAAATTTTATCAATTTTTCTGATCAATGGCGGGTAATATCCTCAACAACCCCACACCCCTGAATATGCCTATGTGAGGTGAGGTTCGAGGCAATCTCTGCTTCATGGCGTCACAAGAGGGGGGCAGATAAGTCATGCTCGAAATAAAACCGATTAAATTGATATCTGACAAATTTGAGGGCAACCTATTGTTGCAGGAAATATCAAAATCAGCGTCTGACCACCGACGGAATTTTTCGTATTTTTTAAAATCTTCTTCGATCCTAAAATTTATAGAATTATAGTAAAATTATTTCAGAATGACATTCCCCTAAACATTGCAACCAGTTCTTACAAATGATTGAATATTCAAATTATCTTCACTTCTCCCATCAGCAGGTTATTCTAGTTCACCAGTTTTCGCCGCGTGGAATATGCCATGGAAAACGATCTCGTACAAAATAGCGCATTTTATACATAGTCCGAGTGAAACATTTTCTTGCCTCTAACAAAATTCATCAATTTTTCTGAAAACTGTACCACAACAGAAGAAAAAAGAACGAATTCCATTTCAATATTTTAAATAGACATGACACGAAAAATGAATATCAGTGCATGTTTGGAAATAATATAGTAAAATAATCAACTATCGAATTAATTTTATTTCATCGTTTTGAGACAAATTCTAATTCTAATAGAAAGAAGCCCTCTTTCGTATTGACGTCGATCTTGTGTCAGACAAAGCCACCCCCTTTTGAAATTGACTAAACTAATGGTATCCCTTATTGATTTCGAGTACATTTCCAGAATATTTCTAGCTCAGCTTATTTTTTTTTTAAAAGAAAGGTATAGTTTTCAGTGCAGATTCTTATTGCTCAAGAAACATATCAGCACCCCAGAGGTAAAGTGTGTTAAGTCACAATATCAAAATTGGACAAAAGAAAGATTTTTCAGTTCGATTAATGTTCCAAAGAATGTTTGCTGTCATTATTTGGCGACACTATATACCTAGGGAATCAAAAATGTGTTTCACTAGCTAGAATTTACTAATGTGAATCCAATATTGTAGATAGTTCGTGTCTGAAAAAATGTGACTTAACACACTTTACCTCTGAGGTGCTGATATACTTCTGTTTGAACCTTTTCACATCTGATTTCAGAATATTGAACTGAATATATTTTGAAAGATTGGAAATAAATTATTTATGATCATATTTTCATCAACTAACTCTGAAGTGACATGTTTTTTCGAGCATTTAGGCCGTCGTCGTAGATTAGTTCTCGACGTTTCGCCAGTTCGAGTGTCTGGCATCTTCAGGAGTTATATTTCAGGAGATGTTCTCACTGGATTGAACTGCCAGACACTCGAACTGGCGAAACGTCGAGAACTAATCTACGACGACGGCCTAAATGCTCGAAAGAACATGTCACATTGAACGATGGCCGCGAAAGCCTCAACCAATTCATTAACTCTGAAGTATTTATGATCAGAGAATAGACGAACAGGCTTTTCTTCGGCGATGCTCTGATGTTTGTATGAATCTTTTAAATTTGAAATCCCATGAAAAAAAGTTTTATACAAAATTCACTATATTTTCCATGAAGAGTAACAATCGGCACTGAAAAATATACATATTTGGGAGAAAATTTATATTTGCTTATCCCATCGAATTCGGCATGATTCATTTGGCTGTGACTTGGGCAATTCATTTAAACTCTCTAGCTCCAATCTACGCGAGCATGAATCAATGTGCTACAAGAGGATCTTCAAATCAACACCTAAGAAGGTTTTCGAGCTACAGGATTATTTATCTTTGATATTTTTTATTGAATAATCATGCCATTTTCGGTGAATACATGGACCTGCCAGTATCTCGGTTACGAAATTGATTAGATTTATTATATAGCGGTTTTTTGGACTCGCCTAGGATAACTCTAACTCAGGTTACCGTAAGTTCATTTGCCAATGAAACACCTTGTATATTGCATAATAGTAATACTCATATTGCACATTCATGAAAGCATTTATCTGAATACTTATATAAACAGAACTGTAAGGTGGTCTCATGCTCTTTAACCAGCCGGAAGCTTCGAAAGTAACTTTAACTCTACATAATTAGCACTCTCGTAGGACTTACAATTTATTTTGTAAACGAAAGTCATAGGTTTATATCGTCTCATTTCATCAATGATAATAATTTGAAAAAATCAAATTGACCCTGAAATAACCTTGAATTAAAACCAAAATATTTTCATTTTTATCCCTCAATACCTAAAAATGTATTGTATCAAGATCAATTCCGACTTCAACAGAAAACATAATATATTAAATTCGCCATTTTATTTTTCCTTACTCGAAATAATCATTCAAAAGATGAGAAATGAGATCAACTGATGAAAACATTTTATGAACTTCAGTGCTTCATTCGTTTTATTTTCACAGATTCATTCAGCACCTCATTTGACTGAAAAAGAAAACAGTTTCTTGGTATTTTGGAATATATTATCTCATCAATTTTAATCAAGCGATTTGATTCTATTTCATGGATCGAGACGTATATATATCTCTACCTTTGAGTCAATATCAAATACAACACTTTGCACTGCAATTTGTCTATTGGGCGTGTCAACTATCGGATTCGCTTCTGCCGATAGATTGAAGCTGATTTTAATAAAGATAATCCCTTCCACGCAATAAGTATTCAGAAGAATCTACATAACCGCTATTCAAGTGCCTCAATATTACTCACATTCAAAGGCCCATAAATATTTTATTACTTCGATAGATACCTGAGAAATGTTAATATACCAGCTCATCAAGAAAGGTTTTTACTTCACGAAGTCGAGATAAGCGCCATCTATAATTCAATATTATTTTTAATATCCTATGGATATATGACTGGAAAGGATGTGGATATAAATAACTATCGGCCCTCTCATGTACCACAGTCAATCAATTGTCAATTGTATTTGAGCTCGTTTCTCAGGAACTCCATAGGTGAACCCTCTGTGCTGATCTATTCTGCTCGGAGGACTTATCTATCCCGCTGAAACATTTAATCCGACTTCGTTCTGTTCCAAATATTTCATGGTTAAAAAGACTCTGTTGGTGAATGAGAATATAAGGTTCAAAAAGAAATTGGCCAGAAAAATCCAAGGTTTTGGCATGAGAAAATCGAATCAGACTTTTTGATGCACGAAAATTCAGTGTGATTTACAGATGGAGTCGATAGCAGAAACTTGTGAAGATGCCAATGACTCAATTGGAAGATTAAAGGTCATATTAGAGAAAAAAACCTGAAAAATAGTTTTTGAAACATGAATGAATTCAAAATAGTAATAATCGAAATGAATACCACTTTCAATGCCTACGAAAATCTGATATTTTAATTCGTAATATTTTGTTTTGTCATGGAGTTTATCTATTTATTTATTTACTATCAAGCATTGAGAAAATCCAGGAACCCATACAATATGAAATATATATATATATATATTCTTATGAAAAAGAGAGCTAAAATAATACATTAAATGTTGAAACAAAAAGTACCTAAGCTGAGGTAAAAAAAGAACGGGGTATCATAACATTCTTTGTATGATACTATAGAATCATACGATACTATCAACACTACTATCATACGATACTATACAGCCAGGGAAAAAACCTCAGCCGAAAAAACCTGCCTCCCCGTAAACAAAATAACATAAAATATCAAATATCAGGAAAATCTTGAAAGACATCAGTGTGATCATCTTCATGTTATCCGTCGATGGGCTCGGATGCACAGATTCTTCCCAAAACGACTCGTAATTCTTAATCTGAAATGAAAAAAGACAAAAGCAGAAAAGAAACCGATTATTCAGAATAAATCGAATGCATTTTGGAAATGCATTTGCTACTTTAAAAAACATCAACATTAAGATTTCTTGGCCAAATAATGTTCGGAGTTTTATGAATATTTATGACAGAAATGTCACAAAATTTGAAAGAAATGAAAAAAAAACTCCATCAATTTCCCCTTTCCTAATCTGTTGAATGTTACGAAACTGATAATTTTTCAACATAACAAGCTAAACTTGTAAAAAATCAATTAATACATAACTTTCAACTGTCCTCTTTCACGAGGATTTTTTATCTGTTGCCGTGTGGGTTTCTTGCAGAAGAATCTCTTTGATACCATGTTCATCAGCTAATTTGGAGAAGTTATCACACTTTCCTTTCGAAATTCCCTCGATATTCGAATTCAAAATCCACAAATTGTTGCTCTCTGGTCGTGAGGGTTTTTTCAAACCAGATACGACCTTCCAGGTGATGATTTTTCGGCACTTCAGATGTTTGAAGACCGCTACAGGACCCCAATGAAAGGCAATCATCTCCCATAGATAAACCAAACATGTTATAACACAAGAAAACAGAATATTTTTCAGGAGCAAAAACTAAAGACATATTACGAGAACTGTCATTCTGACTAGAAATAACGATTCTGAAAGACAGCATATCATCTTCTAATTGATGTCCATGATGTCCAAACTATTTTTGAAGGAGTTCAGGAAGAAGCTTCTACAACTGCTGACGGCAGTTGATTCCACGAATTGAAAACCCTATTAGGAGAAACCTCTGACTTTGCGAAGATTTGAATGCTTCCATGAGTAGGTTAAAACGATGACCTCTCAAACTGCAAAGATGGACAAGCCAAAGAAGCGAGGGCCATCTTCATGAAACGGGCATTGGTATGGGTATGGTAGACGCATAGATTTTGATCGAATTTAGTTGACGCCCTCCAGACCTGTCCAGCATACTCCATGATGGGTGATAGTTCTATAAAAGAATCTCCATGCTGAGATATCAGACGTCTTGAAAGTATTTACAAATGTTTTTAAATTCCCGTAATTGCTGCCACATGGTAAGACTAGCAGATAAGAATCGATGATATTTAACTCCCAAATCAATCTGACGAGTTACTGACTCAATATACCATCTATCCAATTTCGATTTTATTCAACCAATGTGAAGAACACAACACTTTTTAACGTTCAGTGGCAATATCTAAACTCGTCCTCATTTGGAGAGGACATGAAGGTCATCCTGGAGAACGTCATGTTGTAGAAAGGGAAGGCCGAAAATTTTAGTATCACCAGCAAATGAGGAGATCCCAGATTGGATCAGTTTAGGTAAGTTAGATATGTATAGAAAAAAGGGTTAGATCCCAACAGTGATCCCTGGGGAACACCTCATATAACTAAACTCAACTAAAGAAATCACCCACTCCCACACGAAACCTGCGATTAGAGAGAAAGGATTGAAGCCTTCCTCTAACTGCCAGTCACCAACTCAGCGAGAAGAGCTATTATGAGGAACTTGATCGAACGCCCTCAAAAAGTCCAGGTGTATACCACGTCAACAGTAGATCCAGTGTACTCAGAAACTTATTAGAGTAAATTTCTCGTGGTAGAACCTTGCGAAACGAATTCATGATGAGACTTCAAAATAAGCTCAATGTGCAAACAAAACCGCAGTGATCGGTCACCGCGACCGTCATTAACCGCCTAGAAACATTTCCGTAACAAACTTATGTAGATGGTCCAAAATCAATCAACGCATGGGTTACTAGATGGTTATTCTACAATAATTATAGGAAATATGGTAAAAAATATGCAAGAATAGACTCCCACCTCTTATTGTGTGACCACAAAAATTTACTTCGAATAGGAACGAAAACAGTTGATATGCCTCTTCAATCTAAATCTTGGACGAGAATAAAAAAGTTTCTGCGTTAGCATGCAGCACTATGTAGCAACACGCTCTGTAAGTTTGAGGACGTAGCAACACAAAATATAGCAGATTTTGTACTGACCGGTATTACCTCCTAACCGCCATTACCCAGTTTTACCATATACTCTTTGGGTCACCCTCTCTGAAATTATTATTATTATTTCATTTGTTATTGTTTCATTTTTGTATGCGGTATGGCACTGTCGGAGGGCAGGGTCGTGGTGCTGGGGGATTTTTTTTACTTATTTTGTATTTTGCTTATTGCGAGTAGGTTATATGTGAGAATAGATTTAGCTAAATATCGCTTATTCTCAAAAGATAATAATTTCTCATCTTCAATAAAGACGGTTATTATCATTAAATATTTGTTGAATATTAAAACAAGGTAAAGGTCGGATATTCTAACGAGATAGTTGTAACGGTGCGATTTACTGAATTCAAATCTCGGGAGTTTCCGGATCGTCTCGGATCGGGAACTCGACGTCGGGTAGTACGTGATCGCGAGAACAGTTGGGAACGTGCCACCTCAGACGCGAGACGAATGATCCCCTCTGTGATATTCCGCTGTTCTGGCGCTGCACTGGAAAAGGTAGTAGTTTATTCTCTTATTCTTGAGTGAAATAGTTTAACCTAGGCAATTGTTGAGATTGATGAGTACGAAGTTGATCAGACAACCATATACCTATTTTTGCTAACGATTCATATCGTTATGAGAGACACTTGGGTTCCGCCATTTAGAGGATCGTACGACTTTCCATCTGATTTCCTCAACCATCCGATGAATAAACCTCCTTCTAGATAAGTTTATCTTTGTTATAGTTAAATAATTGAATTTGAACATTTCACGGTTCCGTGACTCTCTGATTTTCAATTTCTCGATTTATCTGTGCCAGTGTTTCAGTGAACACGTGGACATTTTTTCCTTTCATGAATTTTCTTTATGTAAACTAAGATCATCAGAGATCTCGGGGAATTGTGGAAGTTTGACGATACAGAGAACTGATACAAGTGTTTTTTTTTGATAGCCTTTTTTTGGAGGAGAGTCTTCGGCACTTTTGGAGGGAGCTAAGTCTCCGGCATCTTTTGGAGGGAGCTAAGTCTCCGGCTTCTTTTGGACGGAGCTAAGTCTCCGTCAACTATCTTTTGAAGAGAGCTAAGCCTCCGGCACCTTTTTTGAAGAGAGCTAAGCCTCCGACACCTCTTTGGAGGGAACTAAATCTCCGACACCTCTTGGTAGGGAACTGAATCTTCAAACCTTCAGTACCTGCACCTTGAAGGAAATCAAACTCTCAACACTTCTCTTTGGAAGAATACAGCCTTCACCTCTTGTAACGCCATTCCTTCTGGAGGAACTGCAACGTCTTCCAGGAGATTAAGGAGTTCGAACGTTGGAAGAAATCGAGAGATAGTCACTTCCCTTACCCAGAATTGTTATAACAAGATAAGTTAACAAAGAACGAAAAACGCTCGTGAATGGTTTTTCTGACGAATTGTTCATAATTGTACATATTCTTGTCCTCATATTTGATTGTTTCAATTTGTGGTAGTAGAAATTGTAAATAGCTATTGTCATCAGAGAGGAATAAATCACGACTGTTCAAGTTTTAATTATCATTAGCCTGAGTAGAAGCATATTATCTCCTTTTACCTTATATAAAAGTAAGGTGGTCTCATGTTCTGACAACTGGAGCATCTATAGTAAATTACATCTCTCTCTTCAACCTTACATAGTATGTACATTTTATATCATTGCAGCCTACAAAAAGGGGGACACAAAGTTGAAAAATGAAACATGTTTAAAATTTAACATCAGTAGGAATATAATTTCTGTTATCATTCAATTAATATTGAATATGAAAATAATCACTTGACAGATTCACAAAATCCTTTCAGTATTGCCAATATCTTAATTTTGCTAGTTAAACTTATGAAAACAAGCTGCACGACCCAACTTCGTCTACCGAAATCGGTTATTATAATTGTTATTATTATTCCACTCTTCTTTCGAACACCAAGAATCTTGGAAAAATATGGTTCCTGATTGCAACATCACCTACCAGATCCAATTGAATGGCCATAAGATCGATTATTCCATATCACCGTAAGAATAAGGAACGTCTAAATAGCCCTCAGGAGCACTCGCCCAATATTTTTTCTAGTACAAATCATACAGAATCTATATAAATTTTAGCCTATGTGTTATTATGATAGATATACTATATTGATGTGAAGTTTTATATGCATCCGTTCGGTAGTTTTGACGTGAAGGAGTAACAAACATCCACATTCACATCGTCACAAACTTTCGCTTTTATAATATCAGTAGAATTAGTAGGATGAGTAGGACTAACAATAGCATTATTATATTAGTAGGATAGAGTAAGTAGGATAGGATTAGTAGGATACGTATATCGTATATGAAAGTTCATTTCATTTTTTACAATATGCGTGGGAATGAATTATGACATTCGTATTGGGCAAAATAATAAATTGGTATAACTTGAAAATACAGGGTGTCCCTGGAGTAACTGTACATACGCTCACCAGAGATAGAGTTGGACTAGGTGATTACTGATTGACTATAAAAAATTAAATTCTGGATTTCCCTGGAAAGATACAGGGTGATTTTCCAACTTCATGGAAATACTTACACCATTATAAAATCCAAACTTATTGACGGATATTATTGAAACTTGGGAAGTTATTGGCACATGCTGAGGTCGAGTCAGAAAGATATCAACTATTTCATTATTCCAGGGCCGGACTCATTAATATTCTTTCAAAGTGTTCAGGGTAAAACAAACACTTTGTATTTCGAATTACAAATAATTGATTCGCTTTTTAGAAAGAAGCTAAATTATTCTTCAATTTGTGATATCGCTTAAAGTTGTCACATCAACAATTATTTTTTTATGAATTTTTGAATTTGGATAAAGTTCGAAAAATTTAATTTTTCACCAAGAAGAAAACTGAAAATCTCATGTTGGAATATAAAATGCGAAATTATTAGTAGAAAATTTCCAAGAAAGTTCAGAGCATTAATAAGCACAAAATATATTATAGGAATTCAACTTCTTGAAGGAAAATTTATTTCTGTGCATTTTTGAGCTTGAATCTTCTAATTTAGTAGGATATTTTGTAACATTTCCCCAAACTGAAAATCATATCTCCTCTTCCTCAGAGTACTTCATAATATTTAATATTGAATAAGTAAGTTTTAAAGAAACAGACTAACAAATTGAAAAATCATTACTCCTACTCCTGGATTTGCTAATTCAGTTAGAGGTTTTTACATTGGAAGAAGTGTCACTTTGGCCTATATCTTTGTTGTTGAACACCCGGTATACATACGAATAATTTTGAAATATGCCTATACATACCCTATACACTTCACCAATTTTTTTTTTCGAAATATACCTTCATTTACTCCATCGCAATAAGATCCTCGTCTGGGGTGGCCACCCAGTATATCAACAAATTATTATAATCTTCCTCGCCTTCAGTAACTTTTTTAAGAAAATTTATTATTTATTTTCGACCCCCAAACAAGATGACTTAGTCCTGCTCAGGTAAATAGGGTAAAAGCCGGATAGATGCCCCAGTTGGATAGATGCCCCATTTTCAAAATACCTAACTTCCCAAACTCTCCACTAATAATTGATAGTGTAAGAATGATCCACTGTCACCCTTAACTTCAGTTGGTAACGAAATATGGTACAGTGAGGACGCGTTTTGCAAGTGTATGTCATTATCTCCGCAACGAACTTCGGAAACATGTAAAAGTTTCAAAGGCTAGTATTTGCCGTTGTAGAACTTTTGAAGTAGTTATAAATTCGCTCAAATTTTTTATTATATCAATAAACTGGTTTTTCAAATGTGCACCTAAGTATGACCAGTTGCTTTTTTGTTTTTAATTTGCAAAAAAAGTGCATGGGCATCTATCCGTACCGAAAAGGATAGTTGCCCTGATTTTTCGAGGTATAGATGCCCTTAGGGGACATATATATTTCTATACAACCCATACACTTGTATAGTCTGAGTAATAATTCTTTTAAATATTTTTAGTGTTCTGTTATAGTATGTGTACCGATCTGAACTCTTTACTGATTGTAGCAAAACCATGTCGCGAAAGTATGAGAGAAAAGAAGGAGTACAAGGTCAAGTTTGCTCTTGGACCACAGAACAACTCGAAGCAGCTTCCGATGAGACAGAACATTACGAAGGCGTTATGCCCCTGAAATATGAAATTATGAATGAAAATACAAAGTCTCAATCCGACTGGATTCAGTGTATAAGGTATCACTCAACTGGCTTCATGGAACCTGTACACTTTTTCGGAACTACTGCTCAAGATATGGAAAACTTAAAACACTATCTGACTGATCCCCTCTTCGTTGTTTGGTTTTGTTTTAAAAAGAGTACATATTTCTATTTCTCTCGAAACCTATTAGGTATTTAATATTTTATAACAACAATGAAAAATTCGTTTACCTATTTGTTGATACCTACCTGATATTTTATGATATAAAGAATTTATATTTTCGTTTTATAAATGCTTTCGAAATTTCATTAAGTAGGCTGATTTGAGTTATATTACGATTATAACAGACCTAACGATGAGAGATTTCATTGAATTCGGCTTTGTTATTGGATCACATAATATGAAGGGCATCTATCCCGGACTGAAGGCATCTATCCCTCTCAGTATTTTCATAGTGGGGCAACTATCCATACCTGTAGGCATCTATCCCCAGAAATAATATTCCACAAAAATCAAAATTCTGTGAAATCTGCTAATGCTAGGTCAGAAAAAAACCCACAGTATTTTAACTCAAATAACAAGTCTAGCTACTTTCATGAAAATTATTCAGATAAAATCGATATTTTCGGAAATATGAGGCAATTTCGAAAAGTGGGGCATCTATCCGGGTTTTACCCTAAATTCAATTTTTCGAACTTTATCCAAATTCAAAAATAATAAAAAAATAATTGTTGATGTGACAACTTTAAGCGATATCACAAATTAAAGCATAATCAAGTTTCTTTCTAAAAAGCGAATCAATTATTTGTTATTCGAAATACAAAGTGTTTGTTTTGCCCTGAACACTTTAAATGAAAATTACTGAGTCCGGCCTTGGAATAATGAAATAATTGATATCTTTCTGACTCCACCTTAGCATGTGCCAATAACCTCTCAAGTTTCAATAATATCCGCCAATAAGTTTGGATTTCATGATGGTCTAAGTATTTCCATGAAGTTGAAAAATCACCCTGTAGCTTTCTAGGGAAATCCAGAAATTAATTTTTTATAGTCAATCAGTAATCACCTAGTCCAACTCTATCTCTGGTAAGAGTATGTACAGTTATTCCCCGGACACCCTGTATATTCGACAAATTTTGCATTTTTATTGTGAGACAAAATAGATAGATTAGATGAATGGGTGAGTGAGAACTGAATCACTGTCCTTGCAGGAGATTTCTACAAATGAAAGCATTTCGTCCAACCGGATTATAGTTCTATAGATTCAGAAAAGTGCTGCTTTCCTGTTTCAATTCATGAAGCTTGCAGTCAATATTTCATCCATCGAATATATGTGCGTGAAGATAACAGGACACAGAATGGACACACGGCGTATTCTTCGGAGATAGTGGTCACGCAACGCTGACGGACAGACGGATCTGCTCTCTGCTCTCAGTCATACGAAATGATAATTTATGCATAATTACCAAGGTGAATAATGCATCAAACCACGGATCATTACTTCATCTGAAAATATCGAGCATCGTTAATGTAAATAGTTTCAGGCTTTCACGACCGGATATATTGACATTAAAAGAGTCTTCCGGGCTTATTGGCCGTGGTCTATTAGGAATAATTTCACCTAACGTTTCGCCCACAACTGCGGTAGGCATCTTCAGAGGATTCTTGGTCTTAGATTGTAACTCGACCGCTGAATTTCCGAAAGTGATGCTGGATTCGATCCGTTGGCCCCACTTATACCCTGATCATTGGCGGGAGAAGGGAGTGGGTTTACGCGCGCGATGTTGATTGGTCCATCGCTTCCACTTCGTATTGGCTTGATTTTGGTCTTTTCCAACACCGGCAACCATGCGCTATGTACCAAAGGGGTTTCTTCCCTTCTGTTCATATTGTTCTTATGTTTATATATCTCAATGGCTTCCAGATTCATCCTAGGATAGAAACTTTTGATGTTTGAAATAGCTTCTGCCTTTGAGAAAACAATATTGTGTCCATCTGTCAGAGCATGTTCCGCTAGTGCGGATTTTTCTGTCTGATTGAGTCGACAGCATCGTTCATGCTCCTTAATTCTCGTATTGATACTTCGCTTCGTTGTACCAATGTAGACTTTGCCGCAGTCACAAGGTATCCTGTAAATACCGGGTTGGGAGAGTGGGTCGACTTTGTCTTTGGTAGTTCTGATCATTTGGCCAAGTTTCTGAGTTGGCTTATAGACAGTCGGGCTCTATCTACGAGTGTTTTTATAACTCCTCGTTTCTGTTGAGGATGATGATTGGACTGCTTGTGTAGATACCTGTCAGTGTGGGTTGGTTTTCTATAAACCCTGTGTCCTAGCTTTCCATTAGGCTTTCTAGTAACCAAGACGTCTAGAAAGGGTAGAGCACCATCCTTTCCAATTTCCATAGTGAATTGAATATTTGGGGGAAACCCTCTAAGTCCTGCAATTGCAAATTTCTTCATGGAGAAATTCGAACAAAGTGCAATTGAAGCGGCAACTAAGAGACCATCCACATGGCTACGTTATGTGGATGATACTTTTGTCGTCTGGAGTCATGGACTTGAAGAATTGGATGCTTTCCTATCCCATCTTAACAGTAGGCACCCAAATATTCAATTCACTATGGAAATTGAAAAGGATGGTGCTCTACCCTTTCTAGACGTCTTGGTTACTAGAAAGCCTAATGGAAAATTAGGACACAGGGTTTATAGAAAACCAACCCACACTGACAGGTATCTACACAAGCAGTCCAATCATCATCCTCAACAGAAACGAGGAGTTATAAAAACACTCGTTGATAGAGCCCGACGATTGTGCGAGCCGGAATTTCTGGAAGATGAACTTGAACATCTACAGCATGCATTCGTCGCTAACGGATATAATGCTAAGGAAATTCAGAGGGCAATAAGACCAAGACTTTCCACACGTGATGATATCACATCACAACTCACCCCCAATGGAAGAGCCATCTTACCATATATCCCCAAGGTCACCGATAGAATTGGTAGAATACTAAAGGGCCACAATATAGAGACTGTCTATAAGCCAACTCAGAAACTTGGCCAAATGATCAGAACTACCAAAGACAAAGTCGACCCACTCTCCCAACCCGGTATTTACAAGATACCTTGTGACTGCGGCAAAGTCTACATTGGTACAACGAAGCGAAGTATCAATACGAGAATTAAGGAGCATGAACGATGCTGTCGACTCAATCAGACAGAAAAATCCGCACTAGCGGAACATGCTCTGACAGATGGACACAATATTGTTTTCTCAAAGGCAGAAGCTATTTCAAACATCAAAAGTTTCTATCCTAGGATGAACCTGGAAGCCATTGAGATATATAAACATAAGAACAATATGAACAGAAGGGAAGAAACCCCTTTGGTACATAGCGCATGGTTGCCGGTGTTGGAAAAGACCAAAATCAAGCCAATACGAAGTGGAAGCGATGGACCAATCAACATCGCGCGCGTAAACCCACTACCTTCTCCCGCCAATGATCAGGGTATAAGTGGGGCCAACGGATCGAATCCAGCATCACTTTCGGAAATTCAGCGGTCGAGTTACAATCTAAGACCAAGAATCCTCTGAAGATGCCTACCGCAGTTGTGGGCGAAACGTTAGGTGAAATTATTCCTAATAGACCACGGCCAATAAGCCCGGAAGACTCTTTTAACGTTAATGTGTTCTTCTATGGATGGGTGGCAAAAGGTTGTGGAAAAAATATGATAGATTTGCTAAGAATTGCTGTTGTTTTATCCCATTCAATCAGAGCCGGGTTAACTATGTTCAATTTTTGAGGCACCTTTCAATGATGATCAGAATTTTTTAAGTTGAAATGTATACAAGATGTTGTCTTCAGACGAGCCTCCCTGTATATTACTTATTGCATAGTAATCGGAAAAATTTCATGAAACGCATCGAATGATTTTGTTGGAGGGACATCTTTTGACGTATATTTGGGGCTTGAATCAGCAACCTCCTACGACGGGTTTCTTGAATTCCCCAAAATCGAATAGGGAGGAGCTGTGATAGGTCTTGGAAGCCTCCTCACCAAGGTGTATGAAAAACGTTATTTTGATGAACAATTTCACCAAAAATAAATTTGTTAACTCAAAATTTTGTGGCCTGAAAATTAGGACGAATTAACCAAATAACTCCAATTATGCTGAACCATGTTCAGGACGGTTTTCAGTCCAGATTATCATATGAAAGTCAATGGAAAAAACATTGATCTAATTATTTTTATTTTAAGCATGATGAACCAGATAAATTTTTTGAAAAATTTTCAAGTATGTGAAAAGGGCTCAGTAGAAATTGGGTTTTTCATTGTGAAAATAACCGAAATATTCCAGGTGGCTTATTTGAACTTTTGCGAAAACGGTTCATTAAAATTACGTTCTTCATGCACCGCTGTAAGGAGGCTTTCAAGACCTTTCAAATGAAGTATCATTCAATTTGTAAGGGTTGAGAGCCCCCTCTTAAGGGGTTGCTCATTCAAGCCTCAAATATACTTTTCCACAAACAACATCATTCGATGTGTTTCGGGAAATTTTACCAATCTTTATGGGATAAGAACTAAACGGGGTGGCTCGTCTGAAAATAAACACCCTGTATATATTTTGTTGATGAATTTGAATTCCCAATATCCCAATGAATAGAATATTGCAAGATTGGGCGCTTTCACCGAATGTAACAGTTGTGCAACTGTTGCGGAATCGTCCGGTGGCACATACGCTACAAACTCAACACGTTCTGGAGCAGTGGGCATTTTTGGGAGCGCTTTCAACTTATGTTAGGTAGCGGCAGCGAAATCTTCGTTGGGTTAATACGGCAATTGGGACACACAACACTACTCGAACAACAGGGGCGGCCTTACCCATTGCGAGGACCTGGGCCCTTTCTCCTTCGTGAATCCAGTTTCACAAAGCGGTGTCAATGATAAGGCTTTCACATGATCCTTTAAAATCACCCACCTCTGAGTTGAGCCGACAAACAGAGTATTCAACTTTTAGTCCAGTAAACGAAGGTCTGAAATCACTTTTTTGCGGAAAGAGCTGCATTTTGGATATAATGATTGTCACTAGAGTAGGAACTGATGGTCAAAAATGCAGGTTCCCAAATTTTCAGGAACCTTGGAAAATTCGTGAAAATGTCGAAAAAGTTACGTTTTCTCGAAAACTAGGAGGTTTATCGAAAAAAGTTTCAAACAAAAGTTGTAGAGCGGAAAATTTTAGGAAACAAGATAGCTTTGCGCATTTCCGTGGTGTTTATATTGACTAATTAGAGATGGATTTCTGTATTGGCATTCTCAGTTGCTAACTTCATTACGTACGAATAGCCGAAGACGCGGCAAGTAGGGAGCAAGGAAGCAGGTAGTTTTACCATTCCCATTTTATTACGTTCATGTTTGTAAACGAAAATAACAAGGCTCTTTAATACAGCCGTGGATGAGAAATTCATATCCCGGACTATATTTTGAGTGCAAGTTTGAAGAAATAATCATTTTGTAGATGCATTTTGCGTTTTATGTTGTGTGCATTGAATTTGGCTATATCTGATTTATGTGTTTTTTTTTTCGATGAAATAGGGATTGAATTTTCGTTCAAACTCTCTGTCTTCGATCAGCGTTGATTGAAAACATTGTAGAGCTTCCTAATCGAAGGCTACCCAGAACTACTGTTGAAAGTAAAATTAATTTAATTGGAAATGTGAAATTAGTGAGACATGTTTGATTTTTCTTCAAATAGAAGAACGACCTCCCCATTCGAACTGTAGTATGAAAGTATGAAACTTAGCATAGCGATTATAAATTTGCTCTTGCAATCATTGTAATCTTTCGTACAACTCGTCGAGAGAAACTCATACCTTCCATAAGGATTGTTTTCAACTAAATAATTAATGATTTGACCATTAAATAACAACATCTAATATTTAACGAACCACTAGTTTTTCGATCGAAATCGATCAAAAAACTTCGAAGAACTAACTGAGCAATACTCAGAACTTTTTCGGCTTTCAAAAAGTTCTTCGAAGTTTGATATTCACAAGAGTAGATGAACGAGAAGAATTGTTTTTTGTTAATCTTGAAAACATTTTGTCAAAACACATTAAGGGCTTGTCTGAAATGTTTCTCAAATTAATATTATTAATATTTCGAACTTTAAACATTATAATAGCTAATCGAAGATTATTTTTTTCGGATTATTCCCCATTCGTCTTTTGGTTGTGTAGGTCAGCAGAATGGTACTCAGTTCGATCTCTTATTTAAGCAAAAAATTATGCACTGACTCTTTCCATTTCGAAATACAAGTGTCAATAATGAGTCTCTTTGATCATGCTTAGATTTAAAGGTTTCCCTGTTATCAAAATGTCAATTTATAAAATAAGAGTGAGATTATTGGCGAAAATGCATATCGAAATTATCTCACTTTCACATCGTTTTTATACTACTGCAAGTAGCATTATATAATATTCAAATCTAATATGAAGGACTAGGACCCAAACAAAAATAAAAATCCTATCGAAGAAAATGATAAGGTATACAGGATGTACCAAGTTCAACGGCCAATTAGGCGTTTCTGGAGAACTGGACCTATTTGAAATCTGAAAATTGGGATTATATCATTGTTTGACATTATCTACCGTTCTAAAATATTCTTGGAGCCTGATCACTTTCACTTATATAGGGAGTGGAAAAAAAATTTTCAAAATGACCTTGGTCATAGAAGATAAATTACTCAAATAACTCACTAGTGACTTCCTCTTTTCTGAAATCATTTATCATTGTTGATGTAAAACAGATTTCATGAATAGAAACAGAAAATTCTGAATAACTCAAGAATAAGTAATTTTAGGAGCATCAACATGTTGGAACATTATCATCATTTTTCCAGTTCACGATCGCAGTTCGGAAATTAATTTTTCCAAATTGTGACCGTTTTCTTCTTGCATTTTTGCATGGTATGCTTATCCTTAAAGCGTTAAACTGTTTCTGATCATTTTTCTTCGCAGAATCCAACGCAATCAGAAAAAATAGGGTTCTAATTTGAAAAACGAAAGTTATGAGCCAATTTTGATCCTAATTTTTGAACCAACATTTGGAACACCCTGTGACGGGTAATTCGAAATTCTGAAATTGTACAATATTTCCACAGTCTTCGCCTTCGAAAATGTGAAAACAGTTTGTGCTTACGATATCTAGGTTAGGAACAACAAACCTAATACCAAATACACTTATCTCCCTTTTTTTCTCGATATTTTGGGAAGTATTTCGACGAATGCAACGATTTGAGTACGAATGCATTCAGAATCGAGTACTCTATCAAATTCGAAAACCAAAAAGCAGAAAAAAAATTTTTTATTTTTTTTTCACTCCCTGTATAACTGAAAGTGGTCAGGCTCCAGGAATATTTCAGATCGGTAGATAATGTCAAACAATAATTTAATCCTAATTTTCAGATTTCTTATAGGTCCAGTACTCCAGAAACGCCTAATTGGCCGTTGAACTTGGTACATCCTGTATATCACAATAGGTAAATCTCATTCAATTTAGGTAACGTTGAGTAGCATATTTTTTGTAGTAATGTAGAATGTTGATCTTTATCTGGTGCTATAGGAATAATGACCTTTTCAGTAAATTTAGGAGGAGATTGAATTCCTTCAAATATAAAAATACATTAAATTATTAAGGAGTTAAACAACTCAAACTTCTACAAAATTAGCGATATTCTCACATCGAAATCTTCATCCGACCTTTTATTAATCAATCCGTTGAAATATTTATTTTCCATTAGGTTACTGCCAACTTTCGCTTTGCATGTCGTCCCTTGAATGCAGAACTTTCAAGTTAAAACTGCTCAGTTTAGAGCAGAACATTTCTATTGAATTTTTCCAAAAATTACTATTTTTTTTTAAGTGTTAAGCTTGGTAAATATTCGAAAAAAAATTCCATCTGGTACAATGAGCTTCTTGGACTCACTTATATCTATATTTCAACAACAAAAAATTAGATTGAACTTCCGTGATTGTAGAACTTGTATGAATTTTGTACATTGTGCATCATATTTCAGAAAAACTCTTGAGGGTGTGCCATCAACAATTTTTCTTTCATTTTCTTTATTTTCCAAAATTCCAAATGAAGATTATTCGATGAAATTTTATATTCTTGCATGAAATTTACTCAGTAATATCCGATTAAAAAAATTCAGGTGTAAAATCACAAGAGAAACAAATATAAGTGTAGTTTTCTCGCAGATTTGAAAGAAAGCTGTCTTCATTCTTGAACTCACATAGAATTGGTAAGGGTGCTGGCGCATTTCGCCCTGCAGTTCATAAACATATACATCATAAAAGGGAATAATAAAACCCTCGGTAAAACCACTAGCTATCTTGGAGCGTCTTCGGCACGGTCTTCGGCTCTCCGAACGTAATGAAGTTAGCAACTGAGGACGCCATTACATAAATGCACCTCTAATTAGTCAATATTAACACCACGAGAAGGCGAAAAGCCATCAGAAATACTAAAATTTTCCGCTCTACAACTTTTGTTTGAAACTTTTTTCGATAAACCTTCTAGTTTCCGAGAAAACGTAACTTTTTCGACATTTTCACGAATTTTCCAAGGTTCCTGAAAATTTAGGAACCTGCATTTTTGACCATGAGTTCCTACTCTAGTGACAATCATTATATCAAAAATGCAGCTCTTTCCGCAAAAAAGTGATTTCAGACCTTCGTTTACTGGACTATTTGTAGCATACCAAAATGAGATTTTGCTTGGACACAAGACGGTGCTTCATCTCCTAGGATGAGATTCCAGCTATGACTCCCACAAGGTAAAAAGTAAACAAGTGGATTCATTTTAAGAATAACGGATTTGGACACCACTTCTTTCACCACGCATATTGGCTCCGTAATAATATCCTTGACCTCTGCATTTTTGCAATGATATAACCAACTGCTCTAATTCTTTTATTATGTGATCAGTCAAACCTAATCACTAGATTCGAAAAAAAAACAGATTTTGCGCTCCTTCTTCCGTAATTCTCTACAATGGAATAAATTGGTGCATAAGACGATAATTGGACCGCCAAAGAATGGTTAACAGGGCTATAAATATTTTATGAGGTTCCAACATCTGGGATAAGTAAATATTGTACCTAAATACTCAGATAATTTTTACCCTAATTGTGTTGGGTGGATCTGGTGGGTCAGACATCTGGTGTCTCAATTACATATTGGGACGTTCCGACAAGGCGCGCTATTCAAAAACTGCATCATGTTTTTTTCAATTTTGTTTTGAATGAATGTAACGGTTAACGGACCTTTTTTGAACTTACAATTATGTTTAAACTTTTATAAATAATTAGGGATCTGATTCAATATCAAAATTTGCCCCGGGCGATTGCCCTGTTCGCCACCCCCTAAGGCCGCCACTGTCGAACAAATGGCTAACCACCCAAACAAAAGCAACAAGAATTGCTCTAGTATATGTGTATACCTACCATATAAGGGCAATATAGTCCAGTAAACGAAGGTCTGAAATCACTTTTTTGCGGAAAGAGCTGCATTTTGGATATAATGATTGTCACTAGAGTAGGAACTGATGGTCAAAAATGCAGGTTCCCAAATTTTCAGGAACCTTGGAAAATTCGTGAAAATGTCGAAAAAGTTACGTTTTCTCGAAAACTAGGAGGTTTATCGAAAAAAGTTTCAAACAAAAGTTGTAGAGCGGAAAATTTTAGGAAACAAGATAGCTTTGCGCATTTCCGTGGTGTTTATATTGACTAATTAGAGATGGATTTCTGTATTGGCATTCTCAGTTGCTAACTTCATTACGTACGAATAGCCGAAGACGCGGCAAGTAGGGAGCAAGGAAGCAGGTAGTTTTACCATTCCCATTTTATTACGTTCATGTTTGTAAACGAAAATAACAAGGCTCTTTAATACAGCCGTGGATGAGAAATTCATATCCCGGACTATATTTTGAGTGCAAGTTTGAAGAAATAATCATTTTGTAGATGCATTTTGCGTTTTATGTTGTGTGCATTGAATTTGGCTATATCTGATTTATGTGTTTTTTTTTCGATGAAATAGGGATTGAATTTTCGTTCAAACTCTCTGTCTTCGATCAGCGTTGATTGAAAACATTGTAGAGCTTCCTAATCGAAGGCTACCCAGAACTACTGTTGAAAGTAAAATTAATTTAATTGGAAATGTGAAATTAGTGAGACATGTTTGATTTTTCTTCAAATAGAAGAACGACCTCCCCATTCGAACTGTAGTATGAAAGTATGAAACTTAGCATAGCGATTATAAATTTGCTCTTGCAATCATTGTAATCTTTCGTACAACTCGTCGAGAGAAACTCATACCTTCCATAAGGATTGTTTTCAACTAAATAATTAATGATTTGACCATTGAATAACAACATCTAATATTTAACGAACCACTAGTTTTTCGATCGAAATCGATCAAAAAACTTCGAAGAACTAACTGAGCAATACTCAGAACTTTTTCGGCTTTCAAAAAGTTCTTCGAAGTTTGATATTCACAAGAGTAGATGAACGAGAAGAATTGTTTTTTGTTAATCTTGAAAACATTTTGTCAAAACACATTAAGGGCTTGTCTGAAATGTTTCTCAAATTAATATTATTAATATTTCGAACTTTAAACATTATAATAGCTAATCGAAGATTATTTTTTTCGGATTATTCCCCATTCGTCTTTTGGTTGTGTAGGTCAGCAGAATGGTACTCAGTTCGATCTCTTATTTAAGCAAAAAATTATGCACTGACTCTTTCCATTTCGAAATACAAGTGTCAATAATGAGTCTCTTTGATCATGCTTAGATTTAAAGGTTTCCCTGTTATCAAAATGTCAATTTATAAAATAAGAGTGAGATTATTGACGAAAATGCATATCGAAATTATCTCACTTTCACATCGTTTTTATACTACTGCAAGTAGCATTATATAATATTCAAATCTAATATGAAGGACTAGGACCCAAACAAAAATAAAAATCCTATCGAAGAAAATGATAAGGTATACAGGATGTACCAAGTTCAACGGCCAATTAGGCGTTTCTGGAGAACTGGACCTATTTGAAATCTGAAAATTGGGATTATATCATTGTTTGACATTATCTACCGTTCTAAAATATTCTTGGAGCCTGATCACTTTCACTTATATAGGGAGTGGAAAAAAAATTTTCAAAATGACCTTGGTCATAGAAGATAAATTACTCAAATAACTCACTAGTGACTTCCTCTTTTCTGAAATCATTTATCATTGTTGATGTAAAACAGATTTCATGAATAGAAACAGAAAATTCTGAATAACTCAAGAATAAGTAATTTTAGGAGCATCAACATGTTGGAACATTATCATCATTTTTCCAGTTCACGATCGCAGTTCGGAAATTAATTTTTCCAAATTGTGACCGTTTTCTTCTTGCATTTTTGCATGGTATGCTTATCCTTAAAGCGTTAAACTGTTTCTGATCATTTTTCTTCGCAGAATCCAACGCAATCAGAAAAAATAGGGTTCTAATTTGAAAAACGAAAGTTATGAGCCAATTTTGATCCTAATTTTTGAACCAACATTTGGAACACCCTGTGACGGGTAATTCGAAATTCTGAAATTGTACAATATTTCCACAGTCTTCGCCTTCGAAAATGTGAAAACAGTTTGTGCTTACGATATCTAGGTTAGGAACAACAAACCTAATACCAAATACACTTATCTCCCTTTTTTTCTCGATATTTTGGGAAGTATTTCGACGAATGCAACGATTTGAGTACGAATGCATTCAGAATCGAGTACTCTATCAAATTCGAAAACCAAAAAGCAGAAAAAAAATTTTTTATTTTTTTTTCACTCCCTGTATAACTGAAAGTGGTCAGGCTCCAGGAATATTTCAGATCGGTAGATAATGTCAAACAATAATTTAATCCTAATTTTCAGATTTCTTATAGGTCCAGTACTCCAGAAACGCCTAATTGGCCGTTGAACTTGGTACATCCTGTATATCACAATAGGTAAATCTCATTCAATTTAGGTAACGTTGAGTAGCATATTTTTTGTAGTAATGTAGAATGTTGATCTTTATCTGGTGCTATAGGAATAATGACCTTTTCAGTAAATTTAGGAGGAGATTGAATTCCTTCAAATATAAAAATACATTAAATTATTAAGGAGTTAAACAACTCAAACTTCTACAAAATTAGCGATATTCTCACATCGAAATCTTCATCCGACCTTTTATTAATCAATCCGTTGAAATATTTATTTTCCATTAGGTTACTGCCAACTTTCGCTTTGCATGTCGTCCCTTGAATGCAGAACTTTCAAGTTAAAACTGCTCAGTTTAGAGCAGAACATTTCTATTGAATTTTTCCAAAAATTACTATTTTTTTTTAAGTGTTAAGCTTGGTAAATATTCGAAAAAAAATTCCATCTGGTACAATGAGCTTCTTGGACTCACTTATATCTATATTTCAACAACAAAAAATTAGATTGAACTTCCGTGATTGTAGAACTTGTATGAATTTTGTACATTGTGCATCATATTTCAGAAAAACTCTTGAGGGTGTGCCATCAACAATTTTTCTTTCATTTTCTTTATTTTCCAAAATTCCAAATGAAGATTATTCGATGAAATTTTATATTCTTGCATGAAATTTACTCAGTAATATCCGATTAAAAAAATTCAGGTGTAAAATCACAAGAGAAACAAATATAAGTGTAGTTTTCTCGCAGATTTGAAAGAAAGCTGTCTTCATTCTTGAACTCGCATAGAATTGGTAAGGGTGCTGGCGCATTTCGCCCTGCAGTTCATAAACATATACATCATAAAAGGGAATAATAAAACCCTCGGTAAAACCACTAGCTATCTTGGAGCGTCTTCGGCACGGTCTTCGGCTCTCCGAACGTAATGAAGTTAGCAACTGAGGACGCCATTACATAAATGCACCTCTAATTAGTCAATATTAACACCACGAGAAGGCGAAAAGCCATCAGAAATACTAAAATTTTCCGCTCTACAACTTTTGTTTGAAACTTTTTTCGATAAACCTTCTAGTTTCCGAGAAAACGTAACTTTTTCGACATTTTCACGAATTTTCCAAGGTTCCTGAAAATTTAGGAACCTGCATTTTTGACCATGAGTTCCTACTCTAGTGACAATCATTATATCAAAAATGCAGCTCTTTCCGCAAAAAAGTGATTTCAGACCTTCGTTTACTGGACTATTTGTAGCATACCAAAATGAGATTTTGCTTGGACACAAGACGGTGCTTCATCTCCTAGGATGAGATTCCAGCTATGACTCCCACAAGGTAAAAAGTAAACAAGTGGATTCATTTTAAGAATAACGGATTTGGACACCACTTCTTTCACCACGCATATTGGCTCCGTAATAATATCCTTGACCTCTGCATTTTTGCAATGATATAACCAACTGCTCTAATTCTTTTATTATGTGATCAGTCAAACCTAATCACTAGATTCGAAAAAAAAACAGATTTTGCGCTCCTTCTTCCGTAATTCTCTACAATGGAATAAATTGGTGCATAAGACGATAATTGGACCGCCAAAGAATGGTTAACAGGGCTATAAATATTTTATGAGGTTCCAACATCTGGGATAAGTAAATATTGTACCTAAATACTCAGATAATTTTTACCCTAATTGTGTTGGGTGGATCTGGTGGGTCAGACATCTGGTGTCTCAATTACATATTGGGACGTTCCGACAAGGCGCGCTATTCAAAAACTGCATCATGTTTTTTTCAATTTTGTTTTGAATGAATGTAACGGTTAACGGACCTTTTTTGAACTTACAATTATGTTTAAACTTTTATAAATAATTAGGGATCTGATTCAATATCAAAATTTGCCCCGGGCGATTGCCCTGTTCGCCACCCCCTAAGGCCGCCACTGTCGAACAAATGGCTAACCACCCAAACAAAAGCAACAAGAATTGCTCTAGTATATGTGTATACCTACCATATAAGGGCAATATAGTCCAGTAAACGAAGGTCTGAAATCACTTTTTTGCGGAAAGAGCTGCATTTTGGATATAATGATTGTCACTAGAGTAGGAACTGATGGTCAAAAATGCAGGTTCCCAAATTTTCAGGAACCTTGGAAAATTCGTGAAAATGTCGAAAAAGTTACGTTTTCTCGAAAACTAGGAGGTTTATCGAAAAAAGTTTCAAACAAAAGTTGTAGAGCGGAAAATTTTAGGAAACAAGATAGCTTTGCGCATTTCCGTGGTGTTTATATTGACTAATTAGAGATGGATTTCTGTATTGGCATTCTCAGTTGCTAACTTCATTACGTACGAATAGCCGAAGACGCGGCAAGTAGGGAGCAAGGAAGCAGGTAGTTTTACCATTCCCATTTTATTACGTTCATGTTTGTAAACGAAAATAACAAGGCTCTTTAATACAGCCGTGGATGAGAAATTCATATCCCGGACTATATTTTGAGTGCAAGTTTGAAGAAATAATCATTTTGTAGATGCATTTTGCGTTTTATGTTGTGTGCATTGAATTTGGCTATATCTGATTTATGTGTTTTTTTTTCGATGAAATAGGGATTGAATTTTCGTTCAAACTCTCTGTCTTCGATCAGCGTTGATTGAAAACATTGTAGAGCTTCCTAATCGAAGGCTACCCAGAACTACTGTTGAAAGTAAAATTAATTTAATTGGAAATGTGAAATTAGTGAGACATGTTTGATTTTTCTTCAAATAGAAGAACGACCTCCCCATTCGAACTGTAGTATGAAAGTATGAAACTTAGCATAGCGATTATAAATTTGCTCTTGCAATCATTGTAATCTTTCGTACAACTCGTCGAGAGAAACTCATACCTTCCATAAGGATTGTTTTCAACTAAATAATTAATGATTTGACCATTGAATAACAACATCTAATATTTAACGAACCACTAGTTTTTCGATCGAAATCGATCAAAAAACTTCGAAGAACTAACTGAGCAATACTCAGAACTTTTTCGGCTTTCAAAAAGTTCTTCGAAGTTTGATATTCACAAGAGTAGATGAACGAGAAGAATTGTTTTTTGTTAATCTTGAAAACATTTTGTCAAAACACATTAAGGGCTTGTCTGAAATGTTTCTCAAATTAATATTATTAATATTTCGAACTTTAAACATTATAATAGCTAATCGAAGATTATTTTTTTCGGATTATTCCCCATTCGTCTTTTGGTTGTGTAGGTCAGCAGAATGGTACTCAGTTCGATCTCTTATTTAAGCAAAAAATTATGCACTGACTCTTTCCATTTCGAAATACAAGTGTCAATAATGAGTCTCTTTGATCATGCTTAGATTTAAAGGTTTCCCTGTTATCAAAATGTCAATTTATAAAATAAGAGTGAGATTATTGACGAAAATGCATATCGAAATTATCTCACTTTCACATCGTTTTTATACTACTGCAAGTAGCATTATATAATATTCAAATCTAATATGAAGGACTAGGACCCAAACAAAAATAAAAATCCTATCGAAGAAAATGATAAGGTATACAGGATGTACCAAGTTCAACGGCCAATTAGGCGTTTCTGGAGAACTGGACCTATTTGAAATCTGAAAATTGGGATTATATCATTGTTTGACATTATCTACCGTTCTAAAATATTCTTGGAGCCTGATCACTTTCACTTATATAGGGAGTGGAAAAAAAATTTTCAAAATGACCTTGGTCATAGAAGATAAATTACTCAAATAACTCACTAGTGACTTCCTCTTTTCTGAAATCATTTATCATTGTTGATGTAAAACAGATTTCATGAATAGAAACAGAAAATTCTGAATAACTCAAGAATAAGTAATTTTAGGAGCATCAACATGTTGGAACATTATCATCATTTTTCCAGTTCACGATCGCAGTTCGGAAATTAATTTTTCCAAATTGTGACCGTTTTCTTCTTGCATTTTTGCATGGTATGCTTATCCTTAAAGCGTTAAACTGTTTCTGATCATTTTTCTTCGCAGAATCCAACGCAATCAGAAAAAATAGGGTTCTAATTTGAAAAACGAAAGTTATGAGCCAATTTTGATCCTAATTTTTGAACCAACATTTGGAACACCCTGTGACGGGTAATTCGAAATTCTGAAATTGTACAATATTTCCACAGTCTTCGCCTTCGAAAATGTGAAAACAGTTTGTGCTTACGATATCTAGGTTAGGAACAACAAACCTAATACCAAATACACTTATCTCCCTTTTTTTCTCGATATTTTGGGAAGTATTTCGACGAATGCAACGATTTGAGTACGAATGCATTCAGAATCGAGTACTCTATCAAATTCGAAAACCAAAAAGCAGAAAAAAAATTTTTTATTTTTTTTTCACTCCCTGTATAACTGAAAGTGGTCAGGCTCCAGGAATATTTCAGATCGGTAGATAATGTCAAACAATAATTTAATCCTAATTTTCAGATTTCTTATAGGTCCAGTACTCCAGAAACGCCTAATTGGCCGTTGAACTTGGTACATCCTGTATATCACAATAGGTAAATCTCATTCAATTTAGGTAACGTTGAGTAGCATATTTTTTGTAGTAATGTAGAATGTTGATCTTTATCTGGTGCTATAGGAATAATGACCTTTTCAGTAAATTTAGGAGGAGATTGAATTCCTTCAAATATAAAAATACATTAAATTATTAAGGAGTTAAACAACTCAAACTTCTACAAAATTAGCGATATTCTCACATCGAAATCTTCATCCGACCTTTTATTAATCAATCCGTTGAAATATTTATTTTCCATTAGGTTACTGCCAACTTTCGCTTTGCATGTCGTCCCTTGAATGCAGAACTTTCAAGTTAAAACTGCTCAGTTTAGAGCAGAACATTTCTATTGAATTTTTCCAAAAATTACTATTTTTTTTTAAGTGTTAAGCTTGGTAAATATTCGAAAAAAAATTCCATCTGGTACAATGAGCTTCTTGGACTCACTTATATCTATATTTCAACAACAAAAAATTAGATTGAACTTCCGTGATTGTAGAACTTGTATGAATTTTGTACATTGTGCATCATATTTCAGAAAAACTCTTGAGGGTGTGCCATCAACAATTTTTCTTTCATTTTCTTTATTTTCCAAAATTCCAAATGAAGATTATTCGATGAAATTTTATATTCTTGCATGAAATTTACTCAGTAATATCCGATTAAAAAAATTCAGGTGTAAAATCACAAGAGAAACAAATATAAGTGTAGTTTTCTCGCAGATTTGAAAGAAAGCTGTCTTCATTCTTGAACTCACATAGAATTGGTAAGGGTGCTGGCGCATTTCGCCCTGCAGTTCATAAACATATACATCATAAAAGGGAATAATAAAACCCTCGGTAAAACCACTAGCTATCTTGGAGCGTCTTCGGCACGGTCTTCGGCTCTCCGAACGTAATGAAGTTAGCAACTGAGGACGCCATTACATAAATGCACCTCTAATTAGTCAATATTAACACCACGAGAAGGCGAAAAGCCATCAGAAATACTAAAATTTTCCGCTCTACAACTTTTGTTTGAAACTTTTTTCGATAAACCTTCTAGTTTCCGAGAAAACGTAACTTTTTCGACATTTTCACGAATTTTCCAAGGTTCCTGAAAATTTAGGAACCTGCATTTTTGACCATGAGTTCCTACTCTAGTGACAATCATTATATCAAAAATGCAGCTCTTTCCGCAAAAAAGTGATTTCAGACCTTCGTTTACTGGACTATTTGTAGCATACCAAAATGAGATTTTGCTTGGACACAAGACGGTGCTTCATCTCCTAGGATGAGATTCCAGCTATGACTCCCACAAGGTAAAAAGTAAACAAGTGGATTCATTTTAAGAATAACGGATTTGGACACCACTTCTTTCACCACGCATATTGGCTCCGTAATAATATCCTTGACCTCTGCATTTTTGCAATGATATAACCAACTGCTCTAATTCTTTTATTATGTGATCAGTCAAACCTAATCACTAGATTCGAAAAAAAAACAGATTTTGCGCTCCTTCTTCCGTAATTCTCTACAATGGAATAAATTGGTGCATAAGACGATAATTGGACCGCCAAAGAATGGTTAACAGGGCTATAAATATTTTATGAGGTTCCAACATCTGGGATAAGTAAATATTGTACCTAAATACTCAGATAATTTTTACCCTAATTGTGTTGGGTGGATCTGGTGGGTCAGACATCTGGTGTCTCAATTACATATTGGGACGTTCCGACAAGGCGCGCTATTCAAAAACTGCATCATGTTTTTTTCAATTTTGTTTTGAATGAATGTAACGGTTAACGGACCTTTTTTGAACTTACAATTATGTTTAAACTTTTATAAATAATTAGGGATCTGATTCAATATCAAAATTTGCCCCGGGCGATTGCCCTGTTCGCCACCCCCTAAGGCCGCCACTGTCGAACAAATGGCTAACCACCCAAACAAAAGCAACAAGAATTGCTCTAGTATATGTGTATACCTACCATATAAGGGCAATATAGTCCAGTAAACGAAGGTCTGAAATCACTTTTTTGCGGAAAGAGCTGCATTTTGGATATAATGATTGTCACTAGAGTAGGAACTGATGGTCAAAAATGCAGGTTCCCAAATTTTCAGGAACCTTGGAAAATTCGTGAAAATGTCGAAAAAGTTACGTTTTCTCGAAAACTAGGAGGTTTATCGAAAAAAGTTTCAAACAAAAGTTGTAGAGCGGAAAATTTTAGGAAACAAGATAGCTTTGCGCATTTCCGTGGTGTTTATATTGACTAATTAGAGATGGATTTCTGTATTGGCATTCTCAGTTGCTAACTTCATTACGTACGAATAGCCGAAGACGCGGCAAGTAGGGAGCAAGGAAGCAGGTAGTTTTACCATTCCCATTTTATTACGTTCATGTTTGTAAACGAAAATAACAAGGCTCTTTAATACAGCCGTGGATGAGAAATTCATATCCCGGACTATATTTTGAGTGCAAGTTTGAAGAAATAATCATTTTGTAGATGCATTTTGCGTTTTATGTTGTGTGCATTGAATTTGGCTATATCTGATTTATGTGTTTTTTTTTCGATGAAATAGGGATTGAATTTTCGTTCAAACTCTCTGTCTTCGATCAGCGTTGATTGAAAACATTGTAGAGCTTCCTAATCGAAGGCTACCCAGAACTACTGTTGAAAGTAAAATTAATTTAATTGGAAATGTGAAATTAGTGAGACATGTTTGATTTTTCTTCAAATAGAAGAACGACCTCCCCATTCGAACTGTAGTATGAAAGTATGAAACTTAGCATAGCGATTATAAATTTGCTCTTGCAATCATTGTAATCTTTCGTACAACTCGTCGAGAGAAACTCATACCTTCCATAAGGATTGTTTTCAACTAAATAATTAATGATTTGACCATTAAATAACAACATCTAATATTTAACGAACCACTAGTTTTTCGATCGAAATCGATCAAAAAACTTCGAAGAACTAACTGAGCAATACTCAGAACTTTTTCGGCTTTCAAAAAGTTCTTCGAAGTTTGATATTCACAAGAGTAGATGAACGAGAAGAATTGTTTTTTGTTAATCTTGAAAACATTTTGTCAAAACACATTAAGGGCTTGTCTGAAATGTTTCTCAAATTAATATTATTAATATTTCGAACTTTAAACATTATAATAGCTAATCGAAGATTATTTTTTTCGGATTATTCCCCATTCGTCTTTTGGTTGTGTAGGTCAGCAGAATGGTACTCAGTTCGATCTCTTATTTAAGCAAAAAATTATGCACTGACTCTTTCCATTTCGAAATACAAGTGTCAATAATGAGTCTCTTTGATCATGCTTAGATTTAAAGGTTTCCCTGTTATCAAAATGTCAATTTATAAAATAAGAGTGAGATTATTGACGAAAATGCATATCGAAATTATCTCACTTTCACATCGTTTTTATACTACTGCAAGTAGCATTATATAATATTCAAATCTAATATGAAGGACTAGGACCCAAACAAAAATAAAAATCCTATCGAAGAAAATGATAAGGTATACAGGATGTACCAAGTTCAACGGCCAATTAGGCGTTTCTGGAGAACTGGACCTATTTGAAATCTGAAAATTGGGATTATATCATTGTTTGACATTATCTACCGTTCTAAAATATTCTTGGAGCCTGATCACTTTCACTTATATAGGGAGTGGAAAAAAAATTTTCAAAATGACCTTGGTCATAGAAGATAAATTACTCAAATAACTCACTAGTGACTTCCTCTTTTCTGAAATCATTTATCATTGTTGATGTAAAACAGATTTCATGAATAGAAACAGAAAATTCTGAATAACTCAAGAATAAGTAATTTTAGGAGCATCAACATGATGGAACATTATCATCATTTTTCCAGTTCACGATCGCAGTTCGGAAATTAATTTTTCCAAATTGTGACCGTTTTCTTCTTGCATTTTTGCATGGTATGCTTATCCTTAAAGCGTTAAACTGTTTCTGATCATTTTTCTTCGCAGAATCCAACGCAATCAGAAAAAATAGGGTTCTAATTTGAAAAACGAAAGTTATGAGCCAATTTTGATCCTAATTTTTGAACCAACATTTGGAACACCCTGTGACGGGTAATTCGAAATTCTGAAATTGTACAATATTTCCACAGTCTTCGCCTTCGAAAATGTGAAAACAGTTTGTGCTTACGATATCTAGGTTAGGAACAACAAACCTAATACCAAATACACTTATCTCCCTTTTTTTCTCGATATTTTGGGAAGTATTTCGACGAATGCAACGATTTGAGTACGAATGCATTCAGAATCGAGTACTCTATCAAATTCGAAAACCAAAAAGCAGAAAAAAAAATTTTTATTTTTTTTTACTCCCTGTATAACTGAAAGTGGTCAGGCTCCAGGAATATTTCAGATCGGTAGATAATGTCAAACAATAATTTAATCCTAATTTTCAGATTTCTTATAGGTCCAGTACTCCAGAAACGCCTAATTGGCCGTTGAACTTGGTACATCCTGTATATCACAATAGGTAAATCTCATTCAATTTAGGTAACGTTGAGTAGCATATTTTTTGTAGTAATGTAGAATGTTGATCTTTATCTGGTGCTATAGGAATAATGACCTTTTCAGTAAATTTAGGAGGAGATTGAATTCCTTCAAATATAAAAATACATTAAATTATTAAGGAGTTAAACAACTCAAACTTCTACAAAATTAGCGATATTCTCACATCGAAATCTTCATCCGACCTTTTATTAATCAATCCGTTGAAATATTTATTTTCCATTAGGTTACTGCCAACTTTCGCTTTGCATGTCGTCCCTTGAATGCAGAACTTTCAAGTTAAAACTGCTCAGTTTAGAGCAGAACATTTCTATTGAATTTTTCCAAAAATTACTATTTTTTTTTAAGTGTTAAGCTTGGTAAATATTCGAAAAAAAATTCCATCTGGTACAATGAGCTTCTTGGACTCACTTATATCTATATTTCAACAACAAAAAATTAGATTGAACTTCCGTGATTGTAGAACTTGTATGAATTTTGTACATTGTGCATCATATTTCAGAAAAACTCTTGAGGGTGTGCCATCAACAATTTTTCTTTCATTTTCTTTATTTTCCAAAATTCCAAATGAAGATTATTCGATGAAATTTTATATTCTTGCATGAAATTTACTCAGTAATATCCGATTAAAAAAATTCAGGTGTAAAATCACAAGAGAAACAAATATAAGTGTAGTTTTCTCGCAGATTTGAAAGAAAGCTGTCTTCATTCTTGAACTCGCATAGAATTGGTAAGGGTGCTGGCGCATTTCGCCCTGCAGTTCATAAACATATACATCATAAAAGGGAATAATAAAACCCTCGGTAAAACCACTAGCTATCTTGGAGCGTCTTCGGCACGGTCTTCGGCTCTCCGAACGTAATGAAGTTAGCAACTGAGGACGCCATTACATAAATGCACCTCTAATTAGTCAATATTAACACCACGAGAAGGCGAAAAGCCATCAGAAATACTAAAATTTTCCGCTCTACAACTTTTGTTTGAAACTTTTTTCGATAAACCTTCTAGTTTCCGAGAAAACGTAACTTTTTCGACATTTTCACGAATTTTCCAAGGTTCCTGAAAATTTAGGAACCTGCATTTTTGACCATGAGTTCCTACTCTAGTGACAATCATTATATCAAAAATGCAGCTCTTTCCGCAAAAAAGTGATTTCAGACCTTCGTTTACTGGACTAATAAGGGTCATTGAAATTGAAAAATTCTTTGAAGAGCTCTAGCAAACAATCAGGCAAATCACACTAGAATAATGCTCATTTTTTTTGCTTTCAGAGTATTCCTTTAAAATTCTGAAGGTCCAATTTTTATTTATTTATCGCTGACAGTTTAGTTGTTCTGATTTTTTCCGTGAAAGTCCAAAATTTCGAATTGTTCATCGACAATAACTTCGAAAATAATCTTCACAACAAGAATCTGTTAGCAAATTTCACCAAAAATCAAATCGAATATGTTAAGAGATTTTTTCCTAAAACAGTTATTTTTTTGTGTGTTCTGGTCTATGGAAAATCCGAAATTTTGGAGAGAATCTGTTAATATTCCATTTGGTAATATTCTGAATAGAAACTTTCGCTTTCGAAGACATTTACCAAAATTCGGCATTCAATTTTTTTTTCATAGAAAAAAAAATCTATACGTAATGTAGTGAAATGAACCACAACAACCATTAATTTCATTATGGTGAACCATTTGTTCAACAAAAGAATTTTCCTCACAGTGTATGCATATATTTCATGCATCTTTATCGAAACCTACTGCAGAGGGAGAATTGGTTTGTATGGAATCATCGAAATATTGTAATTGGGCGCTTTCAGCAGAGACAACAATCACGGTACTGTTCCCAAATTTCTATGATCTTTCTGCTGAATGTTTAGCTATCTTTGTAACATATTTGACAGCGCTGTAGGAATCTTTTTCCATACATATAATTAAACCAAATTGTTTTTGATCATGAAAAAAATCAGGAAATTTATTACACTGAAATTATCGTACCAGTTACTGGTCAATCGAAATGGGATTATAGAATATAAAAATGATATGACCCTCTGATATTGCCAAGGATATTGTTACATCGTTCTTTCGACACTTTGTTTGGTATCTTATGGAGATGTGTCGCTGCATCAAACTCTCACTCGGTATATCGTTGTGGTCACAACGTATATAACTCAGACAACAATCGAAGTGGTCAAATCGGGCCATTCTCCGTTAGGCCGACCAGACCATCTGAGATCTCCAAGAGAAAGTTTGAATTGTTTTCAAGACAATAATCATTTATCAGCCTCTAATTGGAGTAGGTAAATAGCCGTTTCGATCGACAGTCGGCCATAAAGTCTGTCTCTATGAACATTGTGATGTCCATGCGCTCTTCTTTGGTAGTAATAGCCTTAGTGATTGTTCTCGGATGGTCTGCCGATCTCGTTATGGATGCAGAGTTTCAATTACGGCCAACAATTAAACGTCAATAGCTCCTCTCGTTCCAACGGGGTTCTGGAATTGTTCCGCGCTTTTCGCGGAAAGAAGAATATCTTATTGAGCTTTGAACGGTGAAAATTGGATTTCTCGGAATTTGTTACGTTTCATTACGGATTCATGGTTACCGGGCGTCATAAAAGTTACCGATCTGGCGCTTCCTGGTGAGGTTGAAGAAGTAATGGATGGTATTTTAGCTTTGTTTTGTTGGGCTTCCGTCCTTATTTGAACTTCAGAAGGAAATTGAATAGCCCTTGCTGATCTCTCTGCTATAAATCCTTCTGTGAGCCTTCTTGTTTTCCAGCTGTGGAAATCACTCAATGTTTGGCTCACAACTGCGGTAGTCATCTTCAAGAGGATCTCGGTCTGAGGTTATACAAGACGTGTCCAGAAAGTAAGTGAACTAAGGAGAAGTCTTCACCTGGGATTTTCAATCAGGTACGAAACCTTAATGGTGAAAAGGCACACGTAATGAGAAAAGTGTCAGGGTTTGGTCCTCTCTGAATAACTTCATCTCATCTGCGAATCTGCTCAGTAATATAATGGTCAAGAAAGTTAGCACTGAGAAAATCTTCATTACAATGCTATGCAAAAGGGAGCAATGGGAGCGGGAATACACCAACTAAAATCTCAAAGAACATACCGTAAAATGGTGTACAGATGGTTTTAAAACTAATACTGGAGCTGGCGCTGAGATGTACGGGGCCAAAACCAAGGATTTACTATCGTTAGACTGGGTACTGCATGAGTTTTCTTCAAGCAGAGATATTAGCAATCGAAAGATATCTAGATATTAATCTGAAGAGAAACTATCAGAATCGCTATATAGCTATTAACTGAGAAAGGTGCTATCAAAGCAGTGAGATCCTATTTCATCGACTAAAAGTTGACTTTTGGAGTACCGGAGCAAACTCAATGTGGTAGACAGGAAAAATATGGTTTAATTCATTCGTGAAACAAAGGCAAAGAAGAGGCCAATTACTTTGCTAGAGGGGGTGAACGGAAACCACTCAATGGTTTCTGTGGTATAGGAAAATATACATATAAGAAGGAATTTTTGGAGAAGGAGAAAGCCGATAGGGAAACACCCTGGTGGAATCTCCAAGGAACGAATCACTCAAAAAACTTTGAACTTCCTCACCAGCTTCCTTGCGCGGCAATGTCGCCTCAGAAAGCATTTTTTGAAAATGGGCTTATTGTTCACTGATGAGTGTAGATTCTATGGGAAGGAGGAAGAAACTCCTATTTACCTAGTAACATAATGTTCTGCCATTGTAAGCCTAAGGAAACAATGCCTTGGTCAAGAGATTAGTAGCTGAAGCCTTCCCAGATATTGGATTTCATTAGATCTCTGGAACTGGAAATCAAATGAAATACGCTATACGCTTCTGGATTCTTTATATTTTTATTTGAAATGATTGTGTAAAATCGACTACAATATAAAAATTTTGAAATTGAGAATATTTCAAAAATTTGTTTACATATTAGAGGACTATTATAACAATTTCAAGAACTTATTCATACAGTGAACTCTCGATACATCGAACATCGATAAGTCGAACAGTTGTTCTAGACGCGATTCATACATATCTTACCCAGTCTAGACCTAATGAGTCTAGAGGGTCTAGTAGATGCGTCGAACTGCTGGAAGGGTCGTCAAGAGAATCCCCACCTCTGAAAGTCGTTCTTCTGACCACCATTGCCTCTATGAGTGGAACTTTTTAATCTAAACAACGAGACCGAAGAAGATTCGGTTCGCAAATATATCACCACACGCGATTCGACCTCTAAGGACATGCTTCCAATGCTCAGACGCTCGTTTCCAATCGATGATGATTTCGTGTTTACCTGAGTTTTTCTCTCAATGAAGTGAAGGCTCACTTGAATAACTCGAATGTTTGGTGAGACGAAAAATAGGTAAGTCTATAATTTCTGCAATTAATCACCATTCATTTTGAATGTCGGCCAGTTTTTAACACGAAATTTATAACAGAAAAACACACAAACAAAGATTATAGAATGAGCTGAGTGCTACTCTCTTGAATTTCGAGTTATTTCAGTGGAAAATACACGTATAGGAGAAAATACAATCATTCAGCAAAAATATTTATTCAAGTATTTCTTTCAAAGTTGACAACAGCCTACTAATAAATCTATATAATCTTGCCAAATGGACCCTAATTAAATATTTCAACCATAACCCGTTTACTTTTGAAACTACAGATGTCACTCACATCACTGTAGTCGCTTCGTTTCGCATCTTTATACTCTATAATCTTTGAACACGTCTATGCCTGAAGCGCCGTTTACATTGGTAGAGTAAATGGTAGAGTAGAGTGGTGGAGTGCTTACTATCTTCCTACTAGCACAATGTAAACAGGTCGTGCAAGTAACGGTAGAGTACTAAAGATACCTCCAAATTCTCAATCTACTCTACTGGTTTATTACTTTACTATACCAATGTGAACAGTCACTTGCGGTTTTAGGAGAGGATATTACATCTTCCTAGTCTTCCATGTGATATGGTTCATCGAACTATCCTCTCAAATTATTAGCAACGTGTAAACAGTAACTCTACCGAAATGAGTAGGATGGAGTATTTCCGTAAAAAAGTATGCTAGTGAACTCGACCATTTACTCTACCAATGTAAACGGCACTCAACAGTTGTACTTCAATACCAGGGACGTCACGGCAAACAAGATAAGGGAAAAGAGCAAATTCGATCTTGCGTGATCGCCTGTATACGCGCGATGACGAACGACCATATGAACATTTCTATACGACTACTTAGTACCTCTAGTCGCGCGTTTGGAAATCGCGCGATCATCTGAACTAAGCCTAAGTCATGTTTAGGTATGTCAATTTGAATAATTGGAGTGTAGTAGATTTCAGATTCATCTTGAACCCCACGTACGGACCAACAATGGGTTACGTCGATCAGAAATGATTTTTCATATAACAATCTATCAGAAAAAATAAGTCAAGATATGCGACAATTCCTTGTCTGGGTTCCATAGAACTTTAAATGGCAGGAATATAGAATTTGGAAATAATTTATGTACCTATTTGCGTATTATCGTACCTCGTTTATTGAGGTATCTGAGGAATTGTAGAAACCCAACGTTTGTTTTTGGAATGGTATCATTAATGACATTTGCAATTTAATTGCATTAGGAATGAGGAATAATTCGCATGCAAAAATCCGTAAGGTCTACGTCTAATGACCAAAACGAAAGCTTGCGAGTGACACCAATATGGGTTAAATCCGTTTGAATTGAATTGTATGGCTCTTAAGCTTTGCATTTTAAGAATCCGTTCGAGAAATGGGTACGATTTTAAAAAGGACCCGCTTTTTAAACGGTTCCGTTTGAAACGGACAGAGTGCAATGTATGGACTGTAATGAATCAGTTTGTCGAACGCATCCCAACTCTTTCCTTCGGATAGTTGAAACAATATATATTGAGAAAGAAGAGAAATATATACTAGTTTCGTGTTTTGTGCATCAAAATAGTTATAATGGACGTTACTGACTTTTTGTTATTAAATTTGATAAAAAACATTGCGCATATATGATTTTTGATCCACTTCCACTACTCATTTTTCTGGATAACTACAGATCTGTAAATAGATTATTTAAATTGGTTAAAATAAGATAGTAAAATAAATAATAAAATTTTAAAGTACCTTATTTTTAAAACCACGTGCTACGAAACGGATTGTCTCACTATGCGGTCCGAATTTTAATGAAACACGTTGATTAGAATCGGGTGGTGAATCGAACGGTACCGATTTCATTTCGGATGCGTTTGTTTACAATGCACATTGATTCAATTATAGGCTTTCATTATTTAACTGAACGGATCCGTTTTATATACGGAAGCAAACGGATTCTTAAAATGCGTACCTTTGGAGGGGTAAAATGAGAGCATTCGAATGACTCCAATATGTGCCCGCTAGAGTAGCTGATGTTACAGCAGCAGGGAACTTTGAATTATCCTTATCTGGGTAAAGGGAATTCCGATAGAAAAACAAATTACAGATTTGAACAGAGCAAAACGAGAGCAAATCGTATATATCCCACCCGACGGGATAAAAAAACAAAAATTTTGTTTTTTTTTTCGAGAATCTCTCAAAATGTTAGTGAGCAAAATGAACGAACTGATGAGCAAAACAGCGCAAAATAAGGGCTTTCGAATGACACCAATATCGAAAAGATCTGTTTGAGGTGTTCTTCTGTAATATTACACCAGCAGGTTACTTTGGATTCTCTATAGTTCAATGAATACAGAAGGGCAAAATAAACTGAGTGGTGAGCAAAACGGAGCAGAACGAGAACAGAACGAGAGGCATTGAAAATTAATTTCAAGTCCCATAACCTGCCTTGAAAGAGAGGATGACAATGTTGAAAAATATCTCAAGAATGTACTAATATATTTTTAAAATTTTTCGACGCCTTGAAAAATTGAGTACTTTCACTATCTAGTCACGCCTCGTATTCGGCAGATTATTGCTTCGATTTAAGCCCAACTTCATTCTAGGACTGGACGTAAGGTCCTGACTCCCTCGTCCCATTTTTTTCAATGCTTTCGGCAGCGACTTCGAGTGTCATTAGTCGTCTGTTTTATTCATTTGTTTCCGAAAAATTAATTGAATCGTGTATTTTAGCTATAAGTAAATATATATTTATGTACTCTTCCCTCATACTCGTATATGTATGTTTGAAATCTTTTTCATTTGTTCTTTGCTATGTTCTTTTCTTTTTCAAATACTTTTCGGTCTGTTCAGATACTATTTCTCATACAGTTTTGTATACTTTTTTTTGTTATTCGTTCAAATAATTTTGTTTCTCCCAAAGCTCTTCCAATCACAGCTCCCTTCAATAAGCCGATAGATCGAGTTATGCTGGGTAGTATAAGTTTTTTGTTTTTATTCTTCGAATTTTATTCGAAGTTAGACGCGCTAGACGTGGCTAGAAACTTGAAGAATTTTTGTTATTTTGACAAGGAATGTAAAAGTTACACTTATTATTGGAAAAGTAGAGTATGTTTTTATGTACGAATATGTATGTGTATCCAAAGCAAGTTCAATTGGTAGAGGTAGATGCAATTTCTCAAGTATGGAATGAAAGCCATATAGGCCAAGCAAATTGGCTCCAAAAAATGGCGTGCCTGGAAATAATTGGTGGAGTTCTGGAAACTGTTTTAATCATTCATTTAGGCCTCTTATATGATGAGTTTGAGTTTTGCCCCAATTTACTAGTGGAGCGTATGCCGTGGCGATCGAAAAACCTCGAAATTTTCGGAGTTTTTCAGGTTTTTCTAGAATAACTCCTAAACTAAGCACTTCATCGAAAACTTTGTTATTTTTAAAAGTGTTCAGCATGAAGTTCTGCTTCTAAGGAGTACCATGACCTCATATTTTGATCGATTAGTTTCATAGATATCAAATGTCGAAAAATGAAAAATTTTCACACTTTTTGAAAAAATCGTTTTTTTCACTATAAATCGTGAAATATCTATCAAACTACGAGCTTGAGAACAAAATGGCATTGAATAAAAGTTGTAGGCCATCCATTTGAGACAAAAATTTATATTATAATAAACATTTTTTGATGAGAGAGAGACAAGCACAATTTTTTATTGATTTTATTGTGAACATTTGATACATATATGAAAAAGTGCAACATTAAAGCAATTATTATGAAAATATTCGTTTCCTTTTGAAATACTCAATTCCTATCAGTTTTCAATATCGAACATGAATATTGCATTAAAATGATAATATTCAAAATTAACAGAACAATAGATTAGTGAAACAAAAATGTTAATCGCTTCTCGTATGGCAAAAATTCATCAACATGAAATGGTCCCATGTCTTTATGACATTTCAAAATATCACAAGGCAGCTAGCACTTTTTATAAAAGTATGATCTGGGGTGCCAAATAAGTTACATATCCACTACAAATTCCAAATTCAACCGTTTTCAAGTTTCTATCGTGGCTGTTTCTAATTTTTCATCAGCGGTGTGTTTTATTTATGATGAAAGTGTATCAGACAGGATGGGGTCTATTATACTGAATCAAAAACGTATACAAACATTTATACAGAAGAGCCTGGTAAGAAAAGAAAGAAAAGCATGTTATTTTGGCTAGTGTTTCTAGCATACTCGTTCATGAAAAGTGTAGAAAAGCCTATTCAAAAGATAACTACAATCCGAGAATTGAAGTTGGAGGAGATCCTCCTCGTACTTCTCGATCTTTAAGTAAACCATTCAACTTCAAAATGAATTGCTTTTTTTGTGGGGACGATGCTTCAATTGATTATGACACAAAAAATATAAAAAACCAAAATCAAAAAGAAATGTTGTTCGTGAGGTTCGCACTTTAGATTTTTGCAATTGATTAAAACAAGAAATGATAATTGGAATGCTGAGCTTATGTCCAGAATTGGACACAGTGACGATCTTATTGTAGCTAATGCTAGGTATCATGACAGTTGTTCAAAAAAGTTTTTCAAAAATGGTGCTGGACGGCGAGCGTGAACGCCATTTGTAAACATTTGAACACAGGATTGTCAATTTGCACTTGAGGATATTTTGGAGAACTATGATGGTTACATTCTAGAGACAAAGACGATACAGAGTCCTGAATTAGTATATGGTAAAGATTCACCGGAAAAACCAATCAGTACACGAAAACCATGAAAGAAGGAAGATGTTGTGTATTCTCCCTAGCACTACAAGTTTTTCTCTGTTTCGAAAAAAAGTATATAATTCTTTCATGCATTTAGTGGCTGCGACACTACGTCATCATTTTTCGGTAAAGGAAAACTGAAATTCCTGAAGACGTTGGAAATCAACTCAAACCTGCTTAAAGCAGTAGAAGTGTTTAGCAAATCTTAGCTACCTTCGATGAGGTTCACGAGGCAGGGAAGAAATGCATAGCAGCACTTCATGGAAATGATTCCAAGCAATTAAATGTATCGCGGTATAAGATGTTCGAAAACTTATTAACCAAGACCTCATTTAATCTTGCCTCTTTGCCTCCAACTGAACCAGCTGCTATACAGCACTCGCTGAGGACGTATTTACAGGTAAGTCATAGTGTGAGTTATTGGTTTATGAGTCCCACGTTTGTTTTTATAAAGAATTTTAAATACATTCGTGCACCAAATTGTAGTCTACATCCCCATATAGTATTTTCTTGAATTAATGTTAATATGTTTCAATAACATATCAAAATTGCAGGTACAATCTTGGAAAAACAACCCACTCAACCCACTTCAATGGAGGTGGAAGAAGGAAAATTCAGGCCTTACGCTAATAAGTCACATGCTCAAAAGGCTGCCTTGAAGCTTGCTCGTGTAAAAAAAAAAGGGATGAAGTGCACCACCATTTGTATATTATGCAGAGACCAATCGTATACAAATGACGAAACAGGAAACGAGATTCTTGGTACTGACGACTTTGACCTGGATTTTGATGACTGCCTGCCTGAAGGAAGCGAAGAAGATTTTGATGACGATTTTAATATGGAAGAGATGGACGAGTTAGAATCCATATTAACATTACCAACTTCCTCCAAACCTCTTAAAAATAGACTTTTATGCTGCTATAAATGTGAAAAAAAAAACAGTGGAATGCTGATTGTTTCTACGGCAAATATTATTTATTGTTTTTTATTATATTAAAATCATATTATTTTACTAGTTAGCATGGTTACTTCAAACGATATTTAAATGATTTTCTATCTGTGTTTACTTTCTAACATAATTTTATTTGACGTTGTAAATCGATAAGAGGTTATTTATTGTTAATGAAGGGGGAGTTGCTAATGAGCTACTCCGCGATTTTACATTGTGGTTGGGAAGGAAAGGGATTACTTTTTCATCATAAATTGATGGTCTACAGTTTTTATTCAATGGCATCTTGTTCTCAAGCTCGTAGTTTGATAGATATTTTACGTTTTGTAGTGAAAAATTGTTTTTTCTCAAAAAGTGTGGAAATTTCCCGTTTTTCGAAGTATGATATCTATGAAACTACTAGATCAAAACATGATGTCATGGTACTCTTTAGGAGCAGATTTCCATGCTGAACACTTTTGAATATTACAAAGTTTTCGGTGAAGTGTTTAGTTTAGGAGCTATTCGAGGAAAACCTAAAAAAGTCCGAAAATTTCGAGGTTTTTCGAACGCCACGACATACGCTCCACTAGGAAATTGGGGAAAAACTCAAACTCATCATATCAGAGGCCTAAATGAATGATTAAAACAATTTCCAGGACTCCACCAATTATTTCCAGGCAAAAGTCTAATTTGCTTGGTCTAATAATCTGTGGCTGAATAACACAAAGCAACAAACAAATTCAAATAAAAAATTATTTTCGAATGTTTCAAATTTTTGATTATGACTCCGCATCAATCTATCAGGTTGATTCTCTCTTGGACGCCGACAAGATTTTTCATTCAGAGACCGTGATTGCTTGGAGAATATCATCGAGAATTTCGCTTGAATCACGAATTAGCGAGAGTACAATTTTCAAACAACATCATTGAAATGGAAGAACCGAGATTGTAAATATTCGAAATTTTGGAAACAAATAATTAAGAACACCCTACTATTTCATTTCAATCACACAATACACATATCGAATGTTTTCCAGTCCGTAGATATTTTAGGAATAAAATTGTTTCAGTCTGGACCGAATGACAACCACTTAAATCATTTTTAATAAACACAATAAAATTTGAGACGACTATGTCCTACATGTGGCCTCTCAACGTTCCTCATAAACAATTTTTATAGCGAACCATCCATATTCGATGTCAGATGAGAGAGCCACGAGATGACAACGATTAAAATATCCTCCTTTATTGTGGTTCAACTAACGGAATTAATCCAAACAAATATCAGCGTTATTCGCCCAATTTCTTGAGTATTTATACAGGGCGTTTCCCGAGGAACGGAAGGAACAGAAGTGCATTGTAGACGTCTAAGTTATGAATGAACCCAAATTTTTTCATGCGATTTTGATTCGTTTCATGTGATTAAAAATAAATTCAATTAGGTTCACATTACACTCTTTTGTGAAAAAACAGAGCCTTTGTGAATGAATGCAATATTTTTGAAACATAGAAGAATTCAAAATAGTTATCATCGGAATGAATACCATTTTCAATTCCCAGGCTCAGAGATCTTTTATCATGAGGTTCGAGAAATGATATTAGGTTTTGTCACTGAGATGAGAGATATTCGGTTTTTTTAAATTTTTTTTCGATCTTCAAAAAATACAAAATTAATTTATAACTGAAAAAATTAAATTGAAGATTTTCTAAAAAATTTGCTCAAGTTTAAGGAATAAAACTTTGTTCCCTTAATTTTTTCAAAATTTCAATCGATTGGTCTAGGAAAACCGCTTCACCGATCCATCTACCGATTTAGGGGGGCCTTTGGGGTACATTAGGCTGTACAGTATTCTTATACCTTAGCTTTACCTCTAATATTGACGAAGATACAGTCCGTTAACCAACAGATGGCAAAATGGCACGTTCTAGCTCTTTTTCACATTACCGCTACAGGTGAAAAAATTTTTTTCTTAATCAAACATGAACGATTTTTGTGGGAAATTTTCTGCAGAAGAAGAAACCGGCTGTCGGTTTGCTAGGCCTCCAGAGATATCGGCACTTGAGTGAAAAAGGTTCCTTTTGCATTCAAAATAGGATGGATATCTGGAAAATAAATGGTCATTTCCGAGGGTAGTGAAAAACAAATTAGAGCTGAATAAACAGGCTATGCGGCCTTCACATTGGTCTACCTCAAGAAATGTTTCCATGCGCGTAGAGCAAAAATAAAAATTTGAAAAATAAAAAAAATTCTCTTCGTGTTTCATCCGAGGATTGCATGGCTACCCTTACTCTGAAAAATTTTTAACCAATAAATTCGGAAACTAGATTCTTCAAGCTTCAATAATTGATTTTTCCATTTCTCATACGACCATTTTTTCACCGAGACAGCCTGTTGAAAATCACCAAAAAATTTTTCTGTTCATTTAATTGTTGCGAGAAGTGTACATTCCACAATTTTCTTTTTTCGCTGGTTACCTCGAGAAAGATGAAAGACGAGCGAAAAATTCGTTGTGGTTAACGGCACAATTATAGTAATATATAAAAATATTTTTAATATAGCAAATATTAAAATTTCTATTCTTGTTGCGGTACGACGAAATATTTCCACCTTGAAATTTTCAGATAGGTATCCACATTTACGGTGAATGCGATATATACAGAATACAAAATATAAAAAAAGTTGTCATATCGACGTGTAGAACGCTACACAACGTCCATTAAAATTTAATGCTTCCTCAATTCTCTCTCGAACGGAGTATCCATGTAGACGTTAGCCATGGCGACTCCGTTTAAACGAGGATTGAGGGAGCTTTAAATTTAATGAACGTTGCTGCAACTCAGGGTTAGTATCCCTGAGTAGGTTTGAACAGAAACAAAACCGATTGATTCTTATTCTTGGGTTGGAACAAATATCATAATGGTAATATCGAAGTCGAAGGTATATTTATAAAATATAATTTTGCAAAAAATGACAATGCTATCCTGTCTTTAAATATTAAGAAAACTACTCGGAAAAGTAGGGAATCTTTTTTCTCGATGAAAATGCTCCTAGAATAAACTCCCACGTAATATCTCATAACAGTTGTCTTCCATCTCACATCTAGGATTCAACAAGTGTTTTATCCATACAATCACCGGAAGAGAACCCTTTCTGACGAACAAGACGAAAAATGGCATTGTCCTAGCACAATGAGGCTGAATAATGAAGGGGTCGAACAGGGTAACTCGAGAGGGTCCACGATTCTCTTCTCATTCTCCTGGCATCGAAGAACCGAACGGGAACAATCGAAAAGGTCCCCAAGAAGTGCATCAAAGGGGTGTCGTAAGAAAGAGAAACGATATGCAAATTCTGTTTTGACAACAATGGATTTGCGTTCATTCAATTTAACACCATCGGGAGGAGAATAATCGGATGAGCTTGCTTTGTTAAGACAGGGAACATATTGAGGTATTGGGGCAGTGGCGTAGTGAGGGGGGGGGGCAAGGGGGGGCATCATGCCCCGGGCGCTAGTCATGCAGGGGCGCCAAATGGTTAGCAGAACAAAAAAATTGCTGGAATAAGTAGGAGTTACTGCAGCTAAACAAGACTCAATCGTTGTGACATACTCTGGACTAATTGAAAACATATATTTGTTTTCCTCACGATGGAGGAATTAAAAAAATGCCGTGAAAAAAAACCGTCAAACGTGAATCTGAAATACAATGGGGCGCAAGAATATGGTGAGGGATATTGTGTGATAAGATGCCGCAAAATACCCAGAGAATTTGTTAGAGATGTTGGTTTTTCTGCCGAAAGAGAAATTTCTTGCGTTATGAAGAGCATTCTTGATCGTCTCCCATAAGAAATATGTTTACGATTAAGTGACCCTGATATACAATTTGAATTTTTACTAGATATTAAAAATTCATAACAAAGATAATGTTGACAAGACCTTGAAGAAAATTGTAAAAATTTGGGTGAATTTTATAATACTGTTTCAACGGAATAGAATTCTTCAACGAATTAGGTGATAGCAAAATGTAACCCTGCACTAGAAAAGAAATTCAATCTTGATCTCCTTTCGAATTTCTGACTTTTATAAGCTGGCATGGAGAATATATTTCCAAACCTGATGAGAGTTTCACTTATTCTCTCAGCTTCAATTGCTAGCTGCAACGATCAATTCAAATTACTTCTGACATATCTACGATCAACGATGGGACAAGATAGCCAAGTGACTTGGCAGTTTCGAGTGTTGAAAGAGAAACTTTTGAAATGATAAACTTTGATGACATTATTGATGAATTTGATTAATCAAAAGCAAGGAAAATTCATACATAGTATTAAGTTATATTAATGTACAACTCGTATTTGCTTATTATTATTAAATTTTTTTTTACTTGAAGATAATAAATATAAACCTTGATATAAACCTTTTTAAAGTTTTAAAACTGCGTTTCTAATAATATTATTTCATAAGTATAGTATATAAAACGAATGAATGAATAAAGTATATCTTGAAGGAATTCTAGATGATCATATATACAGGGTGTACTAAGTTCGACGGTCTATTAGGCGTTTCTGGTGAACTAGACCTATTTGAAATCTGAAAATTAGGATTATGATATTGTTTGACAGTATCTACCGATCGAAAATATTCGTCGAGCCTGACCACTTTCAGTTATACAGAGAGTGAAAAAAGAAAGTACAAACCGTTTTCACATTGTGGAAATATTGTACATTTTCAGAATTGTGAAAAACCCGTCACAGGGTGTTCCAAATGTTGGTTCGAAAATTGGGATCAAGATTGGCCCATAACTTTCGTTTTTCAAATTAGAACCCTATTTTTCTTATCTTTGCGTTGGATTATGCGAAAAAAAATGATGACAATGTTCCAACATGTTAATGCTTTTAAAATTAATAATTCTTGAGTTATTCAGGATTTCCTGATTTCATGTCGTAGGTACTCTCAAATTCATAGAATCTGTTTCATATCAACAATGACCTTGCTCATAGAAGATAAATTATTCAAATAACTCACTACTGACTACCTCTTTTCTGAATTCATTCATCATTGTTGATATGGAACAGATTTCATGAATTTGACGCTCCGTACGACATAAAATCAGAAAATCCTAAATAACTCAAGAATTGTTAATTTTAGGAGCATCAACGTGTTTGAATATTATCATCATTTTTCTTCGCAAAATCCAATCATCAAAAAAAAGGTTCAAATTTGAAAAACGAATTTTAGAACCAACATTTGGAACACCTGTGACGGGTTATTCAAAATTCTGAAAATGTACAATATTCTTACAGTCTTCGCCTTCAAAAATGTGAAAACAGTTTGTGCTTACGATATCTAGGTTAGGAATAACAAACATAATACCGAATATTCTTATCCCCTTTTTTCTTCAGTTTTTTTCTCGATACTTTAGAAAGTATTTTGACGAATGTAACGATTTGAGTACGAATGTTTTCAGAATTGCATACTCTATCAAATTCCAAATTCGAAAACAGAATATATAACTGAAAGTGGTGAGCCTCCAAGAATATTTTAGATCGGTAGATAATGTCAAACAATAACATAATCTCAATTTTCAGATTTCAAATTGGTCCATTTCTCCAGATACGCCAAATAGGCCGCCGGACTTGGTACACCCTGCATACATTACGAAATCTGTTCTTGTTTTCTTCACTTCATTTCAAGGTCTTGCTTGAGCCTATGACTTTGTTCATCTTACTCAATTGATTTGGCTAATTGCGAATATATTTCACATATAATATTATATGCCATTATGAATTTAGAAGGGGGGGGCGATAAAAAGGTTTTTTTGCCCCGGGCGCAAATTAAGCTCACTACGCCACTGCATTGGGGAAACCTAGTGCGCCTTGGAGCATGCGGATTGGGAAAAGGAGCAATAATTGCGAGGGTGTTGATGATTTCGTTGTGATGATTGAGGTGTTAAATTCAATTTTTTTTATAAAAATCGTAGAGTCGAAATTGGATGTGTAGGTTTTGCCTGTATGTGCGTGAATCTTCAACAATCTAACAGCTAGGGATTAAGTGAATGTTTATGCTCTGAGTCTGCTGACACTGCTGACACTGCTGACTTGGAAAGCCGAGAGCCTATGGCTCCCAATCACTGTGGTGCATGAATACTCATGTCATGAAATAAACCTGAAAAAATAAACCTGGAAAATAAAATTCCAGAAAAGAACTGGAAACCTGAAAATATTTCTATTGATTAATATGCAATTCCAGACCATTTAATTTGAGATTTGAAGTCCATATAGTGAATTTCAATAGTGATTTCCATATTCTAAGTTCATATAAATCTATGGAAGGTTTTTGGAAAGGTCTGGAGATGAAAGATTCAGATAAAAAAATCATTGTATGAGTCCTATAAACAATGTGTTCATAGTGTATGAATGAGGAAAGACAATCCATGAAAAAGGGAGAAAATTGAAGAGGAAAAGAATTGAAGAATGAAATAGGAGCAAAGGTCTGAGAGAATCTGATTAAAATACATGAAAATTTTGTTTACGTGCATTTGAAATCGAGAAACAGACATCTGTGGGTATTGATAATTGGTTGAAATAAAATAGGATAATTCGAGGATAGATGGTGCAGAAGGTAAGACGGCGCATTCGTATATTTTCGTATTTGATATTGTTCCAAATGAGTGGAAACGCCCTGACGTACTTTCCTTCATGTTGAGCAAACTACCGTATCTTGTATGTCCACTAGTCTACTTATTGAAATACAATTCGAATATTGTTTAATTTGGTATCAGGTCAAGCGAAAAATATTTACTCAATTTATTTGGAGTTCTGGTGCACTTCAATTGTAGTGATTATTTGATTCATATCAGCTTCCCAAATCAAATTATTATAGTTTCATAGTATAACTTCAAAATAAGGAATATTTCCGATTACGATCTGTTTTTGAGGTGAGCCATCTCTCTTCCACCTCGGGGAGATATGGTTCACTTATGGATGTAACCAAAAATGACTGAAAAGTAAAATAGAAAACTTTCCAAAACAGGGTCATCCTCAGACGAAGATCTGAAAGCACCGATAATTAATGACTTTCCAGATGAAATTGACGATGAGAAAGAAAGTTGTGCTGATTGTGGGGGAACCTACTCGGAAACCACCAAATCAGATGACTGAGTGAAATATTTACATTGTTTCATGACTCTTGTTCTAAATTTGTGAATTTTTGTCGTAGTTATGGCATAATTTTATGTGAACAAACATGTAATATTTTGGACGAAATATTTTTTTCCAATTACGCCATCTCACCTTGGAGATGGTTTTTGTTGACTATTAATATTTTTTTATTCTTTGAACGTTTTATTTTTTAAAGAATTTTTGTTATTCATTACGTGAGTTTTAATCAATAAAGAATTTTAAAATGAATTTTCAAAACCTGAGCCATCTATCCTCGAATTACCCTATTACTTACGAGGAAGCCATAAAAGAAGAATATCGATCGAGGTTTGGATAAAGAAATGATATTTGAAATCAAGAAAGAATCAGAATAGTGATTGTGATTAATGCTGAATTCTTATGGGAAGAAATTGAATATGACCTGTAAAATAACATAACCAAGAATTCTCATTGGTGGATTTTGTATGATTAGACATAGATTTGATGGAAAGTTTAGTTATTTTAGTTTAGTTTTATTTTTATCAGATAGGATTCGTTAATTATAAGTAATATATCGATATTTCAATTGGTTGAGTTTGTTCTTATTTAAAATTATTCATTTTTAAAATTAATATATCTATCATATCTGAACTCTCAATAGAAATTGAGACCCTTCCAAGAATTTTGAAGCCAAATTACATTTCTCATTCGATTACAAATTAATTCACAAAAGAATAGCATACAAAAACAGAATCATAACAGTACCTTTCAAAGGTTTGTCGTGGAAGAAAACTGTGTGAAATGTATTTATCCAAAATATCGTACTGCGCTTACCGGTTACTTACTCGTCGAATATGTACGTTAGAGAAGACATCAGGATATCCTCAGGCATATCTTCTGAGTCTGATTTTTCCCTACCGAAAGTGGCTCACCCAGGAAGAAGCATGGGGCTGCAGCCTCCTTTCCCCTTTTCGTATTCAGTTTAGTTTTAGAAACATTGATACTTTCGAATCAAAATTAAACTGTTTCAACCTGAACCTGAATATTTACTGTGGAGTAAAGGATATGAAATGGTCATACATGATTCGGAGACCAGGAAATATCAAAATCTAATAGAATCCTGAAAATATTTCGAAAAAAATTGGTTTTCAAAATTTATGCGTTTGTCAAAATATTCTGTGACAACAGCAACAGGATTAGTTCTATTGAACATTTTTTATAAAATGGATATTGATCCAGAAAAAATTATAGAAAACTTGCTCAAGAAAAACGTTGCTATTTTTAGTTTTAGTTCCATATTATGTTGATATTTAGAATAGGAAAATCATGTTTGATGTTATGAATGATATGTTTATATCGATCGAATAAAATATTTTTTATCATACGTCGAAGTTGCATGTTGTTGGAGCCGACCCCCCCCCCCCCCCAACTCAACATTCACGGGATCATGTCATCATTGCCAACTAATTAATTGCATAATGTAGCTTAGCTATTACATTGGCCACCCATCAATAGAATGGAGATAAAAAATCTGATATGACATAAGAGTATGAAAATTCCGGTCACAGAATGAGAAGGGACCGTTTGACCGTTAAAACCGTTCCCTAGTAAATCAAGCAGACGAAAAATAATAATTCAAATTTTCCACGCTACCAGCGGATCAGATCATTGACTTTCCACCTCGCTTTGAGGTAATTATAACCCATAACAAATAGTAATTACACGAACACAATCGCAGTCGAGGCGAGCGTATAAGACTCCTCGGACATTCTACTCATCTTCGTAATTATTAATAACCGAGTTTGACTGGCTAATGTTCAACTTTCAGCATCTTTGACCTCTTCTAAATGGGGAGTTCAGGCGTTTTGATGGATTTATAGGGAGATTATTATCGAATATTGCGGAGAAGTTGTTAGGGATTCCCTTATTCCGCCGATGAATTCAATTCTCGCGCTTCGTGGGACGATCGGCCAGAACATTGCCGAAGAAGAATGCATCAGATCACGATATCGCGTTCTATACATACAGGATGTAACTTGTTCCAATGTCATCTTAAAAATTCAATCCATTTATTGTGCAAACCAGTTTAATTTGGTGTGCTATTACCAAAAATTACAAAGTGATTATTTTGCATTGTAGTAATTAGTATTTGATAATCGTATGATACTTTGCTTCAATCTGTTTGTTATTCCTAGAGTGAGAAAATTACATTATTTCAATTATTCAGCGAGTTTGATGGCAGCAGATGGCGGGAAAGGCTGAGAAATAGATTCAAGAGTATAAGTAAGGCGTGTCAAAAAAATCATGCACCAAGATTGCAGCTTCGAGCTTTTTGACTTTACGATGCAACATCACATTGGTAGAAAAAAATTTCCGTCTAATATAAAGCTGAAAATCATAGTGTATAATAGTAGAATTACCGAAAAAATTATAACCAAGTATTATTTATTTCTAATAATAAAATTAAACTACAATGAAGGGCATTATAAAAAAACTCAACGACTGATATTGATTGAACAATTCCTGAATTAATGGAAAACGATATTTCTAGAAAATTCACTTTCTGCAGAAATCATTTTTTGACGATTGCTGAATGTGTTCACTTGTCAGATTTTTCTCTATTTCTTTTTAGATCTCTAAATTTCAAATTTTATTTACTTTCTCACTTCTACACGTATGAATATTGAAATACTCTATATTTGTAAATCGTGAATATTGTGTTGGGGTGGTATCACCTATTTGTATTCCGGATTGTCTGAAAAAATAAATTAATGAATGAATGAAGGAAAAACTTTCGTAGTGAAGTTATCACTTGGTCTTTCGAAGAAGACATTGAATTGCTGACCTATAATTATTTGATTGACTACATCAATTTGTTTTAGTTAACGTTTTAGTCAGCGACATATTCTTCAGCAATTCTGCCGGACTCCCAACCTTAAGTGTCACCCGATCGCGACCAGAATTGTCGAGGATTGTAGCCGTAGTTTTCAGGAAACAACAACCATTTTTTCTTCTTGAGAAAAAGATATGACAAAATGTTCGAAAATTCAGGGTGACAAAAAATCTTTGCCCCCTGATTTACGGGTTGGAAATGATGTTTTCGATCAAGCTATTCACATACCGAGGGGGGAAAATCTGCTTATCCTCCCGTAGAATTTTTGAGGCTTTTAGAAATGATAAACCGATTTTGTTTACAGGTTTGCATTAGTAAAGAAAAAACAAAGTACATATATCTTTGGTTTTCTTCTAGCTGCTGTAAATACACTGCGCAAAAAATTAACGCACATTATGAAAATCTCAAATTTATTCTACAACTGAAGGTGTTCTCAATGATAATTTTTTTTATCAGAATTATGCATGCATATGTTATCCACTTTCAACGTTTTTCTTCAATAAAGATGTTTTTTCCCAGTAGGAATAAAAAAAAAGATGATATTATCAGATTTTGAATGTATTGGCTCCATTCTAAAATCAGGTTTTCTCGATCAATTCTAGTGATCAATAGCTTTTCTTTCGTTTGATTTTCTACACTCGATCGCTATGCAACCCGAAACAAGCAATTTGAACCAAGAGGAATGTGCCAAAGCGGTAGTTTTGCGAGAAGAAGGGTGGATATACACAAGAATTGCAGAAAGGTTTGGAGTTTCCCATACAAGTGTGTCCAGAATATTGCAGCGATTCAGAGAGACAGGTATGAATGTCCGAAGACCAGGACAGGGTAGACCACGGGTAACAACTGCCATTCAAGAACGCACTCAGACAATAAGAAATCGCCTCAGAGAATATGATTTAAGGCCTCGTGTCGCGGCAAGAGGCCCAGCTCTTACCCCAGCCCATCGAAAAGCGCGTTTGGATTTTGAGAGAAAGCATATCCATTAGGAAGAGGCCGATTGGGAAAGAGTTCTCTTCACAGATGAGTCTAGATTCTGCCTCTACCATTGTGATTGACGTTCCCTTGTATGCAGAGGTCCATAGAAAAGATATGCTCAGTGCAATTTCCTGAATACAACTGCTTTCGGGGGAGGATCGATTATGGTATGGGGTGGAATATCCTTGACTGCTCGCACAGACCTAGTGGTCGTTGATAACGGAGCTAAGAATGATGATAAGTATATAAGGAACATTCTTGAAGAGCATGTAGTGCCATTAGCCCCAGACATTGGTGAAAGTTTAATTTTTTTGGAAGATAATGCCAGACCCCATCGTGCGCGCATCGTTCAGGAGTACCCTGAAGAGGTTGAAGTCTCTCGAATGGAATGGCCAGCAAGAAGTCCAGATCTCAATTCGATTGAGCAGGTTTGGGACAACCTCAATAGAAGGCTGAGAAGTTCAGAAAATCATCCAGCTACTCTTAATGACTTAGGAATCCAACTCAGAGAAATCTGGGAAGGATTAGATCAGAACATTTTAAGATCACTCATTTTGAGTATGAACCGTCGTTGCCGAGCTGTAATTAACGCAAGGGGTGGAAATACCAAGTATTAAATCACTTTTCAGCCTTTCAGTATTTCGGTGAAATCCTGAATTTTTCTTCCATTTAATTGTTTCGTTCAAACCCTTTCCGAGAGAACATAAAAAACAAGTTATAAAGTCAATGAAGAGTTAACTTTCATCAAAATTGAGATTTTCAGAATATGCGTTAATTTTTTTGCGCAGTGTAGTTCTCGTGATCTCCTCTGTAGATCCTGTACACTGTCCCCAATTTGGGTGAGACTGCACGCACTGTATCTCAGCTGTTACTGAAGATAGAGACATGCGGTTGTCGCGACTCCCTGTCACTTTTTTATAAAACTTCTAAATCCACAATCAAAATTATTCCAACTAATTTTGTTTCAGAAATACAGGGCGAAAACAAAAATTTTCATTTTATCAAGATGTATTATTTCTTTGGAAGGTATTGTATAAGATAAAAATGAAAACTGCTATTAATAGATATTTTTAAGTGGAAGTCAGTGGCGTAGTTGAAAATTTTGTTCAGAGCACTGTTTTCACGATTGAGCACAAACCAGGTATTTTGCAAATGTAAAACCCTCTATATTTTAACGTCAAATGTTGCATTTTTCTCTGAATGCATTGATGTATCACAACCTAACCTTCAATAAATTTCCCACATTCATATTTATGTTTGTTTTTCTAATTGTAGGCCGCGAATTCTTTCACACGTGTATTTAATTATTGTTCTTCTGAAACGTCATGTGCCTAAGAACTGTACATTTTATTATATTTTGAACATGAACCCAAAATATCACTATACAACTTAAAATGGTGAAAACGAAAGAATTTATGTATGTGTTGAAAAATGCATGACCTACCATTGAAAAAAGAACAAAAATATGGTTTCTCATGATTTTTGAAACTAAAATTCATTAAAGGTCAGGTTGAGATACATCAATGTATTCAGAAAAAAAATGCAAAAATTTGAAGTTAAAATATACAGTGTTCCACTTGATAAATACTAAGTTAGTACTCAATCTTGTAAACAGTGCTCTGAAAAATTTTTTGAACTACGCCACTGAATTCAACGTGAAAATATTCTTAACACTTATACAGTGCCTGAGAAATAATCATATCTCAAAAAAGTGAACATTTTTATTTTCGACCTGTATTTCAGAAACAAAAGTAGTTAGAATACTTTTTTTGTGGATTTAAAAGTTTCACAAAAAAGTGACACAGGTTCGCGAAAACAGCATTTCTCTATCTTCAATAATAGCAGAGATACAGTGCAGTCTCAACCGATTTGGGACACATTGTACTCCTTTCTACAATCATATCGATTATGTCACTTTTAGATGCTTCTCCCAGAATGTAGATGTTATTTCGCTCCAATTGACCTGTGAGGGTGAGGATAATTTAATGATATTCATTGCTAAAATACTACTCCTAATAGGATCTTCATTCTCAACCATGCAATAGGGTGTTAAAGCATCTTAAAAGATCCCATGCAGTTCATAGCATCTGTATCCGATTAATTCTTGATCTAAGGCCCCCCTAAAACACCGTTGACCGCCTCGATATCAAGCAGGTGGTTCATAAACAATTGTTTCGCTCCTCAGTGGGAAGGTGGCACGATGATCGTCGTTAAATCATGGAGAGCAATAAATATGGACCAAGAGGTCTCGTAGAAAACGTTGAAGTTGAATTACGTTTGAGAATTAGGCACCGACTACATCCTCCTGATTTATCGAGTATATGAGTTATATCTGGTCGCATATGCGATTTTTTATGAGTTTGTGTTTGGATTATAATTCAAGGTAACAGGTTTCTCGAACTAGCTTTGGAATAAGTAGCAAACTTATGGTGTGAGCGGATGTATAAGGGGAATCTCTGTCAATTTCTTTCAAAGGTTAATCCTTCAGACCTTTGATCCTTTTTTCATCATGCTCAGTGCCAGCTGTAATTTCATATTATATTCTATTCATATTTCTGTAGGTTTGAGTTTTTCCAGAAATCGCTCAGGCATTGTTAGATGTTTCTTTTGGGCTTGCAGATTGACGTGTTTACAACTTCCTCAAGAATCTCAAATGGTAATAGATGTCGATTGACATATCAGTTTGAAGGTTTTATATTTCTTTTCTGATAATATATCCAAAAATTTCTGTGTAGCTTTTCTTCAGGGTAAAAAAGTTATTGGAAGGGATGTGTGAAGTGCATTGAACAGAAGATATTACAAACCAGATCCCCATGTATTCAGTATTTGGAATTTTTATCTTTTGCTCCTGGAGAGTAATTGAACTTTTATTCGTGCATTTCCTAAGAGAATCACAAATTATAAATCGTTCAGAATAAGTTAATAAGCTGATTTCATTACAATCATGTAGTCTCAATGTATATTATGGGACTACTAGATTCATTCAATAATAATGTCTGTCTTTTTATTGGCCACAATCAAATGCCATATACGGAAGTTCTTCGGCCTCATTTCATTCAATGTTTCATCGTGAGAAGGAAATACAGGTGTCAAAATATTCTCGAAGCTGATTGAAAGTGTTAAGAAGGAACCTACCATAATGTTGACCATTTGTGATCAGTGATTATATAAATATAAATATGGAACATGAAGACCATATCGAACGAGTTAACAAAGATTGAATTAACAGCTGTTTAAAATAATGAAGCGAAAGAATAGATGAAAAAGAATTTTAATTTGCTAACGAGGTAAAATATTCCAAAAATTTGTGGGATTGGAATAGGCACGTCCTTCATTAATTTACAATTAACATATGGAATCAAACGATCAAAAAACTGGGAGTACAAAATGGTTTAATGGAATTTGTCGGCAAAATATCATTTATGGATCACAAGGGAAAAAATGTTTTTTAAACATAATACAGCTTAATATGCATGAGAGATAAGACAGTAAAAAGGGGGGACATGAAGTATGGCGTATGATTATAAAAAATCAAAAAACCAAAATGTATATTGAATGCAAGTATCACTTTTTCCCAAATCTTTCATCTGACGAAATTGTATGAAGCTTCTTCGAGCTTTCTTAAACTGAAAAAAATTTAAAACTTTTCAAATTAAAATGAGTAAGAGAAGCTAGGCCGTAAATTTGACTACGCAAAAACTTGATCAGGACAAAACCATGTTTCGCGGGAGTTTCTTGAAGAAGAATAGCCATGATTTCTTGCTGATTGAGTGCTTCTGCCTTTTATAGAACTCCTTCAGGAAAAATTCAAAATTTGCGTTTTTCAATGGAATTTGGTGAAGATTTCTACACCTTTTCGAGGGAAGGAAAAGAAAAGTTCAAACCTTTTCGATCGAGAGCTATAGCCTTATATACAGAAATGCAGTTGACCACCTATCATTTATAATAGAGGAAGTTAGACAAAGTTGATATAATCAACACAAACAAAAAAGTAGTCCTCCTGTTGAGTTTTACCCGTTTTTCAACCAACCATCCGCTTTTATCACTCAGAATTTTCATGTTCAGTTTTCGAACTCAATATATTATTTTCACCAAGCTCTTTCGATGTGTGAATGAACCCATCGAGAACCAGATTTCGATTTCGAGTACCAATTCTCTTCGCCATTACAATTTGAATGCAAAACTGAGCGGAGATTTTCGAAAAAGCCGCGTAATCGGTGCCGGACTGACTGATTTAAATCAGATGCCCTATACTTAAGATAGTGAAACGAGCTGAAACAAAATTTTCCCACCAGAAATAAAAGGCACGCCGATAGCATCGGGATTCGAAGGATCCGCGAGCTAACACCGGAGACAAATCTTTTCGATTGCGTATAGCTGCTGGCCGATATCACCTCCTCGTCTCCATAAAACAGATGCTTTCATTATCCAGCTCGCTCGACAAACAAGAATGGAAAATATCAAAAACTGGTTCGTAAGTGGTCAATCGATAAAACAGGAACTGACGCGAAGAACAAACAACAAAGAGAAAGAAAGAAAGAACGCAATAATTAACAGGATTGTGGTAAGCGATGCGACGGCATTAAAGTGGTATCTGAGATCTTTTATGGTCTTCGCTGACTTTAGTGACCACTAAACAAGTTAGTTTATTGTTTATTAAAATGAGGTTACGACATTCAGTTTTAATACCTATCTCCTCTCGGGTGCGTCGCTTTTATGGATTTACTACTTTTGTCAGAATAATGCAGCCTACTCGATTTGATTTCAATAAGATCCCGGTGAAAGGAGCATCTCTGCCTCATCTCTCCAGTGTGTGAAGGACTTTATCGACACCGCACAGTAAAGTACATGGATTTAATGGACCTTAAGTTACATTTACACGATGTAGTAGAATATGCCACTTATGTATTTAGCTATATTTAAAATTTTTATTCGCCCAACGCTAAAATATATATACACTCTCATCATAAACTCACTTTTATAGCGGAAAAATCTGTATGTATATTACGTTACTCTGTTTTGAGTTTTTTTTTATATTATGCAATTATGATACTGCGTAATGAAAACATTCTATGTTCATCGATATATAAGATACCTGAAAGTAATATACAAAAATATGTTTAGGTTATTTCTAAGCAACAATAGTCATTAACTACATTAGTTTCGGACCTATGCAATTATCTTCTTCCAGTCCAAAATTTGCAGTGAATGTCTTCTCAAAGAAGCCTATTACTCTTCAGGTAATGTAAGAGGAAGCACCTAAATTTGTGTATTCGGGCGAAATAAGAGCAGCACGTTTCTGTAGACATATATTTGGGAAATTCAATTCATTATCCGGAAATTCTCTGGCCATGGATATTGAATAATAAATACAAAGTGAGCCATTTCTGCCAATAAGATTGTTTGAAAGGGTATTAAGTGAAAATTTTTACCAGGTATGGAATGAAAATTATAATCTTTTCAGTCCGCGCCTCTGCCATCTACATGTCAATATGAGCGAATAATAGTCATTGTCCAGTATTTAATTAAGAAAAAGAAAATTCTTTGCTTTTACGAAGGCACATCGAGAACATTTTTGAAACATATACGGAAGTTCCATCACTTTGAGAAACTAGCAAGCGGGCCCTGAATAGAACCACTGCTAAAATCTCATTCAGTGAAAGAGAAAGTACAGATTTCTTTTTTTGCATTTGATTGGAGATGTGAAACTTCATTTTGACGCAATTGGATGTCACCACCTTAGTACTTTGTAATATTTTACTCATTACTTCACAACCAATTGCTTCAAATTCTGAAGTTTTTTATGAAGATTTTGTCCTGAGATGTGCGGGATACTGATGAGGCCCAACAAGGCCGAAACCGGTATATCTCTCATCTCAGTGACAAAATCTAATATCATTTCTCCAACCTCATGATAAAAGATCCCTGAGCCTGGGAATTGAAAATGGTATTCATTTCGATGATTACCATTTTGAATTCATCTATGTTTCAAAAATGTTCTCGATGTGGCTTCGTAAAGGCAAAGAATTTTCTTTTTCTTAAAAACATCAGGCTTCACAGTCACAAAAAGAATTGGGCGTTTCTATCACTTTGAGAAACTAGCAAGCGGGCCCTGAATAGAGCCACTGCTAAAATCTCATTCAGTGAAAGAGGAAGTACAGATTTCTTTTTTTGCATTTGATTGGAGATGTGAAACTTCATTTTGACGCAATTGGATGTCACCACCTTAGTATTTTGTAATATTTTACTCATTACTTCACAACCAATTGCTTCAAATTCTGAAGTTTTTTATGAAGATTTAGTCCTGAGATGTGCGGGATACTGATGAGGCCCAACAAGGCCAAAACCGGTATATCTCTCATCTCAGTGAAAAAATCTAATATCATTTCTCCAACCTCATGATAAAAGATCTCTGAGCCTGGGAATTGAAAATGGTATTCATTTCGATGATTACTATTTTGAATTCATCTATGTTTCAAAACAGTATTTAATTCTTGAAATTTTCTTTGAAATACATTCAGGAGTTCAAGAGTTGAATCGATTGAAAATATTTGGAGAAATGTATAAGAATTCTTGTTCCTTTTGAAGGAATAAAGTTGGGACACGATATTTTAACGCTGATTCATAAATCATTTAGGTTACAACGATATAAAAATTTCCAAACTAAAAAATGTTTTCCTGAATGATTGCAATTAATAGAACAAGTTAATTCGGATTTCATTCGCATTTTCACACATGCGAAACACCGGTGCCCGCATCACCAACAGGTTTGTATGAGGTGTTGGCAGATGAAAAACAAGAGCAGACTTATGTCAATTTCGATAACGAAAATTTTACCATAATGAATCGTTCATCCAAACCTAGAGAATGTGTTTTATTCGTTTTAGAGCAACTTGAGAATCAGATGGATTAAAATATCAAACTGACAATGAGTAGGTACGTTTCATTTTTCAGATCAAGTAAATAATTCTCCAAACCATTTTTCATAGGAACTATTGCTTCCCCAATCTACCCAAATAACTTTAGGTTACTGCCCATAGAGTCATGTCCTAGTTTGGTTCGAAGATTGTTAGAGGTGTCTTTGTATAAAGTTGAGTTTCATTAGATTTCGTCGTTATAGATGACAGTCCTATGCTCGAGTAATATAATACCTTCATGACTCACGGATTATAAAAAAAAAATTATAGAGGTAAAAAATGTGTATTTGTCTAGCGTTCTATGTTGAAAATGTATTATACTTATAGGCCTGAAGAAGCAGCTGAAAGAGAGCTGCGAAACGTCGCTGAATATAGTGTTTTTTTGGTAATATCCAGCTTTACTTAATCCTAAAGTAATTATCAAGGACATTATTGATTAATCTTAAGATTAGCTTGATAGTTATCAATTACTGAAATGGACCGTCGATCCTGGACTACCCAGTGGATTCGTGCAAATAATTTTTAAGTAATATTCGTACCGAAGACTCATTGTGATACTCCTCCTTCATTTTTGAACAAGTGCTTTCTACTCTTCGAAAAAAATTGAACTTTCTTATATCAGAAATTTTATAACGAATTGTCCGAATGATAACTAAAATGTGATTCGAACATCTGACGATCTTTATGAAATACCTCGTTTTCTGGCATAAATCTTGAAAATGTGAAATATCCACGTGCATGAAAAAAATACACCAAATCTTAGGTTTGTTCCTACTCAAGAAATTACAGTATACATACATAGTATCGTAAGGAGTCCACGCAAGAGAATGATGATACATCGAACGATAATTTCTTGATTTGGAACGAATCTTTAATATCAAGATTTTAGAACTCTCAGTCGGGCCATAAAGCTTATCGTTCTAACAGGAATATTATCTTTATTCGATTTCCTAGAAAGGCCAGTTCCAAACTTTTCCAACACCTATACATATCGATTTCGCAAAGTGAACGCAATATCATACACAGACCAAACATTTTTCTCTTTCGCAAGCGAGCATTGTCGACCTTTGAAGATATGCAGAATTCGACCTCATTCCTCGGAAAAAAAATTAGCGAATAACTGAATAACCGCAGGGACAAGAACCTGTTCCGTCGGTTCTCGGACATAATCTAATGCCCACATTGTATTGTAATGGGTCGAAATCGACGTACAATCAATAATTTGTTTTTATTTACTGGGTACTTGTGGTAGCGGGAACAATCGTCGTACAAGAGTTGCGTAGGCCTAATTGTCCGACCGGTCGGTTGGACGGACAAGTGCGTGGATTCGTGCAGCTGGATGCTGGACGTTCTTCTTTTGCTTTATTGTTTCCAATGATACACCTCTAGAATACATCACTGAAAATGTAGGGTAATGTATCATAAAACCACGTCAGTTCTTGCGAACATTCTTTCTCTTTCATAAACAGTGTCACCCACTTATGGAATACCCAAATGCCTCTATCTTCTTCTTTTTTTTCTGTATATGGGTTTTTAGAAAAATGTTGAATCTTCATAGAATATATTTCAATTGATATTTGTATATAGAAAAAAAACATGTGTGGCACTCGAGGACTGCCGTGGTAAAGCTATTGCATAGCATCTATTCAAAAATATGAAGATAATATTGTTGATTTAAAATATTTTTTTATTCATCTTACAATACATGTAGATTATTCAAGAATGGTAACTGAAATAAGGAACATAAGTTCGAGACTTGATGTCTTCTAAATATCTGGAAAATACCGCGTCAATATTATTCCCATATTTTGTTGTGGATCATTATTTATTTTCAAATTCAATTAAGAAGCGAACAGAAAAAAGTAACTATAAAAAAGAGGACTTTATTGGAAAAAATAGTATTTATTTCAAGGCACAAATTATCTTTAGAAGAATTAAAAAATAGGAACTTTCTTATCATTAATGATTGATAAAAATAGACTTCAGTTTTCGTTATGAACATTTTACAGACTTGATGTTGCTTTTCATCAATATAATAATTTGAAAATATAAAATATCAAAATATGAAAAACAAAACTTAAAGAGCGGAATGCATATTAAAAATTCTCATAAATTCAAGTGCCCCTCTGCTTTATTGCAGCAATGGGGGCTAATAAACTCTTCCTTGTCAAATATTGTCAGCCTGACAATATTTCATGGACATATTTTGCTCACACAGCTCCAGCTCACAATCGCATGGCTGTTTTTGCGTCCCTCTCACATATAAAGATACTATAAAATCATCTACGTCATATGGACCATCAGAGCTATCATCATACTTGGGTTCTTCGTCAGGAGAACTAGCACTGCCGCTCGACTGGAGAATTTTTTTCTCAACAATTTTTTTCTTTGGTTTAATCTCTGTTGAATATTTCTTTGTATACTTGAGGGACATTCTCAATTTTCATATATCTAAAAAAAATCACTTCTATACCCTGGGTAGAGTCTTCCCTCCATAAGTGGCCAAAGTCACCCACCCCACACCAATCCGATTTTTATTTAAATTGAAAAAAATGTAGGTCACATTCATAAAAGCTTCATTCTGTTACTGTTATTTGAATAATTACACTAGCCATTTGAATAAGTTTCTTTGTTGTATCTATATATGAAAACAAAAAACAGCAATGAAATTTTAAAAATCAAAATAAATCACTTACCAGACGTGAAATCACATTATCACTTCGCACTCTTGAATCTAATTGGCGAATGCAATGATATCGCGAGAGAAAACAAAGGTGAGCGTCTGGCTTCCAAAAAGTCGGGCCTCTTCTTAAGACATAGTCACACAAAAATTTTATGAGCTGTGGCTAAAGTCTTCCCACTGGTAATAGAGAGTTATCGAAACGCAAATAGAGGCCTAACTTAAATAAAGTTTCCCTTATTTTGACATTTACTCATGCGCATTCGCAAAAGATTTTAAGGCGGCCTGTAATAAAATACGGGCCTCCTCTACTTAACTTAAATAAAGGACAGCCGTATTTAAATAAAAGATCCCTTATTTTGACAGTTCTCGCAATCTTCTAGGTTAAACAGCTTCTCACAACTGTCAAAATGAAGGAAATGTCATAATAAAGTTTTCAAGATACGAATCGTTGCGATAGCTCAAATATTCGACCAACGTTAAGGGATCTTTTATTACAGGATCCTTTAATAAAGTCAAGCCTGTATTTGTGTTTCGATAACTCTCTAATCTCTCCCGGACTTCCCCTACCTGTAATACCTGTAGAATGAACTCTTTTCATTTACATTCATGGTAGATACTCATCATTCTTACGTCAAATGATCTTAGCAACAAGTAGCAGTGCTTTTCACTTTGAACGGATCTAACCTCTCCATGGACTTTATCCATTTCTTGCTCATTAAGACCTCCAATAAACCATTGTTGTTAGTTGTGTTTTTGGATTTTGGAACAACACATGACTTTCTCGTTCTTGAATAAGACATTTTGGACGGTAATTCCTTGTAAACCCTACGATCGCGAGCTACGTACTAAATGAACGTTGTGGTGTGACGTCAAACGGATCCGTCGCTAGCCTAGAAAACTAAGGCGAGCCCTACTGATTGTAACTCGAATCTCGGACGCTATCTGACATTTTCAAATGATTTTCTCACACGGTATTTTATTTTCTACGAAAAATAGGAATATCTAAAAATTCAAGAGTGTGAACATTCCTCAATGTGTAACTAAATCTTCCTCGATTGGAAGAACTTGATCGGACGACTATTTTTGATTTTGATTTCTTTGTTATAAGTTTCAGTGATATAACCTAATTCAGTTCTGATCATAAATAGAATTGACACTTTGTGTAAATCTGGGTAGACGGTTTTCGAAATTCTGGAGATTTAGGAATATCCAGTTATTTTCTTCTGATTCTATGGGATTAAATTGAAAAAACTTGAAAATATTACGTTTGATAAAAAATACTTCCGAACAGTTGGAAACTTATTTTCATCCCCTGAACAAGTGACAGTGCTCAGGTTTCAAGGATATCTTAGATCAGTAGAGAATGTCGAACAATATCATAATCCACATTTTAATTCAAAATAGGTCCAGTTCTCCAGAAACGGCCACCCTGTTTTCCAAATAGTCTATATTTGCATTAATCTCATTACGGAAAATTCTCCACAATTAATGAAAACGACTGCATAGTTTTCACGGTTTACTTTATGGAGTTTCATTCACGTCGAAATAGTCTAGAATCATTTGTAGATTTTCATCGTCGTTAGGGTACCTTTACTTTATAATGCATCCTTGTTCGTTCTGCTATTTTGTAATCCGCATGCAAATCCTCAGTGCCTTGTGAGAACCTATCTGCGAAATAATAACGCTAATCACCATTATTTCCTCCGGACAACAAACAGTTTCCAGTGAAATGATTAGATTCCATTACATTTAATTGAAACGGGTTGGGGCAGACACTGGCAACAATATATTTTTATAAAGTGTTTATTATTAAGATAATTTCTATATTTATAAAACATTTTCTGGTTTCCTATCTTGGACGGATAATAGTAAATAATTATAAAGCACATTATTAAGCGTTTTATCGCATGAGCAATTATTTCGACTCGTTTGTTTTTTAATTAGAAAAGCCTCTTCTATATAAGTAGTCGGGATCGAAACAACTTTTCCTGAAGAATGAAGACACGAAAGCAGGTCCGCACTCGGGGATTATTTTACGTATTATCATTAATATATTTTGCCAGTTCGAGTCCATTTTCAATGGCATTTTTTTAAATGATGACTTTCTGCTTCAACTCCTTGTGTTCGTTTGCAAAAAACCATCAGACTGATTGGCAACTACAGTTGAAGAAATATCTTTCATGTTCTTGATCAATGTAACATTTTCATTTTTGTCTAGCACGAAGTCTTAAAAATTGTTCATGCATTGGTGTACAAATAAAGGATTTTGAACTCAGCCAGTATCATTTGTTTATCAAGATTGGATATAGTTTCTCAGTGATCAATTTGTTCAGGAAACAGGATATTTCGGGTTAAACATATACAAATTTTCTGGAACATGAATAAATTTTAAGGTATGGCCTTCTTAAAGGCAAATAATTTTTTTTATTTCTTCTTTTTCTCGAAATAACTACTTTCAACCTTTAGAAATACGCCATATAAATACTCAAAGGGGCTTCCAGAAAACTTTGATTGGTCTTTTTGACCTTATGTAAATTCGAACCAATCGAATCACTTCATTTGAAATTTCAACGAATCTCTGTGGCTCCAATCAATTTGACAGGCAAAGTTTTGTAAAACGAACTTTCAGTGACCAATATCGGAAGGGAGTTCGACCCTGTCCAGTTATTTCGACTTCCATTTAAAATCGACGAGATTATTCAGATTGCGATTGTAATGCAGAACAAAAACTGGCATCTTGTAAAACGGGAGCAACCAGCGCGACTCCGATGTCAGCTCATCTATTTCTTTTCCATTTCTTCGATTGTCCGGTTTTTCGAAATTCTTACCGTATTAACTGTTGCTACTGAAAAGGGAATGCGTCTAGAGTCCGGTTCTTCCATCATACCGGCAATTCATAAGAAGGAACGATGAAGAAAACAATATCTCTGTTTCCAGCATCCTACATCGGCCGAGTGTCAACGACTTCTTCCATTTTAATGTCGTAGATATTCCAGAGATAAGATTCAACCGGTAAGAATTTTGATTGAGGTTTTTCATTCGATCGGTTGAGCACATGAATCTTCGTAAAAAGGAATTTTGTAGAATCTAGATAAAACTGTTTTTGTCCTTTTTTGTATATTCCGTATATTCGTCATTATTTCGGAGGAAATTGTATAGACATTTTTGAGCTCTTATTCATGTCCCAGGTTTGGGAGGGACTACATTCCATGAAAATTTTTTTTAACAGTATCTATGTCCCCAATCGACATATTTCAAATCCTTGAAAAATAACGCAATGAGGGTTCGTGGAACATATTCTAGGGAACACATAACATGCAAAAATAATAAAATTATGTATTTTTCAGATTGTTCGGAAATGACACGTTTCTGATTGAGTAACAGTTCAAAATGTGTCAGCCGGAAACAAAGATTGAAGTGCACAAAATTCACACAATGATTTTTTGATATTGAGTCAAAATAAGGTGAAATAACAAATATTTAGACTCGAAAGAAACTACAAACTGGTTGGGGCCTGAGAAGGTAAGTTTTCACCAAATTTCGTGAAAAGTTTTTTTCCCTGATATACCGTGGGGTTACATGCAAAAAGCACTAAGTCTAAAAACAAGTTTAGGAGTTACGGGCAATTTAAAGTTTAAATGCATTTCAAAAATTTGTATTAATATTGTAGACGTTAAAAACTGTTTCAAATAGAAGAGATACACCTTAGGAATAGCATGCCATAGTTTTACATCATTTAAAAAATATTGCAATCCCCAAAAATTGATGAAAAGACGTTTTTTCAAATTGTTGACTTAGTGCTTTCAGCTTGTAACCCCACGATACTTACTTGTACTTTTTCCGGAAATAAAAAAAAACCTTTTTTTCCACCTAATAACTCACTCCCTTTTGCTTCCTGACCTCAAATCGAGCGTAATTTATTTTTCCTTTCATTTCTGTTATAGGTATTATCTTCTTTATCACAATGGGTGTCATTTTACTTTAATTTTTTTCTGTTTTAAAAATGAACGATCCCGGTCGAATTATTCAACACAATCATATGATTAGGATTTACGTCGACTAAGAACAGAGTTTTCAGAGGAAAATACTGATTTGTTCATAAAACTGACTTGACCACGTCAAATGAAAACAGAATTTTGATTGGAATTTGCTCTACCTGATGTGAAAAAATCGTCCTTGTGAAAGTCTCACAGTTTTCGAGATATTTGATGTTTCATGACAATGTTGAATTATTTCAGTTCAAATACTTTTTCTAATGTCGAAGGTTCAATTTAATACTTTTCGAATCAGTTTTTCTGCGTGAATATAGTTGAATGTTTGTTCAATTTATGCACTCAAAAAAGGAAGAATTCTCATGCAGGGAATCTGGAAAAAATGTTTAAAATTCACGTTTTGGTGAAAAGGTCTGGGGTCTTGGGGTGGTGTAGAAAAAAGCACTGGACCTTTTCTGCAAAATACCTTGAAAATTTGCCTATTCTGTGAGGATTTCGAAAAGGTAAAATGAAGGTGAATACTCTCTTCAACGGAGGCTCAGCACACTACAGTCGTCATGTAAGGTTATATTTGAACAACCCATATATCCTCTCCGGTGCATCGGAAGGGACGGTTAAATTTTGTGGCCTCCACGTTCACCCGACCTATATCCTTTGGAAATTTTTCTATTGAGGTTGTCTGAAAAATGAAATCTATTTTAATACTATAAGAGATGAAGCGGATCGCATTCGTTTTTCTGCAGCCGAAATAGCGGAAAGAAATTTGGGTACTTTAAAAACATCATTTCTCAATAGACATAGGCATGTATTCCCGGAAGGGGTGGTCATTTTGAACATTGTTCATTGATTTTTATTGTGTGACTTTACAATAGACTCGTTGATATCGAAGTTCCTGTGCGCATATCATTGCAATTGATGAATAATTCAACTTTATAGGTAATTCAAGGACTAACTAACATTTCTCAATAGAACAATTCATTAAGCAGAAGGAACAAAATTAAAGATTTCTTGAAATAAGTGACGAAAGAAGTTTTTCATAGAAAGGTTCCATTTTCGCTAAACATTCGAATATCTTTCTTTGCTGAAGAGGTTTAACACCTGTATATTACCTTTTCTAAATCCTCGCAGAATAGGCAACTTTCCAACGTATTTTGCAGAAATGGTCCAGTGATTTTTTTCACACTATCCCAGATCAAATTCGGTACGAAAAAAAATCTTTCTCAGAAACGTGAATTTTAAATATTTTTTTTCAGATTTCCTGCATGGGATTTCGTTTTTTTTTCGAGTGTATATATTGGAGCAACCATTCAACTATATTTACGCGAAAAAACTGTTTCAGAAAGTATCAAATTATACCTATGGTATAAGAAAGAGCGTCGAAGAAAAAAAATTCAACATTTTCATAAAACATCAAATATCTCGAAAACTGTGAGACTTTCTTCATATGAACGATTTTTTCACATCAGGTATATAGTGTTCATTTTCCGAGATGACAGGTATCATTTCAATATTGAGGACAGGCATACAACAAGTCCCAACTTCATTAATTTTTGTATTCAACAAAATCGAAAATATCTTCCGAAAATATCATTTCGAGTTGAAAATACGACCATTTCTCATCTACGAGGCCGTTCATCATGGGGCAAATATGTGGGAGCAATTCCTGCACTCAAAAACAATCATTTAAAAGGCGTGTATGCATTAGGCTCTTGCTGAGCCGCTTGTTGCGCGTAAAAGAACACTAAATTAGAGAGACAACTGCAAGCGAGAGATGCGGGAGAATAATACGTTCGACTATCATCCCAGATTTGATTTAGCGCCACCACTTTACGGTATTTTCTGTACGTTTGTGAGATTGTCAGTGGACGCAGAGGCGTAGACGAAAAGGGCCGATTTATCCACCAAAACTACTCTATCGGTAAAAGTAAATACATGATATATTTGTTTTTATTGTTGGTAGTTATGATTTTCTGTATTCGTCTTGAAGTTGTCATCTTGAAGAACTCTTATTAAGTGGATATACCATGAAAAATATACATATCAGTAGAGCGATTTTTGATAAGTTTAAATATTAATGGTATATTCAGTGACATACGTTGAAGAAAATAAAATGTTAGAGAAAAACAGACCAAGATCTTTCCAAGGGGATGATTTTCCATTATAGCGTCTCGAGAGCCGCGCCGCCGTCCTTAGTGGTAGGGGTGCCGAGTTTTTCGGGGCGCCTGTGGCCCATTCATGAATTATATAATTAATACAACCCAAAGATTATTATTTCCTAATAACAGAAAATTTATATCGAAAATACCCTAAAGTCCCAACATTATCTTGTATTTATATTTTTATTTTTTTCCCTAATGTAAGGAAAATTTTCTAAATATTCAAGAAAGTAATCAAGAACCGCCCTTCGAAAAAAGGTTTTTACTCTGTAAAAGAATATTTCTGAGACTTTAGTTGCTTAGTTCTTAGTCTGACCTGTCCTATAAACTGTGTATTGTCTCAATGGAATGAATAAATTTATTATTATTTATTATTGTTATTACTACACCGAATCTGAAACTTTGGCTTCGGTTAAGGGATGTATATATTTCCCAATTATTCTCGACTGTAGCCTTGATGCCAGTCGCAAACAATGAATATCTGTTTGCATAATATTCTCAGTTAAAATTGACTTTTCACTGGGAACGTTAAAAAAATCCGAACTTAACTTAGGAGATCTCCGCGCTCGGGAATATTGCAATGATGCAAATATGAAAGGCAAATAAGATAGAGAATTTTTTGTGGCATGCTGTCACCACAGCTTAGATATTTTTTGATAGGAGATCAGACAAATGTAACATTAAAAAAAAATCAGCTCATTCAAAAGTTATAATTTTTTTTCCCTAACTGATATGTGTTAAAAAACATTCTAAACCATTAAAATTAAAACTTTTATCCGATACGCTTTATTCAAGAAGGATTGATGCTATAAGTACATTGCAATATCAAATTCTGGATGATTCATATTTTATTTTGTGTTTTTATATGCATCAATGTTATATCATGTGAGCATTTTGCTACACTTCACTCAATATATAGCAGTAAGGGAGTCTCTTGTATCTAGAATTGAACAGATATTGTTGAATCTTGAACTCAGGATTCGAAACAATGAATACTCAATAATCTTTCATTCGGAATTTATTTCTGAATAGTAAAAGGTTACTTTTGTTCTAAGGTACAAACTACCTAAGGACGATAATATTTTTTCTTTTGTCACTAATTCAAAAGATCATCTTAAAAGTAAAATCACCAGAATTCTAATTATTATTCACTCGTCATTGAAAATAACAAAGAATTAGATTTTCTTTACATGTATCGCACCTCGCACCGTCACTTTGTTTTCATTTCGCGGCATCTGAAAAGTGAATTTCTACCACAAAAATAACTTTGAAAAATTGTAGTCATCATCATATAAGTGATTGGCCTGTACCATATGACTGTCTCAAAAAAGGTAGGTACAATAATTTACGTATTCCGAGGAGCAAATTCTTTTTTTCACTTGTGAAACTAAGAAAAAAACGTTATACATATGATTTCTGTTGAAATACGGTATAATAAATGCGTAAACTCAATTGAATCACTTATCTTGAAACAAATGCATGAAATAGAATATCATGACGGGTAATGAAAAACCTTTGGCATCTTTAAAAACATCGTCCTCCACTGATCGCGGATAGCAATCAAAATAGTAAACTTTTATCAGGTGCTTTTTCATGTTACAGAAAGAGAAATAAGAAAGTATTTTCGGGCTGCAACATTATGGTCGATGCTCGTATTATTGTTGTCCTGAGGTACAAGGCATCTTGAGGTCAAAGGATCTTCCCTACCTATGTTATGTCTTTCAGAGTATAGATATGTTAATTTTTATGTGTTTTTGTTTTGCTTTACTTAAGTTTACTTCAAGTGAATATTTGATTTTCTAATGGAGAATGATATGAAAAAGTTAGAGCTGAGTATTTATGTACAATAAATATGGTTATTCAATTTCTCACTTCCTGTCATTCAGGTTTCAATTTGAGTCACTTTAATCCTGATGAATAACAAGAAAGGGCGGGATCGTATTATTCGGCCCAGGGCGCATCCTCGGCTAAGCGAGGCCCTGTGCGTTTCAAAAGTTTCAGAATTCGAAACTTCAAAGATTTTCAGCTAAATTGACGATCCTTGTGCATTGGAAAATATCTGTTTGTTATAGTCGGTTTTTGCTCAGCTTTTATTGGGGATTTATCAATATTATTAAAGGATTTAACGCACGTGTTGTTATGATTAGAATCATGAACACCAACCCCTTGTGTTATTTTCATCGCTCAGACAATCGATCCGCTACTGATCTCGCCACAACAGACAAAGAACCCGAAAGAATTCCCCGCGATGCCCGAGAAGGCTTCGGCGTACAGAAAAAATCACGTATGATCGATGACAGCCAGTCCTTGCGCCCGACAAGAAGAAGAAGAACCCTTCCCGCTGTTCGAGTCTGGCGTGACAATAAAAATTATGGCTGGTCATGGAGCTGGAAACAACAGGTCCAACTGGATTGTGGATTGCATTCATTAGCGCGCGACACGCAAACCGTGTATTGTGCTTGTAGAAAGAATTGTAAGAAGTTGGATCGTTTTTTTAATGCGCTGCCAACAAGACGGTTACTGCTGGAGATGGCCGAAGGGAATGCGACTTGTTGGGTTCTTTTGGAGTTATGGACAAGAGGAAGAAATGGGCTTTTCGAGTACGTGCGACTTCTCTGAATGGGGAATTATTTCAGATCCATGATCGGGATCTTTCGAGAATGACTCATTATGTAAAGGTTCGGTGTATGAGGAAACCACGTTCTTTTAATGGTTTATTACACAGAGTGTTCCTGAATTTGAGTGAAATTTTCGAAGAATGGAAGGAAGAAATGATAATTTTTGAAAATTAACCTGAAAACATAACAAAATTCACAAGCTCCGGAGAATTTCATAAGGAAGTCACCGAAAATTGATATGACTCAATCAGCTATATGTTTTAGAAACCTGCATGAAACACATTTAAACATAAACGAATATCAAAATAGAAAACGAGAGACAGTCAAAACGCAAAACAATAATTTTCCCAAAAACACTTCCGTCTAATGCAAAAAACAAGAAACCGCAAACAGGGCCGCCGCCAAGGCCGGCAAACCGGGCAGTCTGCCAGGGCGGCAAATTCTAGGGGCGGCAAAATCAGTTTCGTCATACTAGATTTTTTTCCTTCGAAATCCCGCCTGTTATTGAAAGTGAAAGCGAAAACACGACTAAACTCAGGGGCGGCTGTTTGAGCCTGGTCAACCAAATATATCACACGTGTACACAAATAACCAGATAAAAATGCAATTAAACCAATACAAGAGTAATAGATGCAGCATTCTACTCATAAATAAAAATCCCTGTCAGGTTGTAAATTTCGCCAACGCCTCAGCGGCCTCTCATCCTAGTTACACCCGTTTGTTTACGAGTTTATTATCAAGACGTTCGGTCCCTTTGATGAACATCTGGGACTGTAAAGTTTTCGGGAGGGTTTCTAGGATAATTCAGTAATGATTCTTATTTTCAGTTTGGCAATCGGAAATCTAAATTTTGATATTCGGGAGGGATTTATAATACTCGAAAAATAAGGGTATCAACTCGTTAGCCCTCAGTATTCAATATTTTTGCAAAACTATATAGTGCTACATAATAGAAGTCTTTTATCTATATTCGGAGTGATTTTCGAACTGAATTACCCTACAAAATTGAAGGTATTTTTTTACCGTCGGATTTCACATTTAAACGATAATAAGTATAAAGCGCTCTTTGCTTATTAACAGTGATGTAGGTGATTTTTTTTGAGTCTTTCATCGATCGCCTCAGATACGCATATTATTCATAAAGTCATACAGCGTCGTTTCAATAATTCGAAACGGCGCCTCTAAGTGAGTTGGAAATATGCCTCGCTGAAATTTGAGGCAGATTATTCTTAATTTATTGGATAATGGTCATAGTAAAAGAATATATCAATATTATTATAATAATCATTATTAGAGATAGGTGAATACTTAAGATTTATATTGAACTTTTTTTATTTACTTAATCAGATGTTTGAGTTTAAGAACACGGCAACAGGTAATAAATGTCATAAGGTCAAATCGCAGAACGAAAACCGTAAGAATAACATGTACCTTATTCTGATCCGGATATCATTGTCTAGAATTTTCCTCACACACGAGAGCTGTGTTGCCTTGGAATGAAGAATAAGTAATAATCAAAATCCAAGGCGCTCAAATTTTTTTCCTTTAACATGAGTTCGTTAGTTTCGTACACTAAAAGCAGAGAGCGTTTTCATTGTTTCTCGATATTTTGTATGTGAATGCATTTTAGAATTCCGCATTTTTATTTAACATATCTTATACAAATGCATTCGTACTTGAATCGATTAATTTATTTTATTATTATTATGATATTCAAGTCAGGTGATGCTAGTGACGTGGGCAACTATAGACCCGTAACCAAAAGCTCGTATATTCCAAAAATTTTAGACACTTTAATTTCGAATAAGATAACACCATTTCTCAAACGTGTTTTCATTGAAGAGCAACACGGATTTATTGCAGGTAGATCTGTAACAACAAATCTACTATGTTTCGTGGATTTGATCCTATCGGCATTCAGCGAGAAATCACAGGTAAATGCGATATACACCGACTTCGCCAAAGCTTTTGATAGATTGCCCCATTGGTTGCTCATCACCAAGCTCAAAGCTTTGGGCATTGGGTCACCCCTACTTGAGTGGATTTCAGATCGTTTGGCTGGGTTGACCCAGTTCGTCAAGATTTCTGATAGTTTTTCCAAGGGTATTGAAGTGAGCTCAGGAGTCCCACAAGGATCACCTTTATCACCACTCTTATTTTTGTGCTTCATCAATGACATAAAATATGTTATAAAGTTTAGTTACTTTCTTCTATTTGCGGACGACATGAAATTGTTTCGGATTATAAAATCTCTGAATGATTGCTTATTACTTCAGAAGGATATTGATAACGTTGTCAAATGGTGTGTACAAAATGAGCTGGAAATTAATGTTACTAAATGTCAGACTATCCGATTTTCCCGAACCAATTCATTGATTCTGTTCAATTATTCAGTAGACGGGCATATGTTAAAATCGGTCAACACCGTGAGAGATCTCGGAGTTTTGATGGATACAAGTTTGAGTTTCACGGAGCATGTAAATTATGTATCATCGAGAGCTTTTAAAATGCTTGGCTTCATCAAAAGACACATGCAAGACTTTGACGTCTCTTCCATAAAGACAATATATATAGCGCATGTAAGAAGCATTGTTGAATATTCATGTGTAATATGGTCACCTCACTACGCAGTTCATATACAAACCGTCGAAAGGGTTCAGAACAAATTTTTGAAGTGGGTAGGATACAAATGGGGATTAACAGCTGATTCCATCCGATACGAGGACATTCGAGACAAATTATCCCTTACATCCCTTGAAACGAGACGATGTAATTTTGACATAATGCTTGTATATAAGATTTTGCACAATTACGTCGACTGTCCATATCTCCTACAGAAGATAAATTTAAATGTTCCTCAGAGGAATCTCAGAACGTGGGAACAATTTCACATTAAATTCAGCAGAACCAATTACTCGATGAACAATCCTCTCGATAGAGCATTGCGGGCTGCTGATTCGGTGGAATTAGATCTTTTCCACATTTCAATCTTTCAATTGAAAAATTATTTTAGAATGTTTGAAAATTTTCGTTGATTTTTGTTTCATCATTTTTTTTTTGCAAATGTTGTTTTCTGTTTTTTTTTTCTTTCAATATGTAAAATGGATTTTCCGTATATTAGTAAATAAATAAATGAATAAATAAATAAATGATACCTTACTGCCTGATTGATAATTTTTACATACGCATTTATATTTATCGGTATCGTGTATCGTAAAAACTGTCGTATAATGATTTTATTAAATATGGAAAATACTTTTGGGATACTTTTGGCGCGAGAAGCTTTTCAAAGTTGAAAATGAAAAATTTACTACGATCAACAATGGCCCAAGATAGATTATCTAATCTAGCCATTACATCCATTGAACATGAGATAGTCAATAATCTCGATATATCTCAAACAATTCATGACTTTCGCGAGATGAAAGAGAGAAGGAAGAAATTTATTTGAGTTCGAACATTCGAGTCTGATGGTTCTAGTTCACTTTTATACATGCAATGGCCATTATATATGTTTCTTTTTGTTATTTTTCATTTAATACATTTTTTGTCTGATACATATTCATAGTTATATTTTCTTCGTTTCTGAATTTTTTTGCCCCTTGATTTTGATTTGTTGTGAAAGAGTTTGTTATGAGTCCCAAACTCAATACAACACAGCAAGTTGGCAAAATATAATTTTCCCGGGGCGGCAAAATTTTATTTTGCCGGGGCGGCAAAATGTCTGGCGGCGGCCCTGACCGCAAATCGTTTCAAATTCGACATACCTGTATCAATTTGAATTATTATTGTATTAAATTTGAAAAATCGCGAATAATTTCATTCATAAATAAATGGTGATTAGGAATTCGTAATAAACTTTGTTATTGTTGTGTATTATTGTGAACGAGATATCCTTCATAATTACATATTTGTTGATGTTTCCATTATCTGAGTGGTTGTTTGTTGATACCGAAGTTTCGGCAAACATTCGCCTGCCGCCTTCAGGGTGTTTTTGTTGGTGCTGATAAGGAACGGTGTTTTCCAAACTTTTTCTGTCTGGACTCCATTCTTTTTTAATTTCGCACTCACTCGAACCACTAGTCTACAGAAGCTGGGGAATATTATACAATTTCAGTCTTATATTAAGTATAATTATTGTGGTAGAGGTCACGTCGACTTTGTCTATCTGCACAGATGATATGAGCAGTAGGTGAGATTATGTCAGGTCTGGTTCGTGTATGGGATTTATTGCTTTCTTGAGCTGAATTCGTCCTCCTCAATTTATATCTTAGTATAGACACCCAGACATACTTTATTTCCAAAGAGAGTGTTAGAGGTAGGAGTTATAGCCATGAAGGCTGCTTCTTTCAATTTTCTCCTTCTCCATGCTTCTTCCTCTGATATTATTGAGACTTCGCCCCATATGATGTTGTGCTGCTCGTTCCGCGAATGTTGAGCTAGCTTAGATTTTTCTCTCTCTTCCAGTTGAGCTAGTATTTGGTGTTCTTTAATTCTAACTTGCAGAGGACTTTAAGTTACCTCACTTTAAGATCTGCACCATTCACATGGTATTTCATAAACGCAATCTGATTTCCGTTATCCGTTTTCACTCTCGTGCTCATGAGTTTTCCCCTGCAGTATCCCTGTTCTCGAATGCTATTCTCACATTGTTTCTGTATTGGAACGTATTATGTTGAATTGTCAAACGTGTTGCTTATAAATTGAATGTCTGGGACTCTTCCGGAGCTTGTTGAGGCAGTGAATACTGCTTCATCTGAATGTTTGCCAAAGAAATCACGGGGAAAAAACGACAATCGCAAGAGTAAAAACACGAGTTCCGTCTCAGAAAATGTTGTCATAGCATACTTCCTAGACCTTTGTTTTGAGATGAAATATCCTACATTGTGAGCCAATTATTTAATGTCGAAGTCAACAATTTATTTATTTAATAGGTTGGGTTCTTGAACATGTTCACACTGCTAGACTCAACCACAGAGCTGGGCAAACGGTTCCACTTATCGAAGACCCTGTTAGTTAAAAAGTTCTGACGCGCACTAGTTCGGAAAGGCTCCTTGGCCAATTTATGACGGTGTCCTCGGAAATTATTACTGTTGAACTCAAACAGATGACGTAGGTCAAAACCAAATTTTTTGTTTATAGCACTGTGCGTCACTATCAAGTCACCTCTCGAACGGCTCTCCTCAAATGTTTTTAAGCCAAAAATTTGCAATCTGGCAGCATAGTCCGGTCGACCTTGAGCAGAGAACGGTATCCTAGTGCACCGCCTCTGGACCGACTCTGTAGAGTCACCCACCAAACAGGACCGGCATACTCTAGAATTGGCCTAACGTAGCTCTCGTATAGCAATCTCATTGTCTAAACGCTGCAGAAACTGAATGACTTCTGGAGCATGTAAGTATTTCTCTTTACTTTAGCACAGACGGATGAGATATGATCAGACCAGTCCAAGTTAGGAGTAATGATCAATCCTAAGTCCCTGTGCATCTCAACCGTATTAAGAGGCCTACCAGCAAGTGTGTACGTTACACGGGGGTTCTTCTTGCCCATATGCAAGACACAACACTTGTGACTGTTGAGTGGCAGCGACCAGTCCCTCGTCCACCGAACGATAGCATCGAGATCAAGTTGTAGCTGATTGGTTCGTAATGATGGTTCTCCGTATATTTTAGTGTCATCAGCATACAACAGGTACTTGGACCCAATAATATCAGGGAAATCGGCGGTATAAAAGGAAAAAGAATCGGCCCAAGTACCGATCCCTGAAGCACACCACTCAGCACCCTAACTTTAAAAGTTCTATGGCTCAAAAACGACTCTATCCAAATCAACAAACGACCACGAATCCCAAGGTGTTCTAACTTTTTGAGCAAACGTTTGTGAGGAACACGGTCGAAGGCCTTTGAAAAGTCCAGATATATGACATCTATCGCCATTCCCTCGTCGAGCGTACTACTCCAATCATTTACCGCAGAAAGGAGATTAGTAACGGCGGATCGACTAGGAATGAAACCGTGTTGTTCTGGGATTAAGTGGTTAGAATTAGCAAAGTCTAGAATTTGATCTGCTAAAATAAGCTCAAATACTTTGGCCACTGTTGATACCAAACTCATAGGTCGATAATTGCTGGACAAGGTCTTATCTCCACCCTTGTGAATCGGAGTTACAATTGCAGATCGCCAGTCAGGCGGTAAAGAAGATGTTAGAAAAAATCGTTCAAATAGGAGGTAAGGTGGCTTCGCAAAACTCCTGGAACAACCAGAAAGTAAGAGCGGCGTGATCCCATCAGCACCTGGAGCAGAAGAAACATTCAGAGCCTTCAGATGATTTTCCACAAGTTCTTCAAAAAAAAATACATTATCTAAATCGAGAGGACACCGAGGGGAGTCCACTTGAGGTACATTGTAGATTGTCTCACTCGAGAAGTGGAAGCAAATGTATCAGCGAGAACATTCCCCGATTCAAGTGTATCCGAACAGAGATTGTCGGAACCATCACGAACTACAGGAACTGAAATTTTGCTGTCAACGTTGCTACGAACGTATTTGAAAAACCTTTTTCTGTTTTTGAATGTAGCAAGATTATGCTCGAACCGTTTTTTTGAAAATGAAAATAAAAAAGATGAGTAATTAGAGTAACTTCGATGATTTCGATAATCTCCTGCGTTGCCACTTCGAGTGTATCGCCGCCATAAACTTTTTTTTATCTTTATGGCCCCCACAATATCTGCGCGTATTCAAGGTTTCAATGGGTTATGCTTCACAGTGATCCAATTTGTATTGTTGTCAACTATACCGTCCACGATTGTCAGAAACTGGCCCCACGCATCGTCCATATCACCGCAATTTTGAAAAATACCAGACCAATCTATATACTCCAGATCCGTAGAAAGTTGTTCATGGTTTATTTTATTATATGTTTTGTCTTGAAAGCTTGAACGTTCGTTGTCATGAAATGGCAACTGTGTCATCAGAAGGTTAGAATCAGAGGTGATGAAAAGATCCAAAACAGAAGGCATCTGACCATGTCTATATCGTGTTGGTTGGGTACTTTTGTAACGGTGGTACTCGCCTTCTTTTACCTGGGGACCCACTCGGCCGAAAGGTTCTTGAGGCGCCAGCTATTTTTTCCTATTAAAAGGGGGAAATAGCAAACCCACCTAGGCAGCTACTAGTCGAAGAAGGGTTCGGTGTTGTCTAAGGTGGTAGCGACAACCAGTGATTCTTAAGACTTAGGTTTTATAATTTATTGAAACACAATGAGAGTAACTTATATACAATATATATATATAAGTACGGTCATCCTGCCAGACTGAGTATTTCAAAATGATAGTAAAGGAAAATAGTTATACATATATTATGATACAATGAGATGAAAAGTAAATATGATCAGGTAGATCTATTACGGTGACTTCAGACGGTGATAATTTAAAAATGAGTTGGTCCCAGCATTAGAACCCAATCAGGAGGTATTGGACAATGATCGGACCCAGTGTTTCTCTGCTTCGGACCCCTACTGATGTTTTTGGATAATCCTCAGTCATCCACCAGAGGTATCCACAAGATTTTGAGCGGATGGTACACAAATTAATCAAAAGATCGGTTCCTACTCAATATTGACATAGATTCCTGGTGACCAAAAAATCCTTTTAACTCATTTCTTATACGAATAATCTGATCTAGCTGAAATTTGATATTTTAGGTGAAAATAGTACCTGTAGTACCTACAGTGTCTGACGAACAAACGGGACATTAATTGCAGAAAATGAAAGCGATCTGATCTAGACTTTTCTGGCGTTGGCTCGCCAAACGTTCCTTGTAACGGTCCACATTGGGATCGTCTGTCTGGTCCTTCGATCGAGACCGCAGAGGCCATCCGACATGACGACTGCATCTCGATCGTTTTAATCGCAGTGCCGCGACACTGGTTCGCCCCGATGTACCGCTAGAGCGTCAATTAAATAACTTAATTAGTCGGGCATCCGAGCGAATCAAGCTGTCATGCCGGAATCAATCCGCGGCTGGTTGACGGGATAAACGCGACGGCTAAACAATGGGCCGCGAACTCGAATTCCGTCGTTTCTATGGCCTGTCTCGCGGCGGTGATTCATAGACCCAGATGGAGGTTAGTGGTCGATTTCTGTTCACACGCTGCCGAAATCGTGATTGACGTTCTTTTTAGGTGTGTTCTGCTATTAGATTCGTAGTCATCCTAACGTTCGATTGATTTTGAGCTATCCTGATCTGATTTATGTTTGTTTTGTTCTTAAACATAGGAACGAGGAGAAGTTCTCCTATGTGAATGATCATCTTCATGTTAAGATTTACCCTCGGATTAACCTTTAGCAAGGCGTTTACATACATCAGGAGCATCACGCTCTTGTCCAAGGAGGAGGTGTCCAGGAGATTACTCAGGACACCTTTGCATTTTAAATGAATATTATGAAATCCTAGATGTGGTCGAAGACAACTTACATCTGGGGCACCAGATTCGGAAAAACTCCAATTCGACAAAGCCCATTCACCACCAACGGGCTAACAATGAAATGATTTTCCCTAGAGGTTCTTCGGTGTTTCATACCGATGGCTCGAAAACTGAAGATGTACATATGGGTTCTTGTCTTTCGGTCTTCCACGCAGAAGCCCTAGCTATGAGGAAGTGCGCTTCGCCAACTACCAAAAAAACCAAAAAAATATACATAATACCTGATACCAGAACAGCCCTGCTATATCTTGAGTTCCCATTAGTTAGGTCAAAGTAAGTCTTTTTTGTGGCCTTGAGGTAGGTAAAAAGCTCAATAGCCCGGCAGCCGGCATCGGCCAATTTTTGAAGGTGCCAGGAAGTGTTCGACTTCAACGCAAATAAAAAACCCTCCTCAGCTTCTTGGCTGGAACCCCAAGAACATCGATTGCATCCAGGCAACTTGCTTCGGCCGCTGGGAAACCAATTACTGTAGTATTCATTTCCGCGTTAATTGGGATGTGGGTTCAATGTCACCCAGTGTACAGTTTTAGTTGTGGGAAGGGTCTGTTCACTGTTCGACTCCCCGTTCTGTTTGTCCCCTGAGTAAATAAATCCTCAGGGACGTCTCGGTCAACTTTCTACCCATCTCCGTACAGACTAAGCTATAGGCTTCCTCCAGAATAGAGCTCTGAGAGTTCGCTATCGGCAGAGTACTTATATTACTCATTTGGTCTAATCATCCGAAGATTCAAGGTTTGCAAGAGAGTCCTAGTACTCTGGATGGAGTACTAACTTGCAGCTCAGGACTGTTTCAGTCTCAGGGTTAAGGCAAAGTCAGCAATAGTAATTTCTGTTTGTTCTAAGGGTGCTTGCTATGCGAGCCTTGAGTACTAAATTACTCATCGGCTCATCCATCAGGAGATTCAAGGTTCAAGGGTCCTAATACCCTGGATGGTGTTATAACCATACTCCTTGTATGTGTTGCTCCCGGCTTTTTTTGAGTCTTTGACTCGAGGGGTCAATAAAGCAATGGGGGTTTTGTTTGAAAACGACATGGCTTGCTTCCTTTGTTGTGTTCGTTGTGACTTAACCTATGTTGTCAGAGGGACATACGAGTAGAGCGTTTGGTCATTCTTGGTTTCGTTGCTCGTCCTGAGAACATGGTTCCCAAAGTTAGTCTGGGAATGCAAGACGGCACTCTGCCTGATCACTTTGGGATACATGGCAATGAAATGGCAGATTAAATGGTCAGGGATGCGGGCAACCCTTTTCGTGACTTTTCACGCCACATTGGGGGGATGGAAGCAAAGGACTGGGAACAAAAGAGGAAACTTGCCTGATGGCGAATGATCAAGACAGTCCAAGGCACTTCTCGCCCATTCGACAACTTTTGCTTAGAAGCCGCGTAGCCAGCCTAAGCCCAACACCTACAATGCGAGTTTGAAATTGTTCACCCAAAAACCGCTTTCCGTGGCTCGTTGTTCTCAAAGCCAGAGCAAGTGCTACATGTAGCCCCCAAAATAGTGGTAGAGTTTATTACAGTACTAGAAGCAGTGCTGTAATGATATCATTACGGCATTGTTTTCAGTTATCAAAAAAAGGTTAACGCTTTATAAATAAAGCATAGCATGAATAAATGCATCAATACAATCACAATTCGGAAAAATTAATTTCCGAACTGCGACCGTGGACTTGCGGAAGTTGTAATCACCCATAAACCGGTCTACATCTATTTCCTTCTCGACGACGGCACTATTTCGATGGATTACTCTCAGTCTGAATCTCCGTCAGTTCAGGGCCGCACTTCGGGAATCAATTTTTCCGAATTGTGTCCGTATGCACGTAGTTTTCAGTTAGAGAATAGTGATACAAGTGCAGGCATTGATATTCTTACACAAGTCTGATTTAGACTACGAAACGTTATGAAGCTTAAGAGTTCGATTTGATATTCCTTTCAGTAGCGCATTCAGGGGCTGCAGCCCCTCCCGAGATCAATTTCAGTTAAAAAAAATTGTGACTTTCGATCATACGTCAAAGATGCATGTTATAGTTATAGTTGAAGTGCATGATCCGTGATGTGATAAACTCTGATCTCTTTATAATGAAATATCATTCAAGAAGATTCTCTAAATGGCGCTCTCGCATATGAGGTTCATGTTTAGTAGGACTACTTCTAAGTCAAATGAAATGAAAAATATCAGAGTACTTATATCTAAGTCAATCATATTTGAAAAATATCTTATGTTCTATGTCCACAACCCAATTTGAGGTTAAGATATCTTGTTTATATGTTCGTTTATCGTTCTTCAATATTAACACACACTTGAATGAATTTTTCTGCAATATATTTTTCAAGATCTTGGCCCGATACATGTAACCCTATAATCCATGAACTGATTGACTTGGTTCATTTGTATGATTTTGAATTACTATTTTAAAGGTAATATTTTCTTCTGCATTTGCAATATTTCTTGTAATTTATCGGTAAGATTATATTCGAAGTAGATTTTACTAATTTGTTGCAAATTCTTCTAATACTGAATTTTATATTGAAAAAATTTTTTCTTCTTGAAAATTTTACATCTGAAACAATTGGAATAAATTGAACTTTTGGGAATTTTGGATCCTGATGGACATAAAGATTTTTTTTCACAGGAAATCTATCATATAGTTAAGAATTATCTGACCTTTTTTTGTAAACCTACCTACTTTTTTGTGTCGTAAAAACATAATGATTTTTATTTATGTTAAAATTTTTTTATTTGAATTTTTATTTTCTGTTCTCTTGGCCAGAAACTGACGGAATAAGGGCTGTATCGTCTTGTTGAACTTCTCCGATCCTTAGAAGTAGTTCCCACCTTTTGATAAGGAAAAAAAATTCCATTCCTTCATCACTGCGTCTGCTGAGAAAAGTAGCTGCATCGGCTTATTTTATTCCTGCTCTTATCCAAATCGAATCTGTTGAGACAGTGCGGCTTTCACGAAGAATTTGCAGTACATGAATGATAACCTCTGTAAACAATTGTCAATTAGACGGCCTCCAGTTAGCTGGGAATACAGAAGCCGACAGATGTCGCCTCGCTTTGTTATCGCTGGCTAAGCCGATGCCGCAATCGCTTTGCGAATAAGAACAATCGTCTATCACGTTTCCCTATCTTTTTTGTCCGAGCAGACCTACCTATGGTAGCACTGGCCAAAGAAATAGACTGATGCTGAAGACAAATCTTAGAACTGTTTATATCGATAGTGAATCACATGTTTGTGAAACAAAAAATTTCCTGATTGAAATTAGCGTCTGGCACAGTGTGAGCAACGATGTGAATTCCTGGCAATAATGAATTCATGATTTGAAAAGTCTAGTTCGATGAAGAAAACTTTAACGCTCTTAAAATGATTTGAAGAATCAAAATAGAGATTAGCTGCAATTCATGATGACTTCCACACTATCTTTACTAGGAAGGAAAGTTCAGGGGTTGTATGCCGACATTCAGAGGAATTGAGCAGGTCGCACCACTGTCAAGCACTCAAATATACAACATGAAAATATATATTCAAACGGCAACAAATCAATACATTCGATGTACCAACAAATTTCAACCCTTAATTAAAAAACTGTGGTGTTGTGCTCATTAAGGTAAATAAACCTGTACGGATGAAATTACTCAAACATTTCGTGAAACTCAACACCGGTTCATTGATATTTCGATACTTTCGGAGGAGGGGGGGTGGCTTTAGCCCTTTAGACACCCCCCTAGCTACACTTGCCTACCAAAAATCGCCATTTTCCTGTAAGCTCATGAAAAGCTACATATTGGCTCACAGATGAAAGCAGTATACCAACATTAGTATCCAAGTTCCTGAAAACTTAATATGGGTTTTCTCTCCCAGTCTCTGAAACAAGAAAGAATTAGAAAAAATTTTTTAATAATATAAGAAAGGCCCCTGCGTAAAAATTTTGAGCACTAATTTGTCAGGGGCCAAAATTTTACGTGAAAAAATTGGTGCCTAACAATGAACAGAAAGAAAATGAAAACACTTTGAAATCTTAAGCGTAACGTTTCGGAGTCTAAATCAAACTCCTTCGCCAGACAATAACTACTTTTCATGCAACTTTGTAGAATCGTGATATTTTTTTTTTTTTTATCACGATTCTACAAAGTAGCATGAAAATCAGTAATTGTCTGACGAAGGAGTCTGATTTAGACTCCGAAACGTTACGCTTAAGATTTCAAAGTGTTTTCATTTTCTTTCTGTTCATTGTTAGGCACCAATTTTTTCACGTGAAGTTTTGGCCCCTGACAAATTAGTGCTCAAAATTTTTACGCAGGGGCCTTTCTTATATTATTAAAAAATTTTTTCTAATTCTTTCTTGTTTCAGAGACTGGGAGAGAAAACCCCAGTGTTATTGTTTTTCCTTTTTCAGCTATTATTGAGACTTTATCTGAAATTATTTTCTTTTTTTGTCAAGTTGGTCCGTAACAAATTCAACTTTTGTCCTGAGAAATTAGTAGAGACAACCTAAATCGTAACAATTCGTCTGAATTAAATTTCCCTGGGATATCTGAGATTTGCTAAGTTAATTCTCATTCTAAAATCAATTCAGTTCAAGAAACAAAGTTGACTTGAAATTTCTACAAAAATTCGTTCAGATTTGACATTAATGTGAAGGACACCGATCAAAGAAATTCCCTATCAGACACTTCTGAAATTTTATTTCTACTGGAATAGAAACCAATTTTTGTAGATAAGTAAGGTATGTCATAACTCATTCAAAACTCCTCGAGTGAAATCATATGCCAGTGATAAGGATGAGAAACTCAAGGACAAACTCCACAGTTCCTCTGATACTCTTGCTTCAACACTAAAGATTACAAGTTTCTCAATCTATATTCATCAATATCCGATTCTCTATACCACACAATACGTCTTCGAAAACTGGCGAGTAGGTTGGTAGCGATACCCCGAAGGGTCCTTGTGCCCGAAGGTTCACTTTCTTCACTACGCACCTGCCAGCCACAACAAAATCGAGTTGGCTATTATTATGATTCTGTAAATCAAGATCAGCCCGAGGCGCACAGAAGCAAATGTTCGGTTCGAATATCTCATAACGGGTGGGATGAGGGATTGCGGTTGAAGAGGTGTGAATTGTTGTACTTTTACTGTTACGACGGAATGAATTAGCAATATTATAGATTGGATCTGGGGCGAATCAGTCCTTGAATGTTGCTTGTAAACAAAGCGTGGATCATTAGAGATTACATCATTATATGAAACTGCGCAATATCATTTCTATTCTGTGGAATTATTTACCTGATTCGGAGATCTTTATAGACAAGTCCTAAATATGGAATATACATAGTTCATCATATAATCATATGACAATCATTTACTAAAACCAAGAGGAGTTCATACAGATTATTTGTAATCTGGTTTGTTTCCCAAATGATGGCATGCCAATATACCTTCATAAAAAAAAACAGGATAAGTACTGATTGAATTTTGGGCTTGTTGAAGTCAGTGGTCCTTCCCTGATTAATTTTAATGTGAATATTTCTTGCTGATTTCCCTGCTCTCGCCTTTTTATAGTTTCAGATCTGATCATCGAGTTCATGCAAAAGTCGTTGCAATATGTTTTGGGAACCTTAAGGGAGTACTACTGTAGTTTCTCGAAAAAGAAGATGTCATTCAAGAGTTCAACGAGTTTTTGAATGAATGAGTGTTAGAGTCAGCATGCTGTACGAGTATCATACGTTATTTGCTCTAATTCTTTGAGTTTTTATCGAAATGAATTAAATATTTTGAATGAACGAGTGTTGGGGTATCACCCTATATAATGATGATACCCTGGTTTTTACGACCGACCGAGTTGCTCGAAGATGCATCACTTCGACTTTTCATACAAAAAACTCGTTTGAAAAGACCGACGCACACGCATGTTAATTTGATCAACAAATTAGATATTAATTCAATTAATCGCATTTGTGCAGATAACTAAACCTCTGGTTTGGTAAAGGACAATTTTAGGAATTTTCTGGGACCTCAACTGACAATTAAGTCCAACGACAATTTGGTCTCATTCATATACCTTTGTATATGACAAATTGAAGCGTTTCAAGCAAGAAAAGTCTAAGGCAACTTGGTACGAGTATTAGTCTCCTGCAAAGTTCCCAATATTGGTGTGGTGGAACAACAGACATTTTTGTCTTTCTTTGCATATTCTACTGATATTATAAATGAGGAAGTTTGTGAGGATGTGTGTATGCATGTTTGTTACGTTTTCACGTAGAAACTACGTAAACTTCATTTCATTCCCAGTTTTTGGGGTTTCGAAATAAAATTGGAATAATAACAATTGTAATTAATAACCGATTTGGGCAAACGAAGTTGCCTGGGTCAGCTAGTAACATATAATTTCAATTGAGTATTTTAAATAAGAATAGGTAAAAATAAATACTGCGATATGATTGATGTATCGCATTTTTCATCACCCTGAAGAGCATTGGCAATACAGGGTGTCCCACCGGGAGTGCCCATTAGAAGTTTATGAAGAAATAATTATTCGATCAATTTCAAATTTTGTGTGGAAATATAAGCCAAGTAGATCTTCATTTATGGTATATTTTCAAACATCAATGACTTCCGCTTTAACCGGAAATTGTATCAACTTTCTTATTTCAAATGAAACACCCTGTATATTATAAGTTTTTTGGATAGATCTTCGAATGCCACATTTATTTTATATATCATTCCTTATTGCCATCTAAAGTCGTTTTCGAGTTATTCACTGTTTTGTGGAAAAAAATACAAATTGAGCTTTGTAGAACATTGAAAATTCAATGAAAGCGCAACTCACAATCTCAGATCTGTTTTTTGAAATGGGTTACCGAAAAGATATTCGACGTCACTCTGTAGAGAAAATAACGTTTCGATAAACATACTGGGAGGTAAAATGAGAGTGTCAAAGTTGGAATTCAAAAAAAAAACAAAAACTCGATTTTTTCAAATGGAAACCGTATTTATTTTAACTCACATATGAATTTGTGGTGTAAAAATAAGTGGAGTCTATTCAGGGTTCCCTATATCTGAAATGTACCATTTTCAAGATATTCAGAAATAACGACTACGAGCTTAATATTATTATAATATGATCCATGTTCGCCCTTTCATGAAAATCTTTGACTTTATTCAGAATATTTTCCTATGCTTCTGTTGTTGATATTCCTCAAAACTCATTTCATTGCTCAAAGAAAACGACCACTAGTTTTTTTACTGCTCACAATGAAAATAACGAGTTATTCTTCGAAACATATGTCGAAAGCTTAAATTGTAATGCAAAACTTATAAAGCATGTCATGAAACGTCCCAAACTTTTATTCAGATATATCAAAATAGAATATTGAATCATAACACATTTTGAAAATTTCGTCCACCTACTTCCAAACATTTTTCGCACATTCTCAATATTTCTTGGTTGGTGGATTTCCTTATTCATTCTGGAACAGAATTCTGCCAATACATTGCACGATAAATTCTCCAGTTGGAACAAACCTGGATTATTATGAATGAAGTCATACAGATTCTTATGAAAGGGTGAACATAATTGATACCTCACATATTATAACATGCTCGTTGCTAACAGTTATTTCTGAGTATCTCGAAAATGGTACATTTTAGATATAGGGAACCCTTACGAGACTCTACTTATTTCTTCCTCACAAATTGAAATTGGAGTGAAAAAAATACGGTTTCCATTTCCCTATTTCGGAATTCAAACTTTGACACTCTAACCGTTTTTCCTGAATATCTCGAAAATGGTACATTTTGGATATAGGGAACCCTTATTAAACTTCACCTATTTTTACCTCACACATTGATATGTGAGTGAATAAAATATCGATTTCATTTGAAAAAATCGAGTTTTTAGCTTTTTTTCAATTTCAACTTTCACACTCTCATTATACTTCCCAGTATATCAAAACGTTATTTTCTATACAGAGTTATGTTGAATATCTCGTCATCAACCCATTTCAAAAAACAGAACCCGGATTGTGGGTGGCGCTTTCATTGAATTCTCAATGTTCTACAAGCCTCAATTTGTAAATTGTTTCGAAAAACAGTGAATAACTCGAAAACGGCTCTAGATTGCTGTAGGGAGTGATGGATAAAATTAATGTGGCATTCGAAGATCTTTCCAAAAAAGTCATAATATACAGGGTCTTCCATTTGAAATAAGAAAGTTGATACCACTTCCGGTGAAAGCGGAAGTCATTGATATTCAAAAATATATCATAAATGAAAGTCTTCTTGGCTTTTATCTTCACACAAAATTTGGGAATGATCGAATTATTATTTCTCCATAAACTTCTAATGGGCAATTTCAAGCTTGAGACCCATTAAGGCAGTGTGTTCCATACTGTGGGGCGCGCCCCCCTACGGGGGCGCGGGACTGTTGCAGTGGGGCACGCAGCTGATTCCAAAATATCATTGTCGAATACAAACCAAAAAAGTCGAATAGGTGTCAAAAAAATTAATCAGAAAAACGGTTATAGAAAAATTAAAGGGGACACAACAAATTTTTTTTCCTAAAAGGGGGGCGCAGATACAAAAGTTTGGAAAGCACTGCATCAAGGTGTATATTTCTAAGTAACAATACTCATTTTTTGTTCTGATACTAGAAAAAGGTTGAGATCTGGAAATTTGTTGGTGGTTTCAAGCCCAAGAAAGACCTCAGTCATTCACGCCGTCATACAGAAATCTCCGCTGACAATTTATGACGACAGTCGCGACAATCCCAAATAGACAACATAACAAACAAGCTTTTCTAATCTTCCAACACAACGATCAATCACTGCACGAGATAAAGAAACGCCGACCGCGGATCAGAATGCCTATCTGCATCTTATTATTTCGTCAATAAGCCGGAATACGTCGTCTCCCTTGGAATTCCGAGATTCAATTACAAGTTTTCCGGAGAGCGTTCGCCTCCGATAATTAATAGTTGGATGTCAAAATCGGAAACGGCAATCCCGCGTGCGATTGAATCATTATATTGAAACGTTGACGCGGGTTGACAATAATCAGTCATGTGGTCCGGGATATGAATTCGGATACGTCTGAGAATTGAACCGGAGCCGAGCGCACGGGCATGAGTGATGGTTTCGAGGCTTTATGGGGAAATTACAATTCGCATGGCGGAATATGTAGTTCGATAGTTCGCGATTTAATGTGCCAAAGCAAGGAAATATCCATGCAGGCGCCCCAAATCCTATTCTTACTTCAGTAGTATTACAAGGAAGTTAGGTATAATTTTCTTCAATCTGTGGTTTTTATTAATTTATTTAGGGATGTGAAAAATGAGGGCAACTCTGAATCGGCGAAGACGGTGGAGGGAGTCCCGCAGGGCACTTTATGGGGCCACTTATTTTTTTCTTTACACCTCTCCCTTGGCCCATCTTATCCGTGTAGTTTTTACGCGGATAACTCACAGATCTATATTCATAAACTACGCTGATTAGTTTGCACAATGTGCCCAACTTTTGAACATACATACATGGCTTCATGTATAAGTCGTTATAAATACAACCAAAACGCAAGCTATCATCATTGGTACGAATATTTGGTACGATAATTGAACATGTTAATAGAGATCATCATCATTGCTCTCTGCGGTGAAGAGATAGCTTAATCGTGATGAAACTGTTTCTTGGGATTCCCAAATTATTGCTAGTAGTTAGCGGTTCTACCAGTGCCCTCATAAAAAGTTTTCCCCAATGTTTCAGAGTTTTTCATTGAAAAAGATGGGAATGAAAAAAGTTGATTCTAGATCAATCCCGAATTTTCAATTTTGTAGAAGCCTCACACATCTTCACCTCCGTAGATATATTTTGATTTAAGGTATTGAGTTCGAGAAAATATAACAATTGATTTAATGACCAAGAGTTTTGATGAAGGATTGGAGGAATTTGGACAAAGTAGTTCCGAGTATGAATTTTCCCAAAAGATACAAAATATTCTCTTGAAATAACTTTGTGTTATTACTGTTTTTGCCTAGCCATATCTACTGTTTCACTTATTAGATTCATTCGATAAGAATTTTTTTTCGCTTTTCTTGCCTTAATATTTTTTTCATTTCAGATTTGAATTTTGGATACCTCTGAGAGACATTCTGTTCTACTCAGACATGAGGAATCCAGATATAGACGGAAGTCGATAAAAATTTGACCCAAAATAGAAATTATATTAAGATTAAGGTGTAACCTATTGTGAAAGGAGAAAATATTACAATGATGAAATAGAAAATAAGCTATAGGCGATATGACAAATATACAAATCTTAGGAAAAAAGTTGAAGACAAAATTGTAGATATCAACAAAGTCTAGAACTTTTATATTAATATAATTTTTTTCACATTACCTGAAAGTCTAGGTGACAAACTCATAATCTAGTTTTTGGTTTTTTATTTTTATCACCTACAAAAACGAAATGTGGTAAAAAACTACATTTCCATAACCCACAAACACAAATTTTTTCATTCAAAATATGTGTTTTTACTATATTTTGACTTAATATCGAAAAACCGATTTAATCGTCTCAATTTTCACAAATACGTAACGTCCAATTTTGAAGTACAAATTGTAATACGACACGCATTACAAATGATTTCCGGATGGAAAATCTGCATGGCATCAGCTGTCAAAAATTACCCTTATGATATAACTTGCGAAAAATGTCACGTCAGCATTTCTGCTTTTTCGAAGAAGTCAGTGGTCGTTTTGTACGTTGAAATCGCTACTTTCTGACAGTACTAGAAAATGTACATTAATATGGTAAATGTCACTTTTCGAAAAACGAAAAACTCCATGTAGGTACATTTACGAACTAAAAAATGACGAATCTAAAAAATGTGAATGCTGCCTTTTTTTCTGGAAACAATTACCTATCTAGATAAATTGTTTTTTAACCTCAAAAGCTCACCCACTTCCCTTGCCGATCTCAGATAGCTCGTAATATATTTTTCTCTATTTCAGTATCGTAATGAGTTCATTACAGTACTAGAAGTAGTGCTGTAATGAAACTCATTACAGCATTGTTTTCAGTTATATTTTTCGTTTTCTGGTTGTCAGTATTGACCTCCGATGGAATCATGTTTCGAATCAAATCAATTCGAATTCCGTGATCTGTCAAATTTCGTATGTCACACCAACTGCCAAGATACAAAACAAAAGTCACTAATCTGAATTTTCATTTGAATTTCGAGAGTATTTCACAAAAATTGACTGAAATAGAGAAAATACATGCATGAGTGTTGGAATAGGAGCTCATTCTGCAACTTGTTTTAGAATATACTATTTCTATTTCATTATCGTAATGAGTTCATTACAGAACTAAAATGAAATTCATTACAGCATTGTTTTCAGTTAAATATTTTGTTTTGTGGTTACCAGTACTGACCTCATATCCTCTCAATTTTCGAATCAAATCAATTCAAATTTCGTAATCTGTCAAATTTCGTAAGTCACACCAACTGCCAAGATACAATACAAAAATCACTAATCTGAATTTTCATTTGAATTTCGAGAGTATTTCACAAAACTTGACTGAAATAGAAAAAATATCGTCTAACACTCGTTTCAGAAGGCAATTCCAATACTCGCTCCTTCGTCGCTCGTTTTCGAATTTCGCATTCGTGTTGAAATAGGAGCCCATTCTGCAACTTGTTTTAAAATATACTATTCCATTTATTTTTGTTATATTCTCTTCCTTTTCCAATGGACTTCTTTCTACTATGGAGTTTTCACTTTTCCACTGTGCTATTTTCAAAGGCATTGAATGGTCTAATATTTCTGCAGTGAAATTCAAGTTTGAGGTAGTTACCTTGAAGACTCACTGACTTTTTTTTCTGAAATGTTTGGAACAGAAATATGTCCTCCTAGACCATCGAATATTTCAGCTTCATTGTGCAGAGTTTATCACTTCATAAGTCAGGAAAGCTTTGGATAGACAGGTTTTTCTGAGGTTTATTTCCTAAGCTTTTCCATCATACGCCGAATTGTGTGGTATATGAATATCTCGTTACATTAGCCTAAGTCTCTCATATATGTGTTATATTTTTTTGTTTTGTATTGTATGATATCATGTTATTCACCCACTGATTGATATATTTACCAAGAACACAATCAACAGATATTGATCAATCTACACCTGGAACATTCAAATATTAATATCAACATATTAACCACTTCCAAAATTTCAATAAATTTCGTTGTAATACTCTACTTCTTATACGGGTAAATATGTACAGTTACTTCCGGGACACATGTACCTCTATCAATAATCAGGACAACAAACATTAAAAAAAAATTAATTCTCATCGACATTCATTGTGTAGAAATATTCGTTCAATAACGGTAACTTTTCTCCTCGAACTAGCTGCTGCAAGATACACCAGAAAGAACCCAAATCGAAAGGAACAACGAGGCAATGGCCCATGTCATTTCATGAACAATGACGTATCGGAGGCGACAAATCAATGGAGGCATCGCCGTTAACATTCCAAACAGTCACGATTAATTATTATTTATCCTTCAACGCATGACTTACCCCAACCAAGTATATATAACTACAATGACCGGTACGCCTTCTCGATAGCTATTATTTTCATCAATTCGTATCTCGGAAATCGTAAATTAATTGGTTTTGTGTTCCTGAATGCTCAGGAATAATCGATAATTTATTGCTCCGTCGATGGTAGGATTGAAAAAAGTCATTGATGGATCGGTCATTCATCATATCGGTTGTTACATGATGCCAGGCTCCATTCTTCAGATAGATCTTTCGAGATTCTCTCATTATATGGTAGCTATTACATACATACATTGATATCGATTTTTTATCTATCTTTTGATAAAGAGACAAACTGTTCCGGTATGATAATTCTCCGAAAGCATATCTGCAATTTAAAAAAAAATTGAGATGTTTAAGATATCTAACTTTTGTTTATGAGAATAATTGTTTCGGTATGATAATTCTCCAAGACTATATTTGCAATTAGAACATTTGAGATATTTCAGATTGTTTCAGAAGTCCAATATATAGAAAAATACAGAAGGTCTTCATAGATTAATGCAAAATTCGTTGAAATTTTTGTGTTCATTTTTCGCTTTCTGCTACTAATGTTATCAATTAGAATAGTGCACTATTAGTTACTAACCCAACCGAATCCAGACCAATTTGAATAATATTATAAATTATAAAAGACCATCTGTTAACACAAATAATATTTTGATGCATTCAATAAATGTAATGAGGAAGAAATCCTCTACTGATTAGAAATTTTATGAAAAAGTAAACAATATTTTCCTTTTTATGATGTATCGTTATGAGTTTATCAAAGGATTGAAAGCAGGGATAGGTATAAGGACCTTTATTGTTCCTAATTTATATGAATGATATTAATGAACTGAAAAGTTCTGTAGGTTGAGGGAGATCTTTCCAAAAAGAAACTTACTGTTACTCTACTTCTAGGGAATTTTCTGCAGAAAAAAAAACTGACTGTCGACTCGCTAGGCGATGAGGAAAGAGTTCTGGAGTTATCGGCAGTTGAATGAGAAAAAATCCTTTTTTATTTGAAACTAGATATCGCCAAGAAAAATGAGGGTCGTTGAAAGTAAATTAGAGCTGAAAAAATTGACTATGTGACCTTTGCATTGGTTTAGATCGAAAAATTTTTTTACAAGCGTAAGCTTTCCACCCTTTTCTCGCACTCATTTCAATTCGGAAAGAGTCACATTTTCAAACAGTGGAGGAAAAACCCCTGCTGTTCCATTCCCGCGCACTTTTCAGTGCGGGAATGGATTAGCAGGGGTTTTTCCCGCATACTCTTATTGAAGAATAAACTGATTTATGATAAGTCTCTATGCACCGAACGTCAACGATGAGAGTACTAAGGTAACGATATGTAGAATTACGTTTGACAATTATGAATTTATATAGGTTATCAAATTTGATCTGTGTTGAATTCAAATCGATCTCTTATATGTTTATGTTGTGAAGTTTTGTGGGAATAAAGACCTTTATTATTATTATTATTATATGCGTTTGTAGAAAAAATATTGTTCTTGTGCAGAAAGTATCTTTCCCGTACTCGATTGCTTTCAACAGCAATCTCGTACAGAAAGTAAAACTTTCTGCACTTGATAGGAAAATAACTATTTCATGCGCGTAGAACAAAAAAAAATTTTTTCTTCGCGCTTTATCCGAGAATTGCATGCCTACCGATACCCCGGAAAATTGTTAACCAATAAATTCAGAAACTAGAGTTTTTAAGCTTCAAAAATTAATTCTTTTATTCCTATACAATAAATTCTCACTGAGATTCAGCCTGTTATATATCACCAAAGAATTTTGTAAATATTTCTGTTCCTTCAATCGTTGCGCGAAGTATATCTATATAATAGCTTAGCAGAATCAGTAATTATATAAATTGTATTGTGGCTTGCTACAAAAACCACTAAATACCTTAATAAAATCTTATTAGTATTTTTGAACAAAGATTTTTTTTTCAAAAAAAATCTGCCATATGAAAAGACTGAATTAACGAACATCAGAAGTTTATCTGTAAATCAATGCATATTAAGAATGTACAGAAGTGAGAATATGGTCAGGTTAAGTTGATTAGCATTTCTGCTAGACTTCGCCTTTTTGGTAGTTAGTAAATTAGTAGTAATGTAAAATTTTTTTTCTTGTTATAATATGGTGTTTTATTGCCTACTGAATAAAGTCAATTATTATTATTATGTAGGAAGAGAGAAGGGCTAGGGTGACTGGATTAGAAAATGCATTTTCATGTACAACATTTTGGAAGTCAGTAACTCAGAGATCATTCATGTATTTCGGTACCCAATATTACACAAGATTTGAATAAGTGTAGAAGAATTAATTATCTTAGATCGGAGGTCAGACGATTTTTAATCGAAAATCCTGAGAAGTTCAATTTCTGATGCACAATTGTCTCCTTTTACAGTTAATTTTAATTTTTTCTGTCTTGATTGGTTGGTTCGATATTTAACTTTATTTTTTCTGTCATCTATCGCTGCTGTTTTTTTTTCCGACTGCGTGTCGTATAGCACTGCTATTGTGATTATTATGTTCTGTACATTTCATGTTGGTGTTTTAAACATAAATTATATGATTGAATCAATGTACTTTACATTCTAAAAAATTCGGAAATAAAGATGACTGTGATAAATTACGAGCTTGCTTTCTGGAGTTTTCTCATGTGAAACTGAACCCTTACAAAAGCAAAAGTTACAAAATTGGGCACTTCCTGAAACAAAGTAAAGCAAAAAATTGTTTAATCAATTTTGTTCCACAGATTGGGGGTGTCTGGTTATGTAAAAATTTTCATGAATATTTGTCAGATTTATTCAGAGTACAGTTATTCTGATTCGTCATCGGGAACAAAAATAAGCTTCATTATTTATGATGCTTCGCAGAAAAAAGACCTGATCATCCGCGAGAACCCGAAATTCTGAAGTAATTCTGAACTACTAGAAATTCAGAGAGAAAAATGCAGAATGTCAGCCACTACTTGTCTTCCTTTTTTTCACATGTAAATCCTACTAATGATAATAATAAAAATAATGATAAAAAATAATGATGATAGTAATAATAAATAAGGTTAGGAATAAAGGAAATAGAAAATTTCATAGTCACAAGGGAACTGTAGAACTGTCCGAAGGGTACCCACACATGATTGAGTCGTTGGTAAGATATACTGACTGAATTATGCTAAACTAGGAAATTCCTGCGAAAAAAAACAAAATCCTAATAATATTGATATTTTTTTTTTCATAAATTATACATATACAACACTACATGTACCTAAAGAACGAAAACACAGTCAATAGGTTACGTTAGGGAATATAGATCGAAAAGGCACTCTACGGGTCTATACAGGTTGCTTTATAATCACCAATAAATCGAATGATCGTTCGATATTCGCTGTTCCTAGATCAGCTAGGGGACAAAACTTGAACCTCGAAATCATCGTGTGTGACAAGCACCACAAGTCCGATATCAATTTTACGCGGACGTTAATTGCTTTTGCTCACACCACACTCATTACACGAACCCTCGACGATAGAATCCGCAACAAGACCTATTAATTGTGATACTTGTCACATAATTAGTTAGCAGCATGTGGGACATGAGGAATTGTCAAACGCAGAATCGTGTTTCCTGAGAATCGCTCGACAACAATACTCTATGATTTAGTTTCGGGACTCGTGACTTAGGCACAATGTTGTGCGCCGTAAAGAGACACAGAGGTGGAGCTCTGTCAGAAAATAATTAGATTCTCTGTTGGGGCTAGATTCTGCCGAGTCATATGTAAATATCCTGTCGTCGTTCTCGCTAGCTTAAATATTATCCTGCCTCATACTGCGGCATATTGTTTCGCAGTTCTATTCCTGCTTCGATCTGAATTATTCCCTGGATGCAACGGTCTCTGAGGATAATGATCTTATTCCTTGCTGAAAGTGAGTTATTCGTACATGCCTATGGAGGGTCATACAAGATGTCAGCACTGGATAATGTTTACACGTGACGTCTTTGCAATTGACATAAACCATTTTGTTTCAGTGGAATGGACTGAGATAGGTACGAGTATATGTATACATTATAACAACGCGTTTACATTAGTCTAACCTATAATTCAAATGGTGTCCTTGCGAGGAGTATATGAAGCAAGTTCACATTTTTGTCGAAACGAAAAAAAATCTTCATTTGATATATCCATTCCTTTGAGCTTGAAATAGTTAAATTTCATCTACATTGGAAGATAACTTGGATAATCCTTCTTTTCTTGAATATTTTTCATAATTTAAAAACAGAAGGGTAAATTTCCTCCAAGGAAGATTGACTGGCAGTGTAAATTTTTTCCGCATTTTGCCATAAGTTGCTTTCTATTTGAGCTGCAAAACACCTCAAGGATGTTTGGGGTACATTTTACAGTATGGAAGCTTTCAATTCTTGCACTAAATTTGCATTTTTTGAGGACCTATAGACGGGTAGTCTATATAGGTTGAATTCCTAAAATTTAAGGGCAAGACTACCTTAAAGGGTACCTCGGCTATCACCTGGACATAGAGCTACCCTTCGGCAATCGTTAGGTCGCCGTACCCCTCTTATTATCGTTAAACAATGACTGGTGACATATATATATATAAAAAACATCATTGAAACACCCATTGTTTCTCTCAAGTGCGGATCCCGGGGGGGGGGGAGAAATGGGGGAACGTTTCCCAACCTAAATGGCCAGGCCACTCCTAAAATTACAACAGCCAAAACAATAGCCAGAGAATGAACTGGTCAGCAAACTCACCGGACTTGAATCCAATTGGGCATGTATGAGATCATTATTTACATGAATAGCCTATTACTGATGGAAAAGAAAGGAGAACTTATCTGTTTCGCGGATGATACTGTAATTCTCTAACGAAAATATAACTTGGGAGAAAGTGAAACAAGAGACAGAAGAAGATCTTGTCATTATTAAGCAGTGATTCGAGGAGAATAAATGAACAATGAATTTGCAAAAAACAAAATACTTACCATTTGCTGCTTATGAATCTGGTCTTCCAAACATGGGCAACTTAGAAGTAGACAGCGTAACATCAATACCTGAAGCTGAGCATATGAAATATTTAGGTATTACAATAGATCGACATCTTAGATGGGACAGACATGTTGATGGTTTGGTGACAAAGTTGAGGTGTTTACTTGCCAAGTTTATATATCTTAAAAAGTATCTGGACTTGACAAATTTGAGGATGATATACTATTCACTATGTCAGTCCCAGATAAGATATGGGTTGATAGGATGGGGCTGTGCATATAACTGTCATATGAAGAGAGTTGATGTGTTGCACAAATGGTTATCTACGGCAGACCTCTCCTGTTTCCATCGGATGACCTATATGCTAAATCCAAGATCATGAATCCCTGTCAACTCTTTGTTCTGCAGATATAACTTGGTGTATATGAGACACGGAACAAGGAGAATCAATATATTACCCCCAGAGCAGAAAAATGCATTGGCCAAAGATGCTTCGCATACCTTACCCCACAGTTGTATACCAGTGTTCCGAGGGAGCTGAAAAAAATTAAGAATATGAATACTAAAAAAAAAGTTCAAAATATTGGGTGATGGAGAAGGGAAGACAATATGTTTTGTTGTGAATAGAATAATCATCACTCGTCACCACTGTATGTCGCGAACATGGTCCCTGATTACTTTTTGTTGATTGAATATTTCCATTTGCGTTATTTTCTCTTTTTTTTTCTTTACATGAATGTATGTTGCTCAGAATTTGTAAATTAATTTGAATAATGGCTACTATGTGTAAGTGTAATAGGTTTAATTATATTAAGTCACGTACAGGCTCGCGCCTCTGTGAAATCTGTTTATACCTGAATTTTGAAGGAATAAACCATATTATTCTTCTTATTTAGAGAGAACAATATTCAATCGCTAAAATCCCGGCCCGCTGTAAACGGGTGTTCAAGGTGTGCACTGCACACGGGCGGCACCTCCAGGGGATGGCAAATCGAGTAACTCATGACGTGATAGTCATTATCATAATACCTAACCGGCTTTTAGCACAAAAAACGACATGGCACAAAAAAATAATATAATAATCAACAAATTGTGTTTGTGAGAGGATCTGCTTACACCTTTCATCAATTTCCAATTAATTAAAGTAGAAAGTTTAATGCAGCGGCGATGATCATTGATCTTTATATGAAGACCGGAAATTTTTCCATAAGCATCTCATCCTATTTTTCCTGTTTTTTTCTACTCGTTTACAGAGAAGTATTTCTCCCTTTTACGTAGTTTGTCTGCTTTCAATTTTCAATTCTTTTCTGATATGTTTATTGCTGATATACCTACCATGAGATACCAAGATCTGATTGCTCTGTTTGAGGTACTTTCGAGTTTTTTATCTCAGAGCTTTCTACTTTATCCCAATTTCAATTTCAATACAGTGATGAAGTTCTAGTAGTCTCAAAAAATAAAAAGAGACAGGAATTTTATTTTAGAAACACGATGAATTCAAAATAGTAATCATCGGAATGAATACCATTTTAAATTCCAAAGCTTTCAGATCTTTTATCATGAGATTGGAGAAATGATATTTGATTTTGTCACTGAGATGAGAGATATACCGATTTCAGCCTTGTTTGGCATCATCAGTATCCCATACACCTCAGGGACAAAATCTTCATAAAAAACTTCGATATTCAAAGCAATAAGGTCAGATGTACTGAGCAGAAATGACAAAGTAGTGACATCCTATTGCGTCGAAATGAAGTTTCATATCTCCAATGACATACGAAAAAAGAACTCTGAACTTCTTTCACTCAATGAGATTTTAGCCGTGGCAATAAATTAGGGCTTTCATGCAGGTTTCTCCGAGTGATGGAAACTTCACGGAGGCCACACCGAAAACAGTTTTTGAAACATGGATGAATTCAAAATAGTAATCATCGAAATGAATACCATTTTCAATTAATAGGCTCAGAGATTTTTTATAATGAGGTAGGAGAAATTATAATAGATTTTGCCACTGAGATGAGAGATATACCGGTTTCGGCGTTGTTTGGCCTCATCAGTATCACCTACATCTCAGGGACAAAATCTTCATAAAAAACTTAGATATTTAAAGCAATTAAGTGTGATTTACTGAGCAGGAATAACAAAGTAGTGACATCAAATTGCGTCAAAATGAAGTTACATATTTCCAATGACTTGCGAAAAAAGAACTCTGTACATCTTCTGTGTGGCCTCCGTAAAGGCGAAGCCGTTTTATTCTTTTTCTTCAAAATTTTATATGAGGATCCTAGATCAAACAATTTCTTCGTAAGAGAATATTCGATGAGTTGAAAACATTTACCGACGCTTTTGGGTTTTTTATCGACAACTTATTCAACTACTCCAATGATGATTTCATGAAGTTTTGTAAATATTGCCATCTGAAGCTTGAATATGATGCAGTTAATAAATCAGACATTAACGGTATCGATTTGTTCAATTAAATTATTGCATTGAAGTCAAATTTTGAAGAAAACCAGTCTGATGATCCACAAACCCTTAACTTATACAATTCCAAATACAGCACTAGAACTGAGAATATTATTGACACTACCAGTCTCGGTTGCATCTGATGAAAAGTTTTTTTCAAACTGAACAATCATCAAAATTATTTAAGATCAACAATGTTCCATCAGAAACTAAGTAATTTAGCTATAGAGTCAATTGAACATTAAATTTTAGACAGCTTGGATATAAGGAAGTTCATAGAGTGATTTTTTTTAAATACATTTTTAAGTGGGTATATTATTCTACACTTTAGTAAACAAAAGGTAATAAAGTACCGAAATAAATTTTCCATCTTCGATAGGTTTTCCTTCATTTTCACCCACCATGATGGGTAGTTTTTTGACAAAACTCGTGAGTACTTAGAATAGGCGGCATAACAGCAATTATACAGCGGGCCCGCCAAAGTCCACCTTAACCTTTACAGGAATTGATTTTAGCCCTTCAGGAAAAATGGAACGACATACCTGGAAATTTCATTAATGACTTTATTCGTGGGATGCCTTATGGTATAGGGCAGATGATTGGAAAAGAAGAGGTGGTAATATGGACTATTGAATTTGGATTCAATCAATCAGAAATAAATAATCGATGAATTCAGATTTTTTTTAATTTTTCCTATTTTGTCTCATCCTGCATAAAGCAGAGAACAAAGATTTTCTATCAAATATCTTGCAGTTGAAAATATGGAAAATATTCATCCCATCCTCAGGGCATAGATTCGTTTTTTCGTGAGAAACCTAGGGGGTCCAAGACATTTTTATTATTTTTTTTTGTAGCATTAATGAACAGCATGTTATCGATTTCGTCTCTTTTTTGATTTATTGGGTGAAGTATCAATATAAGATTGTCGTTCATTGAACTGGGCCACACATCACAGAGTTCTGTGTATCGGTTTCTTAATCGTTGTGTGGTCCCATTTGTCGTGTAATTCTTAGTTTTTCCTTCTCTTGAATATTTTAATTTTCTATGACAAATAAATGAATGATTGTTTTTGACAATGTGTGTACTCTACTTTTGGAAATCTTCCGTTTCAAGGCGGTTGCTTCTGGTATAGTGGCGTAGCGCAAAATTTGAGGCCCCCCCGCAAGATTTTAGTCGGGGGCCGCCCTCCTTGGTTCTATGTTATTTATGATAAGTCTTTCCCAAAGTTTTTCAAAAGAAAAACACTTAGGAAGAAGTGTTTAAAATAATATATGCCTATATAAAAAATATCCAAATAAAATATTGTAAATTCCGATATTAAAATTGATAGAAAGAAATCAATGTGATATGCAACTTGAAAAATTTTTCAACAAAAATTCTTGTTCAATGCTGAGTAGGCTCGAGTAAGTCTGATAGACGTATTGCGACATCGAATTCTCAAGGTAATTCGTGATTATCTTAAGCTTGGAAAAAGATCTTTCCGCACTGGAAATGTTGCAAAGCATTTTAGAGCTATGAGTGATTCCTGCTAAATAATTGACTGTGACTCAGGAATTGGTTCATTAAAATATGAGAAATTTTATTTTCCTCTCTAACATATCTTGTAATATCTGAAAAATGATTTGATATTATAACTGCCGTTTTCTAGTTTGCGCATTTAATAATTTCGAATTGAAAAAATACAACAGGCGTTTCCAAACGGAAACGCAATTAATTCTAAAACTAACCTTCAATGAAATTGAAACTCTGAAACCAAAGAAACTGAAAAAGTTGCTTTTATTTCTGAACAAACACTTGTTTCTTTCTAAAATAATGAAAAAATTCCATAATATTTTCCCACCCTTCATAAAAATATCCTGATTGGAGAATTGTTACAATAATATCTGAAACATCAGATAAGCTGCCGAGCCCCCAATAAAACGATCATCTGGCGAGGTTGAAAAAGAATGCCGAGAAGCTTGATGGTATATAAAAGACTCTTGAAAAAAGAGTAGCACAGGGTGATTGAGTGATATGTCGAATGGAATCAGTGGAAACCTTGTTTGATAATATTAAAGAATATTTTCCTATTTTTCAGGAATATCTAATTATTGAACCTTCAATGTTCAGGTTTTCTTCATAATATCATCAAAAAATATTGCGAATCGGCAAGTTCAATAGTTATTGGGGCCCCATTCAAAGCTTTTCATTTGGCTCAGGGGCCGCTTTAGTACCAGGGCCACAGTTCTTATAATGTCGATATTTCTGTTGAGACTAGAATCCCGCATTGATGGAAGGGACTTCGTTTGAAGAGGTAAGGAACACTTTTGAATATGTCCATAGAGTGGTGCTGGAAAAATCTCTCGGGATATGCAATTCACGGAAACAGATACCAGACGATAGCACTGAAATAGCTTTATCGACCATCCCATAGCGCCCGTCGATAAATAACGAGGAACCCCGTACCTTCACCTCCGAGACTTCGAGTTCCCATGGACCAGCAGCCATTAACGGCCGCCGAACGGATTACATCACTGATCAAGGAACGCCATTAACCGAGAGGATGAAAACGAGAGAATAAAAATAAAGAATAATCAGATGTGAATGGGTTTCCGATCTCCCCAATTCATTTCATAAATCAAAAGCGGCGGCAGTCCGGAGAACAATGAACTCGCCCGTCCCCCGTTGGTAGCGTTGCGATGATGAAACTGGGCATACATTTAAAAGGCTAATGCGTGTGTTTATACGAGCATTATGTTGCTTTCGGGTTGTTATTTTTCGCTGGCTGGCCCGAGGCTAACTATTGTATAATATTAAATTAAAAAGTGATCATTTCTGAATGATCGCGTAGCAGGTGCAGGTCAACCGTAAAGGCGACATGGGTGTTTGGAATTCTCGTACGACAATTCGCAATCTCCCAGCTTCACATGATATGGCAGTTCCATCAAGGCACGTTCAGCGAGGTGCACCTAGGTTTCGGGTTATACTTCACACTCTTCAGTATGGAATTGAATTCGTATGGTTACATTCAAGTGAGGTGGGGTGATGAACGCAAATCTTAGTCGAATGAGTACTTATACGCAGGTATATTAGAAAAGTTACACCCAAACAGAGTATCCTCGTAAGCTACATTTGTTTTGGATTGAGGTCCTTTACCCTGATGTAACACAAATCATACAAGCGCAACAAGTCTACAAGATGAAAGCGATTTGCCTGTAACTTAATTCATTGTCACAATACAAATGCCTACAAATTGTAGAAATCAAATAATTTTCTACATAAATATGAAGCTACATATGTCATTTTGATATTATTCGTACATAAGCCTACAGTTGAGAATAGCAACAATGTACAACATTACATGCACTTATTGAAAATTCTGGAGCACAATTATACAAGTGTAAATTTTTTGTTACAGAAATCGTTTAAATAATATGTAGAGATTTTTCTTAAGTACTGGTGCCACATCGGTTTATTATACGGGCTCCAGGAATGAAGCGATGACACTTTCAAAATTTAAGGAAAAAACTAAAAATATATTTCTCTAATTCAGTATCGTGATGAGTTCATTACAGTACTAAAATTAGTGCTGTAATGAAACTCATTACGTCATTGCTTTCAGTTACATTTTTCGTTTTTCGGTTGTCAGTACTCACCTTGAATCCTCTCAATTTTCAAATCGCATCAATTCAAATTCCGTGATCTGTCAAATTTCGTAAGTCACACCAACTGCCAGGATACAATACAAAAGTCACCAATCTGAATTTTAATTTGAATTTCGAGAGTATTTCACAAAACTTGACTGAAATAGAGAAAATATCGTCGAAGGCAATTCCGAATTCGTATTTCGCATTCGTAATGGAATAGGAGCTCATTTTGCAACTTGTTTTAGAATATACTATCAGCAACTTTTGAGCGAAATACACTTTTGTAAAAGTCCATGCATCAATGAAAAAAAATGGTCAAAGGTTGCTCTTGACAACTTTCCAAGCAACACGAAAAGTAGAGTGGTTTCTAGAACATTGCCAACATAATGCTTATCTGTTTTAATGCCTCGAATAAAAAGGAGTAACCTATGATGTTTTACCAATCCTATTTAAACACGTCACAGTGACAGCTCGTGCCCTTTAGGTGTGGGTCGGCCAGATTCATATTAGTAGATTAAGTGAAAAACAATGAAAATTCCGATAATGTGAAAAAAAAAAACACGCGACATTCACTGATTTTCTTAGTCTTATCTTGATAATTAATTTCAATTTATGTGCATAACTTTACGTGGATAGTGCTTGAGAATCTTGTTTTTATTCGCGATTGTAAACTGTTAATTTCTCCCGCCATCACAACCACTCTGTCATCAGTTTGTCCTACTAATGTAGTCGCAATATTAAAATTATTGAAAGTTTAGAAACTCAAAATCTTGTTAGAACAAGATTTTGAGAATATCAGTAGCGGTTCGACCTCTACTGAAAAAACCAAAATCGTTCTGATATTTTAACGTTTCGAACGAAGCGGAAAATTACTGACGTCTCAGAAAAACATCTGATATCTGTTGTTTTCTCTATTTCCCAAGGAAAGCACCATGCTGCACTGTTTATTTCGTCATGAATTTTTTTCTCTCAAAATTTTGGTCACCGAATCAATTAAATCGTTTTGTAGTGTTTGTGAGAAACCACAAAATAAGAAGGACCCGGAAAGAATCAATTAACTTTTTGAAATTTTCTTCTTACGTACGAATTTAGCGACCTCCTTGATTGTCGGAATCTACACTTTCATCGTTTCCCGCTCTTGTAGTGATAGGAAAATCATCATGTTCCACAAATGCTTCATCCTTTAAGATTTTCGCTAAACTTATCTGTGAAACTCTTTACGAACTTGTAATGAGCACTGTCTAAATAATTCAATATGTTTCGTTTTCCAAAAAACTTTAATTTAAGGGACGAATGAATATGTGAAAATGTCATGTTTACTCGAAACGCGATAATTTCTTTCATGTTATCGTATTCAGACAAACCGAAAGGGGTCTCTTGATGGGAAAATGGCAGGCAGTACCAAAACCAGTTTTTGAAAAGAACCAATTATGACTTGTTGTATGCTGAAACAGATTTGACATAGAGGGTCTAGAAATTGGTAAGTTTTTAAAATTTTTTGTCGTCGCATGAGAATGTGAAAAATGGTTTCATAGTAAAAAAGTCTCTAATCGCCGCTATTTAATATTACTTTCCTTACATTTGCCATCACTCAAATTATCAAAATTCAACTATCTAATAAATTCGTAATTCTATTAGCAAAATAACGGATTTAGCCAAAGAAAACTGAAAAACGCGTGTTCTTCAACCTTGCTCTGTTTTCAATACATTCGACTCACCCTATTCAATATTCAATTTCAATTTGGGATGCACTTCTAATATTTCCACTTCTGGGCTCAGGGGTAGACACACTGACGTGACTAGCCCGGCTGACCTAGGATCGGCCGGCCAACCCTAACCAACACCTACTAGATAAAGGTACTGGCCTAGCGCGTTTATTTACTAAGAGTTGGTTATATTTTATATTTATTTGACGAGAAAGTCAACTTTAATACGGTATATACCGTATTATGAATGACTAATCATAGCATTTTATGACTATATAGACATAAAATGCTATGATTAGTCATTCATTTAATTATTTAATATTTGGAATACTTTAACATTAGGAAACTGCAAACTATAACATCGTATTATTGCCGTCTTACCAGGGTAGGCCCAATCAGTTTCGGCCGACCTTGTTATATTATTGCTGTATCTCGAGTCGGAAAAGTATCAAGAACCGACCGAATGTCGAGGCTGTACCGTCGTATTTGTTACATAACGGCCAGAGTGATACGTATAATTGAAAGATGAGAGAATCGAATTTGCAAGTCGCGGAAAAAAGGGGTTGGTCGAACTGAGTTATATTTATCTATTCTAAGAGGAAATGCTAGATTTCGAGAGAATTTGAATATTGAAATCGGTAATTCAGAATAAGTTTTAACCAAATGAATTTTTATAGTTATTTTCTATTTTTCGATTTTTTTTGGGTCGGCCTAGCTGACTCTGCCTACCCTGATGATCCGTCACTGACGCATCAAAACTGATGAATCTAAAAAAAATTACTGAGAGTCATCCTACTAGTCAATGCTCCCTCTACTCTGAAATTGCATCAGTGAATTTCGCTTCCTTCCCAAGATATTCTGGCGACCGTTATTCGTGAGACATGCGCTTTATATGTTCTTTCTATGACATGACATCATGATAATCTTGGCAGATGATAGCTGCGCTTATTCTGAATATTTATTTTCAATATCAACGTAGTTCCAATTCATTTCAGCTGAAAAAATTCAAAGATATATATAGACGTATCAGGACCAAAACTTTTACTCCCTTCCCCTTTTGGTCACCCACCTAATTTTTCAAATGAAACAACCTTTCCTTAATCATTCACAGGTATAACGTGTACGAGCAAAAATGCGTCCTCCTTTATATGATTCTTGACGTGTTTTTTCATTTTTTCATTAAAAGAATAATTCGCATTGAAACGCTCTGTATATCTATATTAGATACCTCTTTAAATATTCGAGGTCCGAATATGTAGTGTTCACTTTACTTGTTTATTGTTCTACCTACATTATAAAATGGGAACAAATTCAGTAGTCCTATTGCAGTCAATGAATCAATCATTATTCTTTCATTATTATTCCTCGTCTCGTGAAAAAATCATTACATACTTGAGGGTTTCCATGTGTTGAGTAGATGACTCTGATCTTTCATCTGAAGCGAGATCGAAAATCGTCTGAAAATCTTGAAATATCCTGATGTATCTTATGGGTAGGTATTTCCCGGAATAAAAAACGTTGAATAATTCATGAGCATATACATCAGGTAGCGAAAAACAAATCATTTTGGTTCCTCGAACAACAGTTATCGACTTACATTTTACATCAATAGCATGCTTCAATCTCTCTTTATTATCTTCGGACGCAGCCTCAAGCCATATCCGTTTCACTTCAGCACAGTTCTTTCATTCTTCAAGGAATAATGATCAGTTTTGTAAGACACGTGAGATAAGTTATGAACGCCGATGTATTTATCGATTGAAGAATCGATTACAAAGATCGTGAAATTTGAATTTCATTTGAATATTGATTCAACATTAAATTAACTGTGAAATGGATACTTTTTGTCGGTGCAGATGCATACTACAGATAACGCTTTATATCTTCATAATCGGGAACGTCTATATTCAATTTGAGGTCCCATTTCAATGTTCTTTTCGGAACATTTCTGAATGGGACGAGAAACAATTGTCAAGCAGCTCCAAGTCAGGCTGAATATGAATGCAATGACAAGTGAAAGTAAATCGACTGACTGTATGCTTCACCACAGTTAACTACGGGGCCATATTCCGATTAAAGCTCCAATATTGAGTTAGACTTCCAGGTTTATGGGCCGTGGTCAATTATCTATTATTTCACCTTATGTTTCGCCTTCATCTGCGGTAGGCATGTTCGGAGGATTCTTGGTCTAAGATTGTAACTCGACCGCCGAGTTACTGACCGCTTATTGCAGGGGCTCTGCTGATGGAGGAGGATTAGCTCGTGTTGACGTTCCTCTCTAAAACGCCATATACCAAGGATGTTTAATCTTTTCTGTTCATGTTGTTTTTATGCTTTCAAATCTCAATGGTTTTCATGTTTATCTACGCTCATGACTAGTTCAACTCCAAGTTCATCTCTATGCTTTCCGGAAATCAGCTGATTGACGTTAACCTCATTCTGTGATATCTCAGATATCGCAAAGTTCCTCAATTGAAATCGAATTAACTGTTCTGTTCTCTCCTTACCTTGATTGTATAAACAACTCATCCTATGTAATGTTCATAATAAGGTTTTCTCAAAGTACAAATCACCGAATAATTGTACATTTCTTGTCATCTCACTCTTAATGTACACATGAAACTGGTTGACAGCCTCTCGCCCTTGTTTCACCCTGGATGGTTTCCTCTGATTATGGTGAACTCAATCAGTCGGTATGATCTACTCATCATAAGCCTGAACCCCCAAGTTCATTCATCTGATTCTAATTACACACCTCCTGTTCTTCTCAAAACCAAAGAATTAGTGGTTTTATCCACTCATAGTACTCCCTTTTCGTTTCTCTCATAATTTATCAATAGTATCTTCTATTTTTCTGATGAACTTTATTACCTTGCTTTCTCGAAGCAGTTTGTCTCTCTAAATGTTGTATTGTTTGATAAATTTTGCACTCTCTTTCAGGCGAACGTTATTGATATTTACATTTGTTGATATTGTTGTTTATTGATATTGTTTATAATATGATTGCTCTACACATATTTCACTTTATTGATCTCATTGATAAACGAACTTAGACAAAGTAGTTTTCAACGCTTGTTCTTCTCTCTTGCTTGACCTACCCCATTATTACATCTCGGCGTTTCTTATAACTCATATTCAAACCTTTTGTTGTTCTGACGGAATATAGAGGCTCTTAACTTCATTGATTGCTCTGTCACTGTAAACGTTGTGCTTAATATTGAGTTGGTTGAATTGTCTCAACTTCTCAGGCTGACTTCATATGATCTCTCATTTTAACTTTTCCATATTACCTCTGTTTTTAGTTGGATAATGGCACTCGGAGTTTATGGATGCTGTTAATATTTGTATTTTTTATTGTATCACCTTCAAGCGGGTGACATATTGATTTAACAATGGTGAACGATGTACAATAAACGTTTCACACTACCATCTCCAACTAAATAATGTGAATACAGTCTACAGTGCATTAGAGTAATCTGCCGAACTCTGAACAGCCCCGATTTTGAAAAGTGTCTATCTGTTAGAGCATAATCATCTATTTAGTTTCATAGTTCGAATGTGGACTTTACAGCTGTCGCAAGGTATCCTGTAAATATTGGCTTGTGAAAGTAGGTCGACTTTGTCTCTGGTAGTTCTGACCATTTGACCAAGTTTTCTTGAGTGCTCATGAACGATCACAATGTTGTGTCTCTTCAGTTTTCTACAAATCCTATCGGACATTATATAAACATGTCAAAGCAAAAAAACAACAATAAACATAGAAACTTACAAATAACATATGCCCGGAATCTGGAAGATTCGAAACAATCGATCTACATTGAAACAAACCGACGGTTCAGATTGCCAATAACGGATGCTGGGGAATAGGAATGAAACTCTGCGCATCGGAACACGATTAGACATCGATTGAGGAAAATGAAGGGTGGAAAATTGTTAACCTACAATATGTCGAATTTTTCGTTCTTCGAATGTTTAAATAGTTCCAACTCTTAAATTGTTCAATGTTTTGATCCATATGGGCAAATGTGCAGTAACTCTTCTCCATTGCTGGGTAGCCAGTCTTTCTCAAGTGTATCCCAAACACCACAATTTCCTGTTTGAGTAGATTTGAGGTCTGTTAAGGTTCCAGAACTCTTTTCCCTACTGCCCTTCCACTTTGTCCGTTGTGTATACAACATAGGATTAGCGGAACAGCTCAATTCCACACAGCCTTATCAAGTTATGCTATGGTGAACACTGGGTTTTTTATCATTAAAAAACAATACCTTTCAGTTTTTTTCATTGTTCGTTGGATTTATCTACAGTTTTTCCTGCATCGAGAAAATTTTTGGAGAACATTGAACGCTCTTTCCAAAAACAAAAATCGAAATATGGATAGTCTAGAATTCTTCCATTTGATCAAGCATCACAATTATGAAAGTTGAATATTTGATTGGGTCAGGTCGTTCCTAGTTTCTTCATCGACCTTTTTTTCACTGACCACGGTTGATTGAATTACCTCACACTCAGGTCCAGATGGGTGTTCCTAATCTTGAGTGTCCGATTTCCCGCTATCTTACCATCTCCTCGAAATCATCAAACGCTGGCTTCGTACAGAAATTAACAATTAAAATTTTTTCCGATAGAAGCTCGGCCTCCCGAGATAACGCACGCGCATTCGCGGATAACTTACACCGGCGGATTGTTTTGTCTTAATTGGGCATTGTTGCGAGCATAATACTACCTATAATTAGAGTTACGCGCGGCAATTTATGGTACCGGGGCCAATTAAATGACCCGTAGTCCAAGAAGAAAGGAGCGACGGCAAATTACAGGCCTTATAAATTGATTTTATATGAAAATATTTAATTATTGTTTTGTGATGCGCGCAGCTTGAGTCGAGCTTCTTCGTCAGGTTCGACATTGGGTAATTGGCTTGGGTGGACATTAGACTCGCCTTACAATGTTGTAGTGCAATAAGAGAAAAACGGTCGCATTTAAAAGCAATGGGATTTAATGGATTGAATGAATTCGCAACAACAGAAAAAATGTTTGAACATAAACTTCGTTATGAAGATGGGTATGATTGCATGAGCACCAACAAAGTAATAATTTATTTTGAGATAAATCAAGGATCGGAATCAACTTTGTGCAACGGAGTATCAAACAAAAAACTGAGAAGCAAACACAATTAGTCAAGTCGAAATAGGACCGAAAATACTAGTTCCAATTTTTCAAGAAAGTGTACCCTTTTTAGGACAGTCAGAAATAAATATTCCTTACTACAATTATTTTTCACTCATTCTTAATCTATTATGTTTTACTGAAAAATTCAGATTTGAAAATCTACGTTTGATAATATACAGGGTGTACCTACCAAGTTCGACGGCCTAATAGGCGTTTTTGAAGAACTGGACGTATTTGAAATCTGAAAATTGGTAATATGATATTGTTCGACATTGTCTACCGAGCTAAAATATTTTTGAAGCCTGACCACTTCCAGTTATACAGAGTATGAAAAAATTTTTTTTCGGTATTTTGTTTCCAATTTTTGTAAAGTATTCAATTCTGAATACATTCCTCTTCAAATCGTTGCATTCGTCGAAATACTATCGAGGAAAAACTTAAGAAAAGAGGGAAATAAGGATATTAAGTATTATGTTTGTTATTCCTATCCATACTAATATTATAAATGTGAATGTCCGTGTGTTTGTTTGTCCTCTATGTCTATGGATGATTTTGATGAAACTTTCACTAAATTGTAGAGAATTTTTTGGGAGGTTTTCATGTACCTAGGGTTCATCCCTATATAACGAAAAAATAAGAAAAAATCCCGGTACTTTCCGGCTTTTACGGGCGACACTGCGTAAACTATAAGAGATAGAGAAACATGGTCAAGGACAATTTTGTAGTGTTCGAAAAGTTCTATAAAAAAGTCCGCGACGGCATATGTCTAACTGCCGAAGACAACCCACGATAGCCATTTTTAACATTTTCAATTCAATCCAAAATAATGGTCAATTTGAAGAGGTCTTTTAACTGGCATGGAATGAATCAATATAAAAATGAATATGACTGTTATCTGCGGCATTTATTCCTGATGAAAAATGCTTTTCACAGTAAAGTTTTCTAATGAATACTTTGAAAGTTACAGTAGGTTGAACGAGTGTGAATTTGAGCAAGAAATTATTCAATCGTTTTGTCATGTATACACGTGCTGTCTCTCCTTCGATATGAGTTTATGAATATGGGGTTGCGGACCTATCAGAACCGTTTTAAATTGAAATAAGTATAATGCGAGCAGAGCCGCGGATATGAGCTTGTTCTAAATATCTTAAGCACAAATCGATTCCACATTCTTGAAGTCGAAGACTGGAAATATTTTATATTTCTAGAATGTTGAAAAACTCGTCAAGGGTCTTATACATGGATATATACAGGGAAAAAATTGCGATTAAGATTAGCTAATAACTTTCGTTTTTCGAATTAGAAAGCTATTTTTTCATGATTGCGTTGGATTTTGCGAAGGATAATGATGATTATGTTACAACATGTTAATGCTCCTAAAATTAATAATTCTTAAATTATTTGTTATTTTCTGATTTGATGTCTTACGTAGTGTCAAACTCATGAAATCTGTTGCATATCAACAATGGCCTTGGTCATAGACGATAAATTATTCCAAAAATTCTCTCACTAGTTACTTCTCTGAATTCATTTATCATTGTTGATATAAAACAGATTTTATTAATTTGACCCTACGTACGACATAAATACCCTAAAAAACCCTGAATAACTCAAGAATTCATCACTTTGACAGTATTAACATGTTGGAACAGTATCATCTTTTTTCTTAGCAGAATCCAACTCAATCATGAAAAATAGTTCTAATTCGAAAAACGAAAGTTATGAGCCCATTTTTGATCAAACATTTGGAATACCTGTGACGAGTTTTTCAAAATTCTTGAGATGTAAAATTTTTTCAGTCTTCAACTTCAAAAATGTGAAAACGGTTCCTGCTCAAGATAGTTAGAATAAGAATAACAGATATAATACCGAATACGCTTATCTCCTTTTGTTCTCGATATTTTGAAAAGTGTTTCGACGAATGCAACGATATGAAAACGAGTGCATTCAGAATTGAATGCTTTATCGAAATCAGAAACAAAAAAACACACAGAAAAAAATTTTTTTTCGTTCCCTGTGTAACTGAAAGTGGTCAGGCTTCTAGAATATTTTAGCTCGGTAGATAATGTGGAACTATATCACAATCCCAATTTTCAGATTTCAAATAGATCCAGTTTTCCAGAAACGTCTCATACGCCGTCGAAGTTGGTACATCCTGTTTATTATGAAAAAAGTAATATATTTATGTAAATTGGTACTTGATTTTATTTTGGTATGATGGATATTCCTGATAATTAATTAGCTAATCATTAGACACTGACAATTAAGTTGCTTGGGTGATGACGTGCTTCGATTTGGACAGTTTGGATCAGCTTTTACTCATATATGTGTATGTATTCTGGACAATAAGCATGTTCTGCATACAAGAAACAGCCTGATGCCATTTACCCAACCCTGATCTCTAAGCCTCTCAATCCTTTGAGTTTCTCAAACTGTTTCCCTATTTCATGACCACTCCGCTATCCAAACCTTGCCTTAACAGCTTCAACAATAATATTCTCCTGGTGCTCTATATTCCCTGTACGGTTTAAGTAATCAATATCAGAGTCCATTTACTCTCTTGTCGTTGTATATTTCCAGTTCTCTTCCGAGGCTTGTTGAATGAGAAAGTAAGCAAAATTGTGAACCTCTTTGGTGTTAGGTTGGTTGGCCAACGGCCAAACCTCCATACTTAGAGGACCTAGAAATTTTGGTTTTTAATTTCCAAATTGTCACATTGACAATACGCTCTACTACTTTTAGCTGGACGTTATTAGCTTAACGGTCTATTTTCTTTATTTTTAATAATCTGATATTCGTGGGTATGCGCTTTAATGGACCTCGTATCTAGAAACCAAATGGATCAAAAGATTTTTTTCGTCGTAACGAAATAGTACCGCAAAAAATACCAAAAGAAACGCATCTAGGACGTTGTATTTTTCGAGAAATTAGATAATATCACTCAGAACGTGACTGCTTGCGCTGTCATCGGGGGAAGGATGATGTGGCACTGATGACAGGTAACAACCCAGAAACCAGTCTGTCTCTATTTTTCGCTGTATAGCACCACGTTTCCATGGGTTATTTTCAATCTATATCTTTGCCACGGTCACAGTTCGATAACTAATTTTTCTGAACTGTGACTTCTCAATGTCCTTGTCGTTTCTTCTTGAATGAAGAAGTAGCAGGCAAGTGTTCGCAGATATTTTTTAGAATATAAAAAAATATTTGAAATAAATTTTAAGAGCAATGAGATTTTCTTCAAGGGGTGGAAAAATGCTTCGAAATTAATCTACAAGTCGGTGGCCGATCTGATTTTTCCACTGAAAAACCTGAGAGATAAGTTCAGTTACGCACCAAATTGATGCATATGAGATGCAACAATATTCAGCAGTAGATGAAATTCTGGTGAGGATACCGATAACGCTTGAAGAGTACGGTTCTGATGGATAGTATTTCTGGTTTTCCATTTCAGACATAATTATCCATATTGTCTTCAGGATTTAGGAGAGAGTTCAATTTTCTCTTATATCAAATTTAAGAATTGAACACTAAAAACTATGCATCTTTGTTGATCATAATAATTATTATCTGTCATGATAAAAACAGAAGCAGTAGTTCGTTCAATGAGATCCAAAAAAGTATTTGTCACATTGCGTGTTTTTATAATAGTTCTGCTCTGCATAATATTGAAAGAGCATCAATCGTAATTGAGAACAGGTCTGTAGTTTTCTCCAAAGTGACCGTTTGAAACTTATCGAGGCGATCGAATCAAAAGCTTTCTCGGCAGAGGACATGTCTGAAGTTTATTCGGTGATAATTGTCACCCGGCCATTGAATAATACGGTCATCAAGATAATGAATCCAATGTCAGCTCACTAACCGGTTCTTGAAAGAATGAAACATTGAAAAAATTCGAACTAGTTATCTTCCAGGAGACCGCTTCTTTCATTTAATTATACACGGCACAATAAAGTGAAGGCTACGATTCGAGAAATGATTCTCAGTTTTTCGTTTTTTCGTGTAATTTCAGTTCATTATTAGTGATTTCAATGCTCGATCCAAAGCTACATATTGAATAGACAATATCACTTTGTGCATACAATTTTCTTCATTCCCCTTGGAGGCATGATCTATAATAGAAATGTCAAAATAATATGGAACATTTGATTTTCGAATGCAGACTTAGATGGAGTGTAATTGAAGTGTGTTAAGAATGAAGATTGTGCAAAAGTTTCGATACAGCGGTTTTCACCAGTTTCATCGAATAAGCGTAGAATAGAAGAAAATATCCTAATTCTATGAAATGGAATGGCTGGTCAATGCCGCTTGTAAGTTTTGATTTATTCTGAGAAAAGATGCGGCTGTATCGATATTCTGCAAGTAACTTTTTTCTCCAGAATCGAATGTTCAACCATAAAAGAAGAAGAAAACAATTATTGGAGGAGTAGTGTTGGGGGTTGTTATTTTCAACCCCTTGTAGTATAGTTTTGAGATCTAAAAAATTTGCTTGTTTCATATCATGTACTTTTTCATGAATAAGTGTTTTTTAGAATCCGGCCGTTAATTTGGAGGCTCTCCCTTATGTCATCTTTAAATATAGGTATTATTTTGTCTGATTTTATTTGCTCCCGAAAAAAGCTTTCCTTGCAGAATTTCGGAATGATCCGCGCTAGCAGTTTAGCGATGCTTGGAATTCCCTGGTTCATTATGTTCTGGGACATATCAAAAACATCTTTGCAATCTCCAGCCTTTAGTCTCCTAGCAATACCTAGGACATCTGCTTCAGCAGTTACTATTTAAAACAATGAATCCTCAATAAATATCCCTGCTTTCGTATGCAGGTGTAGTATTAGTAGGCAGTTTTGTTCGGGTTAATTATGATGATAATAATAATGTAATTTATTAACGATCAAAAACTATGTCAATCGAATCAATAAAAACAACCAATGAAAACACATAGTTAGCATATACAATATTTATATAACAATCGTGAATGATACTAACATACAAAAATAATGGTATAATATTTAGTTAGAACACCACTGAATAAATTCCTCTACATTATAAAAATAATTCTCTATTAGGCACAATTTCACTATTCAATACTCACTATTATCAGGTACTCATTAAATGTGTCAGGATTTATTTCTCTTTGAATTTTTCTGTATTATCCCCCATATTATCATATTCTTATTTGCAGCTTTCTCTTCTTTTATTCAGATAATTTTTTTTTCGAAAGTTTTTCTTCTGCGTTCCTATTATGTAATATTACCGCATCTAACCTAACCTATTTTTTGACTTTTTCACCTTCTTGTTGATTCTGGGTTTTGTTTTTCGATTTGGCTTTCTAATATTCACGATCTCCTCTGGGCAAGTTGATTGAAAGACTCCCAGAAATATTTTCCAAATCTCGTCGAAAACCTTCTAGGCCGATCTACCGGAGCAGATAGAACCCATTGCTAATTTTGTAGTGTTTTCTTATTCATTTGTGTTCTGCTGTCCTAGTTTTTACATTAATTTGTTTTTGTTCTTTTCAGGTTCTACTGTTATACCAGAGCACTACAACACCTGCCCCCTATAGTCCAGATGTATGGTTCTGTTGTATATGCAGCAATTATTGTCATACTATTCAAACTATTGAACCAAGGTCAGGGATAACATGGAGGAAATAGCGGTCAAAAAGTGGAGATGGGCTGGTCACATAGCCAGACAGGACAGCAGCAGATGGCCACTAAGAACACTACAGTGGAGACCTCGAGAGACCAAGAGAAGTAGAGGCAGACCACAGAGAAGATGGGTCGACGACATTCGAGAGATAGCGGGTAGGAGCTGGCTGAGTCAGGCCAGAGATAGACGAATGTGGAAGAGTATGGAAGAGAATTTCATTCAGGAGTGGATGGCAAACAGCTGAAAAAGAAGAAAGGAAGAAGAGAAGATTGAAATAAATTTATCAACTAAGGATGTTGTTCTAACTGACACTCTGGAAAGCTCAGTCAATAAAGCACGAAGGTTGAAAACTTTCACTAGTAGGTCTCTACTGCACCTACTGCATCTACTCATATCGATTTTGAAATCCCCGGCAAAATGTATTTCTTCATTTTGTAATTTTGGGTGTTCCAGTTTATATATATATAGACGTGATCTTTGATTTGAACACCATTTGGCGGTCTGTATTATCTTCTTCTAAACTCTCTCATATTATATCCCTGCCATTTCAACATGATCCTTTTCGACAACATCCAGCGGTAGATCTTTCAAATTATCTCTGAATAAGAACTCCACCATATCCATTTCGTCTGGACTAATAGGTCCCAAAATCAAAGTTGTTCAATATGCATTTCTTTCAGCCAATGTTCTGTTATAACGGCACTACAGTAGACCTCGATTATCCGACCTATTGTGGACCGAGCCGACCTCGGATAATCGAAAACTCGGATAATACGGACACTCTGAAAATATATGATAATTTTAATCAAATTGAGTTTTATTTACGTTAACAATGACTAAATAGATAAGTAAATACACATATTATATGTAAATAATACAAAAGTATGTAGATATGTTCCTTTAACGAATGACAAGCCCAGACACCTTGCCGCGGCGAGCAAAGTTTGACCGTGTGAAATTGAACTATCCTGTGCTATCCACGCGACTCGGATAATCGCGACCTCGGATAAAGCGAGCTCGGATAATCGTGGTTCTACTGTATTCATATTTTGTTGCTCTAAGGGCCGATATATTCACTTTCTCTGTGAAGTATGTGTTAACTACTTGACCGTCTAATTTACAGATAATCCGAAAGTGATTTTGGGTATATTCATGCTCATTTATCCTTCCGGTAGCTACTGAAGAGATACAAGAGAGTGAATGTTTTTAAACGGTTAATAATATTCGATGACAAAGATGAGCTCATACAAAATGACAATTTGTGTCCGCTACCAGGTAAGCGGTTAGAAAACGCCGCAAGGGCCAAACGTTCGTATTTCATCCCCATGGTTAGGTGTTATCTCTTCTCTGTCTGACCTTATATACGATTGCCGCACGAAACTTCCGACTTCAAAGTTTACAAACAAAACCATGAGGTAGAATCCCTCTGATAGATTTTTACTGACAGTTCAGAGTGGCCTGTAAATTTATCTGCTCGGTAACCAAAATTTACAGACGACTTCGATCTACTAGGAGGTGAATATACGTTTGAAGGTCTTTCTTTCCGGTAACACTACCAGACAGTTTACCGGTAGATGAATAAATCTGGCTTAAGACAGTCTTTTTCAACCTGTGGGTTGGGAGAGAACTGGGTACCTAGTTCATTAAAAACATCAATAAATTCTGAAAGGATAGATATATAAAGAAATGGTTATCAAAGAAATACTGGTAATGTTATTCATACAAATAAATTAACAGAAAAAAAATTTTCGACTACTAGTTTATTTTAATGTACTCTAGTGCTTGTTTTCGTCCACTGATAAGTAATGAGACAATTCATTCTTCCTTCACATTATCTGATAATGTTTTCAATTCAAATATACCTGGTGATTCAAAAGTCTGGAAACGGTGATTTTATTCCCCAACAGGTAGAATTTCGGAATTCTGATACTTCGGTCAATCATCAAATCGTTTCCTCAAAAGATATTGGATTTCATAAGATCTCTGGGACTGGAAGGCGAGCTGTAAAGCTTTGTTAGAGGGCACAATAGACCATCAGGTTGCATTGGACTGTAACCCCTTTTAAACGATTAACTATTCCTCAAAAGCGGGCGTATTATTCCATATAAGAGTTTCTGCAAGATGATCTCAGTATTATTTCTGGATAATTTGCTATTCTCGTTGATATCAGATATAAGTTGCCTTTGACATGTCTTATATACATTGATGTGAGCTGGTGCATAAAAGAGAAGAGAATTTTCATTTTCAAATTTATGCCCTGAGAAAAGCTACAGAAGTATTCAGAAGAATATTCTTTCAACTCCAAACGCCACCCGTGTTCAACATTTCACCTTTCACAAAGAATCGCGATCGCTAACAAAAACTTGCGAATCAGGGTGCAATTTCTCTCAACTCCTGCAGAATCGCAGTGTGACTGTCAATCCTATGACCTGTTCTCGTTTCGGTGTCATCCGACTTGATTAAGTCGTAAGTGTTCCAATATTAACTTGCAATTAGTGGCCATCGACCGAGGCGACAAACCCGTTGACGTCTGCACGCCTTAGAGAGCAGAGGCGCTAGACGGAGCACCAGGAAGTCCTTCACCTCTGAGGCCGACGACGACAAGCGGATCGCACCTGCTGCTGGCACCGTCAACGGGATTATCTTCGAGGATCTCGGATATCTTGGGCGGCAGGTCGGCTCGGAAGAAGACGCGGAGGCGGCGTTGAGGACGCCGTCGGAGGAACGATCCTGTTGAACGTTAGTTTTTCATTGTTGCGGTACATTTGATCGTATATAGTTGCTTGCATATGATATTAAACATGCTCCTTCGCTCTGAGCTGTATCGCAAAGTCGACGATTTGAAATTTCATTTATTTATTGAAAGGAATACGAACAGGATAAATCTCATTCAAAGTATCCATAAATAAAGAAATATGCAAAGTGTTATCCTAACTTGAAATGAGTAAATCTGAAAAGAAAATAAGTACAACATTGCAACAAATTTTTCAATGACTTTTTGATGTTCTGAGTGTTATCCGTGAAAAGGTCAATAGCAATTGGACATTCATTGACTGTTGTCATTATTCTACATAATTCCTAACGAACTTCAGGGAAAAGAGAAATACACACATTCACAAGGAAAAATTCACAAGGATAATGTCCCATTGAGACCTATTGTTAGTACCATCGATTCACCAACATACGACTTAGCCAAAGTTTTAACGACTATGTTGAGACCTTATGTGGAGAATACGGACACTTTCGTCAAGGACTCTACTCAGTTTGTAGAAAAACTGCAAAACATTCAGTTGGGACCGAATGACCGACTCGTTAGTTTTGATGTTGTGTCTTTGTTCACACTAGTTCCCAAAAGGGAATCGCTCAACTACGTGTCTGAGTCATTCCCGAATGACATAACAGAGCTCTTCGAACTTTATCTATCATTCAGCTATTTTCAATGGAAAGGCGAATTATATGAGCAAATAGACGGTTGCGCCATGGGAAACCCTCTAAGTTCTGCAATTGCAAATTTCTTCATGGAAAAATTCGAACAAAGTGCAATTGAAGCGGCAACAAAGAAACCGTCCACATGGTTACGTTACGTGGATACTTTTCTCGTTTGGAGTCATGGACTTGAAGAATTTGATGCTTTCCTATCCCATCTTAACAGTAGGCACCCATATATTCAATTCACTATGGAAATTGAAAAGGATGCTGCTCTACCCTTCCTAGACGTCTTGGTTACTAGAAAACCTAATGGGAAGCTAGGACAAAGGGTTTATAGAAAAGCAACCCACACTGACGGGTATCTACAAAAGCAGTCCAATCATCACCCTCAACAGAAACGAGGAGTTATAAAAACACTCGTAGACAGAGCCCGACGATTGTGCGAGCCGGAATTTCTAGAGGATGAACTTGAACATCTACAGCATGCATTCGTCGCTAACGGATAGAATGCTAAGGAAATTCAGAGGGCAATAAGACCAAAACTTTCTACACGTGATGATAACACAACATCACAACTCATCCCCAATGGAAGAGCTATCTTACCATATATCCCCAAGGTCACCGATATAATTGGAAGAATACTAAAGAGGCCAATATAGAGACTGTCTATAAGCCAACTCAAAAACTTGGCCAAATGATCAGAACTACCAGTGACAAAGTCGACCCACTCTCTCAATCCGGTACAGGATACCTTGTGACTGCGGCAAAGTCTACATTGGTACGACGAAGCGAAGTATCAATACGAGAATGAAGGAGCATGAACGATGTTGTCGCCTCAATCAGACAGAATAATCCGCACTTGCGGAAAATGCTTTAACAGATGGACAGAATATTGTTTTCTCAAACGCAGAAGCTATTTCGAACATCAAAAGTTTCTCTCCTAGGATGAACATGGAAGCCATTGAGATATATAAACATATGAAAAACATAAACAGAAGGAAAGAAACTACTTTGGTACATAGCGCATGGTTGCCGGTGTTGGAAAAGACCAAAATCAAGCCAAAACGAAGTGGAAACGATGAACCAATCAACATCGCGCGCGTAAACCCACCATCTTCTCCCGCCAATGATCAGGGTATGAGTTGAGCCAGCGGATCGAATCCAGCATCACTTTCGGAAATTCAGCGGTCGAGTTACAATCTCAGACCAAAAATCCTCTGAAGATGCCTACCGCACTTGTGGGTGAAACGTTAGGTGAAATAATTACTAATAGACCACGGCTAATAAGCCCGGAAGACTCTATTAATGTTATAGGTAGCTTCATCCATCCGTCCACCATGGCCCACAGATCCTCAGTGCAAGAGCGGAGAGACACCAGCTTGTGTTATGTTCAGCCGAAAAATAAAGGTTGCTTTGTGACCTTGAGTTTGGTTTTAAGCTTTGAATGGAAATAGCTGAAGAATAATACTTGAGCAACTTGAAGGGCAGGCTACACTACATCCACGAAAGGGTTCAGCGGAACATCCAAATAGTTATTGACCGAATAAAAACACGGTATGACAGCAAAGCTGCAGAAGGTGGTTTCATTGAAGGAGACTTGGTATGACTATACAACCCACAGAGAAAAAGAGGACTGTCACCTAAATTACGGATGGATTGGGAAAGACCATACAAGGTGATAAAAAGAATAAACGATGTCATGTACCGGGTCCAAAGGCAACCCACAGGAAATAAACGAGTGGTTCATATAAATCGTCTGGCAAAATACGAGGTGGACTACAAAGAGAAGACTCTCATCATAGAAGAACAACTTATCAGAAACTGTAGCATCATGAGTTAAGTTTCGACCAATTCATGGCAAACTATGGTGGCACTGGTAAGGCAAAATTCGGAGTTACCATCGAGAGGTAGCAGGATATTTTCTCTATGTGTTATGATTATTCATTAGCCCATTGTGTCGCTGAAGACCTGCATATGTACAGAGATATAGCTTTCGTCTTCAGGAAGAAGTTTGGCCGCTTTCCTGACCTCTTCAATGAACAGACTCAATCTAGAAAAGCCTTGACTTTAGCTAACGTCCAGCATTACCTCTTCTACCTGGTAACAAAGTGATACCCCCACGACAAACCAAGTTACAAAAATATGTAGGAGACCCTATTAGATCTGAGGGACGAGCTCACCAAGCTAAAGGTGAAGAAGCTAGCTGTGCTAAAGATGGGTTTGTGGTCTAGACCAACTCAATTGGAGAACCCTCCAAAACATGCTAGAGGTTATTTTCTAAGGGACGGAAATTAGGATACTAGTCAGTAGTTTAAATCCGAGTAGTAATCCAGGGAAGGAGCGTCCTGTGGAATACTATCATGAACAACTATGAGGCTGAAGAGAAAGGGACGGTTGCAAGTTCAGACAAAATGATCAGGGTGTTCATAGACCAAACATCTTACGGAAGGGGCAATTTAACGTCTGCTGAGATCTGTGTGTCACTCCTTCTTCTTTCTAGAAGCCTCTCGTCCGTTCCAATCAAGCCGTGCTCATTCCATTGGCATCTAGACGATTCTAGAACATTGGCGTACCTGAAGAATTCTAGTGCAAATAGCTCAGCCAGAACTATTAGAGTATTATGTGAATATGAATTAGTCTTATATTTGTTGCAATAAATTAGACAACTACCAAAGTGAAAATTTGTTTACCTTGAAAAAACGTTACAATACTTGAGTCTCCACTTGAAATTATCTGGATTTCCGTAAGGAAAATTGAAGCTTGCCAGTCCCAAGCTAGAACAAGCCTTGTAACATATGTAAGATAAAACGTATTCCAGACTACTGACTCAGAATTTATGTTATTATTGATTCAATGGTAACTGCTCCTTGAAAGGTTCACATTGTCTCATTATAAATCCAAGTACACGTTACACGATCACAAGAAGCAACAAGAGAGTAAATATGCTTATCAAACGTGAGCTTACCATCATAAATGCAACCGAAATCTCTGACGCTATTCACTCTTAGTACTTGTACATCATTCAGAGTGTATGAAAATTGGATGACATCCCGGTTACAGGAAAAGGTCAATAATTGAACAAATAAAAATATTTATATATAAACAGTTGACCGTACAACCGGTTTTCAAGGATTTATTGAAAGTGATTATCACTTCAAGGCTTCAAGGCCGAGTTAATTGTTCCTAAATGAAATAAATATTTTTCTTTGCAGTATCGTAATAGTAGTAGTAACAGTTATTTATTGCTATGCAAATGGCCATCGACCTAAGGTCCTTCAGCCTATAATATTACAATAAATCATTTTTACAATTTAAACATATTTTAGCAGTTTCTTATTATTCGTTCAAAAGAAGGAATTTTTTGTCTCCTTCATCATTGCCATAGAATGAATCATTCCAGAGATATTATTTCTGTATGGAAATAATTGCCCTTACTTACTCAAGTTGACTTAACAAGATTGTGAGTGTGATAATGAGAAAGTTTATTCTTGGAATTGGCTTGAGAAATATAGTGAGGAAAATTGAAAACCAGAGCAGAGGGCAGCCATATGGCGAGATTAAGCGAAATAAGGAAGGAAATTAGAAGGATTTTATGCTCAGAATAGTTATGATGAAAATACCCTTCAAACATAAATACCTAGAAATATATTTTTCAAAAAAAGTTTCTCATGAAGAGAAAAAAATCCAATCGCATAATCAAATAAAAATGAATAAGTATGAAAAAAGAAAAACAAGGTGACGAAAAATCAGAAATTAACAATTATACTTATTGGAGCATCTCTTTGTAGTAGTAACAATGTCGAAATCTGTCATTTTCAGTTGTTCATAAGGAATACGAAACAACTGATGCTATGTGAAATAATGTTGATGTATGTACTTTATCATGGTCATCTCATCCATGAAACACGTCGGACGTCCGAAAAAATTCATTTCATGAAAAAAAAGGAAGGTCCGAATTGGTCCTAAAATTAATATTTTGCGCAGAAAATTGTATTTTACCCTATTGAAAAAACTACTTGACTTTGAAATTATATTTTAATCAAACCCGAAGGCCAAAATGAATGTGTTTGATCTCTTCCGAAGGAGTTATGTCAATGAATATCTCTAAATGCACCGTAATCTACCGATGAAATTGGGAGTCATTCGTAAGTTGTACTGTTTTATATTATGCAAATCTTTGTTGTACTAAACGAATAGAAATATGAAACTTTACGTGTTCGAACATATACCGCATTGGATGATTCGAATCTCTTACGATCCTCCTTTCGCATTATTTCATGCTTGGGCTCAAAAATGATTATAAGCAATCTGAAGCAGAGAATTCTTTCATTTCCTTCCGTTTTGAAGTTTACAATTTCTGTTTACCTAATTATGGAAAGTAAACTTCCACTCGAGAATGATCTCGGGAATAAAAATTCAAGATGATAGAATTTCTTTTTTTGTACTTGGGCGGAGGAAGAGTCGGAAGAAAATTGGATAGCCGAGAGGCTCCCCCATTAATCGTTGTGCAAATTCCTGTTTGACTGTTTGCGGGGTTCGGAAGATGAAGTAAAATGAAATTTGACTAATTCCAGTTCAAGTCCCTAAGTTTTTGCTTCATTTATTATTCGGCTGAAATTCGTTCAGAAAAAATGCTTTATTCGAATTCAGAATTCAAACTGTTAAATATCATAATGGCACTAGTGCTCTGATCTATTGGTTTGATTCTGTGTTCTTCATAAGTTATATCATGTACTTTATACAAAATGGCGAATGCGAGAGGTTTCTGTTAATAAGTCGAGGAATTGTCAAAATCAGCAAGATTTGAGTTCAGAACAGTTAGACCTGGAAAAGAGAATATTTTTAAATATATACTTATTTCGAAACGAGCACTGTACTTTGCATTATATGCGTTGCCTTTGATTTTATCAGATGCTTAATACAAACTGGGGTTTTTCTTCTTTTTCTATCTATTTCACATGTAGTAAATATTATTTAGAAATTACCACAGAGAATCTATAAAATTTTTCAAATATAATCTTCTGTTCAAGATATTTGCATGTTCAACAAACTTTTTTTCACCTATGGTTTACCAGGAATTTTATATATTTTTCATATAATTTAGTTTTTCCTTTTCAAGAAAAACCGGGAAAACGATACTCGAGTATTCGGATGTGATAAAATTCATTGAAAGAAAGCATTGATATCTGCATCTTGCTCAAGTTTTTTCTTGGACCCCTTTGGGAGTTTCATTTTAGCATTTCAAGGAGGAACAAATAAGAAGACAGGTCATAGGTCATTCCAAAGGAATAAAAAGAGGTCATTCTTCACCCAGATGTGAACTGTGAAACATTCCAACGGAGATAATCGATTAAAATATCTGACAGTGTCCTCTTTTGAGATATCTCTTCTTCTTCTTATTCATTTTTCAGTGCCTTTTCTGGCAGAACTGACGCCCAGTGGACCATGGTTCATCCGCATGCAGACTTAGAGACTCAGAGTTATACTTCTGAGCAAAATTTGTATACAGGGTATCCCATATTCAGACCGACAAACTTCCAGTGGATGTTTAGACACTTTCGACGAAAATCATGTACAAAAATGCTTCGTTAAAGTGCTAGGACCCTCTGAAGATGACTTACACGCAACACTTCCAAGCGGCGTCACCTGCAGTGTTGAAATTTCACACATTGGCTACTAACAATAAAACGCGAATGGTTTGAGTGAATTTTTTTATCTCAATCATGAGCGATTCATTCTGGGGGGGCGAGGGGTATTTTTAGTGACAACTTTTTCATCTTCCATTATTTAAGAAGTTTTCAAATTCATAAACTTCAATATTTTTTCGTGAGAAAAGGTGTCCTTGTGTGATATCGCCCAGTTGCACCAGTTTGAAGAAAAATGGATTTGAAATTTTGTTTCCCCATCAATTAGTTAATTATGAGAAATCTCAGTAGCTCTTCAAGAAATAAACTTCTAGGGAGCGGGAATTAAATGATTCCGTATTATGATTGTTTTCTGAGGCATAACTCTTATAAAATTATTGAAATCAAGTCCAAATAAACAGATATTTCACTCATTATGATTCTTCACATAAAGAACATTGAGCTCCGTTCAAATTTAAGCGAGAGCAATAACAACAAACAGAATCGTCTGGTTTGCGCACAATAAAGCTCGTATTGGTCCAACGGTCATAACAACGCTCCCTTCGACTGTCCTAAGAGATTGCCAGGATCGTACTCGGAACTATGTTCGAGATTGCGGCAAGGTGATTCCAGGAAACACCAAAGTTTTAGAGATTTGGGTCAGAATCTTGCAAGATTCCGACAAAGTAATTCCGGGAAACACCAGATTTAGATCCTTTCCATTCAGTTAAAACTGAACGATTGTGTGGAATCTCCTCGATTCGACTCTGGACGGAAAGTAACTATCCGAAGGCCCTTCTACCGCTGCGCGAAACTTGTTTTTATTGCTCTCGCTCAAATTTGAACGGAATATGGTGAACAAAATGAAAGTTTCAAATCAATTTTCCTCAAAACCGGTATTTCTAGGCGATGTCAGACAAAACCACCTTTTTTCAAGAAAAAATATCAGAGATCATTAATTTGATGTAGAACAAGTAAAACTATGTAGGGTAAAACAGTTGTCACTAAAAATACATTTCCCCCCCCAGAATGATACGCTTATGATGGAGATGATAAAAATTCACTCCAACGGTTCGATGGGTATTCTTGATAGTAGCCAATTTGTGAAATTTCAACACTTTAGGTGACGCAGTTTTAGAGATATGTGACAAAAAGTGTTGCCTGGAAGTCATCTTCAGAGGGTCCTAGCATTTTAACGAAGCATTTGTGTAGATGATTTTCGTCTCAAGTGTCTAGAACATGCACTAGAAGTTTGTCGGTCTAAATATGTTACACCTTGTATACAAATTTTGCTCAAAAGTATGACCCTGAGTCTCTTAGTCTACATGCGGTTTAACCATGGGCCACTGGGCGTTAGTTCTGCAAGAAAAGGCACTGCAAAACGAAGAAGTCGTCTCGAGAGGGCCCTAGCACCTTGAAGAAGCATTTTTGCATTATATGATTTGGGTCGAAGGCGTCTCAAATAATGTCTAGAAGATCCACCAGAGGTTTTTCGGTTTAATTATGGGACCCCTGTAGATCCATAGATTTACTGAAGCTTCGAGAAACGTCAAGCAGTTACTTTTAATTGCGCTTTTAGTTTTTCTTCAAATCCGTATGAGCAAATTTCAAATGAATATGTGTTTCTATAATATAGAATGGACGTATAAACGTATTAGCAATTTCCAAAAAAAAATCTCGATTATTATATTATAGTATTTTATGTAACGAACACAGAATGATGATGAACAATTGCTTTTTTGTGTGAGCTACATACTGTACTTTTTCCATGACAAGGACATATAAAAAGGACACAAGAAATATACAAATATATGTACCAATTGAAAATCACAAAAATGGAAGTTTGAATGTTGTTCGATATGATAGATGTAAAGGGCTTCCCGGTCCGTGGCTACCTTGTCCTTCCTGACAAGAAAAAAACGCTCAACTCAATGCTGGATCTAGCTGGACAATAAAATATATTTATGCCAACTTGCACCATTTTCTGGTTAAGGCACCCTTATCTAAGGCGCCCTAAAACTTTGAGTCATGCTTTTCCCCGCCTTAACGGATCAGTTCTTGCACCGCATATCTAATAGAAACGACTTTGTTAAGCAAGCGCTAAGCAATGCCAAATCTGGCAACACTGTATAAATCAGTGAATATGTTTGTTTTGACATAGAAATGCGACATGACCATATGGTTTTGTGTCGGCGCTGAGCACAGCGAAGTAAGAAGAACACACGAATTCGTAGACGAACAAGATAATTTGTCTATGCATATTCCTTTTCAGTATTCTGAGTCACAAAACGACATATACTTTTGCCGCTGACGAACTGGCATAGTACAGGGGGATTCACTTATCTTGGTAACCCCAATTTTCTCGAAAACGTCCGTACATTTTTTCATTCTGTGAATGGCGTTTTGAACAAGTCAATGTCGACTTGAGATGCGCATAAATATCTGCGGAATAAATGAAGACGCTAGGCGTCGAGGCGCTATCAAAAATTTTTTCTCCAGGGACTTACCTTTTTTATCATGTCATTCGAAAGATAATTTCATTCCGAATTTTTTTTTCGAATACAATTTTTATCGATTTCTAACCGTTAGCGATCTGCAGCGTGTTTTATATTGATTCTATTCCATTTATTTTTTTCTGTATTGTGGTAGTATGCCTTTATTTAGAGACACAGATGTGATTTTGTGCTTTGAATTCAAGAAGGCTAGTTTTCTGGTCAATGTGCTCCTTCAAATAAGATGAATTATGTGGCTACAGCAAGATGGGGCTTCATGCCACCACGCTGACATTCTCAAGAGATATTTAGATCAAGAATTCGGAAAAAAATGGATTGAAACCAATGGACCCATCAGCTATCGCCAGACCTAACGCTCCTGGATTACTTTCTGAGGGGTCCCTTTGAATATATGGTATACCAACTGATTCTAATAACTTGGACTATTTGAAAATGAAGATAAGAAACGCATGTGCCCAAGTGGACCCTTTTATTATGACCAAAGTAATGGAATAACTTATGTATGGATCATAATGGCCGGTATATAGAACATATGATTCGAAATTTTTCGTTTGTTATTAAAAAAAATATTTATAATTATAAGATATATAATATTTAATGAATAAAATAATAGAAAAATAGTTACAGAGCATCCGTCATTTTACGGAACATAATCAAATTCAAGTCATCTAGCCATTATGATCCATACACAAGTTATATCATCTCCCTATTTCATCATAAGTCACTTTGGACAAAATATAAGGGTCCATTCATTTTCGAATTCTTAATCTCAATATCTCTTCACAATGGCAGCGTTGTGTCATGGAGCCCCATCTTACTGTATCCACATATTTGATCTTATTTAAAGAGGCAGATTGTTTAGAAAACTTGCCTCCTTGAATTCAAGGCATAAAATCATATCTATGTCTCCAAATCAAGGCATACTTCCACAATATAGAAAAAAAATAAATGGAATAGAATCAATATAAAACACGCTGCAGATCGCTGACGGTAAGAAATGGACAAAAATTGTATTCGAAAAAAAAGTTCAAAATGAAATTATCTTTCGAATAAAAATGGTATGTCCCTGGAGAAAAAAGTTTTGATAGCGCCGCGACGCCTGGCGTCTTTATTCATTCCGCAGATTTTTATGCGCATCTCAAGTTGACATTGACTTGTTCAAAACGCCATTCACAGAATGAAAAAATATTCGGGAGTTTTCGAGAAAACTGGGGTTACCAAGATAAATGAATCACCCTGTACAACCAATTTTTTTTTAATTGAAGCAAATGATTTGATTTGATTTCAACAATATTTTATTCGTAACTTGAATAACATAATTCTGCACCTGTGGAATATCATCGTAGTAATACTTTTCATATTCACAAGAGTAAAAAGTACCTACAGAATTAATAATGGGTACAATCAATTGCATTAATAACACATTATAAAAACAACATAATAACACATTTTTATGAATACTGAAACTCGAACAACTATTCTTGATACTGTAGATTCGTGGATTTTCATCAAATCGGCTGCAGCCAATAAATGTCCTGCTGATGCGTAGAGTCGGAGGCTCGTATTTAGTTGACTCATTGGTGATACACTCTGATTCCTACAATCATCAAGACAGAAACTCCCTTCTTTGAGGTTTGACATCATCACACATAAGATATGTGATTACATATCATTTGGCAATTCTGAATCATCCTCAGTTAATCTAAGCAGTTGCAGAGTAGTTTTTTTTTGGTCAAACGAAATGCGAATTCGTCCATATCATGGTAGTGATCGGCCCTATTGAATTCAAGACTTCTAGGAAAGCCATAGTCAATGATATCTAATATGTCGAAATCATCCTCATATAGATCATCAATTTCATTTAATAAAGATCCATCCATAATAATTATTAAATTCACGCAATGTATGTATGTATTTCCATGTATTCTGGGTGAAACCTACTTAAAGCTTATCAAAAACGACACGTCAAAACTGAAGTTCGTTTTTGACGTTTGAATATTTGAGACGGGCTAAAGTCTTGTTTAAGCCATGAATATTCGCGGCTCAAAATAGTGTTAACTTATGTGGCACTTGAACTGCAGTGCAAGAGAATCGGCGTCTCAAACCTATCTTAAAATTTGAGTTGGACGTGAGTCAGACATATATTTGACGGTGCAAGTGGGCATTAGAATTTTTATTTCATTGAAAATTCCACACCTGCAATTTTCAACATGTATTTTTGACAGATCACTATCGCATCGGATGAATTTTAGTGAATATTTCCCTCTTGTCAAAAACTTCATGTAAGTAGAATGCAATTATCGAAAATTACAGCGGTAATTGCATTGTAGGAAGCGAAAGATCCCCGCGATAATTGCACTGTTCGTATCCATAGCAATTTCATTGTACGTCACTTTGACAAGTTTCACTTAAGTAGAAATTCAATAAAAATGTCTCGTTTTGGTCGTGAATCATTACAAGATATCGAAGGAAAAGTGATTGAAAACGAACCAATTAATACAAGAAAGAATAGAAAATACGTCTGGGATCAGTTCATGAGCTTCTGTGGTGAGAAAAACTACATTTTGAATGAAACAACACCAATTGATCTTCTAGCGGAAATATTGACGGACTGGGCATTCAATATGCGTAAGCAAAATGGCGAGGAGTACAAAGAATGTACTATAAAGACGATTTGGAATGTAACTGCTAAATTACTAATGGAAAAATATTTCACTCAATATAACATCAACTTCAACCCATTCACTAATATCGAATTCAAAGCAGCCAGAGATGCGAAAAATGCCAAGAGAAAACAACTCCAAGCAGACCACAAAAGAGAAAAGGGAGTGCAGTTTTTCTCAAGTACGATGAATTTCAAAATATGGTTCGTGGTTGTGACGAAAACACCCCGGATGGTTTGCAGAAGAAATTATTTTTTGTTTTTGCTTTTGAATTAGCTTGGTGTGGTGGTGAAGGTCACAGATGCTTAATTTCCCACTTTAAAGAAAAAGAAAATAGCGCAGCTGAAAAAACAGGAAGGATTATTTACAATCCAGTGTTCACTAAGACGACGCAAGGAGCAGAAAAACCATGCGCTTCATTGAAATGGCTGATAAGAAATAAAATCAATCCTGATCTGTGCCCAATTCGACTGTACAAAAAATTCCTAGAACGGAGGGTTCGAATAAAAACAGAACGACTCTTTCTCACTGTAAATCCCTCTTGGAAGTTGAACAGAAATTGGTATAAAGATATTCCTGCTGGACGTAATACAGTGAGCAAATGGACTTCCCAACAAGCCAAAGCTGTTGGTTTAAATACAGAGAATATCAAAATAACAAATCATTCGTTACGAGCATCAGCCGTGTCCACACTCGCAAAAAAAGGGGTGGGCGAGCAGCACCTAATAAAAATCACGGGACATTCAAATTCTAAATCAATAACGCCATATCTTCAACTGGATGATGATCACCATTAAGAAATAGTAAAAAAAATGCGTGGTGATGACGTAACACAGGCACAGCATTCACAAACATCCTCCTCTGCTGTTGATGCACCGATAGCTGCATTGCCTAACCGGAACACGTATAATAATTGTTTTTCAATGTAGTTCCTGCAACTTTTGATTTAGTTCAATGGGCATACATTTTTTAACCTTAAATGAAATTTTCAATGCATTTTTACGCATGTATAAATCAATAAATACATTGAAACAAGCAAATTCCTGCGTTTCCCCCTTTTTTTTTCAGTTGAAAATAGCTATTGCAAAGACTCAAACGCACCTGGCATCAGCTTGACAAGTTGACAGTTCATTCGGGAAATATTCCCCCGAATTACACTCGTGCATCAAAATAACCTGATAATTCTGCATTCCAGCGTGTTGTCTTAGAAAAACTGCATTCGGTCATTTTCATTTTTGGAGAAAGAGCCCTCCACCTTCGGTGTCGGGCTCTTTCTCCAAAAATGAAAATGAACTCATGCAGTTTTTAGACAAGACGCTGTCATGCAAAATTATCGGTAATTTTGATGCACTTGTGCAATTACTTCCGAGAGTTTTTTCCTCGTGGGTGCCCAACAGCTAATTATACTGGAAATTTTTTGACGTCTATAACGACAGAATCTTGTTTTGACAATCTATCTGTTCTATGTTCTGCAAGTACTTGCAAGTACGAGAATTTACGTTTCTGGAAATCGAAAAATAAATTTCTTCATTTAAACATAATTTGGTGTGGAATTACCTTATCGAATGCCACACGAGGTCAAATGAAATCCGGAAATATTTTACCGTTCATGAATATTTTGAAAAAACTATCCTTCGTTTTCGATTCGGGATAATTTTCAGAATTTTCATTAGTTTGGAAAAATTTCCGGAAATAATTTGAACCCTTGTGTATTACTAGTGAAAATTAATATCGGAGTATGCCATTTCCATGCCATTTAATTCATTCACTGAGAAGAGTTAAATCCAAAGCTCCTTAAAATTTTAACCTTCTCGGTTCGATTGACCACGAGCCTCAACTGGATCATGTTACATATGTCTTAATTTTATATTTTCAACTCAGAAATCAACCACGATAGAATTATTCTGAATAATATTCATGTTGTGCTCAATTGAATGATAAAAAGCAAATTCATTGCAGTAAATAAAATGAATAACATAAGTACTCGATAGAATCTCTGGCATGGATGTTTCGAAAACTTTGTGAAAGGAGGAATGTGAAATTACCGGATTTGATCGAAGAAAACCTCTACACAATTTTTCATGGACTACTCCAATACTCTGTCTCCATCGCAATCATTTCATTAGTTTCCTAGGCACCGCAATTGTTTCCAATTTCCATTCCTTGTAGCGAAACCGCGGTAGCCATGTGTAACATTGTCTCCGTCCATCGGGACAAGAAAAAAAAGCAGGCGGCTCCTTTTGCTTTGCATAGCGCCCATTCTTCCGCTCGCACAATCGGCAAACACGTATATGGACATTCTTCGTTTCTTTGGCTCCGCGGCAGATAACGCGCCGAACCATTCCTTTGGATGTAAATGGGAAATGGAGCATTTGCGCCCGCGTTGTTCTTCGCATGATCGGACACTGGGAAGAAGACTGATGGGGCCTTTTCCGGATGCGAGAAGATTGTCTGGTAACGACATTTATTCATACCCTGCGATTGCTGAACAACCGTGGTCCATCCATATTCGACAAACGTGTCGACGTCGCCGTGAGCGTTAAAGAATGGTCGATTTCATCCGTATGCTGTCCAATAGGGAGCTGGATCAGAAAGGGTGTATTTTTTTCAACGTAGGTGTATTTACACTCACCTTCTCTTTTTATCCTGCTTTTCATTTTTATTCGAAGATAATAAAAATAATACGGTCTTGATTATGATAATACAATCGTAATACATAAGTGTTCCAAATTGTGAGAGCAGTGAGTATTCTTACTAAATTCTCAGATTACGGAACGACCCCCGTTCTGAGTGAAGTGAGAAATGTTAGCACATAAGGTGAAATAGCTTCTGTCTAGAACTTTTTGAAATTATTCGAAAATCATACGCCTATTCCACTTTCCACCATCTAACCTTCAAGAATACGAAACAAAAATTGAAACACAAACATGAGCACAATAGAAACATTGAGCGAGCTCATGATATAAATATATGATTTAGATATCTCATCTCAGAAATTCATAATACCCCACATGTTTAATTCACCTTAAACATATTGGAATATTTTCCCGAAAATCTCAACCTGATTAAACGGAAAATTGCACATAAGTAGGACGATGCGCGGCTGAGTTACTTCATCGCCTTCTAGAACACTCGTTTTTCCAACTTGAATATCTCGTCAATATCGATCGTACCCTAATGATGAAATCCTTACGTGTTCAAATAGTTATAATATATAAACTGTACCAATCATCTTAACATTAACATTGTATGAATACCAGCAAACACCACCGCCTGTTTAACTCCCATTGTACAATTAAAAACCACCCTGAATTCAGTTGCCAGTAGCCTTAAACCTACTGAATTCTGCACCGCTACTTCATTGGACTTACCACCCACTGAAGAAAGCAGAAACGTCTTTTGAGGTTCTACTCCCAAAAGATACACTACATGCAGAATAAAAGAACATTAATCATTATGCTAAGGAAGCTGACCGGTCATTAGTCTAGACAGAAACCGCGTCATTGTGAAAGTTATCCATGATATACAATTTGAACTTATCAAATGTGATACTTCCGTACACAATATCCAGACCGTTATAGCTCATCCCAAACAGCCTATTATTTGCAGAAACTGATCCCGAGGAGGTTTTTGGGAAAATGAGGTCCATGAGGAACTGTAGTGCAGTTGGAGCTGATGAATTATCAATAAGGGTGACTAATGGCGGTATTCTGCTTTTTTTCTGTAAGCTACGAATCTGTAGCGTACGGTTGATCTGTATGTGGCTGACTTACAGATTCGTAAATTATGACATTCTGGAAGTTTTTCTGTAACTCTCGTATTAGAAGTGTCAATTTTGAACTACTTCGTAATAAAATCGTAACTACTTCGTAATAAGATCATAGAATACAATTTATTTTCCTATAATTTTGGTTCGTAAGTATTGATTATTGGATATATTTATGTTCAATTCGTATTCGTTACAACGAGAAAGAGAAATTAACAACCGAAGTGTGAAGATGAATTACAAAAGTAGTTTAGTTTAGTAAAGTATTTTATATTATGTGTCTAAAACAAATCATCCAACATAACCTCACAATATACCTCTCGAATGTTTCCGATCACCTGTAAGCTACAGATTTATAAAAAGCGTCAAGAATCGTAATTGTCCTGTAAACTTATGAAAAGTTACAGATTCGCTTACAGATGAAAGCAGAATACCGCCATTAATGAGTAAAAAGGGACATTTCACCTGTACAATCTCACATAGTTAATCTCTCATTCAATACTGCGCTATTCTCCGTGTATCTGAAAAGGTTTCAGGTCATACCTATATTTAAGAAGGGAAAGAAAATGGCAAAGATGAATTATAGACCTATTTCCTTCAAGTAACCATGTATTTGACAAGAGGATTCTAAGATTTGGTCAGAGTATCAGAATGGCTTTCGTAAAAACAGTACTGCAAGGGCAATAATCAGGCAATCTCGAAGATTCTCGATATTCTGAACAGCTGGGTTGATGTGTATTGATTTAAGTGAAGCCTTTACTTCTGTGAATCATGAGTTGCTGATAGAAAAACTTTATAGATATGGAATTCGAAGAGTGCCTCTGGATCTCTTGAGGTCATATCTAACCGGAAGAACTCAATGTGTGATTGAAAAAGAATATATAACAAATGATTCGATAATATCGAGTGAGCACTGTCATCAATTGGGTTCCACAGGGACCAGTACTTGGACCTCTCCTGTATATTATATACACACTGATCTGCCCAGTGCGGCTCCTTAATATTTGGTACAGATTGCTGATGCTACAGCTTTGGTTGTTGATGGTGATGATTCTCTATCTGCCTCGGTTGCTGGAGCATCTCATGCCCTGTGTGCTTGATGTACATTCAACCACTTGTAAATGTAAAATGTATGGTAACAAGACTCAGATTGTATAGTTCGATTATACAGCTTGAGTTAAACTCGAAAATGTTGAAATCAGGGCCTCAGAGAGTGTCTGATATTTGCTGGGTATAACTGTGCACCATAGACTTTCGTGGTGCAGACAAGTTGAGGAGGTGGCATCTTTTATGTCAAAATATGTGTATGACTTAAAACGTATCTCTGCTTTGGTAACTAGAGACCCCATATAGGGCTCATATAGAATCAAGATTGAAGTATGGCATTTTGTATAAGGTGGCCCTCTGATGATTGAGCGAATGCTGATTTTACAGAAGGGATGTCTGTGGGCAGGTGTCAGCTCGGGAAGGTTGTCTCATGTAAAAATCATGTCAGGGAAATTTCATTGCTGACATGGGCGACCGCAGAATTTTTTCTCAGGAGGGGCCAAATAATGATTTGATGAGGCGCAGGCGAAATCAGTATTGGGATTTGCTCAAAAACAAGAAGGAATCAAAATCTCAGGGGGGGCCCTGGCCCCCCCCTGCGGGCGCCCATGATTGCTGATTGTCGTAAACTAAATATTTATGAGAAAACTATGTTTATATCGAAGAATTAGGATCTCAGAATAAGGGAATATGAATAATATAATAAGTACTTGATACGAATAAGACCTAGTGGTGGAAACAATAGTTTACACTACTGTATTTTTGAGGCTGTAAGCTTAAGGTTTAAATCCAACTATAACGTGATTTTCGATTTCATATATTGTGGTTTCAGAAAAACAAACTCCTTAATTTATGGTTTATTTTTCTTTACTAGTTTAAGCCCGTGGCTCAGCTCGCCTAAAATTCATTCCATGGCAGTCAAATGTCGTCTGCAAATTCAACATCATTTTGGATTGAATTGAAAATTTTAAAATTTGTTATCGAGGGCCATCCTCGGTAATAAGACATATGCCGTCACGTACCTATTCATGGAACTATCTTCTACTAGTAAATTAAAGAATTCTCCGGCCTGACAGCCTATTTCTCATCTCGTTATACACCTCTCATCTTGTTCATTGGTGAAAATTTTTTATTTTTTGTGTCGATGTTTTTCACAAAGTAAATGAACTCCATATTTCTTGTGAGTATGCTTAAAAAACACTAACACATTCACTGAAGTTTCCTTCAACATTTTCAAACTTCGACCCTTGATCTCATTTTTAGGTAAGAGTTCCAAAGTTCCTCAGGAACAACCAAATTAGTATTTTCATTAGTTTTTAAACTATCGACAAACAGATTGAGCAATCAAAAAACCAGAAACAAAAATTGAAATTGGGCAAGAACGTTATTCAAATATCAGCTTGTTCTTTATTTGGAAACGAGCATTTGTTAGTAGCCTTTGCAACGTCTGCCATTCACAAAACTTTATGATTAAATTATCTTCTTCTTCTCGCATGGCTTAAATACTGACCTCTAGAATGCTCGTTCATCGTTGCTGGCTGAGGGGCACTGATGAGTCCTAAGAAGGACGAAACCGGTCTGTCTCTGCTTAGCTTTGATGACGGAATTTTTTCATCTTGGATGAATCTGCAGACGTGGGTTTCCACTAGTCCATTCCCTATTAAATTCAGTATTGAAATGCGTTTTGAAGTTTCACTCATTTCAGTATTATTTTATCAACGCTAATTTTAATATCGAAATAGGGTTATACGAAAATAAAATTGTATGCTATTTGTGTTGAAACTGAATTTTTTTGTTCTCGAACATTTTCACTCACGAAATAAAATATCACTTTTAACACTGACACCATGAATTACTATTTTCACGGATTCACCATCAACTGCCTTCCAGAAGACGCTATTGAAATGTATGGAAATACACTAATACACGTTACGTTGCGTACGATAGTATTAATAAGAATCAATGCATTTTTGTCCACTGTGTGATGTTAATAGAAACAAGTAGTTTGAAACCTTAAAACTGTTCCAACACCCAGCAATGTTCCTTTCAGAGCTCAAAGTGAAAACAAGTTTTTATGAACCCTCAGGGATTGATCCAGCTACGAATTCGTAGTAACTGTGATAAGTCAGTGCTTTTCTTGAAATTTTCAATAATGCTTTGATTTACCTCCCAATGCTGAACATAAAAAAAAATCTCCATTGCACGCTAAATTTCCCAATTTGAATGGTAAAAATGTACCACTTTTCTTTTTTGGAATTTCGGAAATAATTTAATTTCTTCCTATTATTAAATCACTATGAGAAAAGGAATGTCAGAATCAAAATTCCAACGATGCCCGAATTATGCCGAACGATAAGGTTAACATGCCCCCAAGTATTGTTACGCCACTGCATCGCACTCCTCCAAAAGTTCTAATCTCCGTTTTGTCGTTTTGAGTAACTTAATACAAATGGCGACATCTAGCTGTGTCAAATGAGAAGTTCAAATGCTGAGAAGTGCTGGTAAGTAGATTGATTTTATAAATTTGAAATGATTTCATGTGAACTAAGTTTTATCATTTATAACTCACCTCTTGTTCGATTAGAAATATCGAAATGCGAATCGATGGTCCCAATCGGCATTGAACATATTTTTGCACACATACCGATTTTAGCTCACATTAATCCTAGATATTGTATTATCACTCCTAATCAAAATTATTCGAAATAGTTAATCGAAAAGCTGAACAAATGTTAATTGTATGAATTCTTCCTTCTACATAGTTTTTTTTACTCCGAATAAACCCTCTCTGGTTTGAAATAATTTTACCCACTGATTTTTGCAAACACTTCTAAAAATTTCCCCTTTTATCTGTCCAGAAATCAAAAAAGTTTCATGCAGCCGTGGTATGAACTTACTGTTTTTAAAAAATTTCTGAATTCATCGAGAATTCATAAAATAAAATTAATTGTTGAAATATTATTATTCTCACATTTTTTTCTCCAATGTATTAAATTTTTATGTAATTAATGGAAGTTTAGTATCTGTTAGCGCTCAGTGAACACATTTGCCACTGCTCTTCTCGTTGAAAGCAGCACGCAGCCAATCTGTTGCCTTAGATTAGTGGGGAGTGTTAATTTTTCGTATATTAATGTTCTGTGAGTGAAGTGGACTATATGAGCTGTAATCGCCGGTTCTTTCAAATATCTTGTATCGTAAGAAATATAATTTCAAGTGGTGGGCGAATAAAGGAATTATTCGATCATATTACAGCTTCATTTTGATTCATCTGAGTATATGTGAAACTTTTTCATTTAAACAGACGCTAATATCAACACAAACTTTTTTGATTATCTGAATATTACCAATCATTTCTATAAACTATTGAATGGAAATTTTCATTTCAATTTGTCAACTTTCAGGTCATTTTCTAACTATTTGATTTTTTCCGAGATACAGCATTTTGGAATTTACCTAAATTAGGATTTTTGTTCATTCCTCCCAATGTTTTTTTTAGTGCACATAACTCCTGGAAAACCATTCTGAATCAGTAAAAACTTTCATCAGGTACTTTTTTTCGGGCAATCATCGCAATATCTACGACTCGAAGTGGTGGCCCTCTGCCCCACCTTAACAAGACTTAACCTAAGATTTCCAAACCACACTGAATTTGCCGAAGAAGAAGTCCTTGAAATTTTGGATAAGCTTACGAACTGTATGACCGTCTGTTACAATTCATTCTAAACTGTCTGAACTATAAATTATCAAACTGTTTCGATTCGGTAATCAGCACATTTGATGATTACGCAAACTTCCTTTAATCAATTTCGAGCCAGTAAATATCGCGGAACAATCATCAATGTCGGTTATTGGTTCAAACCCAACATCATGTCTGCATTCAAACTCCCTCTTTCTATTCTAATGAAGATGCTCAACATATATTTGCTCGAATTAAAACAAATGTTTATTTAGACATCCGAACATCAAAGCAGAGAATAATGAAAGGATCATGTTTGTATAGATTGTCATATCATTGGAAATCTCCTCTGTTTATCTTGACTCGACGACTGCTAGGTATATCATCTCTATGGTTGATGATTTAAAATGAAGTCTCAGAATGGATTCAGGTAATGAATAATATGATACATATTTGTTTCGATCTGAAATTAAATTTCAGGTTCTTACTCCTATGCATGCATTTAAGATTCAGAAGAAATTCTATCGAATTCTAGTTCTGAATATTCATCTTTTTTCGCCTTTTGTATTTTTTTTTTGTAAACAATGTTCCACAGTTGTAATAACATGAATGAAGATGATTAATTGATTGATTCGAGGAGTTCTTGGATGTAACGGTATTTTTTAATATATGATGAGAGTTTTTGAGGAAAGTCGTGGATAATTCTTTTGGAGAATGCTCTGGGTTAGTTATATTCATCTAATATCTTGGTATTGCGACTTTTATGATATTTTTTTAATATCATGAGCTACTTAATTCAACCGTCCTATAACACCCAGAAGGAGATGTTTAAATAAAATTATTTTTTTGGGAACATAGGAAGGAGTATGGAGTATGATTGAAATTTGAAGAAGAAAAATCGAGAAGATTTTTTATTACTTAGATATTGTATTCGCTTTTTGCAAATGTTTGAATTCTACAACAAAACAGCTGTTTGAGGAGATCCAAAGTCAATGTTTAGTTGTTGTTAAAATGCGTAGAGCACGTGTACGCAGAATTTATCACCAGCTAAGTGAATTTTAAAGAGGTCGACCAAACCGTACGAACAGAAATCCAACTACTTTTATGTTTATGAGATGTTGTCAAGCGTGCTTTGATAATGTCCAAAATCGATGAAGATGAAGAGTAAGCACCGGATGTCGAAGGGGCACAAATGAAGTTCAAGTATGAAGACTTATAACCATTAGAGACCGATTTGCGACCATTCAATTTCTGGCTGATGAGTGATTCGGAAAACAAGGCCATTCTGTAACTTTGAAAAACGCCATATGAGGTCGTTTGAACTGAAAGATTATATAGATATCATCTTGCGTTACCTCTCACGGTTGAGCATCGCCTGCAACGATAATAGTGGTGCAGATAACGACAACATTGGAATGTGGAATCATCGTATTTTCAAATGAATCTCGATTCTCCTTGGGTGCACATGATGGACGAAAAAGGGTTCGACAACATCGGTTAGAAAGGCGAGAACCTCATTTTGATGTACACCGGACAGTAGTTCTGGGTATTGCAGTTTCTTTATCAGTTAGTATATAATAATATTTGTTGATCAGGCCTAAAGAAGATAAAAGAGTTCTGCGAAACGTAGCAAAATATGATTTCAGTGTAAGCCAGTTTGGAATTACAGTCCTAATTTACACAATCAAGTATTATTTATTGTTTTCAATATTATAAACGCCCTTATTGAAAAGAAAAACATAAGGGTACATTAATTTCCGAAGAGGACAAAAGCTTAGACGTTGGATTAAAACGAATATTTATGAAGATAATTAATCTGAAATCCATTGATAAATTTGAATGAAATCCATGAAAAATTCAGCTACTAACGATATGAATGTTTTTGCAGTAACATAAATGAACTTATTTCAGTAATGAGTAGACTTACCGAAGATTTATAAGTAGGATTTACGTTCATCTTATTGAGTTTCAAATAAGTTGTTTGTGAACTGAACAAATACCTAAATTAATATCCTGAATTGTTGATAGAAACATTGAGTAATATCGAATTCGGAATTTGATCGATGTTTTCTCATTGGTCAGTTCTTGACAGAGAAACGATATTCCCGCAATACCGAAGTGCCCCAATGTACAAATAAAACAAAAAGCGAAACAGGCAGACAAGTGATGAATCAGCAGTACTCTCTTCTATCATATAAAGTGACTACTCTTTCACTTTGCGTAATCCATTCAAGAAGAGGTATTTTTCGGAGCGAAATGCTAAGTCACCTCAGATAAAAGCTCGATCTTTCATTGAAGATTGTGAGTGTACCCGAGAACAATGCCTTAATAACTGCTTTTCGATGACCGAAAAGCAGATGTTCACTCTAGATTGGAATTCTGCGGAGCGGTTGCAGGATAAGTCTGCTTTTTTGTTGCATGGGTCATTATTTCCCATTCATGCGTGTGCAGCTTGAAATAATTTCGAACATTTAGGTGCAGACAATGGAGATATGCACTCACTTACATATTACGAGACATTAAGTCCTTTTATTTCTTCTGTCAAAAACTTTCAGCAGTCTCTCCTTTTTTTTTATGCAAACTGAGATCCTCGTTTCAGACAAACTATATTCTGTTGCTCTGTGGGAATTTTGATAAAGAATCCAATTGCACACCATTCTCGTTGCCTAATCATGAAACACTGTAGTTTTTACGTTCGAAAACATATATCACAATGAAAGAATGATAGAAACTTTGATTATACCAGTGTGTTCCAAACTGTGGGGCGCGACCCCCTAGGGGGGCGCGAGACTGTTGCAGGGGGGCACGCAGCTGATTCCAAAATATCATTTTCGAATACAAACCAAACAAGTCGAATAGGTGTCAAAAAAATTAATCAGCAAAACGGTTATAGAAAAATTAAGGGGGGCACAACAGTTTTTTTTTTTTTCCAAAGAGGGGGGCGCAGGTACGAAAAGTTGGAAAGCACTGGATTATACACTTAAACAATACTGATAATCATTTTCTATCCAAACTTTACTTCTAAAGAAAATCGAGTGTGGTCTAGATACTGAAAAACTAATATTCATCCATTCGCTCCTTTAGTGGAACGATTATTGACCTTCGACCATTTTGGGCATAGCTCTACGTCTCACAACTTCAAGTTCAACTTGTTTAGAAGACAGTTTAAGAATACAATACGAATTGAAATTGAGGAAATAGTTCTATCTGGTCAATTTAAAATTTCGTGGATCAAAGCCCTAAATATACTACCACAAATTGCTGTTTCTGCTCAATATTATATTAATCAAATGGAAATGACCGCTGCCAATTCATAAAATTGAATAAGACAGAATTGTTCATCAATTCAACAATTTACATACCAATTCCTATGTCAAAATTGAAAATTGTACAACAAACCGAGAAAATTTAGTTTCATTTATGATGATTTTGTTCAGAAAATTCCTGAAAGAAACTGATTTCAATGATAAGTAATGCGAGTCAGAAAAATTGCATGTGTGTGGTTTTTTGCGTGTGTAGGTACAAAAGTTTTTTAGATATAAGATTATTATACCAACGATTATTTCGAATTTTAGTGAAACCCTATACCGGGTGATTCATAACTATTGGGACATAGGCTAAGGGCAGATTGTTTGGACCAAAATATGGCGATAGGACTAAATATACCTCAAGAATATATTGCTGTGGAAAAAGTTAAAGTTGAATTTTTTTTCGCTTTTTGATAATAATTCCACTGCGAATAATTTCCTCGGCTAACTCTATAAGGGGACAGAATAATATTTTCTTCGAAGTTCGAAACTCCTTTATCAAAAGAATTAGGAAAGGCATAGAAGTTGGAGGAGGCCGCGTAGAACATTTAATTAAAGTTTATTCTTTTTATGTTACATTGTTTTCAATTACGCTTTATCGTCGAAATAAATAAATAAAATGAATAAATCGTTACTTCAAGTCCCCTTCCCATGCTCTGAACTGTTCAATTGTTTTTTTCTTCAAAACGAATGAAAAAATATACAGTGTAATTTTTAGTAAAAAACGAAAAAAAATTTAACTTTAACGCCCTCTATCTTTTTCCACAGCGATATCTTATTGAGGTATATTTGGTCTTATCGCTTTCTTTTGGTCCAAAAAATCTGCTTTAGCCTATGTCCTAGTAGTTATGAATCACTCTGTATATGTGTTGTAACGCCAGCTATAATTTTCATATTTGCAACTAGCGAGAACTTTTATGTATTTATACATATATCCTAGAAATGGATAGATAGTTTCTACATGTGTAAATCGTATCAAACACAACTAAAAATACAATCAATACATCTAAATAAGGTCAACCTGACATAAATCTTCAAAACTTTTCTCATCTAAGAAATCGACTAAAATTAAATGATTTAATTATAAATTTTCAAGCCTTGATTTTTGCAATTGGCTCTGTTGGTATTTGAAATTTCCATGCATTTCATTATACAGTATTGATTAGATTTATGCTGCATTCGCCCACAAATGAGTAAAATTCGGCTACTGTTAAAAAATGAAGCTTTTCATTCTAGTGTTATAATTATGTTCCAATTGCATTTAACTCAACTCTTCCAAATGATCTATTCTATCTCGAACGAAATATACTTACTCATAAGTACGAAAGCTCAAGAACCAGTGTAGGGAAAAGTCTGGGACTGGGAGTGTTTTAGAGTTGTCTGATACCCCAGAGTTTCAAAGTCTGTACGAAAACATGCCTAAAACAATCTGGAACTTCATGATGTCGCAACTGAAAAGATCCAAAGTAAAGGGTACAATAGGCAGAAGATGAACCTTAGGGCGACGAAATCATGTTGATATTATTATTGAAGAAAAGTCCAAAATGTTACACCGTTTCTAGCTTGCTCAAAAAAGTGCCGTTGAATCCTGGAATAACTATAAATAATTTTGAACACATAAATGAAAATATCAAAGAGGATATTGATTGCTCTTTGATGAAATGGACATCAAAGAAAACCTATATGATGATAAGGATCAGAGGAAAATTATTGGTTTTGAGGACCAGAGAAGTGGAAAAAGGATCGCCAGAAAGGTTCTAGTTTTTATGGTGGGGGGACTGAATCGTAAATGTGTTAGTTGTTGTTTTATCAGTAAGTTTTAATGGAAATTTCAATAAATCAATCATTTTCGTTTTTTTTTTTCACGGAACCATATTGATAGCGAAAATTTCTGCCAATGTACGGCAATAATCGACTTAGCGAAAATTTAAGCTTTTATTTTATTGTTTCGTTAAATCGCTCCAATATTTCTTATCATAGAAACAGTAATAAAACAGAAATGAATAATTCAAAATTCCCGCGCTAAGTTCTCAAAAAGCGGCCCTAGCGCCATCTCCATATAGGTTCAATACAGTGAGACAAGGATGCAAAACTTTGGATGAAATTTAATAGGGAGTTGTGCGTCTCATTTGTTGCCTCTGGCTAGGTGCTATTTAATCGGCAAATACTTTCCCCCTATCGCCATCAACAACTACTCCAACAATAAAAGCGTCAAAATAAGTTGACATAACTAGGAGTGGGGTATATTGTATAGGTGTAATTTGAAAACAATTTATGGAATGAAAAGATTTTTCATCATGGATCAAATCTAGTTGAGCCAATGTTGTCGGGTAATATTAGAATGATCATGAACTTTCGATGAATTGAATGAATTACTTGTTTAGGTTCGCACTGCTTTCAATTAATCAATCGCGAAAGTTTGTTTCGAAGGGAACGAATTCAAATCTATAAATCTAAGAAACCGTCTGATTTAATGCCATCAATTTCGACAGAATGATCTCCTGGGCCTGTTCTTGCGTTGTTTTACTCCGAATGCATTCTAACAATAAAATTCCAAGTCACAATAAGCTCTAATTAAATATCTCAGGCTTCCACACCATAGCTTATTTTTAGATTTATGTTTGTTTTGTTATTCGGGGATATTCGTCTTTTGTTCGCTTTCAAGTTTTATTACGTGTTTATTTGGAGAATCTTCACAATTATTCTTTCCTAATGGATTTACTTCACTAGATGAAGTCTTCGTCGAAGTCATTATTTCATCGGGACTGTATTTAAATTCTTTGTTGTTTTTTTTAGATCTATCCATTGGATAATATCGAGCAATGGAAGTAAACCGATTGGAGAATGTTCAATTGAAAATATTCTGTATGAGAAGTAAAATGAAACGACCAACCAATGACATCATGAAAATAAAAATGATTGCGTAAACTGCGTTTATTTTCGTTCGCCCTGAAAATCAATTTATGCTATTTCACCCTTATAAATAAATAAATTCTCTACTTGGCTTATGATAGTTTCAACTGTTTTTATTTTCTACCGGGTTGATTATTGCGACATCAATTGAATCATCATCAGTTGGGTGAAAGTGATTGAAATCCCTGGAGCTAGCCATATTCTCACTCCATGGTTCTTCCCAGTGCAGCGTTAACACATTCTGACAAAAAAAGTACCAGGAATATGATTTTTAAAACGCTCACGCTGAATGAATTTTCAATTTTTTTTCCTAGATGAATAGGACTGTCTTTCATTATCATGCCAAGGTTAACCGCGATATGTCAACCAGTTTCATTATGGTAACTTGTTAAGTGAGTCAACTTCTTTAGTAAGTGCCGATTTCTTACATGAACGAAAGAGTTTGCCTTAAATTTTGTGTTAAAAATGAAATTTCTTGTGATAAAAATGTTTCAAAAGACTTTATGGTGATTTAGTTTCATCCAAAACCCGTGCGTATGTGTGGTACAAAGCTTTCCAAGAGGGCCACGCAATCGTCGAAAACATAGCTATTTCTGGACGACCTTCGACCTCTCTAACCGAAATTAATGTCGATGCTGCGAAAAATATTGTGATCGAGAATAATCCTATCAACTAAAAACATCTCTCAAGAGCTCGCTCAAGAGTCTTTCCGTACCATTTCGATTGAGCCTTTGGAAAGTAACTCGTAGATTTTTTACGACGATAACTCGCCATCGCGGCAAGCTACAATAATTGTGAACACTGTCGATCAACCACCGTTTTTGCCTGATTTAGCTCCTTGTAACTTTTTCTATTCCCGAAACTGAAATTTTTTCACCGTGGTAGACGTTTCGAGTTCATTGACACAGTAGCGCTTTGGTCTTCGTCCGCTGAATGCAACAAATGAGAAATGTTGAAATCGCTCAATTTTCAATTTTGGCCTATAGTTCGGAAGCAAAAAAGAGGAAAGTGGAAAGCAGTTGATGATATTATGATTTTTTAGAAACAGTAAACCACTATGTGCCATTAATTATACTTCATCTTTCAGGGTTGAAAATTTGTAATTCAGTTATTGTGTTGATTTTACAGGGAAAATAGATCTAGATTTAATATTTTATAAAAAAACTTCAATAGCGACCTCCATGATAGTTGCATTCTTCAAGAACTCATCAAAAAAATCAACTGCGCGCCACGTGCGCATGCTCGGTAGGTAAACTAAGGAGAGGGGCACCTCTACCCTTCACCCCTCCATATTGTAAAGAGTATGACGCTTTTTTATGAAGCAACTGACATGTGAATTCGGTACGCAGAAAAATTATTTTTCAAATTATTTGTTCAATAAAAACGAATTGAACGAACGTTAAAATCGTTCTATTTCGAAATATATTAGATAATAACAAAAAGAATCGTATGTTAATTAAATACTCTCTGAATACTCTGTAAGCAAAATTTTGAATTCTTTCTTGTATTCATTTTCAAGAACAGTCACTTTTTCCTACACGTGGTATCACAACAAAATCGAGTACTACTGGGGTTAGTTCACCTTCATGATAAATGATTTTTTTGCGAGAAGCGAGCTTCAACGAACAATTTTCAAAAATTCCCTCAAAATCACTCAAAGAATCGTCCGAGCCGCACAAAATACACTTTTTAGCTATTTTTCATCATAATTTATTTACAGACAACCCAATATAAACTTTTTCACAATAAAACAGCGCTTGTACTTATATACAACTTTTTCTATTATCACATTAAGTGAAAGTACCTGGTATCGACATACCTGTTTATACGTGGCAACCCTGTAATTCGTCCAGGTAAACAATAGACAACCCTAGGTCTGCACACAACTTTTATACTTCAAGTCCCGTATAGAATTTTCTTATTCTCTTGATGTTAAAAATTTTTATGCAAAATCATTTTTCGAAAAATAATAAAAAATCTTCTGTCCAGGTTTTTTTGTAAATAAGCTATTTTCAATATCAGCTCAGTGAAGGTCGACTTGGGTTCGGATCTTCGACTAAGATGAGAATATCAAACTGACTATAAAGTAGAATAGATTCTCGCAAAATATGATTCTGAATAAAAAAATGGAGAACCAGCGTCTAAACAATAGTTAGACCATCGTTTCACAAAAAAGTGGAGAGATTCAAACAAACTTTGAACCACCACAAAATATGTCGGTCTGGTAACATGCGTCCACAATCGTAGCTATCACCGACATAGGTCATTCTGAAAAAGAAGAGGCTTGTAATGCTCCCATATCTCGTCGAGTGTTACTTCTTTCATCATCAATCATATAAAAACCTCACAAAAGACAGCGAGAACCAGAAAAATCAATCAAACTCTGATCAGCATGACACCTCTCATTCATTATGTAGGTTAATACGTTTAAAATACGGGGTAAACCGGGTGCGAAGCCCCTAAAACGATGACAAGTGAGAATTTCGTTCCCAAGCCGACAACAACAATACCTAATAGCTGGTTGTGTATTGTTGAACAAGATCACCGATAATTAATGATCTGTCGGATCGTTCTATGCACCGTGTCGGCAGTGAAGATTCTTGGCTGCTTTTCATCTTTTGTTCGCTATTCTTTTTCGAACCAGCTACCGTTTTGGTTCGTTGCTGCTGGCACTCAACAATGAGGTGGTCTTTGTTTTTTCATAGCATGAATTTTTGTGCTTCGGGGTTATTCTCCCATTATCGATCATTTCAGTTTAATGATGATCAAGAGAAGAATAATTGATGGTGTTTTTGTATTGAAATGGTGAAGGCTTCGCTAGAGAAGTACTCAACTTGATTGTATGATGTAGTAGTGATTCTACCTCAAGAGACAAGAGACCCATTCAGACCTTGAGCAATGGAGCAACATCTTGATGAAACGATTAGATAGATAGATATCATTCGGTCAAAAATTGATCCTCCGAAGTTTTTTGAAGTTGGAAAGAATGTTTGCCAGGATGAATTCGTTCTTTCTGGCTTCTATTAACAGGTTTGGAATAGGAAATAGAAACTAACGTTCCTTCAACCGTGGAAAGCTCCAGGTTCGGATGACAGACTGAAACAAATAGAAGGAGCTACCCTCACAAATATGAATGTCAAGATAAAAAACACCTTCTTTGTTTTCTAGACCTCGCTGACGCCTTTGATACGTTGAGTCATAAAGAATTGCTTGAGAAACTTTGGAAATACGGATTCATTGGACTTATTCACCTTTCACTTGAGAGCTACTCAAACAATGAGCAGAAATTCTTGAAATTTAATGACTTTGAAAGCAGAAAATTATTGATTACAGTGTGCCCCCGGAACAGTTTAAGGGCCAGATACATACAGGCTGATTCATGAAGGGTATCAACCGGCCATTTCTTAATTGTTGGAAAAAAAATTCTCAAGACAAGATCGGTCCCAGAATAGTTATTTATAGAAATACAAGTGCAAAAAGCACTGATATTTTCCAAGGTGTTTGAAATTCAAGAACAAGCCATAAAGTTACGAATTTTTAAATGAATGAGGGTTATAATAAGCCTCCTAACTCCTGTTCTACTATTTGACGTCATTTTCCCTAATTCATTGAATTTGTGATTTTGATATCGTTCAGTTCTTTTTACATCGAAAAGTATCAATTGGTAGAACTGTTTCTCTCTTACAAATTTTACAGATACCTAATAAATAAATCTGTGTCAAGAGGCCGACATAATAATGAACAAATATAACCATGAAAACTGAGATGGACGGAGATATTTTGTTCTACAAGATGTAAATGAATGGAAGGATCTGAAACAGAATCAGAAAAAAATGACTGATGAAATTTGAAGTTTTCCAATTGATGTCACAATCCATTATTCGAGAAATATAATTGCGTCTTTTATGAAATATGTTTCTACTCTGGAACAATAATAAAATCAAAACTGCTCTTTATATAAAAAAGAAAAAATATTTGGCTTCACGGAGGCCATATCGAGAACATTTTTGAAACATAGATGAATTCAAAAAAGGAATCGTTGAAATGAAAACCATTTTCAATTCCCCTGCTCAGAGATCTTTTATCATGAAGTTGGAGAAATGATATAAGATTTTGTCACTGAGATGAGAGATATACCGGTTTCGGCCTTTGGCCTCATCAGTATCCCATACATCTTCGGGACAAAATCTTCATAAAAAAATTGGAAATGGTATTCATTTCGATGATTCCTCTCTTGAATTCATCTATGTTCCAAAAATGCTCTTTATATGTTACATATTCCGTCTGATTAATTTTTCCATATTTTTTGTTATGAAGTTGATGGATAAACTTTTTTTAACCGAAAAAGTAGTCGTATACACGTTTGCGTCATCCGATTGTCTCATTCCATAATATATCATTATAGTAAAGTGCAGGAGTCACTAATTTCATCCAAGAGTTCAAAGTTTAATAGCGAGCCACGAATTGGCAAATTTTTTGATGAACGATTGTTGAAATAAGCCTCCTGTACGATTATTTTATGTTATTTCTTCTAATTCATTGAATTTTTTTTTCAATCATTGGAATATTTTCATAAATAACGTGATTTCCGAATTGATATAAAATGATTGACAGAACTATTTTCTCTCTTACAAAATTTGACAGAAAATAAATGGATGCTAGGCATGTTGCCAACATAAAATGAATAAATATTGAGATGAAAACTTCTCGAAATTGAGATATTCTCTCATGACTTTGTTCCACAAAATGTATCAGAATGAGTGGATTAAACACAGAATAAGAGAAACCTGATTACAACATACCGAGGTCTCCAATCAAAAAACTATTGTATTCAATCGTTTTGAAAAGTATGTTTTCTTCGAGAAAATCGATATAAAATCCTTTAAAACTCAATAACAACTTGAATCGGTCCAATAAAAATCAATATGAGACATTTCGTCAATCTAGTCAAGTGGTTCTAATTTTGAAATGGAGTCAGTTTATCCACGTCTTCGATTTGATACGAATTTTCTGAAAATGCCAAGACGTAAATTAACAAACGCTGAGGCTAATAGGGCTATCGGAATGCTACAGGGTGGCATAACTCAGGTTTGTTGTAGCGGAAAGGATCCAAGTTAGCCAAAGTGTGATATCTCGACTGTGGAATAGGTTCAGGGAGACAGGTTCCGTGTTGTAAAGACCAAAGCTTGGTGGGCGACAAAAAAAAAAACACCTGCTCAGGATCGTTTCATCACCGTTTCGGCGGGAAGAAAGCCTACATCTACGTGTAGAATTCTACGGAATACTCTTCAAAATGCAGTTGGGGTCCAAGTTTCCATCGAAAACATCAGACGACGTTCGAGACAGGTGAATCTAGGTTCTAGACGTCCACTAGGAGGAGTTCCATTTACACGTGACCATAAGCGTCAAAGACTGCAATGGGCAAGGCAACATATCAATTGGGACGATAAATGGCATAGAGTCCTTTTCACTGATGAATCCAGATATGGACGATTTTCAGATTCTCGAAGAATAAGGGTATGGACAATCCCACGCATAACCCGTAATCGTCGCTATGTCCAAGAAGTCCATCCATTTCGAGGGGTAGTGTTATGGTATAGGCCGGGATATGTTTCAACGGGTACACAGATCTACACATTTGTCCTGGGAATATGACCACCTGACACTATGGGGAGCATGTCATTCAAAATGTTTTGCCAAATTTCCACGCTGTTATTGGTGAAACTTCTCAATTTCTAAACGATAACGCTATAGATCGCACCGTGCAGCCATAGTTGAGAATGCGCACGAGGAGCTTGGTATTCCACATTTACGAATACCTCCGAACTCACTAGATTTGAAGTGCATAGAACATGAATGGGATATACTCCAAAGAAGATTAGATAATCATCAACCTACCCCAGAATCCTTAAATGATCTGAGAGAGGTTCTGCCCAGTTTATGGAACCAAATTCCACAAGAAACAACCTCGTGTGTAGTATGCAAAGAAGATGTCAAGCTGTTATTGATGCCGGGTTAGGCCGTACAATGTAATGATAATCTTGAAATCTCTGGGAATAAAATTTGGTTATTTTATTCGATTTTTCTTGACCGCCCTGTATACACCGCAGACCTACTGGGTGAAATTAATTTTATTTCCTGCAACTTGAAATTATAGCCAATATTCCTAACTCATGTTAGCAGTTTATTTGCTCAGATATAGTCACATGTAGTAAGAAAAAATTACTTTTCTTCACAAAAAAAAATATTTCACATTTGAGAGCTCCCGAATTTGGCAGATATATGGAGAGAATATTAAATTATAGAATTTTACAAGCAATGGAACACTCATATGGGAAATGCTTATTTCCTGGAATGTAACAAAATCATATATTATTATGGTAATAATAATTGGCGCATGTTTTATTTTGCAGGCTGACATATAAGAATCTTTTCTTCAAGTTACACACAAACTTCTCTGGATTTTTATTATTATCATAAACATTTCGTGATTCGAGACTGTGGGATGTGTACTGGTTGAGTTTTTTTCTCATTCAAATCAAACTTCTAGGTTCTCGAAACAATGACAACTTCGACAAAATAAAAAAAAGATTTCGCAACACTTTTCATACTGTTCTCGGAGTAGAAGGGCTAACAGCAAATGTTCGTTCTGCGAATACCACATAGAGAATGAACTGTTCAACTGACATACTCCAAAATGGCTTAGATTCAGAATTAGCATTCACAAGAGGTGAATAAGGAATCAATTCGAGATGAAAATACTTGAAAGAATACCATCGGAGTAATGTCGACATTATTCTCTCCTAATTTTCATATGATGGTTTCAAGTTACAATCTTTCTATTTTTAATATGCAGTCAAGAGAATATAATACCCGATTGTAACAATTTTACTCGATTCGGTGAAGAATGAAGCGAAGCTCCAATAAATATAGTTGAAAAGTGAAAAATCTCTTTGATAAGCTTGTCATTCATTGAGAATGAAATTAAGGCTTCTTAGAAGAATATAAGTATAAAATATTTTTTTGATTTATCTGCAATCACCTCCTACATTTCCCGATCGCGAAACCGACGATGTGCAAAACGCATAATAATATCAAAGCACCCCTAAAACTGTCCTCACAGGCACTAAAATCTGCATAATTTCCATTTACTCATCCCCCAAAACAATCTGCTACAATTTCCTTTCAATCCCCCGCTCTATGCCCCTCATTTCGCTTTACTAACTGACACAAATGAGAAACGTCAAATCTCCCCCTGTATACAGCGATTCCGACGCGTCACAAAGGGAATTTGCTGTGTAAACATTTCCTAATATGATTAATAACTCCTTCAACGAACAACAAGGAAAAAGTTGCAATACTCATCTCTAAATTGCAAAAGTTCTCCACTCCTCGTTGTTAAATTACTTATTTTCTTCGGGACTGTCTTCACTTTGTCAAGAAATGTTCGAGTAGTTCTCGGGAAATAATCAATTATGTGGCCGACAAGCTACTTATCATGGGAGGCTGCCTGGAGTCATTAAGAGTGTGCGAATTATACGTAGTAAGTCACAAAGAAAAAGAACACCCGGTAATATTGAATTTAATACCGCATCTTTTTGTATTCACATCTCTTTTGGTTAGGTGAGAAATCGATGAGAAATATATGGTTTATATTCTTGGCATTCGTCAAAGGCCAACGTTACAATGGTACATAATTCCTATCGCCACACTCTACTCAAACAAAAAAAGTTAAAAAAATGTCTAGTAGCATAACTTAAGACAGTGAATTCTCTGTAGGGGAGGCCGGGGATGGTTGACCGATTTTCAGCTTGAAGGTTTATATTTTCATTTCTTAAGAGTTTTAGAATATTTAAATTTCAAAATAGGCGCAGTTGATAGATTTACTATTGATCGTTCGAAAAAAGTGCCAAAAAAGCAAGTTATTTCTAGTACAGTTCACTTCTTGTATTGGACAAAATAATTACCGATGGTGTCGCTGCATTCGCCGATCAGCTGTTTACCGAAACGAGTATTGTTTCGTGTTTACATTAGATTTCTATTTGTATTTATGGGATTTTTTAGTTTAAATGTTTATTGGCTATCAATAATCGAAGTTGTTTCCTTGATTGTGGATCCTGTGGATTATAATGTAAGTGCAAGTATAGGTTATATTGTGCTTTTTGTTATATTTTATGTAAAATATTGAGGTGAGCACTATTCAATTTTGAATGCTTTTCAGTTCATCTGGCAAGATGTTTACCAAAGGTTCCTCTAATTATAGGAAATTTTCCAATATTTCCATGCTCAGAGATGCTGGGTAGAGGGTGAGCAAGTGTTTGCAATGCAATCATTTGATTCTATGTGGGAAAAAATTATTTCAAAACATTGGAATTCTGCAAGGACAAACCCATCATATTGAGGAAATGATCTCTTATAAAAATGATGGTGTGAAGGTTGACAAGATTATATACAGATACTAAGCAAGGTTGTCTGGAATTTGCAAGCATATTTTAGCCCTGCTACTCTACAAGGTTGTACGTACTACAAAATATTTTGACAATTCTACTGATTGTGAAGGTAAAATTGTAATGTAAATGAACATCAGCATGAACAATATATTCATTTAATAGAAGCTACTAATTTTTTTTTCTTTTTAGGAAGGGAAAAAAATGTATGAATAGAAAATGGGTGATAAATTCTGAATAAAAATGGACATTCTTCAGAGAACCGTATGTATGCAGAACATGACGTGATCCTCGATTAATCATGTTGAAGAATTCATTACTCTAGATGTATTATTCATTTATTGCATCTCACTTGTGTCTTAGGCTGAAGTTATAATAAAATAAAATAATTCAACTCATCTATCGATTGATTGCCCCTTGTCCGTTGCTAAATGAACGTTAATATTATCAAGCTATTATTAATATTAAATTGATACATATATGTATGATGTATTGTTTAAAATTGCCAATTCTCGGAATTTATTTGAAATTCCACATGTAGATTTGATCACTGCTGAACATAAGTTCAATTTTGCAACCATCGAGAGAATCACTTAAACTCACAAAGTCCCTAGTTTTATTGCACATTAACATATGGATTGAATTCAGCACTTTCAACTAGGCTCCTTGAATTGTTGAGACTTCTATATATTCAAAACATCAAGTACACTCAAAGTACTTTATTTCGATAAGAATGAAAATTAGGTATTGTACAAGAACGATCTGAACAAAAATTGTAAATGACTTGAACTGCTTTTTTTGGTAGGTTTAGTGAAGGTACAGCTTTCTTCTCCAGCAACAGAAATGATTTCATAGTGATAGTTTATGAAATAATTCAAAACATATAAAGCATTGTTTTCAATTGACATCAGTTTCCACTCTTCCTTGTTTTCATTTCACTATCTTCTGATCGGAAATGCTGTAAGCATACTCTAATATGTTTAGATACAGGTTTTTCCATTATCAAAACATGCTCCCAGGATTCACGTCTATTAATTTCCTCTACGATTTCTAGTTTATTGGTAAAGTAAACATTTTGATTTTCACCACGAAAATGGGCTCCAGGATTCCTACATTTTTTAGAATTACATTCATAAACACAATAATTAGTGTTTTTCACGGTTTTTCCTCAGGCATATCTTTTTATCGCAATAAAAACGTAAAAATAAACAAATAAACCCAGCTTTCACGTACTAACTGTCAAAACGATACTCGTTTCGGGCTTAGTTCCAGCTAACGCCGGCGGTGTCGCATAGAGTTGTGTTTTGCTCTATAATGGGAAAAATTGGTCAAATTACCCTGGGACTGGGGCAGGTCGATTATTCAACTGATCTAGGTTGACTAGTCACCTGAGGTGAGCTGACTATGAAGTTGTAAGCAAAATCTTCAAAAAAATGGGTGAAAGACGAAGAAACCGATTCATCATTCATTTTTGCATTGGAAGATGGCTTATTGCCATCTTTCGCCATTTCAATTAAACACAAAGTTCCCATTATTTTCCTGCAATACTAGAACAATAGGATTCAGAGCATTCGAAACAAGATGCTTCATCTTCATCACTTTCATTGTCTCTTTGTTCTGCGTTATAACACCACGAAGTATTTGTTTCCTACCAGCCCCGAATCAGCTTTTAATTTTTTGTTACATGTCATAACCCTGAATCTGCGACGAAATCAAATACAATAACTTATAACTGAAAAAACATATATCAAATATGTATTTTAGTAATATAAGTATTCAGCTTTGACATCAATAATCACAAATATATGGGCCTTATCACAAATAATATTACGAAAAAATAATTATTTTCGTGCGTTGTTTTTCAATATTATGTTCCTCCTATCAAACTAGTCGGACGAGTTTTTGATACTTAGTCAACCTACCCCTATGGTCAACCATCCCTGGTCTCCCCTACTCTTTCTTTTTTTGTATGTACGATTCAGCAAGAAATGGGATTCAAACTATATTTATAATCCCATCCTGCATATACAGGTTGATCCACGGTCGATGGTACCTTAGACGTTCACTGAAAACAGAAAGCTAGAAATCATTCTCAGACAAGAACAAATGCTCTATCGATCTAAAATATTTTAGGTGCTGCGGTGTTGCCGCTTATGTCAAAAAGTAGTAACTACTTTGTTATTTCAAATGGCACACCCCATATAATATTGCACTTTTCTTTTCATCGTTGTAACTCGGTTATTTTGGTATCACTTTCTCATCGGTTACGGTTAGCGGTTTTTGAGTAATTAAATGATTTCCTCTTTTTTGTGCAGAACATAGCTTTAGTTAAACATCCATAACTTCCATACTAATATAAATATAAATCTTGGGAAGCTGAAATTTCGTTTGTAAAATGCTAAGACTCTATTCATAATGCAGGTGTTACGAAGTAGGTACTTTTCTACGCATCAGAATTAGATAGTTTTTCGAGACATAAAAAAACGGTTGAAAGTGCATTTTTTCAAGTATGTATATTTCGAAAATTACTGAAAACGAATTGAATTACCTTTCAAATAATATATTATATCCTATACGTAGATTGTAAGATTCAGCGTTAAACTGAAATTTTATAAATGAGAAGAAGGTTTCAAGTATCCCCGCATGTATGTGGCTAGGAGTCAAATATTATTTCAGAAGTAACTGAAATCGCTACGGCTATCGAATAAGATGGAAAAATTATTGGATAGTATTTTGCAACGGCCATCGCTATTGTCATATGCATCCCATAGAGTCTGTCGCTTTTCTTCGAAATGAGACCAGGTATTTCTGGCTCCACGTGGGCTCGCCTAATTTTTTGGAAAAACCATCTTCTCTATGTGAAGCTTGGCGAATATGTTGTCCCTCGTGAACACCAAATGTGAGCTGCTAACATTACCAATTGTTCCTAGAACATTTTCTTATAATACTTTCAATAAAAAAATGAGATTTCGTCTTCAGATACCTCATTTTACAATCGGGGTCCACATACTGCAATAGAAGAATTAATCACGAGAATTTGATTCTATTGGAAATAATATGTGGAAAAAGATAGGACACATTCTATTGAGAGATAATTCCTTAGATAAGATTATTGCCCAGCACAATCGGGGATCATAGACAACTTGGCATATAAAAGCATTCCCAGGTTTTGTACAAGATTGTCCGATGAAAAATCAAAATTATATTCAAAATCCATAAAATTGTCCGTCCTTGCTCTAATCAATCTATTTTATAATTTGCACATATTGAAAATCAGAATGAAAGTGAAAAACAAGCAACATAATATGGAAAAAAATATACTTGTCTACTATGATCTCATGAAAACACCGTTATATCGGACTTGTAGTACTGTAATCGTCGTACATAATTCATTTCGGATTTCATATTTCCAAACTGATTATTCGAGCTTTTCATCATTCTTCTGCAAATAAATGAGACAGCATCATGGTCCAACGTGTGAAATTTACGGATTATTCCTAGGGGTCATCATGATCACTCCTCCCATATAAAAACATATGATCCTCTACATAATAGAGAATTTGATTAGGAAAGTATTCAACATTCTTTCACGAACTGGAGGTCGAACGGGGTCAAGTCAATCTTTTCTCCTCTCCTCATTGTCTCATGCTCATGAAAACCATAAATAATACTAATTAAAAGTCCGGAATGATAGTCGAAAATAACTAGAGAACAAAGATTAACAAATCCATGAAAATGCCTGGAATATTCATCGTTCTAGCCGTATCGAAAATATGCCTGGCCCCCCATGTAAGGTAAACAACGGGGGGCTTGTTTCATTCGAGCTTTGGTAAACTAATCGACCTGTTAACTAACAACAATTAATTTACATACGAGAAAGTATCCGAGAAGATGTTGCTAGGAACAACGGTTTTTGTTCTTGATTAGGAATGAGTTATTATATTAACTTTTCGGCTGTTCTTCGAAAGCGGTTAAGAGAAAATAATAATTCTCTTATATAAGTATACTGAGTATCTTCGAAGGTCACACTTCTTCAACGTATGTAAAATATGAAAAATACAAATGTATGTGTCACAACTTGAACGAAACTAAAATATAATTAGCTACCTGGTATACAAGGTGAGTTAATGATAAATATTTCTACAAGAGATGTGATCTAAGGAATCATTTATGTCGTTTACTATTATTCAGATTCAGCCTGGAAATTTTAAATTTTCATTATGAGCTATGCCATTTCGAGAATATTCCAGACTGAGGTTCTTCTAGGAAATTATACCTTGGAAATTATGCAGCAAATATTGAATTCTGGTGATCTCTCAAAGAATGTTGCATTCAACTAAAACACAAAATTTCTTGTATTTGACAGAAATGTGATTTTTCCGAAAAAAATATATTCCAAGAATCATTTTTTGTGCTACTGAAAAGTAATAGAACACCAATGCATTACTGATGCGTTTTATTTACAAACCCCATTTAGAATCAGAATCGCAAGAAATTTCAAGAAATGATGTTACATTAATACACTCAAAAATTATTTAAATTGCATACAAAAATATGGGATAGATATTGAATTATAGCGATTTGGTTCCTTCTATTGTTTATTTCGTTAATATCCGTGCAAATGCTAGATAATATTTCTGGTACTGATATGATCCTTAATGAAACTGAAAGAGCAATTGATCAACCATTGCCAGCCAAGTCCAGATAACAATATGAAAAATTATCTTTATAAAATATTAGATTTTGGTGTCACTGTCATTCACAGCGGTTTAACGTCTAGTCTCCTGATTTCCTTTTTCTAGAAATTAGTGCTTGCATGGTATTATTTGGGAAATCAATTGACGTGTTGCAGATCAAAGCACCTAATAGGATTAACGCGATCATTCGGTAAGTTTTGCTATTATGAGATTTTTATTTAGGGTTGTTCCTATTTTAAGTGTTATCTTCATGAGTTTCAGTAATAAGTGATCGTCAGAAAGTTTTTTTCACGTAAATCAGCCGATAGTTTGACTATTGAAGAAATGGTTCGGTGAAACAACCAAGAACAGAATCCCATCATGGCTGTAGGCTTCAGGTTCGCGAAGGTTACGAAGCTGCTCCTACAACTCAACGCACCAATACTTCCGAAGTAAGATACCAATAAAAAACAATGTAATCCCTGTCACCTGGAAAGAGAAAAAAAAGTAAAGTATTCTTGATGAACTTGAAAAAAATACTTGTTATTCCAATTTTTGTAAAGAATGCCAATCTGCCATCCTTGTCAAAAGCAGGGTCAAGATGAGGATATTGAGAAAAACAGTGACTGAAAAGATTCCTGAATCTTATGAACACTCATGATTGGTCAACCGAAAACGCACACTCTGTGAAAATAACAGGTTTACCAGAATATACTAGGGATTTGTTTTAATATCTCTCAATATCCATCCATGTTCGAGAAATTATCCTTGGGAACATTTAAGTTTAGAGGGAATCGGTTTATGAGGTTGGCACCATGTATTTCCCCAATCATTCATCTTGTACAGGTCTGGAGAAGATACAGAGTTCTAACTTGACGTTCAACACTATTGGGCAATCAATAAATAAGCTAACTAGGTATTCCCAGGAACAATCCTAACACGAATCGTGGGAATCTAAACATAATTTTTGGCAGAGCTAATCGTGTTAGTGTCTTCTCCTCGCCTGGAACATAAAAATTTATATCGCCATGCTGTCTGCCGATTAATGAAGAATGTCGGAATAAATTAACAATCTTATACTTCTTGCCAGTCTCGAATTAAATTTATGGTAGCGGAAGTTGTATAAATCGCAGCAGACGGGTCATTCTTGATGTTGAAATGATTGTTCTCTGTATTCTTGGTGTCTGATTGAGTACCAGTTTGTAGATTTCGAATAATTATCATTTATTTCATATATATGAATGATATTAAGTTTATAAATATCAAGAGCAGGATGTCGAGTTTCTCTGGTACGAGAAGAACCTAAACAGCATTGATGTACCTATGTGTGTCATGATTTCACTTTAAAAAAAAATTGCTTGGTCTGATGAATTAATCTGTTATAGATTTCTAATTGACTTAATTTTTTTAATGAGAAACCCAGACAATGCAGAATGGGAAAATCTACGATTCTGAAAGGTCTTAAGATTTGGTCTGATGAAGAAGTCTTTTGTAGACTTGTTGCTAATTTTAATGTTTTTTTGTCATAATCACATACTTCTTTTAAAACGTAGAAGATTTTGTATTGTCAAATATTTTTTTAATTGAAATTGTGGCCGACTGGGACTGAAAAACTAAAATAGAAAAGTTATTTTTGATTCAAGTGATATTGATATACGCACACTAGCTCAAAAATCAGAAATAAGCCACTAAGTGCCGACTTCTTGAATAAACCAGTTGTAACACTCTAAAATCTTTGCAATACAAAGAACGAAAATTAGACCGCTACCTAACTTTTAGATAACCGGCTGCCCTTCAATCGGAGAGCGGGTGTGGGTGAAATACAGTTGAAATTTTTGAGCGCCACGATAGTTTGATTTTCCACCGGTTACCTCGTTCGTCGAATTACTTATTAAACCACGAAATCCAAGTAATGATACAAATGATATATGGGAGATAGTAGGTAGAAGAAAAGTTTTCTGAGTGAACTTTCTGTCAAATATTTACTGAAATGGCTCAGAGGGTTTAACAAAGTTGAATGCAAAACTCTGACGGCAAATATATGATGGTAATAAAGTAAATATTTAGAAAAACATTATGAAAAGTCGACGTATATAACGTTATATGCGCTTTACAGTTAACAGTACAGAATTAAGAATTAAATGTGATTAAAATGAAATGGCAATAAGCCTTGGAATGTTTCAAACTGTCCAATTTAAATCAGGATAGTAATTTAAATTGTCTAGATCTGACCTGAATATATCTCCGGGAATAGGAGGTAGGTATACGCCAGTTCTATAAGATTCCACTGTCCTCGAAATTAGACTTGTCTGCATCCGAAGTAATCCGGGTATGTTTGACAGCAAACGATGTAGAAGTAAAAGAAAAAAAAAACCTGCTGCAAGCATCATTGTCGATAAAGGCATTGTTGAGTGAAAATTTGAATTATCTACTCACTGGGTGTTATACGGCCTTTTGAAGAGTTTTGCAATGCTCTAATCCGAATTAATCGAATATGAAAGGCAAAATAGGTAATTCACAAACGGAGATTTGCACTTTCAATAATATTTGGCAACTTTACGTAGCTTGAATCCGCTAAATCCGACAAGAAATATCTCGCTTATCGTAAAGGGAAAATCATAATAATCGGTCGACAAACAAGCAAGCAGGAAAAACCAAAAAAGTCTTCAGGACATATGCGGATGATTGAGCCCGATACGCATTATTTCGAACCGCGAAATAAATCGCTGCAATTTCGTCAGGAACCAGTGGCGGTACGAAGATTTACCTATAATTTTTTTTCGTTCTTTGAATTTTTTTCTTCAATGACAAAATGATGCCGTCACACAGTATTAGAATGGGCCTTCTGCAAGAGTATCAAAATTTTTTTTTTTAATTCGTTGAATTTTTATCGAAATCAATGAATTATTTTCGAAAATATTGTTGAGTGATTTTTACATTGAAAAATATTAATTCACAGAACTGTTCCCTCTGTCATAAATTTGACAGATATGAAATAAATCCGTGTCAAGGGTCCAACATATTATCAATAAATATTAACATGAAAATTGTGCTATAGAATGATTTTGTTCTAATACGAGAAGTGCCAGATCGAATGGATTTGACACAGAATAAGAGAAAAAAATTATTCCGTAGCCGTATAAAATGAATTTGCAATGAGAGTGAACGATTGGAGAGACGAAATGTTTTTACATGCAGAACCATTCAATCAGTAAAAAAAATAAGCAAGATAGAATGAGAAAGAAAAAATAAATATATAGCAAATCCCAGTATCTTCTGAAGATACATCCATCTCATTTGAGTTGAAAACCTCTCTTATCAATATTTGCAGAAATACTCATGGGATGCAGCAGCTCCAGTTACCTGACCTAAAAAACGGTACGAGCTGAAAAAGGAGAGGTTCGTTCACACCTCGAGCTAAGAAGAGCCTCTAGATGTTTTATGATAATGGCATAATCGATTAGCAATGAATCAAAGTATCCTGACGTCGAAAATGGCAACAACAATTATAGATAATCTCCGTTGTCTGGCCGTCCGTAATTGTGATCAGCTCCTTCTTCTGCGCCAGCGAGAGGAGGAGAGAAGACGAAATTCACAGCCACCTCCTAATTAGACAGGCCGATTCGCGAGCCGTAAATTTCGCTCAAGAGATTCGTTATTATCGAAGGGAATAAGGGACGCGAGTTGAAAGGGTGGAGGTGAATGGATAAATCCTGTTTTTCTTTTGGTACCTCGAACACTGGGAAACTTGATGAAAGAGGTTGTTGTAAGCTTTGTGATCTCCAGGTCCTGGTTCTCCATGGTAATCGACAGTTTCCTTTTTCTTCGCCCCCAGGATTTGCTTTCATTTTCGATTCAAAAACTACCGGCGAGAGTTCAACAGAAAATGAGATGGAGGAGTTTCAGCTAGAATTGCATTCACAATCTGAATTTCTGAAAATGAAGGAGTTTATAACAGTTTTATAATGATTTATTCTTCAATTAATTGAAGAATCAAATATTCAACTATATCCAGAAACCAAACATAAATTTTTCCTCAGAATTTCTCAAACTGAATTTCTGGTAGAGCTCCTGTTTCGAATGAAATTGTAAGAGTGTACCTAGTACAGAAAATCACTTATATGCAAAATTCTGGGAATAAGGGAAGCCATCTGTCTGTGCAATCAGATTGACGTAGCGGTTGATTTTCAAGGTCAATTGGAGTTCTTATCTAATCCCTACATCGCCTAAATCGACAAAAAATTTGAAAGAATCCGCTGGAGACAGGCAGGTAGGCAGTGTGAAACCCTTCAGACATGTTTACTGAAACGACAGTCCAATTCCTGACTTAGGAAAGTGTGATGATAGGCCAGTTGACTGTCCACTCTTGCTTTGGTTAGCCCAACTGTGGTTTCAGTTAACGAGGTGGTACGATTAACCGCCTTCTTCCGGTGGTACATGTTGTAATCACCATTCGATGAAAACAAGGAAAAATCGAAATATGGTGTAGACTGTGTAATTTTCTGCAGCCTCTCTTTTCAACCGATCAAAATCTGAAAAAATTGTAAGGAAATCAAGTGTTTTTCATGCCAGGAATCTTTTTTCAACATATAATAATATGTAAAAGTCGTATATGCTTAACAATCCCTGTTGAGTTTCGTTCTAGGATCTATAAATTCCATTCTTTCAACTTTAAACGAAGAATAGGTTCCGAAATTTTCTGAAAATTCTGCTGACGAAACGAGAGCACAAACAGAAATTCAATAAATGCATTTAAAGTATTCGATTTTTTCCCTTTCAGCATGTGTAAATATGCAATTCCCGAGGAACCTTATCTTCTGAAGAATATGACAGTCAGTAGAGAACTTTAAACTGAAACTGAAAAGCTGAGTTTGAAGGAAAAAAGAGAGCTTTATGTAGAAAAGTCTTGTCCAAAAAAAGAATAGCTTGTCAGAAATTTACCAATGAAGATATAGAGTTTTCGTTGCAAAATGGACAAAAAACAGGGTGAGTCTCGTACATATCGAGGTACATATATTTTAACAATAGATTCTTAAGGTCAAAAGAAATAATTTTTTCGTTTACCATTTCGTTCAATTCAGAATGAAGAAAAAGATTAAGGCATTTCATATTTTCATAATGAGCTATGCCACCCTTGTAAACAAGCTATTAAATTTAAAAAATTTTGCAGAAATTTAATTGAAGTGTGAAGTTTTTGAACATAGTTGCATTTTGCCATAGTATCCATTTTTTCCAAATTTTGTTGAGATACAGTTTTGGACATGACTAACCCGAAAAATGCTCACTTCACGAGATGAAACGAGCAATACTTTTATTTTGCATAATGGCCAAATATTCATTGAATAGCATTCAACTTACTTTTTCGAGTTGGGTTCGTTATATTTCTGGTATAATTATGGAATATGTTAGTAATGGTCATGATGAACAAAGTAAAATATGTTAATGGAATTTTGTGTCCGTGAAAATTCCCCACATCAATGAAAACCTATATTCGAAAAATCATATATTCGAAAATGAAATTTTTTGTATAAATTTTCAAGGGAAACTTGGTAGACACAAATAAAAAAGATTTTTTTACGTCAAGGGTCTTCGTTTTACAAGTGAAAGAATCACACTGTTAGTCAGTTCATATAAACTTTGTAGGTGGCTGACGGTGACATTTTGAATGGCTTGGGACAAGAAGCTAAAGTACAATACCGGTTGTTACATCTATAAAAGCAGAATCATGAACAGAGTTTCCCACAACATTGGCTGAAGAAAAATGTGAAAAACCAAGAAAAAACAGACAACAGGCAAATGCAACATCACTAAAAGAGCGACCTTCAAGTAATTATAGTTCTACAATTTATAATATTTCAACAAAACTTATTATTAATCTCTTATGCATCTGCTATTTGTTCATAAGCAATGCGCGATTTGTCCATCAACAAAAGACAAGAACAAAAGGATGGAACTCTTCTTCTGATACGGCGTACTGATGTTTGTTTTATTGGTGCACCTAACTCTCGAGTTTATTTCTCGCGACTCTTGCGTTGCGATTCATTCTTCAATTTCATACCTCTTTTCTTGATAGTGTCATTCATTATACTCCCCAGTTTTACTTCTAAGCCTATATGATGACTCAAAGCATTCAAAAAGTGCTCTTAATAGGTTCATTTTCATTTGGAAAAGATTTGGGTGTGTGTCTCATTGTTCCATATCGGCCAAATTTATATTGTTGTAAATAAAATACGGCAACAAAAATACATTATCTAGAAATGCTTCGGTCCAAAATTGAGAGTTTCCGATTCGAGAAACAAATGACCCGGCCATCTTCGAGCATCGTTCTTCCTGTCGTCCACCGCGAGCATTGTTAAAACTTCTTTTATTCGACATCGATTCAGCATACCGAGGAGCTCGCCGCAGAATTCACCGCTTCAGTTATAAATGCCCCGCACCGACTCCGATTCGCCATAAACACTAAAATTAATAGTGGTCCTTGATCCTTTAATATCCTTAATCTGATGTGGTCGGGCTGTAAAAGCCCCAAGAATTCGCAAACTATCAATTTCTTAGACGCGGCCGTATTTTATCGAACACAATGACCGTCCCAGAAACGGCCAGCGATCCACTGGCGACTCATTAAACGGAATTTCTGGAAACAATGACTGTGTCGGAATGTGCGGAATCAATTTTCGGGAAGAAAAAATGAGGCTTTCGATCTTCGCCGATTGGTCATTTATCGGTCGTCTCGACCTCCATGAAGATAGGAGTCTCACTTTTAGTTGAATTAACGAATGTTTTCAATATACTCTAACGCAAAGGAAACGAAAAGTTTGGCAATTTCTGAAATTAGGCCGTCTAGAAGATCCGTATAGATAAATAGAATGAGTTGATATGCTGCACAGGCTAGTAATGGGAGGACTCAGAGTAATAAAAGCTCCAGCGCTTTCATTTGATTCTGTTTAATAAAATTTATAATATATTATAACACCATTATGAAATGAACACCTTTGAACGATTTTTTCTTTCAAAGCTATATATCTCCGGTAAGGAAGCGAATGAAAAATCTCAAAAAACTATATATCCTGGGCATCAGTTAGAGCTTGCTGCAGACAAAAAATTAGATTTCAAAATGATCAATAACCTTTTTTGTAAATTAAAATATGGGTGTTCAAAGTTACCCTACGATCGGGGATACTTTGAACGACTATGAAGAAACCACGCGATTTCGATTCAACCTCCCTGAGAGAGTTTCTTTGAACACCTCAATACTAGAAATACTTAAAAATAGTTGAATGAAATTATGTGGAATAGAAATATGTACATAATATACTAAAAATTTTTTTTTTTTCGAAATAGTATCAGGCATGCATTATGACAAATAATGAATCAAAAAACCGAAGTTTTCTTTAAAAATAAAGTTGGTAATACAAAATATCAGTTTAATTCAGTAATCAAACCGATATTTTGTAATAATAGAAAAAAAAAGGTATCAGAAAACAATAAATAGGACTGAACTATCTAGTTACAACTTCTCAGATATGGCTAAGAAGTTGGGTTGATGATTTGCACTAAACAAGAGGGGTCCTTCCTTTTCTGCCTACCTTGGGGTCTTGCCCAGCTGTGAATATTCGGTGATCGTCCCTCGTCGTGTACTTATTGCTAGGAAAACTCACGAAAAGAATTTTTTTCTCAATTTATTTCACCGGGAGCTTTCCCTGAGATGTCTGAACCTGAACTTTAAGTGGCATATTTTCCTGCACCATGTTTTCATTTGTTAGAGCGGAACATTTTCTACAATGAAAAACCGAGTTAGTTTCAAACCTTGAGTTTCATTGAACACGTTCAAAGTTACCCCGAAAACGATGACTGAGCACATTGTTCTCTAACAGTATGAATAGAAGAAAATGTGTTGAAGTATTTGAAATTCCGTAGCTAGGATAATGTATTGTTGTAGCAGATATATTTTGCGAACACGTAGTGCAAATACTTACGGTTACAGCAACAAAACTTTGGAGACCATATCGAACGTGGATATTTTAGGTTCGAAGTAACCATTTAGGTTTGCTAACTCTCTGAACCTTAGAATATAGAAAACCAGGAAGGAGCATCTCATGCATTCTGGTGCGACGAGAATGGTGCACTCAATATGGCCGCTGCTTGTTTCTGTTACGCAGTGGCGTAGGGCATCTGAATTTTCAATTACGGTTTATTGATATGGCATATTTCACTTCGGGGGAAAAATTCTTAGCGAAGTAGGAAAGTGAAACACAATGTAATTTTATATGTTTTTTATTGATTTTTGAATAATATCAATCTGTTATACAGATTTCTTATTCTGTCATAATCGAATGTATTTTTACAAATGTAACTAATTCTAGTTTTTAAAAAACAATTACTTATACTTTTGATTAGAAGTACCTCATGACTTTCTAGAGGTGAAAAATCATGTAGAGCCATCGTATCTAACACTTTTTTCCCAATGAAATGTTTCAATACTTTTAAAGAAACTTCTTCTTGGTTTATTTTTATGTTACTATTTTTTGAATGTCTCAAAAATTTTTCTGCTACTTGGCAGATTTGTATAACCCCACTACTTGGGTAACTTAAACTTCCCTTTGTTTTCATTTCAAATAGAGAATTCAAATAATTTTCTTTGGCACCAAATAATTGCGCTACGCATTGTTCACAATGCAGTTTCTTTCCCAATTTGTAAGCAACAAATCCTGCAATGTAAACAATGACAGCAACTGAATAGGGAGACAATGATTCACAAGTGAATGCATAGCTATGTTCAGTGAAGAAATTTGCAATGGTGATATCTACTTCACCTTCGTCTGTCCCCAAACGATTTCCAATAGACTCATTGATGATTTGAACAGGGGATTTTTTTTTGAACTGACATTCAGGATATTTATATCTTCCAGAGGTACAAAATTTCCGGCGCCACCTTCTCTCACTTCTGAATGAATTAGGATTTTTTTGTAGGCAGAAGTGAACTGCCTACAGGTGGGATTGTTATTGTGTCCCCCTTGAGATCTGATTGATCCAAAAAATAATTCTATGTGGTCTTGGTTGAGTTTGTATGTAGGAATAAATTTCAAATGCCCTTTTTCAATATATTCATCATACAAACCCAACAAAGCTTTGAGACCAATCAATATCCCTATAAATATAGTTTTTCTTTTGGATCTTATAACAGAAGTTCCATCGATCAGTCTCAAATTCCTCACATAATTAATCATTTCTTCATAAAATAATTTAATATTTCGAACATTTCCCTCACAAATTGCCTGTTTGTAACCAAAATCAGAAATCTTATGAGAATTCAAAATATCGAAACTATCATTGATTTTTAAAATAAATTCTGCCGTTGCACTGCAATTTCTGAATTCTTCTAAATTTAATTTATCTTTGCAAAAAAGTAGTGCTTCAGAAACTGAGCTGCTCAGCAATTGAGTGGCCAACTTCACTTTCATTTTTTGTTTAAAAAAATTTATATGTTGATTTCTGATCTTGGTTCCAAGATGAAGGCCCTCCCTATTCTGCAAATCATTAAGTTGTTCAACAAATTGGAAATCGATTAGGTCACCATTCATATTAATGAATTTTTTTTTTTCACCAAAACAATTTCTGATCAATTTTACCATGTGTACTGGGTCCGGATACAAAAAAATTTTATGATTTTCATATGTAAAATCTGCCTTTATATTTGAAGCTTCAGGAGGACAGTTCAATAAAGTACACATGCTAAAATTACCTACACATCCATCAAATGTCACATTACTCACCGTTACTCCCACATTCATCAACAATCTCAGGGTCTGTTTCAAAAGGGAGGTTCTTTGTTGGCTATTGAGACCTGCAATAAAAAAATAACCAATTGGGAGTTTCCATGCTTCGTTTATACAGACTATCATGACTTCAGTTGCTAATTCCATTGAATCTCCCTGTAAGCCACTACCAAAATCAACATAGCCTTAGTATTCACTGCCTGTATATTCCAAATGCTTGCGAATAGCTATCTCATCAAAAACTAATGAGCAAATTAATTTTGTTTTCTGTGTTGAGCATTTTCAATTTCAAAAATTCGAATGCTTCTGAAGTGAACCCTGGCTTTGCTTCAATTGAAGAGTACCACTTTGACAATGTTTTTGGATGAGGTAAGCAATTCGCAAACTTTTGGCGAACGTAGCTGTAAGCTTTAGGGGAAAAAAAGTGAAGCGTGACCGCAAAAGCCCTCACAGATTGTCCATATGATTTTTTAACTCTCTTATTTCTACTCTTATTCAAGAGTCTTTTGACAAACTCTTTGTTGTCTCCAAAATGGTCCATCATCAAACTGCTGTGTTCGTTCAACAATAAATTTTTCTTCTTCAACTCCAACATCATTGATTTGAGTGATAATATTTGTGTTTTCTGTCGCCAGTTTTTTTTTGCAGATTATGAATTCTTATATTATTAAGCTTGTTCACTTTTTCAATGCTGCTTATTTTTCTCTTCAAATATCTCCGATGAGGTGAATCTTCTTCTTGTATAGCAGTGGATAGTTCTCGAGTGGGAGAGGAACACTTTTCTTCTGATGGTCCAGGTGACGTATCAAGAATTTTGTTATCATGAATCACTTCCTGATTAAATGTTCTCACCTAAAAAAAATTGTCTATAGAATTATCAAAAGAATAAAATCAGACAATATCTTCATTTCATGGTCATTTATTCTTTACTTACATATTTCAACCGATCGATTTCAATTGTTGGGAGAGCAGTTGGAAATAATCTCACAAATGCCTGTGATGACCGATTGAAACAATCCTCCTTGAAGTGCCTGGAACATAAAAGGGTCCTGTCGTTGGGACAAAACCCAGGTTTCTTCACAAAACTAATCCATAAGACTCTCTGTTTCTCATCTTTGGGAAATCTGGAAATATAATTCAACTTATAAATTGTGAAGAACGGAATAAGAGAAAATTCAACTATGTAATCATGGTTTACTTCCGAAATTTAATTTGAGACGAAATTAATAGCGCTACTAACTATCAATGCCTGTTTGTTCAATGAAGTTGACTACCGAACATCACCTACTCCCATGGTTTGTTTGGGATAACCTCAAAATTGATGAAAATGGAAATCACGTTTTTTTCATGAACAATTGAATAATTTCAATACCAATCTCACTCACCTGTGAAATGTTATACCAGAATTCTTATTTTTTGGTGTTTCGGAGTAGCCACAGGCTGCACAACTAACCATTTTTACGAAAATGTTCAAATATTAGAAAATGTCTTATGTCTTTGACAGGACCCGAGTAGAACCGATACGGAGTCAGAATGACGGGCCGATAGACAATGGATTGACGAGTAAACTTAGGGTAAACTGGGTAAACTGCGAAATAATCAAGAAACATGTGTAAACTCCGAAATATAACAGACATTCTACCTATTTCGGACTTTACCCGGGTAAACCGAGTTCTATCCGGTTTCGTTTGGTTAAATTTGGGCAGTTTTGTGCCATGAAACTATACTTTCGAACAGACAAGATGCAAATGAAAAAATTCGAAAATCAAACAATGAAAATGAAAACTTTATCTGAATCAAAATTATCCCCATGTTCCTTTGGAGATACAGTCAGAGTGAAAGTTCCAGACGTTGATCGAGGGAGGAGCGATTTTAGAAACATTCTCATGACTCATGACAGTTATCGGGTTAACTATCATTTTTTCAAACTAGAAAACCAACTACCGGAGAAATGTTCTCTTGGAACTAATTTACTGCGTGTAGTGATAAATTTGTATACCTATCTGGAAAGTGTTTCAACCGAAAAAAAATTTACGACAGCTTGCAAATGAACAGTCATTTTTAGGAGGTCAAGGTTATATACGTTTATTCTGTAAAGCGAAATGTAAATGTAACTATAGAGCTAGTGGAAATGTTTGTAAATCTGTAAATGCTTGTCTTGTTCGAAGAAATAGATTATAGTGTTCTTTACTTTGATAAAACCATTGAGTATAAATATTATTAATTATATTAATACTCAATGATAAAACATAGTTTTGATTTTATCATTAATATTCGTAGAATTAGGTCTAAAGTAAATAAACTTTTTAAACCTTAAGATCTTGTTCTTTGTTACACCTAACTTAAACCAAGTGAAAATGGACGGAAGGCGGTTTACCAGGGTAAAGCGCGAAACACGTCCAATATTAGTTATATTTCGGACTTTACCCACTCTTCCTAGATATTGCGCAGTTTACCCAGGTAAACCTAGGTTTAATATTCTAACTTGACCTCCTTACTTCATTAGCGAAGCTATAAATGGCGGCTCCGGTCGGTAACTCTTCGGTCGAGTTGAAATCTCAGAACATGAATCCTCTGAAGATGCCTAAAGTAGATGTAGACGAAACGTTAGGTGAAATAATTCATGATAGACAATAGCTAATAAACCCGGAAGACTCTTGTGATGTCATTTTATCCGGTCGTGAAAGCCTTAACCTATTTATTTCTTGGAAATGTTGAATGAATATCATTCCGTCTTTTCGTGAAATGAGGTAATGAATTCTTTCAAAAAATCAATTCATCAGAAAAAAGAATGTTATCTATTCTGTTCTTCATTAACTAAGGATGTGTTAATTTGACGATTTTGGATTTACACTTTATTCAGAAGAATATAATAAGACAGAAAAATTTTCAAAAAGACTTGGTTCATGTTACAAGAGAACAGGAAACTGCTCCACATGACAAGTAATCGACTTTCAACCGTAGATGAATTGATTCAAACAATTCTCCAAATACAGGTCGGATGCATTCAGTTTCATCTCGTAATGAAAGATAGCGTTGGTATTTCAAGAATTATGTTGAATTACGCGGATACTGGCAAGCGTGAACCTTCGTCATGAAAATGCTTTCACCTCGTATAGAAATTTGCAAAAATTCTCTTTGTAAAGAAGACTAATAGCGCATCAATAACTCACAATTCCTGCATCGGATAGCATCAATTCGAAGCCCAGCATAATGGCAAGTTGCAAATTGTTTACGCTGACGAACTGGGAAGTGAAATCATTCAGTATATTATTCTCGCGAACAAAAGGAACACATCTCTTGGAGCTGCAGCCGGCCGCTGCATCGTCCAGATAATGCCCCCATAAATTATATTATTAGCTTGTCCGGCGTGTATAATATAAATTGATTGGAATTTCATACCGTGTTCGAGGGCAATTGCGACTAAAAACCGGCATTTCTTCTATGGAAACTCACGCATGTTGCGCTAAAAATCCTCAGATAGACTACATGCCGGTTATGATTTGTAGTACCACTTTTCGAGGAGGTTACCTTTTGATTTTTTCCGAGATGGCAACGTAGTTCGAGAGGAATGAGTCACGGCAATGTTTTGCTCATTATGCTTCGTGTTTACAGCATTGGTAATGATATCATAGGCGAATTGATTTTTCAAGCACGGGTTCATCATTCATCATTTGATAAATTCGGTGCTTTCGACAAAACTGCAGGAAAAAATTCGAAAAAGCTAAAAATCAACTTGTACCAGACGAAATCTTTGGCTTCAATTAGTTGTTCTTCACGAGCAACAGTTAAATCAGTTTCGAATGATTGATTCTCCTTTATTGGAATTTTCTTCTTTCACTCACGATTCATTTTATACCTATTCAATCAGCTATAAGCATACTTCACTCTCACTATCGAGTATTGTTCTAGTTATGTTGCGAATCCATTCATTCTGCCATACCTTGTAGATCCAAATGATACGGATTCAATGGTTAACCATTTTCATCATTATATGTTGGTACTCCGAACTCTCCTGGGTACAGGAGTAATACAGAAACAAGTTCTGCCAACTAAAATTTGTCTTTTACCCCTATACTGAAGGTTAATTCTAACACTCGTTCATTCAAAAGCTCGACACTCGTTTTTGAATTACGAATTTTGAACTCTTGGAAGAATATCAATGCTTTCTGTATTCGGATTAATAAAATATTTTGCTACACTTCTTATCTGTTTCTGATGTATATCGATAAATGTTTCAATAATGTTTCTCCAAGGTTTTCGAAAAGGCGTATCATTTTCTTAATTTCGATAAACATAAACTTTCTGTTCAATTTGTTATGGTCTTCATCGCAATAATCGAAAAACCAAAGCTCAAAGGCGTCCTAGTAAGTAGATACCATATAAACATGAATATTTTTCTTCTCTAGAGCTCGGGTAATATAAAGATTCAATTTGATGCAAAAGTGTTACAGTTTCTGGGTAGTTCGAACTACCAGTACCTAAAAAATGGAATGAAATTATTATCAGAATTTTCATTGAGAATTTGTGATAAGTGAATGGTTAGACCAGGCCCGGTCTGGCTCGACTGGACGCCCTCGGCTAGATACTGATTTGTGGCCCCCTCCAGGCAATAATAACACGAGAACTATAGGTTTTCACAAGGCAGCTAACTTGATTCAAAATAGTTTTGAATTTAAAATGATTTCACCTTTTTATCAGCAGCTTTGTAATTTTGTTTATTATTTATCAATTCTTTGAAGAAGAAAACTCTTTATATAGAACTATTTAAGGGTGGTCATTGTTATGAAGTTTTTATGATAGGTCAATTGCGAACATGATACTGAAAGCACAATGCAAAAAACCTGCAATCTAATGATTCTAGGGTGCTTGGGAAAAGGAGTATAAGTCAAAATTAGTGGTTTTTGGCAATTCAAGTTTATTTGTCATTTTTTGTGGGAGTACTATGATTTTAAAAGTTATACTATTTTTGAAGAAACATACTAACATAAAACATTCATTCTTCTTGAAAAAATATCCAACTTAAAGGAAAAACTGACTTATCATCTTTGAACCAAAAAAAATACAGGACTTATACTAATCTCTACAAATTATGAAATTGAGAGTTTGGGTAATCGGAGTACAAGTCCTGATAAGTCTTATATGGATTCGTCCAGAATAGATATACTATTTTATACTTAGTTATATTCTACCTTGTTACATTGCAACATTTTATTCTCTTTTTACCAGAATGTGGAATTCATTATTACGGTGAACTTTATGAACATATCCTGCCATTTAATGACTTATAATCCTCTTCCCGAGCACTCTAGAATTGTACGCAAAACTTGAAAATCCTACTATATTACTATCCTAACTATGGTAAATTCATCACTACTCCTGGCCACGACATTAACTATCTCATCTCTGTCCAAGCCAGAAAACAATTATCTTTCTACAGCATGCCAAAGAAGTAACGTAACTCGTCAATAATTCTCATACGAAAAATTGTTATAAAAAATCTCCGACCAGTCCATTTTCAATATCAAGAGCCATTCATCGAATGCTTTTTTGAATTTGATATTTCTCACCTCCTTCCTATTATTTCAAACATCTAAAATACTCAACATCAGAAAATGATTTATTTTGAAGTTGGTGGTCGTTTTTAAGGGAAAGATAACATTGCATACTGTAGAGTATGAATACGAAACAAGAAAGAAAGCTCGAACTTACGACAGGTCGAAGTGTTTCAACAGAAATTTTGAAGCTATATGATAAGAAAAAAAAAAAACTAAAAAATGGTTCGTTGATTTGAAGAAGGAGGGAAGTAGATGAGTTGATTAATATATTCATCGAGTAAACCCAACTTTAGAGAATAAACATTGATAGATGATTATGATGAGTGTACACACCGATAGGGACAAAATATATTCACCGATTTTGACAAAAAATATACACCAATTATGACAGAATATAGTAAGAAAATATAAATAAACACACTGGTTTTAATTATATCTTTAATCAGCTATCGATTTCGGCAAAATACTTATACCATCATCAGGCTGTCCTGAAAAGACACTCATGTGCAAAAGAATAACAAACATTCAAAAAAGGACTTACTGTCATGAAACACAGAAACAAGCTGCAACTTATAAGATGTAGTACAAACATAAATGGATTCTCAATTTAACATGGAAAATCTCATTAGTCCAAGAACTAAATTAAAATAGTAAACGACAATATTAACACCGGCTGGAGGACAGATGTAGACACACAACAGCCATGCGTCACACAGAAATTTACAAACATAGAGATAAAATAATAAGATCGAATGCGAAGATTGCCAGGCTTATTATGTTGGTATGACTACACGCTCTGCTAGTATAAGATTCTCTGAACACGTGAAGAATAAACCTTCATCGGCATTAGGAAACCACCTTATTGATAACAACCATAAAACTTCAATCCATAGTCTCAGTATTCTTCACTATGAAAAGAATTTTTACCGTTCAACCCTTTTAGAACAATTGGAAATTTTGAGAAGAAAACATGACAGCAACCTTGTTAACGATGTAAAAGAGTTTCCATTACAAAATATTTTCAAGCCAAGAATAAATTATTTTATCTCTATGTTTGTAAATTTCTGTGTGACGCATGGCTGTTGTGTGTCTACATCTGTCCTCCAGCCGGTGTTAATATTGTCGTTTACTATTTTAATTTAGTTCTTGGACTAATGAGATTTTCCATGTTAAATTGAGAATCCATTTATGTTTGTACTACATCTTATAAGTTGCAGCTTGTTTCTGTGTTTCATGACAGTAAGTCCTTTTTTGAATGTTTGTTATTCTTTTGCACATGAGTGTCTTTTCAGGACAGCCTGATGATGGTATAAGTATTTTGCCGAAATCGATAGCTGATTAAAGATATAATTAAAACCAGTGTGTTTATTATTATTTTCTTACAATATTCTACACGCTGATGGAGAAATACATCAATTTCATATGACAGAATATATTCACGAATTATGACGGTAAAGGGGATAAACACGGATCAACATAGAACCCAGCTTGGGCCTTTGACTCGGCTCATATGAAATGTTGGACGGGGAGTACCTACACTGGAGAGATGAATGCTTATGAAGTTAGGGAATATTGATTAAAGTTTTAACTTATTTGTATTATAGGAGTACCTACATTATGTTCCACCTAATAATTACGCACAGATTATATTCCATGCTATGATCTCTGTAACCTAACTTGTTTATTTCTTTTTGAATAAATTTTCTCTTACTGAGCGATGAGTTGACATACGAACTTCAACAGAGAGGACAGTCCATATTCAGCACTGTGATGACGAAGAGGGGTTTGCTACAACCCCCGACTACGATGGATCCGACACAAGACATTGAGATATGTCAGAACAAGCTCATTGCTGACCTAATAAAGGCTGTACGCATCTTCAGTACCGACAGCGCCGTCAACGAATATTCACGAATATTAACAAGACTAAAACACATCGAGAGAAGATTGATTTTTATTATATCCGATGACATCTCACAATTACAACTGATCGACCAAATGGAGGATGCCACCGTCAAAGCTATGGATGGATATATATATCTCCCACGAAATTTGAATTCAATTCATTCTTATTTTTCATTGTCATTGAATTTTCTTCGAATATGCAAACCCGCGAGGAATTTTTCATATTTCATATCTTCCAAAAATACCGTGTGAATAATGTTTCTTTTTATGATATTTCAAAGGAAGACTGTTGTGCCAAAGACTAAAACCCATAAAAAATTGAATTTATGAGCACTTGTCACAAATTCCTGTGAACAGGTGGCAAAAAAAGCCTTATCCAGCTGTAGTGATTCATCATGTGAGCAAAGATTATGCCAAGTGGAAAATATTCATCAGATAACCGTTATTCGTTTCATCCTGAATGTCCGATTAGTCTCCTCGATAACAATTAACAATCGCGAATGCTTGAGTCTGCACGGACCATTAACATATATATCTTCTTCGGTCCTATATCTACTGAGAATAAAGACTGCTAGTTTTTCCCACCATAGGTCAGCAGACATCCATTTTATGTTATTCTCTGCAGATGATTTAATAGACAATCGCTTTGCCGAAGCACACTAGTCTGGCTTATCACGTAAGGATGCCAAGAACTTTAACATCCTACCAGAAACGTTTAATTACTGGACTTCCCTCTGAGCGAGCGAATAAGGAGATACAGCTGCATTGAGCTGGGATCTTACCATTCATTAAAAATCTTCAAATAAACTCTTTATAGTTTAAGATACAGAAATCAAGATGGCAAAATATGTGGTATACCTACAATGTTAAATGATATTAGGTATATGATAAAATGTGAGACAATCCACATAAAATAGAAATGTTTTAGCCAACCGTTAGTATTAGGTGAGCGAGTTCAATAATACAATACATTTTCGGGGCTCTATTGTATATTGTTTTCCGTAGAACTGGGTGCTTCAAAAGTAAAAGGAAAATAAGTTTGGCGGTCACGATACAAGAGGATATAATTGACCTATGATGTCGAATAAATCCTAGAAAATGCGTTTACAGCTTTCATTTGGGTTCAACGTATGGTCCGAAAATTTTGTGAAAATTTTTTATCCGTTATGATTGAGTGTTGAGTGATAAAATGCACTTAATGTTGTTAGCTATGATAATGACATGTCACCTGTTATGTCATTTGAATAAACAAAGGAAAAGGTTTTGAGATCATATGTTTTTAGTTATCTTTGAATTATACCCTTCAAAATAAAAAAAAAACATTAGCCACGCTCGAGACTTTTTTTTACAAATTTCTAACCCCCTCCTGTCTCGGTTCATACTTACAATAATAAAAACAGATCACAAAAAAACCAAGTGGTTACTTTATTCGGTGAAAAAAATGTTGAAAAAACCCATATGCCCAATCACTGGCTTATTCTTAAGAGATGATTATTATCTAATGAACAATTCGATGCAGAGAAGTTTTAAAGTATTGATGCCCAAGATGTCTATCACTTTGTTCATATTCAATAGTTTGTATGAGGAACATGAGTTAAAATGATCTATTTTGATAAGTCCTACTTCCTATCAAGAAGCCTCACCTCTGAAAACAACATGTATATTGCGAAATGGGTTGAGGAATTGGTAAATGAATACATACAACAAAATGTTTTTCAGTTAGGAAGTTAATTAGATTTATCAAATACTGGTTTTCTGATTCGTCTATCTAGGGGAACTTTATATCAGAGTGGCGTAAAAACATTCAGCAATGGAACAGTCTTTGCACACGGTTACTTACAAAATCTTTCTTCTGTGTTAACAATACTAAAATATAATCTGTCACTCTATCCATGTTGGCTTCTTACAGAAGAACTGTTGGTTATAAGACATCTTGAACCCTCTCTCTCAATACTAAAATATGTGAAACGAACCTAATCAGAGAATTTTTAAATAAAAAATAAATGCTCTTATGGTTATTAATGCAAGGAGCAAATCAGAGGGGAAAATTGTTGCCTTACCATAGAAAACCAATAAATTTCCAAGTTTTCCCAACAAGCAACGTTTCGAAGTCGACTCCTTCATCAAACAAAACTGTGGAATCTTCACCATCAGTGAATTTTCAGTTTACCATGTGTGTGGGACAAAGGCTCAAAATGTTTTCAATTCATTTCGGCTCAGAGACTGGGAGTAAAAAGCTAAGAGCTTCATAAACATAAATTTTAATCCATATCTTCATAGAATGCAAAATTGCTGGAAGTATGCTGACTTCGTTGCTTTGTGAGATTTCCTGTTGATGACGAAGCAATGGTATTGAATGTAAGAGTTTGGTGAAACCTACGGATTAGCTTCGGAGGTTCTCTCTAGAATATTGCAAAGCTGACCCATCTGAAAAGTTTACAATGCATTCGTTGTGCACAAGCGCCGAAGTCTGCTAGCGATTATCTAATTTAATTATAGAGCTAAGAGCTGGTTCCTTCGTCTATGTCTATCCGAACAAAATAACCAATTCGAATTTTAATTATGATGAATGATACTTTTGCTTCGATATCATAAATCAAAACGGGCTTTCCGGACAGCATTAAAAGGTATTATGAAGAACGACAGTGCCACAATCTGAATAAATTTTTTATTAATGAGAACTGTCGAATTATTGCTGCAGCATGAAGGTCTCGAAACTATTTGAATATTCGATACAGGTGTCCGGACTTGGTTTATTGAAAATTTCTTGAGGTGATATCGCAGAGGTAATTTCTGAAATTTATAGCTGAATGAAATGATGAAAGCCACTACCGGTTTCATCTTTCACAATCTTCGAAAATGTTCAACTACTAATGGCACTTAGTCCCATCGACCATTATCGTGATTATAGATTTGATTGGAGAACGAGCACGAATAATAAAACGCGAAAAACGATGTCGAAAGAGTTTTTCAGCGACAGAAGGAAGGAAAGGTATAACTGCTGAAAATAGTTTGACAACAATATTTCTTCTGTCTAAAGTTCCTGTAGGACATGAGCAAAAAAACTTAATTTTACCTAGAAAAGTCTCCATTATTTTTTTGGAAGCAAATGCTTTTGCAATTATTGTAGTGCTTAATTGTCAAATACCACTACGGCGTTGTTATCTTGTAGGTACTTCATTTTCGTCACTGTTGTATTGACAAGTTTTCGAACTTGATTCGGGGAAGTACAAATATGGAGATGCACTTCCATGTAGAGTAAACACAGGCATATTTAAATATGAACCAGTGCTGAATTCTTTGACAATGATAAAAAATAACGGAAAATAAAAGTAAGATGAAATCCATTCGGATAATGAGGGTAATGTAATAAACATGAAGGAAACAATAAAATGTTACAAAAAACTTTTTTTTATTATTATCATTAACAATTAAATGACACGAACTCAGGCTGCGCCTTTCACGCTCAGGAACAAATCACTATATTGTATTGAATCAACAAAAAAAAGGTACACGAAGAAATATACAAATTGTTTGGCAAGTTACTTCAAAAGTTTACACATTTTATAGGGTCTCTTGAATGCTATGTGTATAGCATTAACAAGTGTGTACTTGTTACATTATTTCTTAGATCAGTCAAAAAATGGTGTTTTTTGAAGAAACACAGTTTCAAACCAGTTACAGAAAATTTGACATTTAAGATCTCCGCCAAGTCAGAAAAATCCTATGACTCTTCTGTTCGAAATTCCACTCTACATATTCACATTGAAACGATATCGAGATCTAACTTCATCATTCATTTCTGTCATTAAATACGCATTTCTTAACTTTTTTTAAATGTTGATTCATCAAGATTCTTGAAGTATTGGCTGCACTAGAATCATTTATACAAAGTTTTGATAAATTGTTCAAAACTGTGTTTCTTCAAAAAACACCGTTTTCTGACTGATCTAAGAAATAATACAGTAAGTGTTATAGCATTTCAGAGACCTCATTAAATGTGCTAACTTTTGAAGTAACTTTTCAAACTGATGTAGTACCATTTTTTTCAGTTCAATCAGTTGGAGCTGGTCAAAATATCTATTTTGAATATTTGATTCGGCAAAAAGTAACATTATTTTTCAAGATGAAACACTTCTTAGCTTAGAATTAACAATAACAGAATACACTATTTGTGTAAGATAGACTAGGGGAAATTACCCTAGAATTTGGGAAAAAAAATTGAATTCCCCATAAATTTTAGAGTTATGTAAAAAAATAGTTTTTTACGTTTTTATTATCTTCAAGTTTGCCACCTAACTTTTTCTCCACAGGACGTTTTGTTCATCTGATCTATTCAAAACAGACTAATCTGCAGGAGTAAATGTATCATGTCCATCGAAATCATTTCTTCCTTTGATTAGTCTGTTGAAGTATATTACCTAACATCTTGAAATAGCTCCATAAACAGAAAGTCCTCCAAACGCGAGTTGGCCAATTTGGGAGTAATACTCATCATTTAATGAAAGAACTCAACGATTATTGTGTGACAAATATCTTCTCAACTCCTCACCTCCAGGCTCCAATTACTTGGTGCCAAGGTTGTCCTCGCTGACAGACAACGTTTATCTCTGATTGGCGATACGCAAAACGGCGCCAATATGCCTCAAGATGCGGAAGAATGTGAACACTTCTGGCGTCGTAATTTCTAGCCATTAAACTTGACGCCCATATTTATTACCAGACATGGCATTGTTTCAACGGAGAAGTGTGGTATTTATGATACCTTTATTGAGAAGGAAGTTCTGGCAATAGCACTTCGTTGCCCTGAACCGATGGAAAAAATTGATCACAGCTACATTATTGTGAATGTTTATTGAACCTGCTATTTACGGTAGACCGTTTATTGCTTGTAGAGTAATATTCGGAAAATGAAGCTTCATATCATTTTATATTACTTGTAGAGAGCAAAGATGCCTACATTCGGCTACAATTACCATTAATTCCATTCCCCGTGGTATCAAGAGTTTGTGATAGTTTACACAGATCTTTTTTTCCAGATACATACTTAACGTTAAGAAGTACTCAATTTTATTAACACGATTTTATTAATTTGATTATGTATGTACTTTCAGCGTAGTATTCACCAATTCTGAAAAGATCAACTTGGAAATTTGTACACCTTCGAATAAACCATGAACTTGACCATACAATTTCATCAAGTTTTGTTTCACTTTAACATCTGAAATCCTAAAAGAACAAGAAAAAAAAACAGTTTAGGCGACCAGCTCATTCACCAATTCGTTACAGAACCACTGAAATTATGCGTAATCAACTTTGACGTTAATAAAAATTTCAATTCGAATTGTCAAATTTCATATCAGTAAGACCCGTTTGCACCAACATTCCTTAAAGTTGAGGATCCCTTGAATATTGACAGTTGCACGACTGTCATTTAAATAGAATTTCTACGTAAGGGACCTTAGAATATAGAACAATAATATATATTCTATGTAAGGGACCCTTAAATAGTTCGATCTAGTGATATTTCAGTTTTTCATGTAGTTGAATTTCATCCTGGTTCAATAAAGGCATTTCATTGGCTGGTAGGACAAATGATAGTTGTCATTTCCTTAACTGTTGAAAATTGAGCATTGCCCCCTCAGACCTCATCCTCAGCTACGCCTATGGTTACGTCTCGCAGCTTCACGCCCACTCCTGCAGGTGCAGCTCTATGACTGCGCGCGTCAATTTAACCTATCTCTATGAACTAACCTGCTGACAAATCAACGCATGCTCATTAATTGTATAAATTAATCTACCTCTGTCTGTATCCAGCTCTGACTGAAAGACGACCTTTTCTTGTGCTCCTTTTGTAAAATTAGAATTTTCCTAAAGTCACCTCGCAAAATAATTGATCATCTCGTTCATTTTTGAAGCAACCAATTCAATAGGTGAGTACTTCTCAAAATCATTCATTATTGCATATTCCATGTTATTTTAATGCTTTTTATAAAGTTTGAAAAAACGTCCACGTTTCAGATCATGAAAATCTATAAAAGTATTGGTAATCCTCTCTCACTTTATTCTCATCAAATCTCTATTGCATTAAACTAATGTATTTGACTCCTCTGAAACATATATTTCGATATATTTTTGCAGTTCTCATAGATTTTTCAGATATCTCTAGACTCCTCACATGGAAGTAATTGGTTGCTCCAAAAATGAACATTATTTGTGGTAATAAATTCTGATTTATTATATTCTCATGTGCACCTCATTATCTTAATGTATTCATCTCATTTCTCAACTATTCACTTCTCTTAACACTTGCTAATTATTGTTCTCGAGTTTCAGATGAATGAAAATCCTCAAACGCAAAGGTGAATCATGGAATCAGTCTTCTCTCTCAATAAAACCAAGTGAACTTCTCTGAAGTATTTGAACGATCAAGTAACTCAAATATTGAACCTGATTGACATTCTCAGTCCCTGCTTCACTTTGAGCGGTCTCCTCACATTTTACTCAAACGGTTGAACTGGTATGATCTTCTAATTATAAAATAAGAAATTCTCAAGTTCATTCATCGGAAGCACTTAGCAAGTAAGATCTCAAGCCTTCATCTTCAAACGAATCGATTGGGTTGGCGATTCTAATACTCATACAACGTACTCTCATATTGTAATTCTCATAGTTCTCAATTGTAGCTTCTACTTTTCTGACGAATACTAACCCTGCTTACTACAAGTAGTTTGTCACTGTAAGTGTCGTCTCATTTGATTAATTAGCCTTCTCTTTACAGAACCACGTTATAGATCATAATTATTGATTTCTCAATCATAATATTCTCACATTGTAATGATCTCAATGAAGACCAGATAGACTGCTAAGCTTTTGATACACGTATCTCCTCTAAGGCCTGATCTCACTTTCATTACAACTCAGTCTACTCTAACAATTCATTATTCAACCTTTTGTTTTTCTGATGAACTACAGAGGCTCTCGCAATAAATTTCATTTGCATCATCACTGTAAACGCTGTGTTTAATTTTGAATTAATGAAACTCTCTCAAAGTCTAAGTCTGACTTCATCTGACCTCTCATTTTGAACTTCTCTAGATTACCTCTGTTTTTAGTTGAATAAATCACTTTGAGTTTAAAGATGACTTTAATATTGTATTTTTTACTGTATTAACTTCATGCGGGTGACTTATTCATTTTATGATTGTGAATGATGTCAATAAATGTTTTTGCAATACCATCTCTAACTCAATTATCTGGATACAGTTCTAAACAATATTTTACAAAATCAGAACAACCCCGATTTTGAACATTAACCTACCTGTCTTTTTGACGATTTCATGCTAGTTGGAATTTAAAATTTTCTGTTATTATTTCATAGAAAACAACAAATGTTCATTCAGATTGACAAATTATTTTAGGTTATAATCTCATCCTTAAATTTGAGGTTAAGTTTAAGGATCGAAACGTCATTGGTGCAGACGAGTCTGAGTCTAGTGAATATTAAAAAACCCCGTTCAGAGCTTTATTTACCATAACTTTTGGGAAGCAAAATTAAAACAACTCAAAGAAAAAACATTGACGAAACAGAGATACAATTTAATAAACAAAATTTCAAGTCGATCACGATCTGAGATAAATGAGAGAATAATTGAAAGGAAACTTAACATTTAATAATATGAAGGAAGAGAATGAGAAATTGAATTCCTTCACATACTGCAATAAAGTGCTGAGTATGAATCCTCACAATCAATAGAAGATGAAGCTGCACGGTTACTACATATGCGGCAGTACGAAACGAAATAAAAAAATGAGAAAAGGTAAGTAAAACGGTTCTAATAAATTTAATCAATACGTGATGGGAAATCCACAGACAATATAAGTAAATGTACATATGCAAACGAAACTGATCTCAATCCAGTGACCCCTGACCTATTTTCAATACCACAATATCTATTGAAAAACATCTCCTGCACCGGTAGAATTAGTTGTTTAGCAGCATGTTCAAGCAAGATAGCTGGCATGAAACGCCCTGCGAAATGGTAATAGAGTGGGGGTCGTACCTGCTCCAATTTCGTCACCGAAGACAAGAGGTTTCAAATGAAGATGAATTAGACTCTCTGAGAAACAATTTGATATATTATTTATCTGACGAGGAGCACAAAAAAGATAGGTATAACGTAAAATTGTATTTTTGCCTCTGCACACTAAGTGCTCTGCTCCGAAACCTGTCAGAATATAGATTCGAAAATTATTTGTATGATTTTCAATATGTATTTTAAATGAGAAATATGGTTTCTTCATTCTCATATAAATAGGATTATATTTCTATTAGGTGCTAACCTTGTCGTAAACTTCACGTTTATCCTTTACGAGATGCCCCCAGTCATTGTAAAACATATCCAATTTGCCTTGGCTGTAGAACATTCCTGAACAGTTTCGAATCTCCACAGAATTGAAACACAACGATCAGCTATAATCGAATATGACCATCTAATAGCCTACTATAACATACATAGTAAAACAACAATGAAAGGAGACAAAAAATGCACCTCTGATGTGCAAGAAAAATCCACGAAAGAAAATTGAAACAAAAAATTCAAAACCTTATGATCATTGAATTTAGTAGTGTCCACCAAAAGAGGGAATTGTTCATTCTTTTGGATTTCTAGATAAGATTCTAGATAATGTCCTATTAAATTTACCTCAAAGTTTTTAATTGCACAATGTTATGAATGTATCGATATGGTAAATTATTTATTGCTTATTATAGACTATATTATTTTATTATTATAGAAAAAATTATCGGGATATTATGATACTTCCATTAGCAATTTATAATAAAGGTGAAATGCTAACAAAAATATTATCATGAAAAATGTTGCGAAGATGAAACCATATGGCTCCCATTGTCAAAAAGTTATCAGATATCCTATGTCAGCGCCAAGCTGCTGACAACACAATTTCACTTTCCAAGTCTTCTTTACAAACTTAACACCGTAGTCAAAATAAGTGACTCAATCTGAGTTATTACGCATAACTATTTCATTAATTTCTGCGGAAATTCTTGTATATAAATAACATAACAAATCTCTTTTCAAGGAAAGGAACGAATCGAAAAACAAAAAAATCTCTGCCTATATGCGGACCACACCAAACATAGATGAATTCAAAATAGTAATCATTGAAATGAATATCATTTTCAGTTCATAGGCTCATAGATGTATTATTATGAGGATGGAGAACTGACATCAGATTTTGTCACTGAGGAAAAGATATACCAATTTCATCCTCAGTTGGCATCATCAGTGTCCCATATTGCTCAGAAAGAAAATCTATATGAAAACTACCTTTGAAGCAAATAGTTTAAGGCTACTGAGTAGAAAATTACAAATGGCCACATCTAGTAGAGCCAAAAGGAAGTTCCACATCTCCAGTCAACATACGAAAAAGAACCATTTTCTATTAATTCTTGTTTCAAAAATAACCAACCCCCATTGAGCTACCTAATACATCAATTCCATCCGAGATCAATGAAGAAAATTTCAATGATTCTCAGATGTAGAATTCAATTGAAGCGATGGAAAGCTCTCGACGACCAAGAAATCCTGGTGTCGAATCCGAGGATGTGGACAGGGTAAGCTTCGTTAGTCTTTTTCAATCCTGGGGATATTTTGACAAACGATCCAGTACACCCGTATAAAGAATGAGCGTGAACACGAAAAGTTCCTCATTCTTGACGCTGGAATCGTAAAAAATCGTAGTGGGCTTTGTGTGAATTCGACCAATGTTCATTTGTCAGTCGAAAGGATCCACACCAGTGTAGATTTGTAGGCGCTACTCTTTAGCGTGCCGGAGTGCAATACGGAAATGTGGGCGTATTTTCGTTAGAAAAGCTACTGCATAGGTTTATAGGTTTATTTGATAATTATATTAATGGTTCATTCATCTTATTACTGATCCTTTCATCAGAGTTTCTGGTTCTGACCATCAGAATATGGTCTGTTCTATAGCAGAACAGGCCATAGACGATGCAACAGCGTGCTTTTCCGATGGAATTCGGAATACAGCTCTAGTTTTGAGTGTGAGGGAGTTGAGGAGACATTAGAACATCTTAAGAATAGTAGTCCTATTTATAAATTTCGGGATGGTTCCAAAGCTATACATAAAATAACGAATGCATTTCTGAAATGGGTGGTTATTTTGAAAATAATTCAATTCTTTCTAAATTTTCTCTTTTTTCATTTTAGATTAAGAACTGCGAGTAGATGGGAGAAAAATCTGTTTTTTCTCTGTCCGAAGATGGATTATATGAAGATGATCTCCTAGACCTAGATCATGCTGATGTTCTTCAAGATCCTTAGATATCTTATATTTTTAGTAAATTATTTTCCAACATGGGCGAGGTCAGGGTTTTTTTCTCATATTATCAAATCATGATTTTACTGTGTTGCACTAACCTTTCGCGATCCCTCATTAATTTTTTTCACCAAATCTTGAAGAAATGGATATGGGGATGTCTGGTTTCAACAGGTTGCCGCCACAGCCCAGGGCGTACTTCGATGAATTTTCAACAAGAACATTTCCTGAACGCCCCATTTCCTCAGAGCTATCTTCACAGTCCGAAATGTTCATCTGATTCAATACAGGGCAATCTTTTCCTAGTGATCAAAAATCCCTAGTTAAAATCGAACGTCCAAAGACCCTAGCTCAATTGAACATTCACGCTGCTATTCCTTGAAAGATCTTTCTCTTGTTGAGAGTCAACAGGACCAATGTCCTATTTAAGGAGACTATTTTGGAAATTTCTGGTCCATCTGGCATGCTGACTTGATCCGTGACAGAGATTTTTTGGAATCGGAGCAGAAATTACATACATATCGCCTTCGGCCATATGATGAGAGTAAGCTTTGTGGTGACTAGATTATGACGTACCTTATATGTTGACGTAAAATATGGGTAGGGATCCCACCCTTCTATTCGAACTTAACAGTGATATCAGTTTAATTTTCATGAACAGGTTTCATCCCAAGCAGGATATTTGACATTTGACATCGTATACCGGGGAAGGTGGTGATGCCCCCATTAAGTTTCTAAGAACATGTACATTTGTTTCGATGATTGGAGGAAAGGAAATGTCTCCTAAATTTCTAATTTAATTCATTTATTTCAATTTGCTTCAGTTTGTAATTGATTTGGTTCAAAAAGAAATAATTTGTTGTGGAAATTATAATCAAATTCTGGTACTGGTTACCCCAATACTCGACTTTCTTAGTGAACTAACCAGAACAGAAACTACACTCACCTTTTTTCAAACATGACAACAAAAAATGAACTGTCTCATAATGAAACAAGTAAACTTATATCCGTCAGGGATACTAACCTACCGCAATTGCAATTTCCTGCATTTTTTGTAATAATCTGGCAGTATCGTGAAGTTGAGGTGTCGACAGAACTGTCCGGTATGGAGCACTTTAGATCTTTTCCTTGGGAAATCTAAAAAGCGTCTTGTATTCGACCGATTCGTGGGGATTGTTCAGTCGAGCGGTGTGCATTTGTCAACGCAGTCAATGGGCACAGCCACAGCCACTTCAGGGGTAATGTATTGTGATTCCCATCAGGATGTGGACTGCAAACACCACGGGAAACGATCTGTTTCCCTGTTTTCAATGCCCTTCCTGTCGCTTCCTTTGTTGACGGATTGTTTAGGGAACAAATAGCAGATAGAGGGATCAATTTGCTTTGATGGCAATTAGTAAAGGCCTATTGTTGCGTATTGTTTCCGTGTACGGCGATGTAGAATGGAAAATGTTGGAGTGATTTCTATGATTTTCGTTATAATTATTTTTTGTGATGAGTTCTTTTATCTTCTAAGATCATGCCACATCTTTTGTTTTTATATCATTTTTAATGTATTCCAAACATTCTGCACTAGTGAAAAAAATTTGAGGATGAAAAAAAAAAAATTTGGGAAATTTTCAACAGGCCTTCACTTTGAGAGGAATAGTTCTACAAGAAGTATAAACACAATAAATAATTGCAGCACTGGTTTTCTTGTTTTTGGATTAGAACTTTCAAGTATTCTTACTTCAGTAGTTTTTGGGTTATATCAGAAAAACCAGCATCGAAAAAGTTTTTAAAATTTGTCGAGTTTTGTTTTTTGGTACATGGTCGTGAAAAAAATTGCACGCCTTACTTACCCTACTGGTGTTGCTGTTAAATCTAGAGTGACTTACATCTGGGAAGTTTTATATCAACGATTATGCAAAAGGCTTTTTTTCGTTAGTGAGTTATGAATTTCATCATTTTCTACTACCCCTAGACATGGTGAAACTGAGGATAATTTGACCAATAGAATTCCCACAATCGTATACATCGATGGAATTACCAGTTCAAGATTAAATTGATTAATGATAACACAAATTTCGTTTGAATGCTAACAATACAATGATGAATCCGATTCTGTCTAAATAAAACTGAACTTTACTCGAACAATAACAACTTTCTGAACCGTTTGTTCAGAAAACTATTCGAACCTGAATAAAAACAGTTCATGCCAATAATGAAACCCCATTGATACAGTTCAATTGGATAGAATTGTCAGAAGTTCCGACAGAAGTTCCAGCAGGAACCTCGAACAAAATCTCCGACCGATTGTTGAAAGCAGGGGAAAGCTTTGAGTCTGGAGAAACTTTCATGGCCTGCTATCATTTCGACGACGAACAAAGCTGCCTGACAATGAAGGTAATGAAAGACACGGAAATCATCCTGCTTTGTTGAGAATTTGCAGGATAATCATGTAATTACGATATCAGATCCGTATCAAACTGAATTTTCAGGACGGAGGAATCAAGATCGTATATTCCTTTTCAACAAACAATCATGTCACAATATTTTAGTGGGTGATTGTTCAAGTCAAATGAATGTGTTTCATTGTTTTTTATAAAAAATGGTTCTTGAAAAAAAATAAAAGCGGTACTTAGAAAAATAAATAAACGCAGTGCATTTTGAAATCAGAAATCAGATTAAATCAAGATAACAAAGTAAAGTATTGCAATTTCATATTAAGAATATCAATCATTACTTATGGACTTATAATGAATACAAGTACAACTAGAACAATTTCTGAAATTAATACCCTGCAACGTTTGGGATCTTTGCAAATTAGTAGAAACCAGAAGTACAATATTCGATGATAACGTCCAAAAATATACTGAATTGTTACAAGGTGGTAAAATCTTTTCCACAATGGTATTTCTATAAAGAAAAGAATATCAACAATTCACCATGGTTTTTTTAACTTCGTGGTATTTGCTCCTGATTCTGCTAGAAAAGAATCGGAGGATCTACTTCAACAGTGGCCTGTATATTGATTTGGTTCTGACAGTTTGAGAAATTCGGTAGCAATAGAGGGTGTTCTCCCAAATGTACATCTTACAAATGTAATCTTGGTAATTTATTTTTTTTCGAAAGGGGATGAATATATTTTTATTCTGTAGACAACATTTGTACAAGTCAATGTTGACTCAAGATACGTGTAAAAGTAGGAGAAAAATTAAGACGGTGGGCGTTGCTGATAAAGTTTTTTTCGTCCACGAACATCCATTTCTATCATGCCATTCGAAAAGTGAATTCATTCTAAACTTTTTTTCTGAAAGAATTTTTTAAACCGTAAATAATCTGCAGCGTGTTTCATGTTTTTTCTGTTATATTTATTTTTTATTATTGATTGTGAAAGTATGTCTTCATTTGGAGAAATCAAGAAAACTTTGTTTTTAAAATCAAGGAGGCATTGTAACGAACCCCTTCTCTGATATTATATCCCTCAAATATTATATTTTCCAGCAATAAACAATTTTTTCAATAACCAACGAAACAATGTTCAAATACGTACCAGCCTTTATGATCCATTCATAAATTTTACCTTTTTCTCATTTCATCAGTTATTAGTTATTTCAAGGTACACTGACCAGAATATTACCTATAACTTGGGCACATGCGTTTCTTATCTTCATTTCCAAATGTTTCAAATTATCAGAATCAGTTTGGCGTCTGGTATACAATATTTTTCGGGGAATCCCACTGAAAATAATCCATGCGCTTCAACCTCCTAGAATTCAAGATACAAAATCAAATCTATGTCTTAAAAAGGAATAAACAGAGTTGAAAATGGCAAAAAATGGTATTCGAAAAAAAAATTTTAATGAATAAATTACTTTTCAAATGAAACAATGAAGAAAGTATGTTCTTGGAAGAAAAAATAAGATAGCGCCGTTAGTCCTGGCGTTTTTTTTTCCGAAGATTTTTACACGCATTTCAAGATAACATTGATGAGTTCAAAATTTGGACGTTTTCGAGAAAATTAGGGTTATCAAAATAATAAAATCGCCTTGTATTTATACCAGCTGGAGTGGCAGTGTATTTGTCATTTATAATTTCAGAAAGAAAAAGACGATGTTTGAAAACGAAAGGCCAGTTCTATGTACTTACGGAAATATACCACTATAAAATTATTCAGAATGAACAACCGACTGTCGTTTTTGTGTATGGAAGTTGTATGACCAATAATTTATCTATGATTTCGATATTTTTCACTAGTAAATTACACAATTCTTGAAGACGACAGGCTCCAAAGTATCCAAAATCAGTTGCAATCTTGAACATCAAGTATTTCTCATCTGGTTCCTAGTTCATGAACGTTTCAACTTGTTCATGTGTGAGAATTTTTCATTTTTTGTGAAGATATCCTTCACTTTTACTTTTCAAATATGCCTTTAACTTTGAATATCACCATCAACACTATTGTTAACAAGGGCGCTTAACTTCATCATCGAGAATTTGTTACACAAAATTTATGACCTCCTAATTTTTTGCCAGGAAAGCAGTTCGACTGAAGTTCCTTTATATATTTTGTGATTGAAACTAGGCCAGAAAATTGGTATCTAGTGAAGCAGGGAGAGATGATGCACCTTTTGGAAAATGCTCCGGAAATCTACTGTTTTGAATTAAACGTGTTCATAAAATCATAAATAGTTCTTGATATATTAAACTTTCATTGAACAAGATCAATATGAAGAAAAACTCGAGCATTTTTCAAAAATTGAATAAAATACAAAATTCTGATTTTGGCCATCTCTTCCGCACCCATGATTGAGAACACTCATGGCGTATGTGAGAGATTGCTAATGGGAGTCCAACAGTATATGTCAACTTTTGGGAATTCATTCTCTTCTCCAGGTCATACAAGAGTTTTTGATGGATGTGTACGTGTCTTGAAGCCACCTATCACATTTCTCTGCCGATTTGTTATTTCGTTACTTTGTGGAAAACTCACTAGTCAAGTCCTCCTGGGTCTATTTCCCCCTGTACTCTTACGAATAGTGGAGAAAGTAGACCCGAAACGTCATGCGTCATCTATCCCAAAAGCATGGGATGGATACGCACCTGTTTAAGTTACAACAAACCTCAGGAGGGGACGTTAGATCAGTGAATATAGCTTTTATAAAAATCCAACTTCCAACTGTCTTCGATATAACTTTCGCAGCGGAGTCCATTGTAGTACATCGGCGGTCTTGTCGGCAAATGTCACCGTTCTCGCGATCAATCTATGTCCTTCGATAGCTCCGTAATTAAGAAGGGACAAGCGGCCTAATGTTCGTAAATATTTAGAGCTTTGTCTGGCTAACGCACCCGGTGATGGATGGACCTGTATCTGGATTCTGAGCTGAGGGACAGATCGCCGGAAATGTTTGTGTCATATGTTGTAATTGTGGCACGGATTAAAGGGTGGCTTTCACGGTATTCATTGGGGAGTGGATCAATCGAATGAGTGATCTGCGATAGAGGTTGGAATCTCTTGGAAGATTTGATGAGGGGCAGTTCAGACATGCTAGAACGAGATGGAAATATTTATTAGGAAATTTTGTTGTGAGTAAAGTAATAGGGAAGTGGGAAAACAATGCTTTTATTACAGATATCAAATTACCAGAGCAATAATGAAAAGAGACACCAAGTCGGCAAGAAGCTGTATCTCTTCTCCCAGTGAAAAGATCTAATGCCGTTTTTACAACCTCATGATGAAAAATCTGTGAGTCTAGGAATTGAAAATGGTATTCATTCAGATGATTTTTTGTTGAATATTCTAATGAAAAATGTATCAATTTATGAGTCCGCCAAAAGTTATTGCACTATATCTTAGACTTGCAAATTGGTCTATATATACTAGTCACTGCCTCTGAAAAAGTTCTGCCACTTTAAAAGCCCACAAAAGGCGCTCACATTTAAAAATAAAAATTTTAGAAGGCACGTTGGTGGGAATCAAGCACTGTTGCGGAGAAGTATGTGAAGAATTCCGTAGAAAATAAAAACAGTTTTGTACATGATATACTTGGAGAAAAATGATTGGCAGTGTGCCCCACCCAAATAACATCCAGTGCGGGCTATTAAACAAACTTATAGCCAGGAATTGATTTGGAAAATTACAATAATTGTGGTATGAATGTTTATAATGAATACACTGCGCAAAAAATTAACGCACATTATGGGAATCTCAAATTTATTCTACAACGGAAGGTGTTCTCAATGATAATTATTTTTATCAGAACTATGCATACATATGTTATCCACTTTCAAAGTTTTTCTTCGATACAGATGTTTTTTCCCAGCAGGAATAAAAAAAGATGATATTATCAGATTTTGAATGTATTGGCTCCATTCTAGAATCAGTTGTTCTCGATCAATTCTAGGGATCAATAGTTTTTCTTTCGTTTGATGTTCTACACTCGATCGCTATGCAACGCGAAACACGCAATTTGACCCAAAAGGAATGTGCCCAAGCGGTAGTTTTGCGAGAAGAAGGGTGGACATACACAAGAATTGCAGAACGGTTTGGAGTTTCCCATACAAGTGTGTCCAGAATGTTGCAGCGATTCAGGGAGACAGGTATGAATGTCCGAAGACCAGGACAGGGTAGAACACGGTAACAACTGCCATTCAAGAACGTTACTTGAGAGTTTCTTCGTTGAGACAACGGTTTGCAACCGCTCGCCTCCTTCAAAATCAGCTTGAGCAAAGTCATGGGGTGCAAATTAGCACTCAGACAATAAGAAATCGCCTCAGAGAATATGATTTAAGGCCTCGTGTCGCGGCAAGAGGCCCAGCTCTCACCCCAGCCCATCGAAGGACGCGTTTGGATTTTGCGAAAGAGCATATCCATTGGGATGAGGCCGATTGGAAAAGAGTTCTCTTCGCAGATGAGTCTAGATTCTGCCTCTACAATTGTGATTGAAGTTCCTTTGTATACAGACGTCCACATGAAAGATATGCTCAGTGCAATTTCCTGAATACTACTGGTTTCGGGGGAGGATGAATTATGGTATGGGGTGGAATATCTTTGACTGCTCGCACAGACCTAGTGGTCGTTGATAATGGAGCTATGAATGCTGATAAGTATATATGGAACATTTTTGAAGAGCATGTAGTGCCATTTGCCCCATACATTGGTGAAAATTTCATTTTTATGGACGATAATGCCAGACCCCATCGTACGCGCATCGTTTAGGAGTACCTTGAAGAGGTTGGAGTCTCTCGAATGGAATGGCCAGCTAGAAGTCCAGATCGCAGTCCGATTGAGCAGGTTTGGGGCAACCTCAATAGAAGGCTGAGAAGTTCAGAAAATCATCCAGCTACTCTCAATGACTTAGGAATCCTACTCGGAGAAATCTGGGAAGGATTAGATCAGAACATTTTAAGATCGCTCATTTTGAGTATGAACCGTCGTTGCCGAGCTGTAATTAACGCGCAGGGTGAAAATACCAAGTATTGAATCACTTATCAGCATTTCAGTATTTTGAAAATTGGTCATTTCTCTTCTTTCACATAAGATTCGGTGAAATCCTGAATGTTTCTTCCATTTAATGTGTCGTGTTCCGTTCAAAACCTTGCCGAGAGAACATAAAAAATAAGTTATAAAGCCAATGTAGAGTTGACTTTCATTAAAATTGAGATTTTCAGAATGTGCTTTAATTTTTTGCGCAGTGTATTTTTAAATTAATGTTCTTACTTTGTGTTATAACAGTTCAATAAATGGATGTCACTAATTATTTTGAAATCCATTTTCCGTTCACAGTAGGATGACATTTTACATTGTGCAACTAACGTATGTCCCATAATTTTTGGAACTTACTTCAGAGACCAAGAAAGTTACAAAAAATAAGATTTATTGTATGTCATATACATCAATTTACGTTTCATGAGCAACAAAACTATCTATTTAAATCAAATGGAAAGGGTTATTATCTTCCACAGAGCACAACTTTCTGCGAACACCTAGCATCAGGTTTTGAACGATATTTAGATCGATTTTCGGATCTTCCTGCACATTCTGCGTCGATGATCCTTTTCATTCTCCATCGTAAACTTGACGCGATAAGAGCCCAAAAATCTTCTAAGAGTCGAGCCTGTCCTGTGTAAGCCATTCTTGAGGTAAACATTCTACGTCTTCCACTTTTTTGAAGAGTCATACAAGAGAAACCTTGATCACATTCAGCGATTCTCTGATAAATAGTTTTCAAAGATGCGTATTATCTCAGCTTTATCGACTCGTTCAACTAAAGTATAAATACAAAGTAAATATGAGTATAACATTTTTTGAGCCAAATCAACTCGCCCACTTCAACTGAGATGTCAATGAAAAATCAAAGTTAAAAAGAAACTTTTATTTTCATAGCAACCTGTTGTAAGGCGTTTCATAGGGTCAACCAGTTCTGAAAAGTGTCACTTTATATACCGAAATTTGAAGAAATTAATGTCGTGCAGTAACTCCTTCTAAATAAGCATTACAAGTAAATATAAACATTATAATGGATATGATTAAGTGCTATTGAAATAAAAATTAATTGATTTAGAAAATAAGGTCTCGAAAATGTCTTCTGTGAAAACTTTGCAGTTTCAAGATTTTCTTTTCGATACGTAGTGAATGCTCATGTTGCTGTTATTTATTTCTCCAGGACTTTTTGAGGGATGAGAAGCAGAATGAAAAATAATTGATTTATAACCTCCATGACATGGAATCACATCGAACATTCTCAATAACAAAAGAAAAGTCGAAGTTTTCGGCTGAAAAAAAAAAAGTTCCTGTTCTCATCACCCAACCAACAAATGACAAAACCAAACAGCCAAATCGACCACTGGTCCACCCGATCAAGTGGTTACCCAATTAGCCTCCGGAGCCGCGCACAACACGACACATAAATCAAATGCCATATTTCATAAATTAAAAGGAAGGACCCATGTATCTCGGCGAAAATCTCTCACTTACCCCGACAAGGGTCATTTGTCAGAGGCGGCAGCGCCAAGGGTGGCACAATACGGCGCAGGCGAAACGAAAGGATTAAATCATCAAAATCGGATCAGGAGCGTATCAATTAGTACCGGGGCGGCGTCATCCGGTGCGTCGCGACGACCATCAGCTGAAGATTTACGATATATTACGACTCTGCATCAAGTGTAACATGCGAATACTCATCGGATATTTCTGCCAAAAAATTTTTTCCATCTTGGTGACCTTCGTACAATGATGAAGGGGGATGATCGTGAATATGGTCTTCAGAGGATCAACATTCAACCTTAGCCAATGATTCCGAAATTGTATTTGCATCTTGAGGAACTAGAATGAGATACGATAAGTCAACTTCATTGAATATCGGCACAAAACCGAAATATATTATATTTTCAGTGAAAAAAACTTATATACATTTGTTGTGGATCCGACAGACTTGTCACACGGTTGTCTTAAAATTGAAAATTTTAATTTTCTTGCATCAGGTGTAACAGTTTGTACTGGGTGATTCACTTATCTTGGTAACCCCAATATTCTCGAAAACGTCCGAATATTTTTTCATTCTGTGAATGCCGTTTTGAACAAGTCGATGTCGAGTTGAGATGCGCATAAAAATCTATAAATAAAGACGCCAGGCGTCGCGGCACTATCATAAATTTTTTCTCCAGGGACATACCTTCTTTATCATGTCATTCGAAAGATAATTTCATTCTGAACTTTTTTCGAAGACAACTTTTATCCATTTTCAAGCGTCAGCGATCTGCAGCTTGTTTTATGTTAATTCTATTCCATATGGTTTTTACTGTGTTTAGGTAGTAAGACTTAATTTGGGGATAAAGATATGATTTTGTGCCTTGAATTCAAGAAGACTAGTTTTCTATACAATCTGCCTCCTCAAATGAGATTAAATATGTGGAAGCAGCAAGATGGGGTTCCATGTCACAACGCTGCCATTGTGAAGAGATATTAAATTCAAGAATTCGAAAATAAATGGACCCTTATATTTTGACCAAAGTAACTTATAATGATATGGGGAAATGATATAACTTATGTATTGATCATGATGGCTAGATGACCTAGATATGATTTTGTTTCGTGAAATGACGGAGGTTGTGTTACAAACTATTTTTATATTCATTAAATATTATATCTTATAACAATGAACATTTTTTTTAATAACTAACGAAACCTTTCGAATTATATGTTCTATATACCGACCATAATGATCCATACATAAGTTATAACATTTCTCTATTTCATTATAAGTAACTTTGGTCAAAATATAAGGGTCTACTTAGGCACATGCGTTTCTTATCTTTATTTTCAAATCTCCCAAGTTAGTAGAATCAGTTTGGTATACCATATTTGTCAGAGTACCCCTCAGAAAGTAATTCATGAGCTTTAGGTCTGGCGATACCTGATGGCGCCATTGGTTCCTATCCATTTATTTTCGAATTCTTGATCTAAATATCTGTTCACAATGGGAGCGTTGTGACATGGAGCCCCATCTTGTTGTAGCCACATATTACATCTTATTTGAAGAGGCAAATTGACTAGAAGACTAGCCTTCTTGAATTCAAGACACAAAATCACATCTATGTCTCCAAATAAAGGCATACTACCACAATACAGAAAAAAATAAATAGAATAGAATTAACATAAAACACGGTGCAGATCGCTGACGGTTAGAAATGGGTGAAAATTGTATTCGAAAAAAAAACTCGGAATGAAATTATCTTCGAATAACATGATAAAAAAGGTATGTCCCAAGAGAAAAAATTTTTCGATAGCGCCGCGACGCCTGGCGTCTTTATTTATTCCGCAGATTTTTATGCACATCTCAAGTCGATATTGACTTGTTCAAAACGCCATTCACAGAATGAAAAAATAAATAAGTGAATCACCCTGAACTGTCTCTAAAAAGTTGCGGAATGAGCTCCTATTCCAACACGCATGCGGAATCCAAAAACGAGCGAAATTTTAAGATTTTGGGTCTTTCTTGATGTAGATCATTTCTTTAAAACAACGTCTAGACCAATTATTTTCCTTGTCTAGATTTTCTCATTTGAGAAAAATAGAACAACGATTTGATTTTTCCAATGTAGAAATTCTATTCAAGAAAAAATATTGGTTTAGATGTGGTCTTAAAGAAATGATCTACATCAAGGAAGACTCTAAATCTTTAAATTTGAGGACTGATACCGCATCCCTGAGTTTGACCTACCAGAACTTTTTTAATGATGACATGTCAGGTCATCTGCATGCTAATTGTTTTGTGTATTTCTTCATGTGCTGTTATCATTCAATAAAAATTCGCGATGATGTTGCAAGGTGCATTGAAAAAATAACACCTTCCCGAACCTCGCACCATACATTTTGCCCTTCCATCAGTAATTGAGTTGAATCGTCATGTAAGACGTTGCTGCCGCAGCCTATATTTTTATGCACTATTCAGTTGACAAAGCATAAAAGGAGGAGTAGAAAGAGATGGAGGCAAACACATTTATATACAAACAGGAAAATATGTATTTGGTGTCAATTGTTGGAATTGAAATTCCAATCGATCAGTGGATAATATAAAAGTTTCACAAGGAGGTCGCCTTCTGACTTCGAATTTTTGATTATAAATTAGTTGGCCCAAAAAGTGGTCGAAAAAATACCAGATGGTCAGAAGCTATTACTGTTCACGAACGATTAGCGATAACTATCCGTTTTCTGGCAAGTGGAGATTCTTTCAGTAGTTTACAATACCTTTTCAAAATATCGAAATAAACTATTATTGTGTGGTCTCTAGTCGAAGGATTGAAGAAAAACATCCATGTCAATATGTTATATTTTATTTGTTCTTTTTCAAATTTGATTTATTTTCGTGTTTATTATAGAATTGAACTCTAAATCTAAAATACCATAGCACATCGGTGTAGAATTTGTCTCGACTGTACGGTGGAGAAAGGGATTCGTGAAGGTGGCTGAAAGTATCCTCGATCCTCTTGAAACAACACAGCCATTATTTTTTTCCTGGACAAGTGATACTGTATTGTTTTAATTTCGGAGCCACAGATACGCAAAGATCTTAAATTCACTCGAATCCGAATCTTCCTGGGCTTTTGCAGCTTTCGTAATTTTCGCTAATTTTTCATCCGCAGCACTTCTTTTCTTCCGTTGTCGGGAAGGGTTGACAGGTGTGGGGGATTCTCCAGTACCTTGCGATTCAATTGATACCTGACGATCTCTTGTCCCTTCAGAAATATTAAGATCGAATTCTTCTTCAACATTGTTATGTACTTCATCCACTGCCTCCATCTGAAAACAAGTTGATAAATGAATTTTTTTTGTAGGTACCAATTACATCAGAAGAATGGTTGAACGTGGCTGAATTGTTTAATTGTATCTGTGTAGATGCCCTAGATGGCAAACATGTGATATTAAAATCACCAATGAATGCAGCCAACGAATAATTCAATCACAAATCAACATTCAGCATAGTCATGTTTGCATTTGTAATTTTTTGTATGTTGACGCTGGTGGTCAAGGACGAATTTCTTGTAATGGCATATTCAAGAATTGTTCTTTGTACAAAAACTCAAATTATTCGAGTTTGCCTGACGCAAATCCTCTGAGTACATCGGAAGCCTATGTCCCTAAATCCCGAAAAAGCTGCGCTCGTAGTAATGACTATAGCTCATTTACATAACTTTCTACGTAAAAGCTCCACATCTTGCCCATTGTAAACGCCAAAAGGAACATTTGATGCCAAAAAAGCAGGGAAACTTCTAAAAGGAGCATATACAGCGATATGTCATGATCCTATGTCATCCCTTCTACCTTTGAGGGATATTCCAAAGGAATCGCCAACAGATGCTAAGACTTTTCGAGATGAATTAACAAAATTCTTTCAAGAAAAAGGCCGAATCTTATGGCGAGAAGAGTACACTTCTGATCGACCTGAAAAAAAATTCCTGTCATTAGGTTATTATTACCACTTACAGGTACCTACTGAAGATTCATCTTGAATTGGAGCTTCTAGTAACTGAAAACAGTAGGGATATTTAGTAGGTAAATCTGTGTAGAATGACTCTCCTATTGTTCAAAAATATGTTTCTTTTGATAAAAATAAATCTGATTTCATATTTCATTCCTTTATTTTGTAGAAATAACTTCAATGTTAAATATATTTTACTTTAAAAAGGCATGATGAAATCTCAATGAGTGAAACTACATTTCATTTCCACTCTATTCCTCTCGTGAAATGTACTTGAAAGAATTTTGAAAATTCATGATCCACTTATCTGTTCCTGTCCTTTCGCTTTTTTTTTCTCCTTTTTCTCTTTGCAAGCCGGATAAAGGACATGTCATTTTTTTTACATTCATCCGCCGATATTGCCATTTTTGCAGTAGTATAGTATATCTTTCTCGCTATACTTTTTCCTTGCAAATTTACTAATGTGGACGAAATTTTCCAACAATTTTACAATCAAACTTTTTAATCTGAAGTGAGGACATGCATCGTGTACACTGTACAGTATACATAGTATACATATACGATAATTGACTAAGATTTCCATTGTTCTAAAGTATCGTGTTTTTTATTGTTTATGTTCGTAACTGTTGAATTTTAATTGGTTCTGATCTTATATTTTCCATATATGTTTGTATAGTGTGTTTTTTTTACAGATGACACTGAAAATCGTTTTTCCATGTTTTCCAGCTTGAGTAACGCCACAAATTGACCGAAACATCGCAATAAAGATAAAATAAATTTTTAAATTCAAATTTTTCCTTGAGACCGATAATTCCTATTCAAGTTATAAAATCACACTTTAGTATGGGAACTAGAAGCGGTGGCTACTCAATGCGTCCTCGACGTCCTATCCACCTTCCAGGAAATCGACTTCCCCCAGTTTCAAGTGGAACATTTAATGTGGTTTTTTCATTCAGCCCTAGCCGTCGACCTTGTCCAGGCCATAGAAGGTTTCTGTTTCAGTGGATTCTAGGTGGAATTATTCACATCCTCCCTCATGTGTTTTTAGCTTATCACGGTATCCAATTAAAATTTCTATTACCTAGTTCCTGTTCAGTCAAACGAGCCATTTTTTAATATTAAAGATATAATAGGCTTTGAATATTTGGTTACTCCTCCCACTACAGACACTCAAGTGTTGTATTTTACAAGGCAAACCCGAGAGTATAGAGTATATAGAGTATATCGTTTTTCTTTCATACGCCGAATGTGACACCTATGAGATAACGATAAAAACAAAAACAAAAATTTTATTAAAAATTGGGAAGTATCTGCATTTTTCTGAAATTTTATATAGATTTCTGTCCCAGTCTCTGAAACAAAAATCAATTAGAAACGTATTTTTAAATCAGTTTTTCGTGGAGGCCTTTCCTCAATTATTAGGTATTTCAACAGTTTTATTCTTTCCATTGACTGGGAGAGCAAACCCTGAAACGTTCCAGAAGTGGAATAGTTATTTATGATACAAGTGCAGAAGGCATTGATATTCTTACACGAGTTTTGGAAAGAACGAGTATCATACATCATTTTCTCTAACTCGCTGAATTTTTATCGAAGTTAATGAAATATTGTCGTAAATATCGTTTAGAAATTTTTGCTTTGAAAAATATTTATTGGCAGATCTGTTTTCTATCTCATGAAATTCGACAGATGTTAAATGAATCCGTGACAGGAGGCCAACATGTCATCAATAAATATTACTGAAATCAGTGTTGGAATGAAATTACAATGGAATATTCTAACATTGTTTTGTTCTACGGGTTGTGGCAGAATGAAACACCAGTAGAGAAACATTTTTTTCGTAATAATGTTTTTACACTCATATCGTTCAGTTCCGAATTTTTTTTTCATGAAAGCTTCATTTATAATTCTAGCAGGAATTGTGTGATTTACTGAGGGAAATTGTTAGTTACGGTCCACGTTCTGCTTGAAAAAATATAATAACGCAAATATGAAGAATGTCCCCCGCTTTTTTCACACGATGTATTAACTACAAAACAAAATCTTCAAACAAAATGTTTAAAAGTTCCGGAGTTATCCATCACTCGATATCCAAGAAATGCCAATTTTTTACTCGTTTTATTGAGTCTTATAAATTCGCGCGATCGAAGTGTCTATCAATTAGGTATAAAGGTCAATTCCCAAGCTTCTTTTGCTAGAACGTCATGTTCTTCTCCTTCATCCATAGTGTGAGAAAACTCGCAAGGAAAGATGCTACCGCCTCTCGCATCAAAGAGCATGAAGAAGCGCTGCTAGGCTACTTTCTGTGCCTATAAAGGTGTCAATCAAATGTCACACTCATAATCGAGGGAATTAAAATCCTTGAATAGAGTTGTGTTGATGAGTTACTTAAAGATTCAATGTTTTTATTTAGAGTACATTCAAGCCTCTTTTCTGTCAGAAAAGTTGAAGACTTGGAAGCTTTCCAGCAGCGAAGATCGCGAGCATTCTTTAACCTATAGATGATGAACATAAATGGTTCATATGTCTGTGTTGCTGGTATTGCGAACGCAATAAATAATTAAAATAATATGAACAAAAAACATGAACATTATGGTTCTATTCAACCAATTGCCATGAACCTTGTGAAAAGTAGTGAAAGACAGTGTCATTTAATGATAATTATAATTTTATTTCAACTCTTGCCTACAACACAATGATATAATATGCATTCCTGTTAGGTAAGTAAAACTTGTCTGCTCATATAGCAATGAAAACGAAATTATGCATCTACAACAGATAAAATGAATATAGCACAGAATTAGAGAGATTAATAATAAAAACCAATAATACAAGATAGGTAATATTCCACAAAAAAGAGAGGAGAAACTACTGAAACAAGTTAATTTATGAGGAATGGCACAGCACAAGCAGCGATGCCTACGTGTATTTTGCCACGACTTAAGAGATTTGAGTTTTTCCTCAGTTTTTAATTGGCTTGTAGATTGAATGTACAAATATTTGAAAATAAGTTTGATTTGATTTAATTCATGATTGAAACTCAATACCTACCTGATGTAGTGCAACAATTGATTTTTATAATTGCACGTCCCGAAATTACCTTAAATTAATTTTTGCGAATAATAATCATATATTATAACAGATAGTAACTATAGAATTTGACATATTCTGATTGAATTCAATAATATATGTATTTCTTGATAACGAAAAATATGGGGTGGTAATTGCATGGACATTCATGAAGTGATTACTTATTCCTCAATTTTCTGTTTATATCTGAAACGGTTTGTCTTTTCTTGAGTCAAGAAAAAAACTGATCAAGAATCATACCAGAGCAAAATATCTTAAATAAATCTTCGTCTCTTGAGCAAATTCATAGTATCATTTAGTAGGAAGTACGTCGTCACTTACCTATTGAATTCAGGACGAAAACACAAATATCTCAGAATTATTGAATATTCGAAACAGAATAAATTGAGAGAAGTTGGAGAATGGCGCTCAGCCAACTTCAAAAGCATGAAAGCAATTCGATAATTAATTATAGGAGGTAGTATGGGATATAAGGAGGGAGGTAAGCAGCTTTCTGTTTGTTCTGCAGTTCGCTGTTTACAGGAGACAGAAGGAAATCCTCCATAGAAACTGGCAATATTTGTTCCTCGGTTCTTGGAGCTTCGCTTCGAGTTTTCCTTTTGATTCGGCTGTAGGAACACAGAACCGAATTTGGAGCAACTGTAGAAGAGAAAATAGTTCCAACCGTCACACCAAAATACACATTCCTCAACATGTAATTCCTCATGGAGAAATATGAAATATAACAAATGGATGAACAGAAATTCTGGAAGGATTCTGCATTTTTTTATCTTTTTAGGGTATGACTATGTTTATGTATATGTTTGAAATACAAACTACAAAGATACATATTCTCTCAAACCCATTACTCAGTGTCAATAAATCGACGATATTTTTATCAAAACAACATTATTGGAAGTTCAAGGGTGGATATTTTTTATGGATATTTGGGATCCCCGTAAAAAAAATAACATAAAATATTAAAATATCAGGATGGACATGATCAGAAACTAAACCTTCGAATGAGAAACAAAAATTACAACATTTCTTGTATTTGGGAAAAAGCCTATACAGAAAGGACATAAAGACGGTTCGAGATATGAAAGCATGCATATAAATAGAACATGCAAAATAGAGAAGTTGCGAAAAAGGGTAGATTGCTCTGTAGATTGGGAATAATATCTGTTCCAATTAGGGATATCTCATGATGGATTGGAATGACACAAAGATTCTCATGGAAGAAGGGAAATTAAAGTATTGCAATTTCGTCCGATGAATAGCCTGTTATAGAGTCCGAAACGTTAAGTGTTCTCATAGTTTCAGTTAACCTAAAACATATGAAAAAGTAAGGGTAAATCTCGGTTATTCTTTATCAAAACACAATTTCGATCCTAAATATGTAGGATTTAAATGAGATTTCTCTCTAAATTTCAAAACTCATTTGGATGATTCACGGCTCAATTTGCTGACAGAGAAACTGCAACTTCCAGAAGGAGCTGATTAAATTTTAAATTGTTTTTGGTAAAGCATATTATATAGTATGGCAAAAAGTCACTTTAGAGAAAAAACCAAATATTTACAATATTTTTTATTGAATTGTGAATAATGTGTTTGTCCACCCCGGTTATCCATACACTTTCCAACACGTCTTGATATTGATGCAAGAAAGATGTCTACTTCTTATTGAGGGCTACTATCCTAACCTGCCTCAAAGTCATGTCTGAGAGCGGCCAAAGTAAGTTGGGGCAGGGGTAAATTTCCAAGCCTTTGAGTCATGATGTTCCAAATAGGGGATCTTGGCGGTCATGGGAAAGATTCACATGTTTCGCTTCAGAAAAGTTTAAACTAACTCTGGTAACATGAAGTGGAGCATTTTCTTTCTGAAATATTGTCTCTCTATCTCTCAAACGTAATGCAATGGTGTCATGTTACACCGAAAAAAGACTGAGTAAGTGTGTAGCTACTTCATCAGTGCCATCGGGAAGAGAAGGGAAGATCAAAGTTCTCACCCGGGCACAGTTTCAACTACAGCAGGGCGACCCCATCCGCCAACTCGGCCCTACGGAAGAGTGGCGTTATTCGGAAGCCCACAGGGACTGAGAAAGGCCAGTCCCACAATAGACGTAAAACTCCTAGGAGTTTCACGAGCTCCACTTGAGCCGCAACAACGACTTAAGATCTTCTGTTGTTTCTTGGTGCTCAGATATTACCATTCGTTGGTTCTATCTGGATAAACTATGAAGGTCCTGAGACAGCTGGACCTTCAGATAAGGGCGGCAGTAAGGCTTTGCGTGGGATTGCCTAAAGATACCCCACTTCGGTATTTTCACGCCCCTGTGAGAAATGGTGGACTCGGGATTCCTACATTCACCGTCACTATCCCACGTATTTTAAGAGAAAGACTGACTCGCCTGAAAGACTCATCATCAAGGGCAGTGATGCTTCCGTACTCATGGAGAAAGGATTCTGAGACACGATACCGTGTGCAAGACACTCTCTGGCTTCTTCAAGAACAAGGGCCTGACGGTGTTCACCGAGCTGCGGCTGCGAACAACTGTGGGTGTTCACAAACCCGATCTGATCGTCGTAGGAGAGAGTGACGTATGGGTTATTGACAGCCAGATCATGTAAGGCACTCCACCGCTTGATCTTCTCAACCACAGTTCGAAGGTAAGCAAATATAACATCGATCCGATCAAGGACGAAGTAGTCAGGTTTACTTATAGACCGGCTTCTACTGTGAGAGTAACGTCGTGCTCCTGGCGAGGTGTATGGTTACAACAGTCAGCCAACATCTTGACTGACGATATATGAGTACCAATCAGGCTTCTCAGTGGAATCACCACGAGAGTCTTGCTAGGTTCCTCAACAAACTGGTACCCATGGAACCAAATGACAACTAGAGTTCCAAGGATGTGGATTGGTGTCGGGTAGAGTGTTTGCGGAGGCAAACTACCCCAGGGCAACCTGCGCCCATTCCATATCAATTCGGTTGCAGGTAATTAAACCGTATTCGCCCCCTGTGGGGGCAGGAACAGTAGAGTTTTCAGTGGGTATGCCCCTCATGGACTTGGGGGGAGAGTCTTTTCACACGCCACGGATGGGTGGTGTCAGTAAGATGGATTTTCTCCTCTCTAATAAGAAAAGAAAAAAATGATCTACTTGCATGTGCAGTAGCATAACGCCTTCTGTCCGGTGTTCATGTCGCTCAACATCAACGTCTTTCTTCCCGACGTTGTCTAACCTTCTTCTGGCCGTTATGTGCACCCAAGGAGAATCGAGATTCATCAGAAGAGGCGACCTGATACCATTCCACATTCCAATGTTGTCTTTCACCAATGTAAACGTTGTCACAAAATGAGGACGATAATCCTGTAGTCCAAAAAAACCTTATACGGCTGTAAACCATTCGGACAGTTACAGGATGGCCTTATTCTCCTAACCACTCATCAGAAAAGGTCGCAAATCGGTCTCTACTCCAATGGCCATAAGTCTTAGACGTCGATCTTGAACTTCAGTTGTGCCCCTTCGACGCCTGCTGCCATTCTCTTCTTCGATTATGGGCATTATCAAATGCTTGACAACATCTCATACCAGTAGTTTGATTTCTGTTCGTTAGCGATTTCCTGAAATGACAACCCTGCCTCCCATAGACCAATAATTCGATCTCTGTCAAATTCAGTTAGCTGGTCATAAATTCCGCGGACACTTGCTCTAGGCATTCTAACAACAAGTAAACATCGACTTTGGATCTCCTTGAACAGCAAGATTTGTTGTGAAATTTTAAAAATAGTCAAACAATGACTACAATATATAAGTAACAAAAAATGTTCACCTACTAAAAGAACGTTCACGATTCTCTCCTCCAAATTTAAATCATTTAATTTTTACTATACCATATGTGTTGTACCAAAAATAATTTAAAATTTAAACATCTCCTTCTGGGTGTTGCAGTTTCTTTGTCGGTTATATTCTGCAGAAACTAGCCTGTACCTCATGAGGTTGTTGCTCTGATTGGCTCGACAGTATTCATGAGGAGTGTTACTGGAACTGTAGGATGAAGCCTTCAACTTCCAATATAGATACTCGAAGACCTTGGTCTATCAAAAGATCCATATCAAGGAAATTAATCAAATAACTCCTGAGGGATCTGTTCATTTGAATTGAGATTAAGAATGTAGCAGTCTGATCTGAAGTCTCGAAAAGTAATGAACAAGTATTCGGAAAATGCGCCAATAGTGACCTGAAAGATACGGGACACACACACACGCTCTTCTTCCATTATAAGTTATAAGACGGCATTCCAATGGCTTTGTACCGGCGAAAATCTTCACGGGTAAACATCCAAGCAACATACATTTACAGGTCGCAAATACAGCTAGAGGCTAACACGTCGGGTTTGCTTGGCGGTGAGCATATTTCTGCAGGACACATTAACAGTCGAACAACGTGGACAAGATTGTCCATTGTCACTTGCATCTTGTTGGCTTAAGTCTCGTCGTTTCAAGGCGTTGTTACACTTCAAGAAATAGCACTTTTAATGAAACGATTTCGGAGCATGACTTGAAAATTTGTAGTTATGGTATTCTATAAGAATGAAAACTTTTCCTGAATTCATTTATCATCGTTGATATGAACCAGATTTTATGAATTTTACTCTAGGTACGACATAAAATCAAAAAATCCTGAATAACCTAAGAATTATTCATTTTAGGTGCATTGACATCTGGAACACTATTATTATTTTTTTTCGCAGAATCTAACGCAGACAGAAAAAACAGGGTTTTAATTCGAAAAACAAAAGTTGTGGGCCAATCTTGATCCCAATTTATAACCCTGTAGTGAAAGTGGTCAGCCTCTAGGTCAAGGCTCCAGAAACGTCTAACAGGCCGTCGAACCTGGTATTCTACATCCTGAATTTTTTTACTCCCCCCACCAAAAAATTCCCAGTTACGCCCTTGATGTAAACCCCTTGGGGTAAACAATAATTTTGGATATAGTATGTTGTCACAATAATATTTAATGATTGTATAACTCTTGTTTAAAAAAAGGTATTTTTTTGAAAGGGTGGCGGTAATAACCCCCGTTACCTACCCCTGTATCGACGCCGACGCCAGTGAACGTAAGTAAAAACAATGTCACCCATGACAAGAATGACTTTTATAGTATAGATGAATAATTATTCAAGAATAGGTATGAATGCTAAAAATATTATTCTGTATTTCAGTCAGCCAGATGATGGTCTGAATAACGAAATCGATAGCTATGCTGTGAATAAAATCTACTAAAGAAAACTATAGTGTGTTATTGTCCTCACTCAGAAATTTGTATTGTTTCGAATTGGTACCTCATATTCCGAGATAAATATAACGAGCCCGGGTAGCTCAGTCGGTAGAGCATTGGACTTTTAATCCAAGGGTCCAGGGTTCAAGTCCCTGCTCGGGCGAGCTTTTTTGTCATTCGTTGTCATTTACTGAACAAACCCTTCGGTTAGGTTTCACAAACCTGGGATTGCCCGATCAAGGACTGTCAAGTCACCGAAATTAGTTGAAATTTCAGATCAAATTATTTATTCGCATGGCATTTATTCGTATATCAAGAGATTGTCGTAGTTCTCATCCAAGAAACACAGGCTCATACTCCAAAAAACCGAGAGACAAGTGTCGTGATCCATGGCTATTGGACAAAATATTTACCGATGGAGTCGCTGCATTCGCCGATCAGCTGTTTACCGAAACGAGTATTGTTTCGTGTTTACATTAGATTTCTATTTGTATTTATGGGATTTTTTTGTTTAAACGTTTATTGGCTATCAATAAACGAAGTTGTTCCCTTAATAGTGGATCTTGTGGATTATATTTTAAGTGCAAGTATAGGTTATATTGTGCTTTTTGTTATATTTTATGTAAAATATTGAGGTGAGCTTTATTCAATTTTGAATGCTTTTCAGACGAGTTTTCAGATCATCTGGCAAGATGTTTAACAAAGGTTCCTCTAATTATAGGAAATTTTCCAATATTTACATATTCACTGATGCTGTGTAGAGGGTGAGCAAGTGTTGCAATGCAATCATTTGATTCTACTCTACAAGGTTGTACGTACTACAAAATATTTTGACAATTCTACTGATTGTGAAGGTAGAATTCATTGTTTAGTTTTGTCTCTGCTGTTTTTCTTTTTGTGTTCCATAACAATGAAATGTACAAAACAGAAAACATCAAGATTATCCATATTCGATGAAAACTAAGAGATGAAATTAGTTTGAGACCTAACGGAACATGAAAACATGCATGATTGTAATGTGATTAAACATCAGCATGAACAATATATTCATTTGATAGAAGCTACTAATTTTTTTTTTTCTGTTTAGGAAGGGAAAAAATCTATGAAAAGAAAATGGGTGATACATTTTGAATAAAAATGGACGTTCTTCAGAGAACTTTATGTATGCAGAACATGACGTGATCCTCGATTAATCATGTTGAAGAATTCATTACGCTAGATTTTAATGTATTATTCATTTATTGCATCTCACTTGTGTCTAAGGCTGCAGTTATAATAAAATAAAATTATTCAACTTATCTATCGATTGATTGCACCTTTTCCGTTGTCAAATGAATGTCAATACTATCAAGCTATTTTTAATATTAATATTAAATTGATACATATATGTATAATATATTGTTTAAAATTGCCAATTCTCGGAATTTATTTTAAATTCCACATGTAGATTTGATCACTGCTGAACATAAGTTCAATTTTGCAACCATCGAGAGAATCACTTAAACTCACAAGGTTGTTAGTTTTATTGCACATTATCTTATGGATTGCATTCAGCACTTTCAACTAGGCTCCTTGAATTGTTGAGACTTCTATATATTCCAAAATATCAAGTAGACTCATAGTACTTTATTTCGATAAGAATGAAAATTATAGTACAAGAACGATCTGAACAAAAATTTTAAATGACTTGACTTGAACTGCTTTTTTTGGTAGGTTTAGTGAAGGTACAGCTTTCTTCTCCAGTAACAGAAATGTTTTCATAGTGAGAGTTTCTGAAATAATTCAAAACATATGAAGCATTGTTTTCAATTGACATCAGTTTCCACTCTTGACTGTTTTCATTCTACAATCTTCTGATCGGAAATGCTGTATGCATACTCTAATATGTTTAGATACAGGTTTTTCCATTATCAAAACATGCACCCAGGATTCACGTCTATTAATTTCCTCTACGATTTCTAGTTTATTGGTAAAATAAACATTTTGATTTTCACCACGATAATGGGCTCCAGGATTCCTAGATTTTTTAGAATTACATCCATAAACACAATAATTAGTGTTTTTCACCGTTTTTTCTCAGGCATATCTTTTCATCGCAATAAAAACGTAAAAATAAACAAATAAACCCAGCTTTCACGTACTAACTGTCAAAACGATACTCGTTTCGGGCTTAGTTCCAGCTAACGCTGGCGGTGTCGCATGGAGTTGTGTTTTGCTCTATACGCGTCACCTATCACAATCTTAATAGTGTTGTTACTTATGCGTGAAGCAATATAGAGCATAGCCTTCTCATTTCGACACGAAAATTCAAATCAAGTGATTCGATTTTTCAATTGGACAATCAAAGTTCTGTGAAACCCACCAATAATCTGTGTAATTACGCCGACGATATATCTTACCTGAATGTGGAAATGTGGAGAACAAATCGGTAAGAAGAAAAACAGAGGTTGCGTAAAAGATGCAGAAACCTGGTTTGATGGAAGTTTTTTGTTGTTGAATCGGGGGAAAACAAAAATTTTGTCCATTGGAATGAGGATGCCTCCTGAAGCTGTTGAGTACGCGAGTTTTTGGATGTTGTAGTTCCGAGTAACTTTGAATTCAGTCAACATACTGAATATGTAATACAAAAATTATACTGTATGATATTCTTGCTGACTGAAAAATATCATAGAACACGAAATGCTTTTGTCCTCATTTCACAGTCGCATGACATACGGCATCTTAACGTGGGGCGATTCACCAGGAAGTGAAACAGTTTTCCTTAAATAGAAAAGAGCCCTTAGAATAAGTGCCGGCATAACAAAGACAACTTCATGCAAGGAATATATCAGGCATTATAAAATTCTTACCCTCTACTCACACTATTATACTCGTGCAATATGTACCTGTATGAAATTTTTTTTAACGTTAATGGTGATTGTCACGAAGACGCAACAGAAAGCAAAGAATGACTACAAGTCCTATACCATAGACTAGAAAAGGAACAAATTACTGGGCCATAAAATTTTATAATATAACAAGTTGCCTCAGCAAAATAAGATATCCCCAAACTTCTGAAATGCTCTCCATAACTTCATGCTCACTGGAGCGTTCTACAGCATATAAGAATTTCTTTCGAGAACGTCTACAGTTTTACTATTTGTTATATTCGTTTTCGTTTTAATTTTGTCTTATGTATTTTTATATTTCACACTAATAGGTGTTGCCGAGTTTATAGTTTGCAATACTTTGTGAAATTTACTTACTTACTAATCAAAAAATGTATTAGTAGTACTACTACACATTGCCAGGATTCATTTTGGACTTTTATCGTGAAGTTCATCCTTGAGAAATCTGTCTGGGGTGTGAAAAATATTAATACGTTATTTTTGTTTGTTTTTTTCTTGTGCAATTTGGTTAATTTCAATTTGAAGACATCTTCTGACTCATTCTGCGCATCGGACAAATTATCACATTTCCTGCACATTGTTATGATTCATAACTACATGAATTATAATAAGTATATCAGAAGATTTTCCTTGGAGTGTATTAACGTTTTATAGTGTTTAGTTTAATTCATGGTCTTGCTGAAGGCAATGCATCTGGGGCTCTGGACATCCTCAAGGTCAATCATTGGGCAGTTATGATTCCTCATTAAAACTTCAGACATTTTGGAATATTTTAAATGGCTGTAGAGTGCATGCCTTTGCTGACGATAAAAAAAATTATACTTATTTCGATTCGAATGATACAGAGAAATTGAAAAGCTCATAATTAAAAACTGAATCCTGGTTGATTAATCGTTATTATATCCGGTAGTAATAGAACACATATTTTCTCGAGAATATTTCGAATATTTAGTGATTAGAAGTACAAATATAACTTGGGAGTTGCAATGGATAAACAATTCCGATTAAGAAGATATTGGAGAAAGCTTATTCAAGCCATCTTATCTACTTTTAAAGGAAGGTATACTCGTACTTCACTAGATACATTTTAAATCTGTTTTTTTCAAGGAAAAATATATACGAAATCCGATCTTTTCCATATCACCTCCTATGATTATGTAAATGGTTATATGTGGCAGATATTTTATCGATTTTATTCAGAAGATGCAGAATGTGTTTGTTTCTTTGGGTTTTATGTTCTGCGAGAATTGGATCACTTTTTCCATTCCCATCATGATTTTTGTTTGTGGACAATGAATGAGAACAGAATCCTCAATACTTCTGCTTTTCAATTGAACCTGAACAAAATTCCTTATGCGACGAAGTTTCTTAAAATCACTAATTTCTCGACATTTTATCGGCAATAGAGGCTTGAGAGAACTCCATCATTATTCAGATCATATAGCACGGCAGTTTATCAAAGTTAATTTTCATACAATTCCATCAATCAATTCAACTCAATATGTCACAATAATTATCTTACTTCAAGCCTATTAAACCTAAAAAGAATCGGGCAGTATTGTTGAGCCAATTGATTTCAAATAATAGAGTTGTGATGCCAATTATGTTCTTCTTTTGATTAATTCCGCAAGTGTAGTATCTGGAAGTCTTGTATGGTTTGTTTTTGTTTGGTTCAGATGAGTAGACATGAGCTAGACAGGAGACAAACTTAAAAGTACTAGAGGAAATGGAATAAAGTATTTTCTCCAACTTTTACAATTGTGTCCATTCTCGATAATATCATTTATTATTATTTTCAATTCAGTTTTTTCTTGTCCAGTTTCATATGTTGAGATATATTCTGAACCGTTCTCACAATTGGAAAGACTATTATTAATATGACTGCACATTGATTAGGTTCACATGTTGTCATTCGTCTTGAAAGAGATATCTTAAAACATATACTACTCCACAGGAGTTAAGGATATCGTATTCAATCGTTTTGAAAAGTATGTGATCTTCGAGAAAATCGCTGTAAAATCATTTCAAACTCAATAACAACTTGAATCGATTCAATAAAAATCAGTATGGGACATTTCGTCAATCTGGTTGCCTTTTTTCTGAAGTTTGGTTCTTTGCATATGCTTCATGAATGATCTTATTTTGCAATGGAGTAAGTTCACCAACGGCTTCGATTTGAAACAAGTTTTCTGAAAATTCCAAGACGCGAATTAACAAACGCTGAGGCTAAAAGCGCTAGCGGAATGCTACAGGATGGTCTAATTCAGGTTGTTGTAGCGGAAAGACTCCAAGTCAACCAAATTGAGGTTCCGTGTTTGAAAGACCAAGGCTTGGTGGGCGACGAAAAACAACACCTGTTCAGGGTAGTTTAATCACCGTTTTGGCGGGAAGATAGCTTACATCTACGTGTAGAATGCTACGGAATACTCTTCAAATTGCAAATGAGATCCAAGTTTCCATCGAAACCATCAGACGACGTTCGAGATAGGTGATCCAGGTTCTAGACGTCCATCGAGAGGAGTTCCATTAACACGTGACCGTAAGCTTCAAAGACTGGAATGAGCAAGGCAACATATCAATTGGAACGATCAATGGCGTAGTTTCCTTTTCACTGATGAAACCAGATATGGATGATTTTCAGATTCTCGAAGAATAAGGGACAATCCCACCGGGATATGTTTCAACGGGCTCACTGATCTACACATTTGTCCTGGGAATATGGCCGCCTTACAATATAAGCACCATGTCGTTGATAATGTTTTGCCAAATTTTCAGGCTGCTATTTATGAAACTTTTCAATTTCTAGACAATAACATTATACCGCAGGCTGAGAATGCGCGTGAGGAGCTTGGTATTCCACATTTACCAATACCACCGCACTCACCTGATTTGAATTGCATAGACCTTCATGCATGGGATATGCTCCAAAGACGATTAGATAATCATCAACCCACCCCATAAATGATCCGAGAGAGCTTCTGCTTGCTTATGGAACCAAATTACTCAAGAAATGTTCAACAACCTCATGTGTAGTATGCACAGAAGATGTCAAGCTATTATTGGTGCCCGTGGGGGTCATACATTGATAGTCTTAAAATGCTTGAATTCTTTGGCAATAAAATTTCGTTATTTTACTCGAGTTTTCTTAACCATCTGTATAAGCTGCAGACCTACAGGCTAAAATTAATTTTGTTTCCTGCAACTTAAAGTCATATTTATATGAATTTTGATCACAAAATCTCATTCAAACTTTATTTTTTTGCAATTTAATTCAATATCCCTAACTCATGTGGGGCAGTTTATCTGTCTTGGGTATAAGGAATATAATAGAAAGCGATATGAAGAAATGGAGAGCATAGCAAAAAGTGCAATTATACAAGAATTCTCGAGTTAGTTAAGCCTTTAAATTCTACAGGGTGTCCGGGGAATTACTGTACTTACTCTTACCAGAAATAGAGTTGGACTAGATGATTACTGATTGACTAAAAACAATTAATTTCTGGATTTCCCTAGAAAGCTACAGGGTGATTTTCCAACTTCATGGAAATACTTAGAACATCATAAAATCCGAACTTATTGACGGATATTATTGAAACTTGGGAGGTTATTGGCACATGCTGAGATCGAGTCAGAAAGATATCAATTATTTCATTATTCCAGGGCCGGGCCCATAAATCTTCATTTAAAATGTTCAGGGTAAAACAAACACTTTGTATTTCGAATTACAAATAATTGATTCGCTTCCTAGAAAGCCAAATTATGCTTCAATTTGTGATGGGTATCGCTCAAAGTTGTCACATCAACAATTATTTTTTTATGAATTTTTGAATTTGGATAAAGTTCGAGAAATTGAATTTATTTACCTTAACAGGACTTAGTCATCTTGTGGAGGTCGAAAATAAATAATAAATTTTCTTAAAAAAGTTACTGAATGTGAGGAAGACTAACTTTTGCACATTCGATAGCAAATCACAGTGTCACTTTGTACAGAACAATATTCAGTGATGAGGCTCAATTCACCAGAGATGGTGTGTTCAATATTCATAACTCGCACATTTGGGTCAAAAATAATCCACACAGTATAAGACTGAAAAATTCACACAAAAAATTTCAGTAAATGTTTGGTGTCCTGTGATAAACAAACATTTGATAGGGCCTCATTTTCTTGACGGTCGCATTGCAAGTGCCATTTATCTAGATTTCTTACAAAATATTTTATCCGGCATGCTGCAAGGAATAAATATTAGAGGTATTTATTTCCAGCATGATGGAGCTGAACCTCATATTGGCTTGGAAGTGAGAACTTACCTCAACAATACCTATCCAAATAGGTGTATAGGTCGAGGAGGACCTATTCCATGGCCTCTTCGATCTCCAGATTTCAACCCGCTAGATTATTTTTATGGGGAAATTGAAGGATATGGTATATTCTGAAGAAATTCTGTCAAGAGAACAGCTGATGAACAGGATTATCAACTGTTGCTATATTTTAAGAAATAATGGCGATATGATTCGCAAGGCTGACATCCAGCAAGAGAAATGTATACAAGCTAATGGTTTTCATTTCGAACCACTTCTGAAATAACGTTGACTCCTCAGCAATTCATTCGTTCCTATTTTCATTTTTATTAGGTACTCTTTACTGTATTTTAGTTTCTTTCATTTGTTATTGTTTCGTTATGGAATGTGCTTATTGAAGCTCTGAACTTTTTTGAAAATTTTCTACTGATACTTTTCATTTCCTATTCAAACATGAGATTTTCAGTTCTCTTCATGGTGAAAAATTCAATTTTTCGAACTTCAACCCAATACAAAAATTCATAAAAAAATAATTGTTGATGTGACAACTTCAAGCGATATCACAAATGGAAGCATAATTCAGCATCTTCATAAAAAGAGAATCAATTATTTCTAATTCGGAATACAAAGTATTTGTTTCACCCTGAACACTTCAAGTGAAGATTAATTAGTCCGGCCCTGGAATAATGAAATAATTGATATCTTTCTGACTCGACCTCAGCATGTGCCAATAACCTCCCAAGTTTCAATAATATCCGTCAATAAGTTTGGATTTTATGATGGTCTAAGTATTTCCATGAAGTTGGAAAATTACCCTGTATCTTTCTAGGAAAATCCAGAAATCAATTTTTTCTAATCAATCAGTAATCACCTAGTCCAACTCTACCTCTGGTAAGAGTATGTACAGTTATTCGCCGGACACTCTGTAAAACCACTCATTCATCGCAAAAAAAAAATTCGTAACAGGCGAGAAAAGTATCCGATTCCATCCTGCTCGATCACCAATGAGAAAAAGGCACTCTTCCTTTAGGTTGGTCAGTCCTGCTCGTTTCGCAGAGCAGAAAAATGGAGGAGAGGCATCCAGAATCTTCTCGAATCATTTTCCTCCGCACAATCCCCAACTGAATGGAACTCATCTATCTCTGCTGTTATTCCCGCGCCGAATTCCCCATCTCAATACGTTCCCATTATAGTAATGAAGAGAAAGATCCATAATTATCCGCCAATAGACCGCTTTGATCTCCTAACATCAATTATTGCAATTGCCTCGGAAGAAACTTCAAATGAGAGACGGGACGAGGAGACACGGGGGGTTGGGGGATCGGCGGGGGAGTCTTCCGTTCAGTCCGTCTCTTGTTCACTTATTACAAGTATGCAAAACGGGATAAGGGAAACGTCTTAGAATTTTCGTCTTTCGGCAGCCAATCGGCGCAGGTTCCTTAATGAAAGTGCGCCTTGATGCGGTTGTTTTGAACAAACGGACGCTGAAATTGCTGCATGTCTTGGACGTGGACGCAGAGTGATGTTCCGAAGTACTCTTGAGTACGGGCTTAGTTGGCCGGCTCATGAGGTTGATATAATAAGGAAAAATTTCGGATAATTTTAACCTGCACGAGAAATCGACCGAATCATTTCTCGGCGAGAGAAAAAAACCTGTTTTGCTCTTTATGAACAAGAGCAATATCAGGTCGTCCAAGTTTGAAAAGTTTATTCAAAAAATATCACATATACATTGTGACATATTATTTTAATCAAATGTAATACGATTCAATGAAAATGACAAAAAGAAATGCAAGCTCACCCCTGAGTAGATATGAGTTGATGAAAATGAAACAAATTCAATATCGGGATTAGGAAACAACAAAATGAACAACATATACGAGGTGAGTCTTTGACTTGTACATATAAATATATGTACAAGTCAAAGACTTGTACCGTTACAATTAACGGGACATTCCTGGTGTCAAGAGAAACATTTTTTGTCTCTACCATTTCTATCGATTCGGCTCGCTTAGTAAGATACAGGCTGTTGAAAATCCATAAAAAATTCAATTTTCGAATATATCTCGTGAACGATTTCATCGAATGAAATTATTTTCAGAATATAGGTCATGATTAATGCGGCAAATAATTCACGAATACAAAATTTAACTCACATGTTTTATTTCTTTCGTTATGACCAATATATACCATTCCATTCCATAATTATAGCAGAAATTCTATGACCTCGACCCTTAGAAGTGAGTTGAATGCCATTTAATGAATATTTGGCCATTTTGGAAAACAAAAGTATTTTTCGTGAAATGCGCACTCTTCGAGTAATTAATTATTTAAAAAATCTATAACAGCAAAATTAAAAAAATTGGATACTTTGGCTGTTCAGAAGATTTGCAGAATTATTCTTCTGCTACATTTTCTCGAAGGTTCAGGTGGTAGATCTCATGCTCGGAAAAATTTTAGTTTCATATTTCCAGGGGTGGCATAGCTCATTATGAAAGTTTAAGATGGCTATATTTTTTTATCTAGGCCTAGGCTGAATCAGAAAAAATGCTATACGAAATAAGTAGGTATTTCTTTCTACCTCAACAATCTATGGTTTGAATATATGTACAAGTCAAAGACTCACCCTGTATAATTAATGTGGTATACGTTCTCAAATCGATTCGAAATTTAACTCCCATTTCAAAAGTGAATCTCAAACTTCGTTTACAGCTTTCAGACCATATATTAGACAATTATTTATCCGATGTTCAAGTGTCTTCGTGCGTTCTGCGCATTCAAAACTAGGGATTTACATGAATGCCATATGAGAAGTAGAAGTGGGTTTCATCAAACTTGTGCGATCAAACAATTTCACGTATATTCGAACCAATCGAACCCCCGTTTTGAAATGTCAACGAATCGCGGTAGCTTCAATTAATCAGACGGTGCAATCGAAGTTTTGTGAAGCCGACCCTAGGTATTCTATTACAACCTTTTCTTGAAAAATTCAGAATAAACACATTTTTTTAAACTACATCTGAATCTTCAGTAATAAAAACATTGCATGTATTGCATTCAGACTTTCAGACTGTCATTTTCATTTGAAATGACAAGACTCTGTCGTTCCTGAAAAATTGTGATGAAAGTGCTATTAAGTTACAAGATATTTGGTGATATATAGTTGGTAAGTACCCAAAAGTTTGCAAGGTGTTTAGTTTGATCAAACTTTTTATTAAAAATCCGCTGAAAGTCGACTTTCTGTCGAAGAAAATTGGAATTGAAACAATTTCCCAAAAGTGAACATATTATGTTGAACCCTTATTAGCAATTACCTCTATACCCAACCCATGGGGTGCAGGAGTGATTGCCAGAATCAAAAATTTGTAATTCATTTAATTTTTGAAAAATGTTCGAGTTTTTTTTCATGTTGATGTTATACAATGAAAGTTTAATACCTAAAGAATTATTTATGATTTCATGACCACGTTTAGTTTAAAACAATGTATTGACGGCGCATTTTAAAAAAGGTGCATCATCTCTCCTTGTTTTACCCTATATCGAGATATGACAACAAATTTTATACTTGAGGGCCGCTTGCCACTACACTAAATTCAGAGCTGAATTGAGTCCTGAGTCAAAAATCAGATGCGCATGCATAATTACTGCAAGATCTTATTATGTGCGCGGACCTGATTTTTGAGAGCTGAATTTAGTGTAGTGGCAAGCGGCCCAAAGAAAGAACACCCTAATACATAGCCTTTCAATTGACCAAAGATGTTTCACCAAGTGTTGAGCGAGAAATCAATTTCGTGAATCATTTTCGTTAACATAGCATTTATTTATAGACTATCCACCCTACATACTGGAGACGTCACTTTTATGGAAAAATAAAAAATTACGACAAAATCATTTGAAGGTGAACGTCTTTTTCTTGAAGTAACAGGGTGTTTGGTAGTTCGACGTGATCAAAGGAGGTCTACTAGATGCATCTACATCTAATTGCGTCGAGTGAAGCATGGTTCGAAAATCAATGGTTATGAAGATATGGCGATTTATCAACTTTCTTGATTGTAATTATTCAATGAATAGTTTTTCAAAGCTGAAGAGATGTTTACCATTTCTTCCGAAAAAGTATTAACTAAAAATTTGGATAGCCCTAGATATGAAGGGTAATAAATGGCTGCAACTGTTTTCCACATGAAATCTTGATTGAAGAACTTGCAATTACTCGAAAAATTATGAACTTGGTGTACAAATTTAAGGAATAACTTGCTTGTCTTATTAGCTCTCCAACAAGGTATATATGTCACAATAATTCTTTCATGGGATCAAAAAATATGACCGAAAAACCGAGCAAGTAACAGACTTTTTCTAGTTATTCATATATCCTCTATTTCACTTGTGATTCGTAAGTGGGCCATGGTTCGATCATGATCAGATGTACCTCTGACAGTACGATCAATTGACATTCTCGGCAGTTGGTGAATTGGCATTATAGAATGAGAGAGGCATTTCTTTTTGCCAGTGAGTCTTGATGAAAATTAAAAAAGATCATTGGTGGTGATGACAAAAGAATACATCGAACTTTCTGCAAAACTTTTTGTGAACTGTGTTGCCGGTCGATCTGTTCAATTTATCAGTAGATATTTTCTTTGATAGTCAACTGTTTTTATTGAAAATATATTGAAATTTTAATGAAACGGCTGAAATCGATTCAAGAGATAATTCACTCGATAGGATTGTCGAAAAATGGGAGTAAACTTCAACTGAACCTTTTCAAATCGTTCAGAATAACTGAAGCAAACTGACAAATTATATTATCACTGTTATCTGATTCTTTGATACACCCCATGTAAAATAGCTTTTGTAAGGAACATCTTCATCTCTACCGAATGAAAACAGGTTCGGATTGAATACAAATCAATATAATCGTGTATAGAAGAATCGCTTCAGGTCCAGTTATCAGAACAAGAAGTCCCTTGAATAAAACGTCCATTGTCGCCAGATCTTATGTATGTTTTGTTCGGAATCACTCTACCTTGGCCGATTTAAATCCATCGCATTATCAACAACAATGCTGCCAACACACAAGAAAGACAGTGCCCTTAGGGACCTTCTGAATCGGGTGTGGAGTACAATGCCGGTGGACCTTGGGTTCGGTGGTCCTCAAACTGGGAGATTATGGACCATATTACATTACCTCGGGAGAAATAGCGCCCTGATATCAATGCATACATTCATTTCATTCATGAAAGAGAATGCATATTTTGGAGTTAGTTAACAAGTACCTGCAATAGTTTTATCGGTAAAAGTTGAGCATTAACACAAACTTATGTTTCTAAGGTTCTGGTGATGACCGATTCATAGGGTGTCCCACCGCGAGTGCCCGTTAGAAGTTTATGAATTCTAGTTACCATCCATTTATGACTCGAAGTTAACTGCGTATAAATCATAAGGGGATATATTTTGGCAGGCCTGTTTATGAGTTTGGTTAATACCAGCTTTGCAAATATTCATTCTGATCGTATATAATTATAGCCTTTCAATATGTTTCTTTGCCCACGTTGAATTCATATACTAGTAAAATTTTGGAGAGTTTGTGTGTATAAAAAGCCATCTCTTTCATATCTATGTATATATAATTAAAACACTTCCGTGTGATCGAAGTGAAACCTCCTGAAACCTTGTAAGGACAAAGTTTCAACTGCCTAGGTTAGGTAATTAATCGGTCATGAAGATTAAAGTCGTCTTCATAAACTCTGGTATCTCACATATCTGCATTGAGAGCATTAGTTTTCAGCATTAAATGAAAACTCTGCTTTTCTGCTGTTTAACGGGAAAGGAAGACTAGGGTTTTTTCTCAGTATAGTTGTGTGGTTTAATCTATTCAATATATTTTCGTTTATTGCAGTGTTAATGACATCTTTGTCATTTTATGTTTGATAATCGATGAAAACAAAGCATGGGCCTGTATCTAGGTGCGAAACATGGTTAGTAAATAAATTATCTATAAATTGGCGAGAAAATTATGGAAAAAACAGGTTTAAAAATATCGAATAACTACATTAGACACACAATATCAGTTAGAGAGATCAAACGCAAGCAGTAAGTAAAATGGGGGGCATGTCGAAGGAATGCTATCCAAACAAATATTGAACCTCGGCCAATTGAGAGGAAACAAGAAAGGATACAAAGAATCCCAGGGACATTGTCTGAAAGAAACTTCAATCCTCTAAATATCCCTTTTATGTAACTTTTGGCAAAGGGGGTTTAGAATGTCGGTAAATTTGAAAAAACCACCACTTTAATGACGCCTTTATACATATGATGACATTTCCTCTCGCATTTTTCTTTTCTGAGATGTACTTTCTAGTTTCCTCTCAGTTGGCATACTTTTGCATCGAATGAGTGGCATTATTACAAAAAAATAACTTGAATTGAATATTAAGTGCATTTCAATTACCTTTGTCTATCTATTTCCAAAACATTTGACTTGATATGAACCTTGAATGTATCATGTTCATATCATGATTTTAATCGCCCTTTGTCATTCAGAGTATCCTCAGATTCCGTTAATTCAACAGAATCTCCAGAGCAGCTTCTTCTCGTGGCATAGTTTGAGTACCTCTCGTTCATCAACAATAATTTTCGGGAAGACGTATATGTACTCTTATTCCGTATCAAAGCCCCTTTTGATATTCAAAGTGGTCCATTATTCGGGCTCTCATTGTTTGCCCATTGTGTACCCATCTGGAAGCCTTTTGATTCGCACAGGTGAGCTGAACCTCTAATCCTCTATCTGAATTTTGAAACGGGAACAAATAGGGAGCAGATCTGATAGGTTTTGTGATGTTTTATGTGAAAATGCAGTAATCTGGAAAGTCCAGACGATATCAAATAACTTCTAGTCTTAATTTTACCCAGTATCAGTAAAAACACTACATGTTAGGCAATTAGTTCAGTCATTTTGGGGGTTTCACCTAATTCGAGATAATGGGTTGTAAACTTGTGAAAGCCTTTATTTTCATATCTCAAAGCTTCTCTGAAACCCTACCGACTGTAACGTATCAGCGTCTAAGCATTCTAAGGGTCAAAGTTCTAAAAAAACGTCTATTAGCATGTTTTTCTCAAATATCTTGGTTCCTATTAGATTTTTGCTATCTATAATAAGTATTGCACAGGAATAAATTCTCTGCAATTTTCGTTTCAGAAGGTTTTTTGTACTGCGAACTGTTTTTGAGATAAAGGGCTGTAAGCGCACAGTGTGTTAAGCCGGGTCCAGACGGGTGTAATGTAACGCGTAATGTAATGCGAATTCTTCGTTGAGAGCGTTACGCGTAATGCTCGTAGTGTTTGAGTTGTGAGTTATTCGTGGTCAAAGGTCACGAAAATCGGTTTTTTGCAACTATCTTCGTTTCTATGGTTCCCGTCACTTCAACACCGATACGGAAATTAAAGATGAATGAATTTTCCATAAATTTTTTCTCAATGTTTTTTCTATATATCAAACCCTTTTCGAGATAGAGGGTGGAGAGCACCTAGCGTTCAGGCATACATTCTGTAATACAAGGTCAACCCTGAATCTGGGTGAATAGTACATTTAATACAGTTACTAAATTATTAATACATTGTAATAAATGAAATTTTGTATATGATGATATATTTATATGAAATATGATAAATTCATTTCAATTCGATGATAGATTGATAGATAGATTGTAAATAGAAATAAATCAAGGGAATATAATTTAATCTGATTTTCATCAAGAAGCTATACTTTTGTTACAATGTCTTATATTATACTAGCTGCTGCAGCTTCCACAACTCCCTCAATCTTTCCCCTTCCGTAGTAGTTTTTCTATTTTCGTATAAATTTTTTGATAAAATATTGATTTTGCTTTTTAAGTAATTATGATATCAGTTGAGTGTTTTTGTTGAAGTCTTGCTACGATAGTCTCGCCATTTGGTACATACTCCGTAGCAACATCCTTGAGCTCTTTTAATGTAAATTGTGAATCTTCATGATTTTCGTTGTAAGAAAATATCTCCTTCATTGCTTGAGCAACTTAATATTCTCTGAGGATTATTCTCAGTGGATGATCTCCGCTGTAAAAAATGAGCATAGTAAACGGTATGGTATTTTGCTTCAGCTGCAACCAAGTCGACTTCCTGAAATACCCGATCTTTTACTAATTCTCCTAAGGAATCTTTCTGTCCTTCTGCTTTTTTTGACATTGTATTTGAATTTAAGATTACTTACCTTACTGATTGTTCGCCGAATCTTTTCTTTATTTCTTAACTCTGTTGCTACGTCAGATGTTTGGCTACAAAATAAACACATTGTTTCAAAAATAAACGAGGTACACTGGATGATGATGAATATTCACCTCCCTCTAGTCGTCGTTTTGATGCTGATATAGAATTTTTACTGATGTATACTTTCCGACACTCCAAATGCATATTCACAGAGGTTAAAGTATGTATCTAAGAAGTCTATGTGACCATAATTTCTTTCATTATTTGCAGGTTTTGAAGTTTAAAAGCCACGCACTACACTAACAGAATCACCTTCAGTTATAGACTTCTCACAAATAAAACACAAATCAGCCATAATTATCAGAATATTCTAGGTCCGTCGTTGCTGATAAATTATAACCAACTAAAAATTTCAGTTGATAGAAAGAAGTACTTGAAAACCATCTGGAACATGAACTTTAGAGGTTCCGTATTCGCAGCAATAAACATCATAAAAAAAGGTATTCTCATAGAGGTTATCAGTTATAATCTCATTAAAAAATAATATTACATATTTCAAAATCTTTAAAATTCAAAGAGCAAACATCAATTAATACAATGCATAAATAATATAGTAATTGTATACAAGGTATTAATCACCGAGATTCACGGTTGACCTTGTATTACAGTATGTAATGCAGAGTGCTCTCCGCCCTCTATCTCGAAAAGGGTTGGATATATAGAAAAAACGTTCGGACAATAGTTGTTGCAAATTTTTCATCTTTAATTTTCATAATAGGTGTTGAAGTGGTTGAAGCCATTGAAACGAAGATACTCGCAAAAAACCAATTTTGGTGACAGTTGACCACGAATAACTTATGACGTAGACACGAGATAATATGAGACTATTAAGACAACATTGCGAACGCCAAAATGCGGCTCTATACAAATGTCCAGTTTATTATCTTAAAAATTCTCAGTTTACCCCTTTTTCATGCTACGGTGACTGGACTATAAGCACTTATGATACACGACATAGTAAGACACTGCGCGTTATCTCAAACACACTTTAAAGTACAAAAAAACTTCTGGAACAAAAGTTATAGATAATTTATTGTCCTACAATTTTCAACAGGAAAGAAAATTGAGAAAATCTTATAGGAACCGAGATATTTGAAAAAACATGTGGAAAATCGTTTTTTATGACATTTGACCTTTATAATTTTTTAGACGGGGACACCCTACAGTCAGTAAGTGAAAATGAAGGCTTCCACAAGTTTAGTCTCAATAAGATATCTTGAATTCCCAAATGCTAACTCTATTTTGATTGAAATGACTGGACTAAATTGGAATTGTAGAGGTTTTCAAGCTCTGAACAGGCAATCACGCTCTGCAGATCGCAAAGATATTGACGAAACCGAATCCATCAATATCTGTGCATAAGTAAATAAGTAGAGAAAATAGAAAGTAAACATTAGAAGAGTCCAAAATAGTACATAAGTAAAAATTATGCAAATGACAGCTTTCAATTAGGTACGTTGAAATCTGAAGAAAATTATTTCACCATGTGAAGTCTATGGAAAATTCAAACTCGATTATCTTCTCTTTGAATAGATCAAATTATGTATGATTGTCATGATCATTAACCATAACTGTTCTTTTCTGTAGAATCCGTTATTGTTGTTTTTTTTCTGACAAATAGAAAAATCACTTTTCTGTGGAAAATTCGAATTTTATTACCAAGTTTGAAAAAACAAGTTCTTATGAAAATGTTGTTTATCTCATTTGCAGTTTTCAGTGGATCATCAGTTATCATTTCTTTTTTATTTGAATTCTTCAAACCATTTATTACTGCCCATATTGTTTTATTCTTATTGCTTGATTTTTCAATTAATGTTTCATATCTTTTAGATTTTCGTCTAGCTAGTAATTTGTCATATTCAATTTTAGTTTGCCGATATCTTTATTCAAAAATTTCATCTTGAGTACTCAGGACTAGAAGTATGTCCAATTTATTTTTTACTTCTTTAGTAGTTGGATCTGAAAGTAAGAATTTTTTCGTTGTATTTCTTTTTCTTTTTCTCTTTGGAAAAGCCTTGCCTAAATGTTGTAAATATATAGTGTGAAAAATGTTGATTTGTTTGTTTACATCATTTTGTGGTAATTCGAAGAGAGATGTCCAGTTTTGTGTGTTGAGTAATTGTTTAAAGTTCTGAATGTTTTTTTGTGAGAAAATCCTGTGGTACTCAAAAGTATTTTTGTTTTTCCTCATTGTTATACTTATTTTTTGAGCTGTGTGATCTGAGACATGCTTTTCTATGACAGATGATTCATATGCTCTTTCAATATTTGTGAAAATATTATCAATGCAGGTAGCTGTTTTTGATGTTATTCTAGTCGGCTGGTATATAGACTGCTGTATATTGTATGTTTTAAGCATGCTTATCATTTCCCTTTTTTTGTTTGAATCTTCAAGAAGGTTTAAATTGAAGTCTCCAATCAGAGTAATTTTTATATTTGCGCTGAAAAGTTTTTGTAATAGTAGTTCTAATGCTTCTTTTAAAATGCCTATATTGCCATTGTCATATAATGCTATACAAACATATTTCTCTCCATCAAGGTTATATTCTACACCCACACATACGAAAATTTTCTTTTTCGAAAGTTTTTTTATATCTTCTCTTTCTCTTTCTTTGACCTGTATATCCTTTTTTTGTATATGTGGCAACCCCACCATGCTCCTTATTGTTCCTGCAAAAAAAGGTCTTCAATGAGGAATTCTTCATTGCATTATACATACTTCAATTGTTCTTCCGTTTTCCTATGCTCAGTCATACCTTAAATTTTGACATATTCATGTTCAGTTAGAAAATCCTCTAAATACTCTTTAGCATTTCCAAATGAGCGTACATTTTGGTGTAGAATACTAAATTTTTCTTCATTATTTCTTTCGTTTTCGAATGATTCATTTATTATAAAAAATTATCTTGATAATACGTTCAACACTGGGAAGATTTCGTTAAAATCATTTTAGCATTTCCTATTCTAAGTCTTTATCGTGAGGGCAAAAAAAGAACTAGCCATCCCCAAGACGAGAATATCTCGTTCTCCTTCATTTCAGTTCTAAATTCAGCACAAAAAAACCGGATCACTCAGGAGAGATCAAGAGTGCGCGAGACGAAATCGCCTAATTAATCATTAGCTGACAGGGGGCATTATTCTTCGGCTGTATCTCATCGTCGCATCTGTTTCCAGGCCTATTCTTGAGCCTGCTGCCATTGTTGCTTTTATCGGGGGATTTGCAAATCAGACTACGTGCTCAGGAATATTTAAAATTGGATGCATTGTCCCACAGCCCGCTCCGGTTTCCGAAGACGGACACCGGGTGAGAAGGATGAAGGGATATGGGCGAGAAGGAGAGAGCCCACGGTGCTTTATACAGTGTCATAATGAATCGATTTCGAAAGTTGAAAGCAGAATTGTCATAGAAATTATCGATGTCTTGAAGACGAAATGAAATTTTTCCAGAAATTGACCAATATTCTCCTAAATACCTAAGTATTTTGGTATAAATTATATATCTATACGATTCCCATGAAACTCCCTATAGAGCTAAGTGTCGTTATTCTTCAGTTGGAAAAGAAGGGAGGAATACATTGAGTTACATTTTTTACCTCAAGTAAAAATTTTTCAACATACACTGCGCAAAAAAAATAAACGCACATTCTGAAAATCTCAATTTTAATGAAAGTTAACTCTACATTGACTTTATAACTTATTTTTTATTTTCTCTAGGCAAGGTTTTGAAAGGAACAAGACACATTAAATGGAAGAAAAATTCAGGTATTCACCGAATATTATGTGAAAGAGAGAAATGAAAAATCCTTCCCAGATTTCTCCGAGTTGGATTCCCAAGTCAATAAGAGTAGCTGTATGATTTTCTGAACTTCTCAGCCTTCTATTTAGGTTGTCCCAAACCTGCTCAATCGGATTGAGATCTGGACTTCTTGCTGGCCATTCCATTCGAGAGACTTCAACCTCTTCAAGGTACTCCTGAACGATGCGCGCACGATGGGGTCTGGCATTATCGTCCATAAAAATGGAATTTTCAACAATGTATGGGGCAAATGGCACTACATGCTCTTCAAGAATGTTCCTTATACACTTATCAGCATTCATAGCTCCATTATCAACGACCACTAGGTCTGTGCGAGCAGTCAAAGATATTCCACCCCATAACATAATCGATCCTCCCCCGAAACCAGTAGTATTCAGGAAATTGCACTGAGCATATTTTCATGTGGACGTCTGTATACAAGGAAAAGTCGATCACAATGGTAGAGGCAGAATGTAGACTTACTGTGAAGAGAACTCTTTTCGAATCGGCCTCTTCCCAATGGATATGCTCTCTCGCAAAATCCAAACGAGCCCTTCGATGGGCTGGAGTAAGAGCTGGGCCTCTTGCCGCGACACGAGGCCTTGAATCATATTCTCTGAGGCGATTTCTTATTGTCTGAGTGCTAATTTGCACCCCATGAGTTTGCTCAAGCTGATTTTGAAGGAGGCGAGCGGTTGCAAACCGTTGTCTCAACGAAGAAACTCTCAAGTAACGTTATTGAATGGCAGTTACTCGTGGTCTACCCTGTCCTGGTCTCCGGACATTCATTCCTGTCTCCCTGAATCGCTGCAACATTTTGGACACATTTGTATGGGAATCTCCAAACCTTTCTGAAATTTTTGTGTATGTCCACCCTTCTTCTCGCAAAACTACCGCTTGGGCATATTCCTCTTGGGCCAAATTGCGTGTTTCGCGTTGCATAGCGATCGAGTGTAGAAAATTAAACGAGAGAAAAACTATTGATCACTAGAATCGATCGAGAACAACTGATTTTAGAATGGAGCCAGTATATTCAAAATCTGATAATATCATCTTTTTTTATTCCTGCTGGGAAAAAACATCTGTATTGAAGAAAAACGTTGAAAGTGGATAACATATGCATGTATAATTCTGATGAAAATAATTATCATTGAGAACACCTTCAGTTGTAGAATAAATTTGTGATTTCCATAATGTGCGTTAATTTTTTTTGCGCAGTGTATTTATGAATAGAATTGCAAAACATTCGGAACGGTGTTTTACTCGAATCCAATGTCGATTTGAAAATCTTGTAGGTGTTGCCATCCCGATGATAATACAGTAACTTGCTCGTTTTGTTAGGGGGCACAATAGACCAAAAGGTCGCAGTGGACTGTAACCTCTTTTAAACTTAACTAAACTAAACTAAATTAACTCTTAGAAGTGTGTGATAGTATTCGTCAAATCCGGTAGTTCTGATGTTTTGCAGACTTGTTTATGATGTGGACCTAATGAACAATCCAAGTTTGTGACTTCGAGCGTTGATTGAAGTTGTGTCAAAAATCGAAAAACTTCTGAATGACAAGATTTAGAAAAAAAATTCTTCAGGGCGTTTTGGAAGTAGACTACAATGTGACACCATAGATGCTCTTGTAGATAAAATAGTTTTCGATATATAGCCTTTCAAAGTTTATGTTTTTTTCGAATTTCACAATCTTCTGCAGTTCTGTCGTTTCTAGCCTGATTATACCATCGAAGCCCTTCACTGTTATGATATGATGTTAAAAACGAAAATGAGGGGTGTTTAATATGATGTTTGAACTGACCAACGAATAATGAAGTTAAAAGCGTATCGATATCCTTAAGTATCTCTCTGCTAGGTTCCACTTCGACTTAAGTTTCAACAGAAAATCTTTTCACTTGCACCGACAACAAACAACGAAAACTAAGCTTCCAGGCCTTTAGTGGATGTAATTCGACATTCTGCCTCTTTGGATTAAGTAAGAAGTAAATAATAATAATAATAATAATAATAATATGATGTCCATAGTGGAAAAAAATCCTGATGTTGAAAAGCACCTAACTGGGAGTTATAATAGTTGCTCTATATGAAGGAAATAAAAACATCCATAACCTTGATGAGCAGCGGTATCAACTATTCAACTATTTGCCAGGACTGGAACGAAGACCAGCTTCAATCTAGCTAGGTTACCTTCTTCTCGAGACTTCACTCCTTGAGAACATGTCTTTGATCATCTTCTATTCTCCTGTACAATCTTCTCACAGGTTCAGGCGTGGTTGGGAGTCACACTGAACCTCCTCTCTTGGGGGTTGATATAAACGCTACAAAGCCTCAAACCCAAAATGAGGACGAGAGATTCAGCCCCGCAACATCTCTTGTGGATGATCTGTCTTATTGCAAAATGGATGATGATTTGTGGGTACAAGAATTCCACGATTCATAACCAGTAGCGCAACCAGGGGGGCAGCCATGGGGCTGCAGCCCCCCCGAGATTCATTTGTGTTAAAGAAAAATTGAGTCTTTCGATAATATAACAAAGATGCATGTTGATGGAGCCCCCCTCAATGTAATCCTGGGTGCGCTCTTGAACTTAGGAGGTATATGCCATCCCAATGCGTCGATCAGATATATCTATTCGAACTTCATGCGAATTTTTCTAAAAAGGGTAAATAAGTTTGTCAAATTACTGAATTTGAAAAAACAATAAACTCATTAGCTTTTGGTGTACCTATCTCTTTTACTTCATCATTCCTTGCTCAGCTTAAATATCGTTATTCATACTCTTCTTTTTCTTTTTTAACGTCATATCATGAAAGTACGAGGCTTTGATAATACAATCAGGGTAAAAACGACATAATTTCAAAAAATTGTGAAATTCAACTAAAACGATAAACTTTGAACGACTGTGTATAGAAAATTATTGTGTCTGGAGAGACCAGTGGCAGCTCGTGACATCACGAGATGGTGAGGCAGGCATATGAGAAAAAATATCATTATAAACAATTTTATTACCCATTTATGATTTGAATTTTTTAATCCAAAACAAATCCTCATCATATCATGGCTGTTATCGACCAATTTGTTCATATCTTCAGTTCAAAAAAATCTATTGTTATAATACACCAAAAGATAATTTTCGTATTTTTTTTTATACCTATTTTACATTGTTCTTAATATAAAATTCGTAAATATTCAGTTTTCCAAAAAGAATCAGCGTGAAGCATATATTGAGGGATGTGTTCTTAAAGCTTGTAAAAGAATATTAATTACCTATAAATCGAGTTATAAGTGTTAGAATTTGTTATTGACCAAAAGAGTTCTGCCATTCATCTGTTCAACGAAATGATCTATTACCTCATCTATAAATATGCTCTCATACTATTATTTTATAAATCCTTTTTCGATCGCGCTTGTCCAGTTGTATTTCTAATAAAAAAAATTCAACGTAGTTGGCACTACTGGCATTCGGCACTGGTAAAACAACAATAAGACATACTAATTTGAATAGTTATGGCGTTCAGAATTTCATATCAAAGGTTTCATGAGGGTTTGTGCAAATTTCTTTTAAATCGTTTCCGAACAGTTTTCAGTTGATTTATATCAAAAATATCAAGTTGCGATTTCAATATGTCGAAAGCAGATTCCCTTTTTTTTTAAATGGAGAATTTTGAATTATTCAACAGATTGATGAGATGTGGTGTTTCAATGTCATAAATCCTAACCTGTATTCGAGTCGGAATAATATCTAGATTCACAAAAAAATCATAATAAAAAACAATTGTCCTTCTTGTGTTTTATCTGCCATTTCAAATTCCCTGCGACGTTTCTATTGTGAATCTGGTACCAAATCAACTCGATCAATAAAATGAAAAAGTTTTTCGAAAAAAAATTACACGATCACAGAGACAAACTAACACGAGACCCAGCAAACGCGGTCCCATCAAATCACAACAAACCTATTTCTCGCTTTCCGAATAGTGCAGGTTCCGAATAATTACAGTTTGTCGAGAGACGAGGCATGCGCTAAATTCATCTTATGAGCCCCATCCACTATCGGTTTAACTGAAGTTAATCGTAAGGCCCACGATCTGGATCGCCCTCACATTGATCAGTTAATCTTAAGATCTCGGACTGCAGTCGTGGCGGACTGAAGGTGGTGGATTGTGTAAAGAAGCTGGTCTTTTGAAAATTGAACGACCTCCTCTCCGATCTTAATTTTGTCTATGCTCATGGCTAATTCAACTTCAAGTTCATCTCTATGCTCTCCGGAACTCAGGTGAAAACCTAGATAGTGTCAACAGAAGGAGTCGGGTAAAGGACAAAAGATACTTGCGGTCGAAGTTCCCGGAAGGCTTAATAATTGCACACCTCTTGTCATCCCTTTCAATTTTGGTGTAATTTCAAATCTACCCAGAAGGTTTGCATCCCCCATGCTTTTCTTATATTTCCATGCTTTCCAAAATGTTTGAAATAAATTCACGTTAAAGATCATGAAGAATTTACAAAAATATTGGGAGTCCTCAATAGTTTTACTCACTTTACAGCTCAACTTCATTCACCTCGCTTATGTTCTTTGTCATTATGTTTCATTATATTTTCATAATTTACATGGATTTTCAGAAATTTCCAGATTTTTCACATGTAAATGGTGAGGTTACATCAGAATTGAACATTCTCATGTCTTTATCTGTGTTAATGAGTACTGAATTATATTATTCTGACGCATATCTCATTATTTTAATCAGTTAATTTCATTTTCCAAATATTCACCTCTTACCACTTATTGCTAACAACTCTTCTTCAGTTTCATGAAGGAATTCTCAAACTTACATGGTGAACCTAGGATTTAGTCGATCTCTCGCAGAAGACGATGTGCACTTCTATGATATGATGCAACAGATAATTGTAATACAGATTGAACTGAATTTGATTCCTCGCTCAACACTTGGTGAAACATCTTAGGTCAATTGAAAAATAAAAGAACACAAGACTACGTTCACAATATTTAATAAATTAAACATCTAACAAGTCGACATGTTTCGGGTTTTATCCCATTTTCAAGACTGAAAAGTAAACGCACAAGTCAAAGAAATAAACATCAAACAACAGATGTTAAAACCGGAGATAAGCGGAAATCTAATTGATCGTTCACAATTGGTTGTTTATATTTTGAAGCAGAAGATATTTCCAAAATTTCTAAAAGATCTAGGCGTCTGCTTTTTTCCCCTTCATGCAATAATCTTGTTTTATTAAAATCTATCAAATGGTTACAAGTGATACAATGATCAGAAAAACCAGTTGTCAATTTGTTTTGAAGAATTGAACATGTCGACTTGTTAGATGTTTAATTTATTAAATATTGTGAACGTAGTCTTGTGTTCTTTTATTTTTCAATTGACCTAAGATGTTTCACCAAGTGTTGAGCGAGGAATCAATTTCGTTAATCAAGAATGCAAACATTTCACGACTCGCCATTTATTATAGAAAAGTACTTCTAAAGATCAGAAGATGCAATAACCACCTCTGGTTCAATAAACAATGTTTGTTGAATAACATCAAACCGAAATACATGAAAATTAGCTGTAGACACAGTTCCCCACAGGCGAAATCTGCAGTAAATACAGCAATAAAAACTTGGATCAGGTTGAAGATGAAGAAGTGGTACAGGATCAGAGATAACAATAAACTTCACCTAAAGGTGATTCATAGTGAATTGTCTTTCCGAACCAGCCCTGCGGAGTTCGATCACTTGGATTTCATCATTAGAGAAGAGGTGAGGATTTTTGGGACATGAACAATATAAAAATCAACTTAGAAAACTCGAATCTCTTATGCATTGTAGGGATAAATTCAGGCCTAATCTTTCGATGCGCGCCAGTGAAAGTGCAGTGAAGTTTTATGAAAAAGTGAAGAATTTTACAGAAGTACATTTCGAAGAAGCTGAATTAAGATTATTGGAAAAAGGTTTGAAACACTGTCCGAATATGTTTAATAATAAGGACCTCAAACATTTAGCAGTTAATGTAGAATTAGCTTTAAATAAGATCGAATCTCCTGAGACACAAAACTTTGAAAAATCTGTTTGTGCGAGAATGATATCCAATGCTCGAATCAGACAGGATAAAAACGAAATTGCAGTTTTGAAACAAATCAAAAAGAAAGCCTCTGAGAATGATCTGATAATTACAAAAGCTGACAAAGGCAATACAGTTACAATTTTGAACCAGACTGATTATTTACAAAAAAACTGAATTATTGTTGAACTCTGATAACTTCCTAGAACTGAAAGTTGACCCAACATCGAAATTCCAAAATTCACTTAAAAAGTATATCAAAAATTGGCCAAACGTATTATCTGAAATAACTTTTCCTTTGACGATGGTGAATCCAAGAATACCGCAATTATATGCTCTACCTAAAATCCATAAAGAGAATTGTCCTATGAGACCCATTGTTTCTTATACGCATGCATCAGCTTCAAAACTCTGTAGATATCTGAATTCAACATGAACCAATTTACTCCATCAAAAACACAATCCAACTTACAGATGAATTGAAGTCACTGAAAATCCGTCCGAATGCTAGGTTAATTTCATTCGAAGTAGTAAATTTATTCCCATCAATACCTAATATAGAAGTTAAAAATTTGATCAACGAACAGCTTCATAATAATTTTTCCCTCAGTGCAGAATTGATAGATGAAACAAATAAACTTTTGCAGGTGTGTCTTGAACAGAGTTATTTCAAGTTCAATGGAAAATTCTATCAACAGTTGGATGGTCTACCAATGGGTTCTCCTTTATCTCCTCTTTTAAGCGAAGTATTCATGACACATTTGGAAAAGAAAATATTCTCGTCAGTAAATAACAGTGTGACTGAATTTGTACTATACTGGAGACGATATGTAGATGACGTGTTTTGTATTTGGACTGGCTCAGATTTTGAGCTTGAATTGTTTTTCCAACTGATTAACTCTTTGTATGTGTCGGTTCAGTTCACATTGGAAATGGAAAATGAAAATAGGTCGTTAAACTTTTTGGATATACAGATAAAAATAGTAGAAGATCATATGGAATTTGATGTGTATAGAAAACCTACTTTTTCAGACATCCTCATCCATAATAGTAGTTCACATCCATATAAAATAAAAATGTCAGCTTTTCATTCCCTGGTACACCGTCTAATATCAATACCACTTTCAACAGCTAATTTCGAAAAAGAAGTGGAAGTGTTAAGGACATTGGCATTGAACAATGGTTTCTCTCCCAATATTATAGATAAATTAATTGACAAAAAACAATATCAAAAACTATTATCAAGTATATACCCCACCCAAATTAATAACTGTATTGATAAATTTGATTATATAAACTATATCCCACAAATAAGCAACAATATTTGTAGTAGATTAAGACGGAATAAAATTGACATTGTATGTACCAACAAGAAAAACTTAAAATCAATGTTTTATAATGGAAAACATAGTTTAACAACTTTTGAAAAAAGTGGTGTCTATAAAATTTTTTGTGACGAATGCCCAGCTTTTTACATAGGTCAGACTGGTCGTTCTCTTAAGATAAGGGTTGATGAACATAGAAAGTCAATTCTTCAAAACAAATTGACAACTGGTTTTTCTGATCATTCTATCACTTGTAACCATTTCATAGATTTTAATAAAACAAGATTATTGCATGAAGGGGAACAAAGCAGACGCCTAGATCTTTTAGAAATTTTGGAAATATCTTCTGCTTCAAAATATAAACAACCAATTGTGAACGATCAATTAGATTTCCGCTTATCTCCGGTTTTAACATCTGTTGTTTGATGTTTATTTCTTTGACTTGTGCGTTTACCTTTCAGTCTTGAGAATGGGATAAAACCCGAAACATGTCGACTTGTTAGATGTTTAATTTATTAAATATTGTGAACGTAGTCTTGTGTTCTCTTATTTTTCAATTGAGATTGAACTGGTTGACAGCCTGTCGTCCAGGATAAAGGTGAACTCAAGCAATCGGTATGACCTACTCATTATAAGCCTGAATTCACTCATCTGATTCTACTCACACGTAAGATCTCAGGTCTTCTGCTCTTTTGAAAACCAAAGGAATAATGGTGTTATGCACTCATACCCATAGTACTTTCTTTTTGTATATCTCATAATTTATCAATTGTATCTTATGTTATTCTGATGAACTTTCTAATCTTGTTTACTCGCAAAGAGTTTGTCTTTGTAACTGTTGTATTCATTGATAAATTTTGCACTATTAATATTGATCATAATATTTGCTCTACTCATACTTACTGTATTGATCTCATTGATGAACAGACTAAGATAACGTAGCTTTCAACGCTTGTACTTCTCTCTTGGCCTACCTCATCATTACAACTTCGTTTTCTCTTAAAACTCATTATTCAATCTTTCTCTTTTTTCTGACGGAATAAAGAGGCTCTCGCAATTAACTTCATCAATGGCTCTGTCACTCTAGACGTTATGCATAATATTGACTTAGTTCAATTGTCTCAAGAAGAAAACAAACGCATCACAATGCGATGACTATCACTTGATTAGTATGATGCCACATATCGTTTTTTTTAGAATAATCCGCACTTGAATATACAAGAAATGCGAAAACAGATAAGCGACACTCGGTTCGGATTCCAGAGTGGACTATGTACTCGAGAAGATCTCTTTTCCTTATATTTTAGCACAGAGGTGCAAAGATATGAACATAGTTTTCTATGCTTGCTTTATTGATTATCGAAAGGCATTCGACCGAGTCAAGCATCAAAAGATGGTGGAAATATTATCCAGAACCGGGATCGACAGAAGATATATTATACTGGTAGCGAATCTCTACTGGAACAAGATTGCCGAAGGAAGAATAGACGGAGGAACATCTAATACTGTGTCAGTCCGAAGGGGCCTACGACAGGGCTGAATATAGTGAGCATACGGACTGGATATGAAAATTGAGGCGTTACAAATATTTTTAAATCACCGTATTCTTCGCATCTTATGTGCATAACGAATTACAACCGAAGGCGTGCTTAGACGAACGCAGTCGTCGAAAGAACAAAAGACTCTCATTAAAGAAAGAAAAACTGCATAGATAGGTCACATTATGAGAGGCAACAAATAGGAACTGCTGAGACTGCTAATTGAAGAAAAGATTCAGGGAAAAAGATCTATTCGTTGGTGTCAGAACTCCTGGTTGAAAGACCTCAGAAGATGGTTTGGGTGCACCTTCATTGAGATCTTTCGAGCTCTTGCGTCCAGAACAGTGTTAGCTATGTGGATCGCCAACCTTCGAAAGGAGAAGGGTGTCGTAAGAAGAAGAAAAATTGTCACAACTTCATATGACCGCTCTTTTCAACTCCTCTAAATAATTTCTGGTTTTAGTTGTATAATGTCACTCTTAGTTTATAGATGCTGTTTTTTTTTTTAATTTTTTACTGTGTTAGCTTCATGCAGGTGACTTATTCAGTTTATGAATGTGATTGATGTACAATGAGGATTTTCACACTATCATCTTCAATTTAATGATCTGGTTCATAATATCTTACCAAAACACCCCGATTTTGAACAAGGGCTCACACCTATCTGAACTCTGCACTGTGAGTGTTGTAACTGATGATTTTGTAATGTTTTACTGAATTAAATAAAGGCCTATTATTATTATTATTATGTCACGCCAGGGCCTGTATTCTCGAAAAGTGAACTTTCTATGCGTATGCGAACTTTCAGAATATCACACGCTTTGGTATTCTCGACTCGTGACTATAAGGTCGCATACGTTCTCAAAGCGAGTGTTTACAGCGAGCGCTTTGTATCATTCGTTTTCGTGATATAGTTTGATACTTCTGTGTTTGTGTAGACGTTTGACAAGAAGGTACTTCAGAATAATGAATTGGTTGAGGCTTTCGCGGCCATCGTTCAATGTGACATGTTCTTTCGAGCATTTAGGCCGTCGTCGTAGATTAGTTCTCGACATTTCGCCAGTTCGAGTGTCTGGCATCTTCAGGAGTTATATTTCAGGAGATGCCAGAGTCTCAGACAGTTCAGTCCAGTGAGAACATCTCCTGAAATATAACTCCTGAAGATGCCAGACACTCGAACTGGCGAAATGTCGAGAACTAATCTACGACGACGGCCTAAATGCTCGAAAGAACATGTCACATTACTTCAGAATATTTGTACAATAAATATCGCAAAACAATCAGAAGTTTTATTGAGATATACAATGGGGTCCTCACGATGAGAATGCGTTGTCTGCTTGCACACAGAGTTCTTCACTATGCTCAAGAGACGGCAAGTAAAATTGTCAATGCTTGTGTCGGGCTTCATAATCTTTGTATCAGAGATGATGTTCCTGAACCAGATAATGATGGTGAGGACATAGCACTGGCTATTTTAGGAATATATGGGTCTCCCATTGACAATGAAGAAAACATAATGAGAATCAACCGAAAATTGGCAGCAGAAAAGGCTCGAAAAAGCTGGAGGCAGGAGATAGAAAAAGAAACGAGAGAACTTTTATTGGAGGAGAATCTCTAGAAAGATAGAGATCAATAGAGACTGGGTATCAATGACGTCGGAGGACGTATTAAAACCGATCATATTGTATATAGAAAATTACAAGCAACAATTATAACCAATCTCCAAGATACCTAAGTGATAAGTCCGCTCACCTATGTAAAACACTTCATGAATATATGATTCATAAATTTATTGATATTTCATTTCTTTCAATTAACATATGCACACTCTCATTATAGATTTATTCCAAAAAAATAATATCTTTTCCAACAAATAATACGTACATCCCACAATTACAGTAAACAAAACAAAACTCCTCTCATGGGGTCCATCGGCTGTTCCTCTGGCAGGCCTTTTCGCATTGCTAACCTTCGTTTTCGTTCTTGACTAAGGGCCGGTATTATAAACGTGTCAACCGAGAATTGAGACTCAATTTCCGCTTGTAGGCTACTTTTGGCATATAAAAGCCGGTCTCCGACCTGAAGTTGAGTCTCAATTGTCGGTTGACACGTTTATAATACCGGCCCTTAAGGTCTTGCAAAGGCTTCAAATACAGGGTGGCCATTTGAAAACGAAACAGACGAGATTACAGACGAAATAAATTTTTTCGATAGAAATGCTCGGACAGGTCGATTTTTGTTTCGAGGGGGACAACTTAAGATGTAGGTTACGGACGCATAGCGCTTCAACCCTTGCTACTACAACCCCCACCCCCAATTTTTGAATAGGGAAGATGGGGTGAGTGATACCTCATTTGAAAGGTATTTTTATACTGATTTCAGCACAGTAATTGTTTTTTCATTTTATGCATTAGTTCTCGAAATACAGGGTGGCCATTTGAAAAAGAAACAGACGAGATTACAGACGAAATAAATTTTTTCGATAGAAATGCCCGGACAGGTCGATTTCTGTTTCGAGGGGGACAACTTAAGATGTAGGTTACGGACGCATAGCGCTTCAACCCTTGCTACTACAACCCTCACCCCCAATTTTTGAATAGGGAAGATGAGGTGAGTGATACCTCATTTGAAAGGTTTTTCACAAAAAAACACTGCAAGTGCCATGAAAACACCACTTCATTTTCAAATGCTTAGTCAAGAATATTTCGAGAACTAATGCATAAAATGAAAAAACAATTACTGTGCCGAAATCAGTATAAAAATACCTTTCAAATGAGGTATCACTCACCCCATCTTCCCTATTCAAAAATTGGGGGTGAGGGTTGTAGTAGCAAGGGTTGAAGCGCTATGCGTCCGTAACCTACATCTTAAGTTGTCCCCCTCGAAACAGAAATAGACCTGTCCGAGCATTTCTATCGAAAAAATTTATTTCGTCTGTTTCGTTTTCAAATGACCACCCTGTATATATTATGATTAAACAAAATGGGTTTGTGGATCATAATCTTACCTTTCACAAATTCTTTCAATCTCTGATTGCACCTAGTATGGTATTAGGTATGTTACCTATTCCTGACCATTTCTATTGGGCATCTTCTTTTGTGAATTGGTTGGAAACTTTACCAGATTGAAGATCCATGGTAGTTTTTCAATTACAATGCATGATCCTCAACGAACAATTTATGTCATTCGTGAAATGTGTCAGTGTTGCCGGCTGTTTGGATCACACGTTTTCAAACGTATACCTTTCATGGAACGAATGGTCGTCAAGAATACCGATCCGGAAAAGTACTCGCACTTGAATCGTTCGTTTTGAAACGTATACGTTCAAAAGCTCACTTGTCGAGAATACGGGCCCAGGAAAGGATTGACCGCAAAAACTGAATGATCTGAATGTTTTTATTTTTATTTGTTTAGGAAATCAGCGAAATTCCTTCATTTGTATACATATTCAATCAATCATTGTTTTTTTTCAGACATGAATTTGATCGATAGGGAACTAAGTAAGATCTACGAAAGAGACAATTAAAATCAGAAGAAGAAAATATTACGAAACGAACGTCTCCTGGTAGACAAACGTATGGTTTCACCATTTTATCGTACTGGAAATACAAAAACGGATCAGATTCACTCCAGCATCTCGCCATATATTCGAGAAGAAATAAGAAATTACAACTATTCTTTCTCGTTCTTTTCTCCCTGTTCCTTTATCTATAATTTATTCGTTCACTTATTCTGTCTCCCGTATGTTATTGTGCTCGATTAGATATATAGAAGTCGGCGTTTCTGATGTAGAAGGAAGAATAAGAAAAGCTGCTGCAACAGCCCATCCCGTTACTCTATAAACAATAGCGGAGCGCGATGCAGAGAGGCCTTCGCGTCAACTGGAAGGACAATGGGTAATGGATTGGTATTGTGGGCATTTCGATCGCATTATCTGGGGATTTCTTTAATGAAACAAAAAATTACGAAGAGTTTCACTTAGATAAGCCGAAGATTCATTACGTCGATCTTTCTCTTAAAGGACGCATAATTCTATTTGGAAACTTGTTCCGCTGGAAGTTTGAGTCGTCGAGATAATTCTGGGAGGAATGTACAGCGTATATAGAAGAGATTATACAGGGTGATTCTTTGAATTCTGAAATTTATATACTTTTTCATGTTGAGAAATCGTCGGTTATTTTCGGTAATGGAGAAGTTTCTGAATGAAGAGTCGATTGCTAGAAATCCATTTCGTATATAGTGGGGGTTAAGTTTTTTTCCAAATTTTAACCAGATGATGAAACTTATGCTGCTCTTCTCCCAGAGTTGTCATATTCTGAATGATCAATGCCTTATCCTCAGAAAACGATTCACAAAATTGTGGTGCCTACTCACAGTATTTTGAAGAGGATATCTTGCGATTTCAAAACGTCGAAGGTGTACACATTCTTGGATGTTATTATGGCTTGAGTGGAACCATTTTGAAGGACTTGTAGACATGCTTGTATGGATGTAAAATATCATTGGCAGATTTAAATGTAGATGATGTACTTCTTCTTTTTTACTTTCCAGAACCGGTCCTTGGATGATCCATATTCGATCATAATCTTCTAGGAACATCAAATCTAGGAAGTTTGTTCGAAGGATCGGAAATTTAATCTTTGATAAACATATTGAAGACATCATGAACCAAATAGCTGAAGCAACTTCAATCTGGAGACCATTCTGCCTCAGATGCAGGAAAGCATTGAAAATTTATTCGTGAAGTAATGGATTTTGTTCCAAAAATTCGTTATAGTCTGTCTGCAAAAATGTGAAGGCAGCTAACCAAGGAGGAGGATTTGGACTGTAGGCATGAAAATTTCTGTGACTGTTGGTAGAGCTATTGGTAATACGAAGATCATATACCAACACAGGTATTTCTGAGTGAACCCATGAAGTCTGAGGTATATATATCATCAAAATTAATGTCGGGGTGCTGACTAGAGTATTCGCACGGGGACAATTGACAAGCCATTCCATTAAGCCAATCGATTGTGACATTCCATGAAAGTGCATTATTCATTCACACAACGACAATTATTAAAAAGGCAGAGCAATGGGAAGTGTCAAATACGCTTCTCTCATGTAGAAAGTTTCTGTCAGAATATAATGAGAAGGCATATTTTTTATAAAAAATGAGGAAAGTTGTTTAGCAATCGATAGACTCAAAGCAGAACGTTCATTAAAAAACCTATCTATTTTCTCGCTAAGAGAGGGAATATATGTTTTCGAGGAATACACAATTTTAAGAAGAAGATAGACTGGACCTGTATGTTGGGAAGAACTATTTGGGTCAATGAAGACAAATATCGAGATTATTAAAAGTAGACAATCTTGAGGAGTATACGCTATGGATGAAAATGTCTCCGGAAATGGTGGAATCTCTAATTGGACCTACCATACCAAAATTTAACAATGAATCATATTTATGAATATATTTTCGATATTTTGAGATGGATCATTTTCTTCCGATTGTGATCTTCGGTATTCCATTGGAATGGTTTAGGTAACACAAAAATTCTGTTGGCGGAACCTGATCATTATAAGAAGAAAATTAAGCAGTCACCTTGTATTTTGTTAGATGAAAATAATAGTCTGGCCAATTGTTCGGTGGAAGTCTCTGGGTTTATTTATTGGGGAAAGAACTGACTCCATTAAATTTCGAGATGAAGCAAAAAAAGTTACCAGGTATGAACATTTTTTGACCTAGACATGTTTCCAGGTTAGTCATATGCTAGATAGGGATATAGACCCTAGACAAATAAGTGCACGTGGCTTTTATTATTAAAAATTTTTCATGATTGATTTTGTTCCAGAGATTGGGAGAGAAAATTTTGAAGATGTTTCAGAAATTCAGTTGTTCGGAAAACATCTAATGAAAATCCCAAGATCAGCATAGTCACAAAAACAAATTTGCTTGTTGAGCGTCTATTGAAACTGCTGTTGTTGAAATGGGTTAATAAAAAATTTCGAAAAATTCTTCTCATGAGTACTTTGATTAGAATCTGTAATTTTTTAGTATTATTTAATGGTATTTTCAAAAGATGATTTTTCGATATCAACTAGGATGTTTTCTATCGATATTCCAACAGTAGGGTAGAAACGTTGAGATGCACGTCAAAATGTACCAATTCATCGTACCGAGGGTGGGGGAACTCATTGGCGCCAATGAATTCAAAATCGTTCTAATTTAATGGATTGTCTCCATTGACAGGTAGAGAAATTCCATTTCAATGGATTGTCTCAATTCACACAACGCTATATTACTAAGCCAATCCAATTTCTCAGTGAAATGGCTTATCAATTGGCTTCCTGTGCTGGATTGTCCCTGTGAATGGATCAAGACAATCCACTGTCTCCATTCACACGATCCCAATCCACTAGACGATTGGATTGTCTCAATGGAATGGCTTGTCAATTGTCTCTGTGTGAATGCTCCATAATGAAAAAGATTTCGAACGTGCATCACGCGCCTGGCCTGTCATTTGGACCACATTATTCACAAACCATAGAAAGAAAACTAGAATTCACATGCACAAGCTATCAGAAAGTTATTTGGTTTTTGTTCAGCAGTACTTTAAGATGTGGGAGAGCTAATTGCTGTAACCTGTAGAATAGCTTTGAGATAAACTCCCAAATTCTGGAACGAACCAATTCTCTCCGTAACAAAAAATGTTCATGTATAGCTTTCATATGTGCATCATCAGGATATCTGGTATGGTGTTATTTTTGCTCTTTCATTTTCGATCCAGTTTGCCCGTTTTTCTTGTTGTTTCTTGTTCCATCTGGATATGAATTTGTGAATCCCAGCCTTCATTTTGAGTTGAGTTAGCAGAATTTTGTGCTTCGATTGCCGGATTCAGCTCCTTACGATATATAATATTAGAGTTGTTAGTCCATTTTGTTCAGTAAAGTGGATATTATTTGATATTACAACTTGCACGTCATAAAAAGTGAAGGCTTCTCCAGGAGGCTAGAAGAATGAAGGGTGGGTTGACCCATTGCGAGAAACTCTAGAAGAATAAACACCTGTCTTCATGTCAGTGAATTTCTCAAAGTTTTTTTTAGTCTTATCAAGTTCTGCCTTCGCAGCTTATCTTTATCTATCTGATTATCCCTCGGTGAAATTATCGGTTGTATCTCAATCTCCGCAGAACGGCACGAAGTTTGTCGCCTTGGGTCATCCGAGGCCCGCCATGACTTGCAAACGCGGCGGGGCTAATTTTATCTCGCTGAAGTTGGCTACTGTTGGTTGTGGGTGCGTTCAGTGTTGCACCGTTGAATGACTGGCGGCGACGGTAAATCATTCGTGGTTGCATATTGACCGTGGTTAACGAGCTGACGCAATGGTGATATCGGCACTTTTTCACAGGCTCCGGCGATGCGGAGATGATTTAATGGCCGATGACGTATTTGCAGCCGTTTATGTGTCTTTCATCGGCCGTTTTGATGGGTTTTATTGGCAGGTAGGTTTGGTCTGCATCCGAGGTGAGGGTCTTTGGTTTTCAGCGAGAATGACGAGGAAATGATGAAAAATCGTTTGTCAAGCTCCCCCAGCACACCAGATATTCTTAGATATTCATTGAAATATATTGTGAGAGGATTCTGTATGTTTCTGAAACTTTCTTGTGGTTTTCCCATCCAGTTTGAATTTCAACCAATTCCACGAGTTTGTCTGATGAAGTAGTCGAATAAGGACATTACGAAGTTGAAAAGTTCACATTGTTCCTTCTTGTGTCATTGTTGAATAAAGTTGTCGAAAGGATTTGCCCATGGAAAATTAGTGCTATAGTTTATGCAGGGATCTTTCCATGACTTTTATAAATTTTTAATTATGTTCCAGGAACTGGAAGAGAAAGTTGAAAAAATTGATTTCCCTACACATTAAGCATTTCAATGGTAAAAAGCCTTATGTTATGTAGAATTACTTCTTGTGAAGACTTGGGTATCAGATACATCATCGCAGGTTGAATGTTGGATATGCTGAAAATTTTGTAGTAATGGAGTTAGTAGTAGTATTATTCTGCATATAATACTCAGGATGTGAACTGCGATTTCATTGAGACAAAATTAGAAATATCTTGATAGTTTTTTCGAAAGAAAAACAGGCGATTTCAAAGTTTACTCGAAACTCGTATATGAATAACAACATACTGGAACAAAAAAATGAAAGGTAAAACCTCGAAAATCTAATAAGCAAAAAATCAATCACCAAGTTACCTTGTATAATATTGATATAGTATAAATCCATTGCCCGATGGATCTTTCGGAGAAGAACAGCCTTTTTACTTGTCCCCTTTGCTGTTTTTGAGTCTTTTTTGTCCTAGTAGCAATTCATTTGGAAACTGTCAATGGCAAGAGTAACCAACATGTCCCTTCATTTAGATATCCAGGAATCTAGAAGACAGAAGACCTAGACCCAGACTAAGAGATACGACGCAGAATGACACAGTTCAGAGAATTTACGAATATGTCTCTTTTTAGCGACAGAAGTTTTGTTTCTACGGTAATGATTCGCAGAATGCTGTATAAATATTCTCGGTGATGCTGTATGGATCGGAAACAAGGACGTTTACTATGAACTGACTCGAAGTATTTGGAATATGAGTGTTTAGGAGAATGCTCAAATTTCGTGGATGGATAATGTTAGGAACCAGAAAGTTATGAAGCGTATGAGAAGAGAAGGATAGCTTCTGAAGTTGTTGAAAGAAGAAAAGCCGTTTACCTCAGTCATATATTCAGAAACTCAGACCACCCATTCTCGAGGCAGATTATGGAGGGAAAGAACGTAAGAAAAGAGTGCATCGGGATAAAGATATATTCATAGCTTCAGAAAATCAGAAAGTGGATAAATTCCGAAACCTCGAAGCATATGCAATTTTGAGAGCTCCGTAGGATAGAATTACGAATGAAAAGGAAGGGTACCTTAAGAAAAATTAGAAGAAGAAGAAGAAGAGGAAGCATGAATAATAATGGATCTGCAGGTGAATGTTTGCAAAATGAAATAAGAACTTGGTTGAAATGAATGTAACTCTAAAACTGCTTTGATTAGATTTTCCCCAATGCATTATTCTCTCAACGCAATATTCCCTTGAGAGCACATAATATGCAATCTTGATAAAGGGGGCTCTTACACATCGTAACTTTCATGTAGTGTCTGCACCTTGTCATAGTAAGTGGAAATCCAACTCAGAAGATTTTCTGTAAATTGATTAACATATCTATGCTATGAATGAGTTTTCTGGATCTTCCAGAAAAAAAAACTAAATTGGCTGATAATAAAATCTAAATCAACATGTTGTAGTTACACCATATCAATATCCTTCGAACCTGAGATGAGAGATATACCGGTTTCAGCCTTGTTTGGTAACATCAGTATCCCATACACCTCAGGGATATTTAAAGCAAGTAGGTGTACTGAGCAGAAATTACAGAGTAGTGACATCCAATTGCGTCAAAATGGAGTTTCACATCTCCAATGACATGCGAAAAAATAACTCTGTACATCCTCTTTCACTCAATGAGATTTTAGCAGTGGACCTAAATCAGGCCCTCATGCAGGTTTCTCGGAGTAATTGTAATTTCTGTTCAGTACACCACAGCTAATTGCTTTAAATATAGAAGTTTTTTATGAAAATTTTGTCCCTCAGGGATACTGCTACCGATGATGTCAAACAAAGCTGAAACCGGTATATCTCTCATCAGTGACAAAATCTAATATCATTTCTCCAATCTCATGATAAAAGATCTCTGAGCCTGGGAATTGAAAACCGAAGCTGAGTTTCATAAAACTTTGATTCGACAAATCACGGTGGCTCTATTCGATTTGACAGTTCCTATAATCGAGCAATCAAAGTTTTGTGAAACTCACCTGGGAAAAATTCAATAAACTGATTAGTTGAAACGTTGATTCCTTTGCATTTATTGGGAAACATGAGAAGGATCTTATCCCCGATAATCTGCATTGCCAGAATAAACGATGAATTTAATTATAATATAATACACTACTGACAAAAATTAAGGGCTCCAAAAAAATGTCAATTATCAACAAACCGTTACTTTTAGAGAAATGGTCGTACGAAAAAGGATATTGTGTCTCCAGGTATCTTGTTTTTGAACTAGAACTTCAAAACTTTCTAGACGCAGCAGTTTTGAGTTATCTTAGGAAAACCTGAAAACAAAAAATTTTTTGATATAGGTTTTTTTTGTTCTACTGGCGTGGAAAAACCTTTTTTTTCTTGACCGCTTTGCTAGGAGGATCAGATACTCAGTTCATTCAGCTTCAAGTTCTTTTTTTGTAGACCTTGATACGTCCACTTCTCGAAATATCGCCTTCGAATAAGAAAAATTCTTTTGTTTTTGATTATCGATATCTTAGCAACCAATGATCGCAAAGGTTGAGGGTGGGTTTCGAGAACACGAATGAATTCCCTTCATCAACTTTTCAATATTATTATCATTATATGTATGTTCAAGAAAACCCTACAAAGAGCCAAATCGATCCAGCTAGACGTTCATATCGCTCGATCGAGTTTTAAAAAAATTAAATAATCACGTTTGTTGCTCTGAAAAGCTCACATGCTCACAGTCTTCGAAGAATGAGACAAATTTTTCTGAGCATATTTTTACATTCATATTGCAGATAGTGCTTGCATTTTCGAAAAAAAAATTCAAAAATAAGTATCCAAAGTGTACCGTGCTCTGGCGTCAGGATTTACGCTTCTTCGTGTATGTATTTTTTTTATGCAAAACAATCAGTTTTTACAAAAAAACTGGTTAATCAAGCTATTTGCGATGTATTCACGAAAGGTATAGAAGAACGTGGTAAAGAGGGCGGTCGTTCTGAAGAAAAATGAATTTTTTGATATTTTTTCCCTTATTGAGGACTATATGTGATAAAATTGCGAAAAATCTCGGAAAAACTTTTATTTCCCGTTTTTAAAGATTAAGCATAAGCTGTTCAGAGCAATAAAAATAGTTTCATTATTTTAAAAATTCAAACGAATGAAAAAAAACGGCTGGCTAGATTAATTTGATTCTTTGTAGGATTTTTGTTCTTTGTGGTAAAAGGCTCACTCAACAATCTTGGTATCCCAAATATTTCCGATCTCGCACTTGAATTTCTAAACCACCCAAAGCCCTCTTTTCGTTGCGTTTTCAGATTTACGTGACGAAAAACAATGAGAAATAAAAAGCCGTTGAAAGAAATTCCTTCAAGTTCTCGAAGGTCACCTTTATTTTTCTGTGCGAACATTTATTGCTGGGAAATTTTCGTTGTGGCTGGTTTTTCTAAATTACTCAACAAAACAAGAACTACAATTTCCGAACGGGACTCGGTCCTGCTACCTCCGAATCAAATCAATTCAAAAAGAATTTTTTCAATATTTTTCTACATATTTATGGCACCGGAGTGAGCATTTGTGTCTATTATCTATGAACAATTCCTACTCTAAAGTATCCACTATAAATGTCAAATATTTTTTAATATAAATCTTTAAAACTTTAAACAATGCAATATTTACAATAATGGGGTATATGTTTTTGTATAATGTTTTAAGTTTTTTTCAGGAAAAAGCCGGTCCGGTCCGCTAACCGCAGCGCTAACGGGGCGGCGATCGTTTGGGAGGGTCCATTTTCCATAATCCAATATTCTTATACTCGGAAAGACCAGAAGAGACCGAATAAGAAACACGGACATAAGACAGCAATGCGGAGTACAGGTCGTAATAAGGTGAGGAAGACAGAGGAAAAGGCAATGGTACGCACGTGTCAAACGCATGGAGAACAACAGATTACCTCGCATAGTTCCCGAAGGAAAACCGGTAGGCAGAAGACTTTCAGGGAGACCACCAAAAAGATGGGCTGCTGGGACAGCTAACACATCATCAGATCTCAAAAAATTAAATGAGGAAGAAGAAGAATATTCCGTCTACACGCCAATAATTTCACATTAGGATATTTTAATTACTTACATAAAATTGGAAGTTATGTGAAAAAAGTATGAAACAATTTTTAACCTAAAATTTTGCCTGGAACTTCCGTAGGGCTTTCAGTTTCTCCGAAAATCGGGATAAATCAATCTTAACCCTCGAAACCTCACCGATTGTCCTATCTCGACCTCAGAGCAGACATAATTTATTTTTCCTATCATTTTTGTTATATTTTTTTTTATATTTGATCTCTTTCTTTCACAATAGCTTTCACCCGTCTATAATTTTTTGTTCTTTCAAAAATTATCGAACCTGCTCTACATAGCATATTACTTGAAAGTGACATTTCTAAATCTTTTCATATTGTATTCTTCTCAGATTACCATCTGCCTTCAATTCCCCACTGAACGAAAAAAAGGACAGATTAATTCATAAAAAGTTGTTCAATCTTCATCTCAATTTTTTCTGTATAATCGATCTAAGCCGACATAACCAGGAAAGTAGCACACGATTGCAAATTGTTTGATTATTCAAATGCCCAGTCGAATCTGATCGATGATCTATCAGTTAATAAGAATTATGAATTACAAAACAACAATTAGCATAAAAACTAGGTTAGTGATCTTTCACCATCAATCACTTCAGAAGTCAAGTGCTTTACTCATTTCTAATGGATAATAGGGAACGAATTGTATCTCGTACATATTATGGACGGGTATTATAGCGTACGAAGGAAAAATGCTTCCCAATGGGCCTGATTTCATAACCTGCACGACACCAGCAATAAATTCCGAATAATTTATAGCTCAATTTCCATTCATAATTTGTCTCTAGGAAGATTTCAGATGGGTACGTTATAGAGCATTTTGAATATCGTAATATATTGTTCTCGATGCGAGACTTTCATCGAGGAAATATGTGAAAGTGTGTTCTTCAGGCCTTGAAATTAAATGACCATTTTGTGTGTTGGTAACATGGTTTCATTATGCTAGCTTCGGAGCAATGTATTGACCATTTTCACCGAGTTATAAAATTTAAATGAAATTAAATAACAGGATTCGAAGGAAATGCTTCTTATATTTGGTGATACCTATATTTTGACCGTTGTCAGAATAAATAATTGGTTATTCGTTTAGTCATGTCAACTATTCCGAGGATTATCGAAAATAATCGAACCAGGGCCCGCTTAGGAATCACGATTGAAATAGAAGATATCTAAATAACTCGAAAAAGTTTGATAACCACTTGGATTTCCGGCCATATTTTTTGACTGCATCAAGGAATCATTGAAATATGTGCCTTTCTGAAAAGCTGATGAAACAAGGAAGTTTTCCTTACAATTATACACCAGGTTCATTATACTTTTTTCGAGTAAATCTCAATTCTCTCATCGAAATATCATGACAAAAACAGTTACAACCATTTATGACCCTGTATATCTCGAGTTGTCTGAATTTTTAGTATAAAGATGAAAGGAAACATAACAGTTTCATATTTCTATAAGCACTCAAACAGTTAACAAGAAAACCTCAGATAGTCAAAATTACAGATTTTTTCCAAAAATATTTTGTTTACCAAAGCAGTCGCCCCATATTATAGAGCAGTACCTCCACCCAGACCCTGAACCAGCATAGGGAGTCTTGAAAACCCTTCGAGATACCCACACTTTATCCATCGTAGCACAAAAAACACTTCCAATTTAAAATGGGATATGAACCAAGACTTACTCACTACCTTACAAATGGAATAATATAGTCTCTGTTTCAGTTTCGATTAATTAGATGCAACGCACCTAAGGTCCCCTCCACTTGGTTCAAGACAAACCCAGTCAGCATATGACCCAGGCCTGAGCCCAGTCCTGGGACACCCGCATTCATATAATCTTCTCTGAAAATCTCACAATTCAGAAAAACGCACTGTCAACTATTCGGGAAATTTGATAGAATGAAGTCCCGTCTTTTACTTCACATACCATACTTCTTAAGAAAACCCTATGAGAAACATAGACAGAGATCCAAATAAGAAGAGGATAACCAAAATATACTCATCGAATTCCAAATTATGTTAACAGAACGTAGTACAGCGTCACAGGAACTATATAAAGACTTATTGATTATTACATGAAAACTCATTATTTCCACAATGATCCACATGATTTGCTCGTACATAAGTTGATCCAATAGTTCGGAAAAAGTTGCTGAGAGAAATGGACAGAATTAGTTTGAATAAAACGTGTACACTTTTGGGCTTTTTCATTCAGTAGACCTACATATTTACAACATATTGTGCCCCTTGTTTAGAAAAACTGACTCTCATATAAAGAAATTCATTGGTAGAGGTTCTAACAGGAAGATGTTGTCCAGACAGTTGCTACAGTGAGTTGGCCTATAAATTGAAACAATGAATAAGTTGCTCTGAAGGTTCACAAGAACTCCCATCACCGACCACACTAGCCGCATATTCATTATAAATCTGGAACTTCACATTAAAATCACATGATATTACAAATTCTTGAGTTGAATTAAAAGAATTCATCAAATTATCTAAGACGAAACCTTCCTAATTACCATTAGGCATTCGATAAATGAATAGAAATATAAATACTTTCATACCCTGTATTCAAACAGTTGGCATATCACAATCCACTCCAAGTGACAGATTACGCGGCTACCAGATACATACCATCAACGTCTCTACAAAAAACCATAGTGCTTTTGGACCTTCATAAACTGGAAGCTAAATGGCAGTCTTCATAAATGTAAAAGTCATCAATATTGAATTTATTGCCGTCTGAATAGGCAACCAGATAATTAAATTCATAATGGCTCATCCCCTGAATATTCAATTGAAGCACATGTAAGGTATTTGTTTTGCTACTATGTTACTGCTCTCAAGCTGCTCTCCCACTTTGAGGCATTGAAACCTACGAGAGTCGCGATGATCACTATATGCTTTGATACCGACTGTGAGCGTGAGCATTCGGCTAACTTTAAGTTTGTTTTTTCGATATTAGTAAATTGTTGTAGGGATGTATTAACGTTTATTCTTGGTAAAACAGAGCGATTGATATCGATATAATTTTTGAGGTCATGTTAATTGCATTTCCTAGACCCCTTTTTAGATTCAGATTCAGAAAGTCTCAGAAAATGTTAACTTCTTACTATTGCGGGAATTTGTTTGAATACTGGGGACAAATAACTGTCAGGTTTCAAGTTCTGAACGTCAATCTCAGAAATATGCACTTCAACTACTCGCTCAACAGGTCTATTTCTCTACTAGAGATGAAGAAACGTCTATCCATTGCAGGGAAACATTCACCACCACTGAGGTATACTCCGCTGTCAGCATATCTCCACTGTTGCCTTTTGCATTATGAACTCCTGTATTTAGTTATGTTTGTTTTCTTCTTTTTTTACAGGTCATATCAAATGCATCGTTTTGTCATTGGTCCGATTGTTTTTGATCCATTGATATATTATGTATATTCCAGTCCATGAAAGCAGACATATTCTATTAGGATGCTTCGATTTTGTTGAAATTTTGGAATAAGCTCTACTTACCTCCTCCACTGGTGTCAATACGGGGACGGTAATGGGGGTAATTCCAACCACCCTGATGACTTGGGACCGCGAACTCCGATTCCGGCTAGTGTAAAAAATTTTCTTGTCAATTCTTTGGTTTTATCGAACGAGATGTTATTTTCTCATCTCGACAAAGTCGAAATTCAATTTCAGTGAAAAAGATTTCAGCGCCATCTAAACTTTCAGAGTTACTAACAACGGAAAATCGTAGTCAGTTCTAACATTACTGCTATATGGCCGTTTTCTATCTTCATAAACTGTAATCTTTGGTTCAGCCTATAAATTCAGCTCCTGTTTGGGAGTATACAGACCATGATAAATCGTATAGCATTTTCTCTCTCATGTTTCGTATGCATCCAGTTCCTAGTCATAATGTCATCAACTAATATTACTTTTCTCCGGAAAAATACAGATTTTCAAACAGAAGTCATAAGATAATTACATATTATTATGACAATATACTATCATCATTTTTTTATCGTCCCAGAGAAAATTTCTAACGACGCCCTTGCCTCCTATTTCAAAGTCTACCTCATGCCGAAAAATTCGTATTATTTTTGGAGGAGCACTAATCCTCATCACCAAAATTGAATAAAACTTGTTGTAACACAAAAAAAATAATTTTTAGGCTTGAATAGCGTTTTATGAAGTTGTATAAAGGTCGTCATTTACATTAAGAGTATAAATCACCCCAACTTACATAAAATAATGTGTAAAAATGAGGTTTTATCAATATTTTCAATTTATCTAAATCAACTTCATCCAAGCATTTTGAATTAACGTTAATTTCCGTTATTTTATTTTTCAACTCCTAAAAGCAACCCCTATCTGTATGAAATTAAAATTGAATTGAAAATTAAAAATTCCATTAAAATATTTCATTTATTTATCACTTCATTTACGTGAAATTGGACCTTTTTTTGTCAATTTTTCAATTTAATTCTGAGTCATTATCGCTGCTTTCGCCACTGTCAATCGTTTCTTTATCATCTTTGCCAAAGATTGGGCCAATGTTTTGACAGTTAACACCTGCACATTCCCCACATGAATCGTTAAAAAAAGGCTGAGTTTTTCTGCAGGTGCATGACGGATGGCATCCTTTTTTGCAGTTGCAAAAAATCTTTCCGAGCATTAGATCTACAGTCCGAACCTTTGATAAAAGGAGCCCAAATTTAATTCTGTGAATCCTTTGAAGAGACAGTCATTCAGTCAAAGTTACGCTGGTTATATCGATTCAAAACATTCATATAATGATTTCCTAAGTATCTTTCATAAAGTATCTTCACCAACCGCCTCAGACAACCAACTCAAACATTTAGCGAACAATTCAACGAGAACACTGAAATAAAGAAAAATAATTCGCTTGGTTTTTCCCCCTTTGTCGGACAGTGAGAGATAGCCACCGACCAGCTAGCGGATTCCCAACAAAAAGTGTCTTTGTCTGAGATCCAGGTATGTTAATTTCAGCTGCGATAATTCATACCTGTTGTACTTGCCTTCGCCTCTCTCGCATTATTATAACATACGACTGCATCATGTGCGTGTATTACACGAAGACCGAGAAATATTATTCTCAATCTTCGGTTGAATGCGGGAACTGTTACTTAGTCCTGGGTACATTCCGAACGATCACAGGCCATTCGATGAATACATAGAATAGGCTGTTGAGAAGAGGAGAGATTTCAGGACCTCAAGAGCTCCCTTCAACAACTCTCGAGATGTTCAACCTCTCAGATATATCGAAGAAGGTTGAAAAGTTCCCCCTTCAATACCTTAACTTACACACATGTGTGCTAGATTTTATTTCAATATTTCGGTTTCTGTTTTCTTAATAAAAAATCCTTTTCAAATTCGAATGGGTCTCAGATAGGGAACTCTCTTTCGAGCATGTCACATATATTCCTAAACTCATGATGCACGGCAGTGAATAAAATAAACCCCCTTATCCTTATTAAATTGTAATTTCAAGATTTACATGGGATGTACCTATTCAATGAACCACGATTTGTTTACCTAGATACGTCTAGGTCTAGACATATAGTTTTCATAATCAAAGCCAAATTTCTGCAACCGGCTTGCAGTAACTTGTTGATCTCGTAGTCTTAAAATGGGCTACCGATATTTTTTTACTCAGTGCATAATAACATTTATGAGCCAAACTCTTTCAGTTATCTTTGGAATCTTCAAGTAAGATACTTCATTTTATGGAATTTTTCATGTTTTTTTCCAGGAATTTAAAAAACAGCTGACATCATACTCATATGGAAGAAAGGAAATGATTAGAAGGTGCTGTGAGCTATAGACCGATAAGTTTACTGCCAGCGCTCTGTGAAGTAGAGAAACTGATCCATAGAGGATTATCAAGGTTCGTAGATGAAAAAAAATTATACCCGATCACGAATTTGAATTTCGAAAAGAACTCTCCACAATAAATCATCTGGCGCTGTTAACAGAACACATAAAAAAAATCTGGATCAAAAAGCTCCAGTTTTTGTGAATAGTCACAAAAACTTGAGCTTTTTCTTGGATATAGAAAAAGCATTCGACAAAATGTAGCAGTAAAGCTTTGATCTACAAAATGATGAAATTTCCATCGAAATTAAGAAAACTAGAATCCTATTCGAAGAATAGAATGTTCGAAGTAAACATTGATCGCTTGAGATCATAAGATGCCTCAAGGATGGGTTCTAGGTACATTACTATTCAATTTGAACAAGTCGAATATACCAGAAACGAGAAGCAAAAAACATCAATTTGCAGACTGTACAGCCACACAATACTACTACTGTCGTAAGAAGAAAACCGTGAGAATCCAACTGGCAAGAGATATGGACTTTATTCAGAATATTTCAGGAAATGGAGAATTGAGATAAAAGCAAACAAATTCATTGCTATATTATTTGTATCAACAAGTCGTCATATCGAAGAAAGAAAAAACATTATTGTAAGATCGCCAAAGCATTGCATGGAGTAAGCAGGCAGAATATATGGGGGTCAGACTAGATCAAAGGCCGAATTTAGACAAAAAATGGGGAAAAATAGGACAAGAAAAAGATAACTACATACTACATAGATGTTTATACCCACTCAAAAGGGCAAGGAAACTGTCATTGGAAATAAACACATAAGAGAAGAACTGAAAATCAAAATTACAGAGGATATAGTACTTGAACAGATAGAGGAAATGGTTCAAAGAATCAAATAACATAACATCATTTAAAAAGGATACTTAAAATTCCTCTCAGAAAGACTGACAAAAGAGTGTAAATAGCTCAATACGCATACTAAAACGGAAAAGAAGACAACCTGAATTAAAGGGAAAATTCTGTTAAAATACAGAAAAAAGGTGATAAGAGGCGTATGAGAAAATTTCCGGTCCTAATATAATATAATGACCAATGATCAATGAACTCCTCTGGTGAAAGATTTTATGTGTATTCAAAATATGTACCACAGTGCAACTAGGTTATAATATGATTCAGATCCAATATGGATGAAGAATTTCCACTTCAATTTGTAGGTAGGTATATTCAAAGAAAACTTTTTAGCTAAATGCTAAATTATATGAAGATATGCCTTCAGGATATGAATCTGGTTGTGATTCCCTTGATGAGGTGGCTGTTGTCGAGAAATGTACGTAATCAAGTCCATTTTTGCAGCCCCATCAAATTCGAAATTTTCCACTTGTTTTAACGCTAACGTTTTAGACTAGTTTTGTACCGAAATATACCGGTGAGAAAACATTTTGTACCCCTAATTGAATGACGAAAATACTGATTTCAGTACGGAGAGGCTGTAGGCAATCCCAGTTTTCAATTTTTTTTAAAGGTTGGTACCAAAATGTACCGTCAAGAAAAAGTTTTCTGCCATGAGATTGATAGGTCTCACGAGGGTTTCAAATTAAGGGGGCTACAGACATTATTTTTAAATAATGAAGTTTTAATCTTTGAAACAAGTTGGAACTTGTGTACCAGTTTATCCAGAAATAAAAAACAAATATAGCTAATTCGTTTTGGTGTAAATCATCCAACTAAATAATGTATGTATTATTCACATTCAATATTGGTATTGATGTTTTAGTGGCATGTTGGTACATGAGGTATAAGAGGTCCAAAATTGTACTTTCATAGAAATTAAACTTTTTTCATGACAAAATATTTTAATTTGCACCGTTATAAAGAATCCCGAAAAAAAGATGAAATAATAGGACTGTGCTTCTAGGGTATAATTCGATGTATATTTCTTGTGCTTGAAGAAGTCAACATGTATGAATCCATCTTCGTCAGAGAAAGTAAAACGAGTTCTCAATCCCGAATATACAACTCCTACCCTCGCAAGTCACGTTGGTCGTAAGGGCTTTGAAAAATTCTCAACTCTTCCATCCCGAGAACATCATCAACCTCTCCTATTCAATAGGAAATTGCCCCACAATAGCCTGCTGCGAACTTTCTATTATCAACGAACGTCTGTTTGAACTTCTCACTCTCGATTTTTATTCTGCACATTAATTTCGTTACGGCAGACCCTTCGTCTTCGTCCCTAGCGTTCCCTTTGTCGATTATTTTCCGAGTTAACTCTGTTAGGAAGTTGCGAACTGCACGTCTCTTGGAGCGGCATTCAACAGACAATGGAGCAATCAATAGGGTAATGAGAGGACACTATATCTAATTATTGGTGCGGTCATCCCTGTCTCCTTGCCTCGGGCAGGACAAGACGACAGGAGAAGTCCCTCCATGAGTTTAATAGAGACTCCTCATAGTCCATTTCAGTCGTCGTGCAAGATAAGAGGAATGTTAGAGTCGGTTGTGTGGAAGAGTAGTGCAGACAAGTTTGAGTTTCATTTGGGTGAGTGATGGAATAGTCAGCGCCTATAAGGTATATTCTATAGTTTTATATCGACTGCTCGAAAGCTACATACCGTATGTTACATTCTGAAATCATTCCACAATACCCGCGACACTAGTAACCAAACTGTTGGTTGAATGAGAAGATGAATTAAATTCAAATGATAAACACTTCTACGTGAAGTTTCACTCGTTACATCTGACTCTGTTGAGTCTTTTAGGGCTTCATATGCGAATGGCGGTCCTAAATAAAACTTTCATTCAGTCATGTGTGTCCATTTTTGTGTTTTCATTCTGTTTCAAATAAAAGTTTTTTATGAAATGGTTCACCTTTGTGAACCCACTGCATGTCATATACGATTGCTCCTTGAGGTTGAATATCAGAGAATTATTCGCGTATCCTGCTTCGTTGAGGGCGCTGCGGACTCTTAACAATACTTCCAAGTTCGGTGTTCGACTTTCCTCTTATCGTTTCCAATATTTAACTAGAATATTTTTCAGTAAAACAAGGTGAATCAAAAGACTGCTAAAACCTGTGATATAGGTACATCATATTCATCTTTAGGCAACAAGTTTCTCCAACTGATTTGCTCTAGACTCTAGACATATAGTGCGAGAATTCATGTGAAGCCTTATTCTCTACTCGAACATTTTTTAATGGGCATTGTTTCAGAGACTGAGAATGAAAACGAAAAAAGTCTCAGAAAATGTAGAATCCTCCTAGAATATATTTTATTTTATAAAATATAACATAGATCAATTTATGTGAATACATTAAGCAATTATTCGTTCATCCCTAAGAGCATTTCTCTTTTGCATCCTCGATTTTCGTTGAGCCATTGACCAATTAATTTCTCCGGCATATTGACTCAGTCACAAATTTTGGGGAGAAACACCAGTATCTCTCTGTTGTGACATTTCACTTGCTAAAAGTTCCAACCTAAAAGAAATAACGAATTATAGAAAAATGTACACTAAATTTATTAATAATTATCTTGAAAATGAAGGAAACATTTAGAGTAACAGATTTTCATTCCCATGAGTAATTTTTTTATCCAAACTTTTTTTCTGTCTATTTTCCCTAATATACCAAGGCATTGGAACTGTTAAGAGTTGAAACACCTTTTTTATGAAAGTGATGTAAATGTAACGCTGTGTTTTTACATCTTCTTGAAGAGCATTGACTGTCTCCCCGTGATCGAAAAAAAATTAACTTAAATACAATCCTGACGTAACTTTTTGTGATAAACGAATATACTCGAAGTCCTAAGTCAACCCAAAAGTTTTGAACCCGAATTAGCTTAACAGAGGAATCCAGCCTCCTATACTATTCGAAAGGCTGGGATATTCTCTAGTGGGACGGCTGAATTATTATCGTCTCCTAGTTCAGAACTGAAAAGCAGAGTATGCTCGTAGTATAGCGCTACGGTTGGCATTTAGACATTCCGTACCCGTTTGTGGCACCTTACACGAATAGGCGCTATGCTATTGGTCGGACGAGCACAAATTGAGAAACCAATCACATTTCGAGTGCAAAATGTATAATTCAGCAATTTCTTGTATGGGCTAATTGAAAGTGGGATTTTTTCCAATAAATGAATGAGTTCTTACTGCTTGCGTTATTCGGTCATTTCAAATTGTGAATGTTCTGAGCCTGGCAGATATTTCAGCAGATATAGTTGTCAGACAGATTCCGGCTTAACATAATACAGATAATTTATATTCTGCAGCATACAAATGAAATACTTTTGTGATCGGAATATGGTACCAAGTTCTAGAAACTAACTATTTCATTTTGAAGCAATGAACTTAAAATGTCTAGTTCGATGACTGAACTTATAGTCATTTCGTACGTTTTCTGAACATGAAAATTCGATTAATTCACTTTCCGAAAAAATTCAGGATACAATCTTGATTAGTTTTTTAATTTTGATTTCAATCTATTCTTAGTTCAAAGAAATTTGGTTCTGAGCTGTATGATGACTTTGAACCTTCCTTGCCTCCTCTGACGAGACTTCCTTGGGGCTCTCAACCAAATTCCTTCCGAAAAGCATGCTGCTACGCCGTCCATGGCCTGTTTTAATACAATCAAGAACAGTCCATATTCTCCTTGGAAGGTCGAATCCTCTAATGGAAGGATCCGTAATTATATCTTTGTTGAAATATTGCATGCATTCCATTCAGACTTCAATCTGTGGACCTCATCATATGGATTATAGGAGAGTTTGGAAACTGCCTTTGGAAAGGAATCAAATTTGTTCCAAAAATTTGAAAGTTGTCTCTCTGCGAAAATGGGGTGGTACAATATCTGAGACCAGAGGACTACGAATCGAGGAGTAGGAGTAGATCTGATAGCACCAGTGATAATCCTCATAGAAAAATCTGGTTGAGCATCAATCTTTTCATATTAGACTCCGAGATATCTAGGATTGAAATTATATTTTATGGAGGAAGAACTGGAAGTGAACCTCATTTTTCCATATTTTTAGTGATTGGATAAATGAAAGCATGAAACCTTGGTTTTATTATCATTAGGGCACAAACGCTCTAAAAACAATTTTTCGGGATTTCTGAATCTACCAAAAGTGTTCTTTATTTTCTCTGAAGAATAAGCATAATTGATTTTTTTGGAAAAAGTAGTTGAAATATCACACAAATATAAATATAACCGCATATTCTGGAAGAAAGTTTTAAAATTTAATGTGATGTTTCACTCGGTATTTCGGATTTTGTTGAGTTTAATGGGGCTTTATGTCTGAATGGCAGCCCTGAAAAAAACTTTCATTATTCAGTCCTGTCTGTCAGCTTTTATGTTTCCAAAAGTTTTCTTCTCCTTTGATTCGGAATGAATTTGTATAAATTTGATTGTGGATGTTAAAGTTGTGCCAAAACAGGTGAGTTACGAGATGGAACGAAACGAGTCCTCTTTATCGCATTAGATCTCTCACTGTTGAACCCCCCGTCACCATCTATTCCACCACGGTTGCCGTTCATGTCGATTTTTCTGGAATTTCGAAATAATTAGTTATTTGTTCTGTTATTTAGAAGACCGGGCGAAGAATGAGCAGATCGACGATAACTCCTGCAGGTCGAAAAGCACGCACCAAATGATCATGCCCCCGTGCTCCGTGAACAATGGTTGGCCGGAATCATTACCAGAGACAGCGGAAGATAAGAGCTGATCGAAGGTTGACGTATCTTGAACTATGTCCACGAAACTCAGTTCCATACCATTTGAGAGTTGTTCATGTCAAATTAATTACATGACTGTTCGGCCGGGAGAGAATTGTCGGTTACGTTGCTGTTGAAACTGTGGTACCCTGAGGAATCTATCGAACGGTCGGATTGACAATGGGAACATAGAGATATTATCTTCGAAGATCCGTTTGAAAAATGTTCCATCAATGTCTCATTTCGTTCGTGATCGGTATGTCTGCACGATTGATGTGTTAGACCAATTCGTGAATGCAGGATATGTCTTTTACTGGTACAGAATAAACAGCAAGTTTGTTTTAATGATATTGACGATTGTCGGTTTGGCTGTTTTCAGCACCTGTAGAAATTTGTATTGTAAATTTCCAATCTGATTCTGATTTGTTGAAATTTTCAATGGAAGCTATGGATTGTGCCAATGAAAGAGTTAATTGTATTGATTGGGGACTGTCAGCATTGCCCTATAACATAAGGTTAATTTTTCGTTCTGTTGTAGGTATCTGTATTCTACATAAATCTGTTTGAGCATGATTCCTCTCCATCATTACGTGTTGTCAATCGGTGCTATTCTTGAATTCTCTCACTTGCGCCCATGAATGATATCGCAATCATCTTCCCATCAAATTTAAATTTCGTATTTAGCTGAAATAGGGAGTGACCATTATATGCTTGTGGTGGAGATAAGAGAAAATAACAGAGTAGAGAACAAGAATGAACAACACAATAAAGGATATCGGAAGATCAGGAGCTATAAACTGAGAGAACTAGATAGGGCGGAGGAATATAGAAAATAGGTAGAGGAGAAAATGAAAGAAATAAACAAAAGAGGTATTGAGAGACTAGAGGAATTGTGAGGAAAATTCAAAAAAATACTAATTGAATCGGCAACGAAGGTTTGTGGATATGTAAGAGTTGAAAAGAAGAGACAATGCACGTCCTGGTGGAGTGATAGCTTAAATGATCAAATCAGATTGAAAAAGAAAAGATGGCAGGAATATCTGAACAATAGAAGCGCATATAATTATGAAAAGTATAAGGAACATCAAGAAAAAGTAGAAAGAACGATAAGGGAAGATAAGGAGAAAAGCTTGAAGAAGTTTGGAGAGAAAATGGAGGAAAATTTGAGGGAAAATCAGTATGAAATAACACATAGAGGACAAGACGAAATAATAAGCAATGAAGAAGTAAAGGGGACCATATAAAGAATTGGCGATTGGAAAATGGTAATGGTAGTCCCGGTATACAAGAGTGGGGATAAGAAGGAATGCAATAATTACAGGGGTATGAATTTACTCAGTAGAGTGTTGAAGGTATAATAATAATAATAATAATAATAATATAATTTATTTTCATAATCAGAACATACATTCAGAAAATAAAACAAGTCAAAGTGAGGCAAGTTTGGAGAAAAGACTCAGAGTATATGCAGGAGAAAAATTGGATAAAGCACAGAGTGGGTTCATTAAAGGAAGAAGCGTGCAAGATCAAGAAAAGTGGAAGAAAGGCATATTTTGTATTCATAGATCTGATAAAAGCATTTGATAGAGTGAAAAGGGGAAAAATCTTTGAAATACTGGAGAAAAGAAAAGTTGAAGAAAATGTAGTGCAATCCATCAAAAGCATATAGGTTGAAACCCTGAAATGTGTTATCGTTCGAAACATGAAATCTGGAGTATTTGAAACAAAAGAAGGACTTAACTTGAGCCTGGCACTGTTTCTGATTTTCTTGGATGAGATCATCAAAGAGGCGAAAGAAAGGACAGAGAAGTTGAGGGTGGGTTATAGCAATATGAGAGGGGTGGAGATATCAGAGTGTGTTTTTGCGGATTATATTGTGTTGATGTCAGGGACGAGAAGGGAAATACAAAAGAGGGGATGAACAAGAAAAAGACTAAGGTTATGAAAATCAACGACGAGAAAGAAGAGGAAATGGGCTTGATAATTGACGGAGAGGAGATTGAGGAAGTTGAATGTTTCGAATATCTAGGGGTCAACATAGAAGATACAGGCAGACAAGGGAAAGATATGGAGGACAGAATGGAAAAGGCCGGCAGACTATATTTTTCATTGAACCAAAAATTTCTGAGAAGGAATCTCTTTTGACCTACGGTTGTGAGACATGGAATACTACACAAACTATAAGAAGTAAGTTGTAGGCAGTGGAAATGAAATTCTTGAGAGGAGTGATGGGAGTCACGAGAAGAGATAGAAGGCGAAATGAAGATATCAGAGAGAAACTGGGGGTGGAAGCATTAGAACAGTTTGTGGGAGAGAGGCAATTGGGATGGTGGGGATACTTCCATCGAATGGAGAAGGAGAGACCAGTGAGGCAAATATGGGGCCAGAAGAGATGCAAAACCAACAAACTTGGGAAGACATGGTGAAAGGATTCCAGAATCAATATCTTGAAAATTTCAAACTATCTTAAACAGTTCTGATTCTTACATACAAGAACCACGACGAGAGAAAAGAACAGATTATGTTGTCAGGAGAGTGATGAAGCTCGAAAAATGGGTTCTTATTTCCCAGGCTTCTATAACAGGTACGATCTCCACGTGCATTTATGACAAGTTGAACCGAAATTATTTCCAATACTTGACTTGCAAGCTCTAATAAGGGATAGAAATCTCGTTATAATAGCGATACTGAATATATCTCACCTACAAAAGATTTGTGAATTTATAATCTGCCCATGCAAAAAAAAGAATTTAAACTAACTAGTACCAAACTGAAATCTTCCTATAACACGACTTGAAAATATCTCTGGCGACTTCCTCACAAGCGGGTATATGAGGGAAAAAAATAAATACCATTTGAAAAAATTGAATATTTGGCTTTCTTTGAATTCTTCGAATGTTATGTTCTCTAATGAGATCCTCAGTGTTCTACAAGCCTCAATTTTTATTTTATTTTTCGAAAAAACCGTGAATAACACGAAAACGGCTCTAAATGGCTATAGGAAATGATACATCAAATGGAGATACATCCGAATAAGTCATAATATACAGAGTGATCCATTAGAAAGGAAAAAGTTTGATACCATTTCCGGTGAAAGCGGAAGTCATTGATATAAAAAAATATATCATAAATGAAGGTCTACTTCGCTTATATCTTCACATTAAATTTGGAAGTGATTATTTTTCCATGAACTCTCGGAGGGACGAATGTATAATAATTTTTATCCACTCCTATTGAATAATGTATTCATTAATCAACTGCATTTGAGCAAATAATAGTATCTATGAACAAACAGCGGGAGTTATAATAACTCCCGCCTATAAATCCCTCTAATTTTTCAGAATAGACTCATAGAATTATTTGACAACCGAATATCAAGCTAGTTTTGTGCTTCTGTACGAGCCGGTTGACAGAGAGGGAACATTTCATTATTGTTATTGATGGGAGTAATGTCACTTGAATAATTCTGACGTTTTCAAATTTAGTTGACACCTAAATATTCTTGTGAATGTTTTTCTGAAAAAACCTCCGATAGTGAGGATGAAATATTATGTAGGTTCACTTCCAGAAATAAGACAAGCAGCTAGTGCTACAGAATTTATTGCCCGCGAGAAATCCCCAAACAAATATAAAGGTGTATCAAAAATTTCCAAGAATGATGTATGGTAGTAAGAATGTATATTATTATAGTTGTGGATAAAGTATAGTATTCAACTTGCAGTAATGGTCATAACTCCCTTGATGAATTACAGCAAACTTCATCTGCGGGAGTTATGACTTGCATTACTGCTCGTTGAATAATATACTATTATTATAATTTGGTGACTAAAATTCAGTTTAATTTTTCATGACATGTAGACCACGTTCTTGTATTTAGGTTAGAGGTGGTAATTTCAAGTATTTGTGATGCATCCTTCTATATTTTACATCTTCAATGTATTCCACTCAATTTATTAAAATAATTATAAAATATGGTTTTTCTCTTCGATGATTTGTTTCTTGTATATAGTTTCTAGCTATACTGGAGTTCAAGAAAAAAAATAATTTTTTTCACCACCTCTTAAGAGTGATATCTCGGAAAGGGCAGGGCTGGGGAAATTTTGTTATAGAAAAGAACCATCTTAATTCCATACTTGCATTCACCTCTTGAGTTTTATCGCATGCATTAAGGAACACCCTGTATGTACCACACGGGAAGAATATCTATAGATCACATTTATTTTTTGTTCATTTGAATAAAAAAAATCGTTATACGAGTCAAATGTTGATGGAAAAGCTATTGCCACCAGGTCATCGATATCCAGTAGCTCGCTCCGACATAAACAAACAGTTATTTACGAGTTTTCTGCTCGAACCCATTGATCAATGCAAATAAGCGCAATTGCAACTGCGAACCGCGGACGCTCTTGCGAAACGCCACCGGACTCGCGGCTCCGGGGCATTCAATTAGAAACAATTTGGAGCAAGCACCTCGGTACCTGGGCGCTCGAGAAGACGCTGAAATCTTCCCTACTGTCTTCTAGAGGAGACCTGCCTGACGGCATGGACTTAAGTGTCCCCCCACCTGCTGCACACCATTCTTACCTTCCACATGTGATCAGTGCAAGAAGCGAGTTCTTAAAGGACGCACTGAACGCACCACTTAAATGAACCTTGTTAAAGGACGTTCGGCTTAAGCTCGTCACCCACTGATTTGTTGGCGATTCCACGGTGACTGACGACGATTTGGTGAGTTTTCATTGGCCGACGTGCGAGGTTAGGGCGACGTAACGGTTTGACAGTTCCGTTGTTGTGACAGGAGGTTCTAACCTGAAAAGTGACAGTGACGTTTGTTTGACGGGTAGGATAAGGCTGCCCGGTGACCCGGATTTGGGTGTTGTGGAAAGTGATTATATTTTTTTCAGGCATGTTGGACTTAGCTATTTGAGATTCTGGCGCTTCAGCAGGTATGATAGTAGATTCCAGATTGTTTTTAGGCAATTCTTTCAGTTTACGGAATGTAATTTAAAGTTGTCACAGTGATGCATGCTCGCCTTCACATGAAACTATAGATATTTTCGATTCTAGAGTTTTGCATTCTTAGTTTTTGTTCAACATGGCACTTGCTTTCACTCTCATTTACTGAACATCTTGCAGTAGATTTTCCCCCATCATCAGCTGTTGTTGAAACATTCGTTTAGAAGGGATTTGGGTTCCTTCTTGAAAACTCGTTTACTTTTTTATCCCCTGCATAGAGGAAGAAGAAAAACTGCAGTGTCAATATGGTGAATTTGAATTTGATTCAAAGGATTAAAGGAATTATTAAACATTACATTGCAATCGAACATAATGCTTGAGTCAATAGTAACACTATTTGCCTTTAATATTCAAAATTTTTCGCATAGATTTAGACTTTTTATGGTGTACACGGTGCCTTTTGGTAGTTAAACAAGAGTATTTCGGCATTATTGTTTCTATTGTTGTACTCCAGACTCAGTCGGTGTTGGCGATTCAAGTTTGTGAACTCAAGAGAAGGAAAACAACGATTCTTCAGTTCAACACCCGATTTTTCATGAAACAAGAGCCGTTTACACAATTTTTCGTGATTGACTTGGTTCTGTTCTGGGGTACTCAAAAAATCACGGAAGAGTGTTAGGTCATTGTTGCACAGAATATAAAAGAAAAGACGAAAGGGTTGGTTTGTTGAAAAATGTGTTGAAAATTGAGATTACTCCTTTCTGAAGGACATATTGACGGTCTCGATTCTCCTATCAGAAAAAAAGAGATAGCCTTCTTCAAGACAATCAAATTCAAATCTGAAAATATGTAGAAGAAATCTAAACCAGCAAAATGATCGGATAGGGCAACGGCAAACAATTAAAATTTCAAAGACTAGAAGGCTCTTGTCTAGACAATGTCGATTGGAGATGGATTAATTATCACACAGTTCTGTTATTACCTTTTTGAAGAAGAACTTTCACACCATGTTCGGTGACTATTTCTGAGGTAGTTTCTTAAAATTCCTCTGATTTTAAATTTTAAACTTATTGCTTGCAATCCGGAAAGGCGTTTTATATTTACCGAGTTCTTTTATTGTGTTGCCGAAGTCCGTTCTCACTCGGGTGCTACGCTGTTACATCTTCAGTGTCCTCTATTATATGGAGCTGTGGTATTGACTCTGACAGATACCATATGTGAAAAACAAGAATCTTTTGAAACGTGAAAATATCGACGTGTGTTAAGGATATCCTGGATGAACAAAGTGCGCGATGTGAGTGTGCCTACAAGAATTTCAAAAGTTCTGCTAACAATTAAACAACGAAAAATGGAGTACCTTGGACACATTCTCTGAAATGATTGAGGATAGCCGTGCACATGCGATTTTCTGTAGCGCGATCGTCTAGTAGCAAAGATGAAACACATACAGTTAAATGGCAATGCACGCACATGCAACTAAAAAGTTGCTGCGACTAAAAGCATTTTTGATGCGACGCGATTGTCCCAAATCACAATGAGACAATTCAATCGCAATTTAGTTGAGATACCGAAAGTCTTTGTGAAAGTGTGAATTTATAAGGTCCTATCGTTACAATTATTTGGTTTGTGAAAGTAAAGCTATAACGCAAACGGTTTTCAGGAGAATCCCTGTTATTACTGAAGAAAGTGCGCGCTGAAATATTTTCGAGTTGCTTTCTTGGCGACTTGCGGTTTTCTGTCACGCGATTGTTGAGTCGCAAAAATGAAACACATATAGTTGAATGGAAATGCACGCACATGCGACCAAATAATCGCTGCGACTGAACAGTCACATTTTTGATGCTACGCGATTGTCCCCAATTGGACTGAGTCAAACTTGCGACAATTCAGTCGCAGGCGGTTTTAGGAAAATCAATGTGCTAACTGAATGTAGTTGCGATTAATTAGTAGCAAGTGCGTGCATAAAACATTGTCGAATCGCTTTCATCACGATTGCGATCATTCAGTCGCGCGACAAGAAATCGTATTTGCGCGTCTAGGCTAATATATATGAAGATAAAATCGAGGGTAGAAAAATACCCGCGCGTCGGAGAATCGTGGCTGAAGAACTTTCGACAATGGTATGGTGAGACTACGGGTTGTCTCTTTAGAAAAGCAGTTGACAAGGTACAGATTGTCGAACCAATATTTTCAAAAACTTGATTTTTGTTTCTGATATTCCTTTCGAAATTGTCGTTTGGACAACACATTATCAGTGTTACGAACTTGCCATTATACCCTATAGTGCCTTAACTGGTTTTCATGGTTTTTTATCTGTGCCCTTCATGAGCTGTTTGGTATTCAGCAGAATTCAGTTTCAGATGTTTTCCTTGTTTGTCTGATCAAGCCGTTGCTGCTTATTATTAGCGAGCAAAACTTCTCACCTGCTCTACCCCATCATCATCGATGGCCAATTAACGACGGGTACAGATGACACTGAAGACTACGTGTGTACAAGTGTGAATAGATTTTATCCAGAACAAATTAACAAATTAATCAGACCTTGATCTATGGAAAAGAACTGTTCAAAACAAGATGAATCCAAAAAAAAAATTTAATCAGCATTGATATAATTCATTAATATCACATGAACCATTGTGAAAACAGATTTAGATACTGGAGGAAATATGATTACCTACAATTGAAATTAAAAATAAAGATGAATGGAAGAATTTGAAATGTAACTGGCAACAGACTGATGCGAAACTGAAACCTAACTGAAATAAACAGGGTTAGGCATAATTCTTAAATAGCATTCAAGATTTCTTCGACCAACGACAGAATGAAATAGCTGGAACCTTTCAATTAATTTGAACTTTACCCAACCTAAATTTCTAGAAGGCAAAAATACCATGGGACTTGTTGGAACTCTTTGAAAAGCTCATGAAAATGGAATCTCATCATGTTCTTTCAGCAATCATAGGAATGGATCAATAAAACCTATAAGCATGCTGAGTTCTGCAATTTAAGCAAAAACATACAGAGGTTTATGATGATTCATGACAGAAATATTACAAATTTTTAAGGAAATGAAGAACCTATCAATTTCCCTTCTCTAATTTGTTGAACATTACAAAAGCATTCATAGGTAGTATGTGCATTCCTTGTTCTCCCGGGGTTCTCGTAAACACGAGAACCCCGTTTTGTATTTGCCTCGAGAAACTTATAATTTATGAAATGTTTTAAATCCACCGGTAATGAATGCTGTGATGCCCATGTTCACCAATGTTTGTGATGGTTTTCTGTACGGGAAAACCCTGATTATGGCCTTCTAATTAGACCGAAAGCGCTCAGTTTTCGACAAGAAGAATATATTATTATATTTCCGAGTATATTTCTCTATTTCAGTATCGTTATGAGTTCATTACAGTAATAAACAAAGTGCTGCAATGAACTCATTACAGGCATAATTTTCGTTTTGTGGTTGTCAATAATGAACTTCGATCCTATCAATTTTCAAATCTATTCAACTTGCGAAATATGCAGAATTTGGTAAGTAACATCAACTGCCAAGATACAATAAAAAAGGTACTAATATGTAGAATGTTCGAATTTCAAGAGTATTTCATTGAAATAGAGAAAATATCGTCTAATGGTCGTGCCATTCTTGTTGGAATAGGGGTACATTCTGCAACTTGTTTTAGGATATACTAATTCACACCGAAGTACAAAATTCGATTATTTTTTGACATAAAAAGCCAAAGCCTAGATTGGACTAAGTGAAAAATCAATGAGTACATATTCTTTCAATAGTCGCCTGGGTCTGTCCAAAAAGAATCACCTCAACACCATGCTCATTGGCTAATTTTGAAACGTAATCACTCTTGTCCTTCGAAATTCCTTCAATTTTAAAATTTAAAATTTTCAAAGTCTTTTTTCCTGGTCGTGAAGTTTTTACAAACCATGTTCGATCTTCCAGGTGATCATTTTTCAGAACCATTCATTGTTTGAAGCCAGCTACAGATCCCTCATGAAGGGAAGTCATCCCCTATAGATAAACCAAACATCTTATAACATAAGGAATAAACGGACTTCTTCTAAGAGGCGGTAAATACAGCCTAAAGTTCATTGCTTGACCAGATCTGAGATTATTTCTTCAGAGGGTTATCTTGTTGTTCACCCTCACTAATAGGCGGATGCTCTAGTCAAGACCAAAATAAAATTTTGTCCTTCAGGTATTATCCTTGATACTCATTTCGATAGATCATCGGCTATTGCGTTTTACATCTCTTTCAATAGTACAATGCCCTGGTGCCCATGAAACAGTAACCTAATTGAGTGTATGTCACCAAAGACGTTGATAAGGGCCCTCAACGTGTTTGGCTGCCTGTATTGATGTAGATACGCGCCCTTTCGGGGTTTCGGTATGCTTGATGTGCACAAACCGATCATTAAAAAAATCTATTTTATGATATATCACCATTATGCCGTATAAATGGTGATATTTCAGAGCAAGACATTTTTTTAGAGGCCGCACTCTTGTTTCATTGAATTATTAGTGTTAATTTGGTGGAGGATTCTGAGAAACGAAATACAATCTTTGTTTTATTCAGAATTTGGTTTTTATTGTGTAGGACTTAACACACTCCTGACCGTAAATAGGAAAAAAGTCACATCATTTCTATAATACACCCTTCAAAATGTACATAGATACAGAAGAGATTTGACTTGACCCCTGTAAAAAAACCCATGAAATTACAATATTCAACTTTATTCAAAGTCTGATTTTTATCCAGTTTTTTAGTGTGATCGTTACTGATGATTCCATGTGAAATTACTTCATTCGCCCAACACAAGTTGGTTGTCTTTGAATGATTTATCACTGGCAGAAACATAAACCAACGTATCGTTTTCCGTTTATGGCAAAGTGATACCCATAACATGGGTAATGAATGAGTCATTCATTTGATTCTACGAGGGATTGTGTGCAGATTATCGGGTATCAAAATCCGGCAGTTTGTTTGTGAATAACCTTTAATTGATATTTTCTCTGACAGATTTCCACACATGTAAACAATAGAACAGGTTAAAGACCACCTGCTTGTTGCATATTATATTAGAATTCATTGATTTGGAATGAACAGACTATTTGGATATTTCATGAATCTTGAAATTATTGCTATTTCAACTTTAATGAGGCTCAGTGCTTCAGAAAGCGCAATACACCTCAGTACCTGAGGCAGTAAGAGGTTTATCCGAGATATTTCAATGAGCATTCATCTGATCTGGAAAAATGCTCATGACATCAGGCAATGCATAATCTTATAGTCATTATCAAAGGTCATCTAACCGATATAATCAAAGGAAGAAAACAAACTCATGATTTTTTCGATTAATTTTTGTGGAAGGAAATATGCTCTTATCTTGTTATTTTCCTCTTGTTTTATTGCGTTGGGAAGCACCAGTTCTTCTCAATTAAAAGTAAGTGAGTAAGTAAGTAAGCAAATATTATTTATTTGCAGAAAGTATAAAACATAATACAACTTTGAATGAATCAGAAAAAATACAACTCTCTGCAAAACGGATACTTACAACAGTATAAACTGATTATAAGTAAGTTCCCAGTAAATGACGGAATAGTATATCTTATATAAGGAGGAGAAGTGTCACTTTTTATGGTGACCCTGTAATACAAAGTGAGCCATTAAAGTCAGTTTGCTCCAAAAGAAATATGCATTTTTTTTCAAATGCTTTGAAATTCATAGAAATGTTGAGGTTCACAGTTATATGATAACTATATTTATGCCTTTTATAACTGGTTGATCAATAAGAAAATTTGCCTAGTTACGATTGTCATGGTCATACATGTCACTTTCCTGTGCGGCGGAAGACAAAGAGAACTTTTCAATGATCCTGACAGTCAAAATTTACGTTCTTTTTGTACGAATGAAAGAAAGAGACTGAGGTATAAAGATATCTCTACCCTTCAAACATTTCAATACAAGTATATCATAAATAGAAATCTTCACCCCGTAGTTTTCGTTTATGAAAATCTGTCATTCACATAAATATAAAAGTCTGAAATACATAAAACGTCACGGTGAATTGCGAGAGATATAGGTTTGGAAGAAAGTACCTAGGTATATTTTCGAACAAAAAAGTTTCGCGGATTCTAATCTAGGAACACCTTCCGAGTCTTGACGGAATCCTTTCAAAATTGCCAATTTCATAATAATTCGAATACAAATTACCGTTGAAATTGTTGCTATATTTTCATAATTTTATTTATGAGGTTCCATAAAGCAGATATAAAATGGTTTTCATTCGAAGAACGAAATGGATTATAGAGGATAATCATGAATCATTTATTTCCACATTGTGCCCAAGTGCTATAAAGTATACATTGTTCATTCTAACACATCTTGTAGAACTAATTCTGCTAGAATATTTCAGTTTTGCACGGTTTTCGTGGTCATATTTAATCATTATAACATGTCCTTACCCATACTACCAGTAAGATTCTTCAATTAAAAAATCACTAAAAGATGTTCATAGAAATATATCATTCATTTTAATGAAAATTCAGTCAATTAAAGAATAAAGTTTATAATACTCTCACAGAAGGCTCATTCTAACACCCGTTCATTCAAAAACTAGCCACTTCTTGGCTCGATTTTGAATTTTGAACTATAATCTGCTCAAACATGAGAAACAGCATAGTGAACAAATCGGCGCATAAGAAGGAGGGGCTACGGCTTGTCGGTCAAGAGTCGAATCTACGATATCTCATACGTTCAACTGTTTCAACTAGATATTATTCTCCGAATGAAATACACAAAACAATTTTACGTCAAATATTTAAATTTTTGACGGGATGTCCTATAAAACTAGAAATTAGAAACTGACACTTGCGGATTCGATTGATTTTATCATTACTTTTCAATACTATCGACATACCGTCGCGAGTACGATCCTGCCAGTCTGTTTAAGATGACGAAGGGATAGAATTTATGACCAATACGAAAGTTGTCTATGCGCAAACTATACAATTCTGGTTGTTCACCACGCTCTGGTGTTTGAACTGACTGAAGTGGGAGAATATTAATGTTATCTGCACTTTATTATAAGTGACAATTATATTAGGCACTAGGCACAAGGGCATGAAAATAAATAATCATAATAATGCCAAGCTGAGTAGAATTGAGATGATTTCTATTAATTTTTTCGATTTTTTTCAATTGGTTTTTTTTTGTATATATTTTTTTGAGGAGTGACTTCTTCGTTACACAGAGTTTCTGAAAATTCATGAACAGATTTTCTTCACTCACTGACGGAATATTTAGATTAATTGCACTGTCGGAGGAAATCCATATAAAACATTCAAGGAGATTCCGTCTAGTCATCAAACATAATTGTAGAAACAGATGTATCGCTATCACTTCCGCTGACCCATAACAAGTTAATAATTATCAAGACACCAATGAAGAGAAAAGGAAAATCTAAAAGTAATAGGCGGTCATTATTTTTCAGAAACAAATCCTTAAATATACACTACCGATCCTTCACGTGTGAATATACCTTGCTGCTCCTAAAACGAAATTGTTGTATAATTCGTGCAATTATCTCCGAGAGAAGAGAACAACGGTGGTTATAAAAAAAATAAATAAACAAGAGTATTTGTGCGTAGCGTATAAGGTTAGGTGCCGATACCGATATTCGTACGAACATATTCAATTACAGAGCATCATTACTATTGTATAATTATGTGATATAGTGACAATGAATCCCATGCGAGGTGTTGATATGTGAACCGAATCGAATTCGTCGAATTCCTTTCTAGGACACTCAGATAGAATCGTTTAGCAGGTCCATTTGGATGTGGAAACGTTTTGTAACTTGTCTCCAGGCGTCAAATTGAGAGAATCAAGCTGTCAGGGTGTATCATAGAAGAACGAAAGTAGAAATGTTTCTTCATCGGTTTGAATGATGTAAATGTGTTTGTTATAAATTATATTGTCACTGGACGAAAAATCTCTGATTTCATTTAATTAATAACCTCACTTTCGAATGCCCCTCTAGCTTTTCTCGTGAAGAATTGATTCAGACAGCAATAACAGCAAATCGACAGAATACTTGCTTTCTCCGATTTCAGTAAATATATTTTCTCAATTATAGTATACAGGGTGTTCCATGTTCGACGGCCTATTAGGCGTTTCTGGAGAACTGGACCTATTTGAAATCTGAAAATTAGGATTATGTTATTGTTTGACATTATCTACCGATCTAAAATATTCTTGGAGCTTGACCACTTTCAGTTATACAGGGAAAAAAATTTCAAAAATTTTTATTTCTTTTTTTTGGTGTTTTTCGTTGCATTCGTTATAATACTTTCCAAATATCCAGAAAAAACTGAAGAAAAAAGGGAGATAAGAGTATTCGGTATTATGTTTGTTATTCCTAACCTAGATATCGTAAGCACAAATCGTTTTCACAAATTTGAAGGCGAAGACTGTGGGAATATTCTACATTTGAAGAATTTTGAATAACCCGTCACAGGTTGTTCCAAATGTTGGTTCATAAATATTGATCAACATTGGCTCATAACTTTCGTTTTTCAAATAAGAACCCTATTTTTTTATGATTGCGTTAGATTCTGCGAAGAAAAATGATGATAATGTTCTAACATGTTGATCCTCCCAAAATTAATAATTCTTGAGTTATTTAGGATTTTCTGATTTGATGTCGTATCTGTTCCATATCAAAAATGATAAATGATTTCAGAAAGAGGTAGTTACTAGTGAGTTATTTGAACAATTCATTTTCTACGACCAAGGTCATTGTTGATATGAAACAGATTCTATCCTGAATAACTCAAGAATTATTCATTTCAGGAGCATTATCATGTTAGAACATTATCATAATTTTTCTTTGCACAATCCAACGCAATCATAAAAAAAATAAGGTTCTAATTTGAAAAACGAGAGTTATGGGCCAATCTTGATCCCAATGTTTGAACCAACATTTGGAACACCCTGTGACGGGTTTTTCAAAATTCTGGAAATGTACAATATTTCCACAGTCTTCGCCTTCAAAAATGTGAAAACGGTTTGTGCTTACGATATCTAGGTTGGGAATAACAAACATAATACCGAATACTCATATCTCCCTTTTTTCTTTAGTTTTTTCTCGATATTTTGGAAAGTATTTTGACAAATGCAACGATTTCAGTACGAATATATTCAGAATTGCATACTCTATCAGATTCGAAAAAAAAGAAAAAAAAATTTTAGAAAATTTTTTGTCTCTCCCAGTATAACTAAAAGTGATCATGCTCCAAGAATATTTTAGATCGGTGGATAATGTCAAACAATAACATAATCCCAATTTTTAGATTTCAAATAGGTTCAGTTCTCCAGAAACGCCTAATAGGCCCTCGAACTTTTCTCATTGCAAGGATACGAGAACAGGATTTTCCAGAAAATGTTATGTGACCTCGTAATGTGAGTCACATGTTTCCCAAAAGATCGAATCAAAGCAGATGATTGAAATCCCCTAACTGTAGCACCTAATTCTTCATGAAGTCAGATGTCAGATCCCACAAATTCGGTTTGGCTTATAAAATTTGATGTTTTCATTGAAAAGTGAATTTTCATCAATTCTTCCAAGACTCAAAAGTACTGATTCAACCCAAGAACAAGATTTACCTATTTAGGTCCTCAAGTGTTCCTGAGCTCTCAGTCTAAGAACAACCAGCTTTGAAATTCAATACAAGGAAGGAAGAAATTAATCTTACACTGAAAGTCTTCCTGAAATAATGTAGATTAAGTATCTGCTCCATCAAGTCTGCTGTCTAACTTTTCTGGGTTGTCAAAATTCATTATAATCATCCATCACTTCACATTTCACACGTCGATTTGTTTTTCTGTGGGTTTTCTTCCAATTTCAGTGAATTTTTGGATGTCTGTGTTGTTTTATTTTATGTTTTGTTTTTCCTCAGTTCCTACCTAATGACTCTTCGAGTACTTTCGAAATGATTTTTTGTACTATCACCCTTTAATATTTTCGCGTTCAGTAGTTTGACTTGCACAGATTCATCATATAAGATAAGTAAAAAATATTACTATCATCGACATGCAGGCTTCATGAATAATGAAATGAAATAATTATTGCTGAAACAAAACTAAAACAGACTTCAAACAACTTTTTTTCGTCATCGCCAAGAATAACAATGCCCGTTTGTAAGCCCTCAAACGACCTTCCAGCGGAGTCGCTTCGGTGTTTACTCGATAGCGGACAAGATTCCACTCAAAAGCGTTCAATTATTCCTCTTTTTGTCATTAATTATCGACAACCATCGTCTCATTGTTCTCAGGCGATCCGTTAGCACACATTTGCGCTTCACTTCGGGGCAAATTCACACGCTACGAGTGCTCTGTTGCTGCCCGACGAAGATGATGACCACGGCTTGCTGGATTGAGGCATGCGGTTATTGTTGTTTCTTATCTAACAATTCCTACATGTTGTATGGTTTTGTTATTTATCACGATTTACATTACACTCATGACGTCGAGATGTTACAGCAGAGTGTTTTATTTGATTTAAATGCGTGGGTGGTTTTTATGATCGGCTGCGTAGAGGCAGCCTTCTACCTGAATCTCTATACAGGATTGGGATGAAGTATGAGACCAAGTAATTATCTTTTGAACGAGAAGGACAGTATTCACGAAATTTTGCATGAGTTTCCACACGATCGCCATAACCTATCATCAATGTTCCAATACGAATACGAGATTTTCACTCAAATGAAGCATCAATGATTATTTGAAACTTTCTATTCTTCAAATGGGACTGTAAACTGTGCGAATCTTGTTAATTTTAATGGAATTTTCAGTTCTTTTCTGGATCTATCCTGAATGCCACATCTCCTCCAAGGCATATTCTTAATCTTAGAAGACAGTTCCAGCTTTTGTGGTTATTTTTGGTAGTTCTTGCATATCTCCTATCATACGTACTAGCTGATATATTGTGGAATGTTCTTTCCAAATCAAATGGGTCATCCGGTATAACTTTCTTATATTTCTCGCCCGTAGAATGAAGAGGTCCAATTAACGTACCATTCGTTAAATTGAACAAACGCTCCCTCTCCTATATCTTTCGATAATCATGACAACGTATGTAAATGAAATGGTTTTTTAAAAGGACGACATTGGAACATTATGGAAAATAGCTTTCGGTAGGATACGTATTATTTTAAGCGTTGACCAACAATAAAATAACTCTCCAGCACACATCTGCATACGCTGATTCCACTTCACACCTCGACCGATCACGTTGTCGTATAAATTTAGATAACATAAAAAATTACAATGAAATCCAATGAAAAATCCTGTTCGGACATGAGTCATCATGAAGACTTATTTCATAATTGAAATCAATGAATAAGCTTTTATTTATTCATCATTTGATGATTCGAAAAATTAGAAGTGAGATGGAATTCATCGCCTTGCAGCAAGAACATTAATATCATATGAGGTGTTCAATGGTTTTTAATTTGTAGACATTGATAAAGCGCTCGTCAAACTGATTATCATTCTGAAACGAAATATTCTTACTATTTATGCGGTTTAGGCCGTTTCATATCTGAAAAGTCATTTTCTGTGAACCTTAAAGAGAAATCAAAGCATTATATGACACTAGATTAAACCCCCGACTTGAAAGCACTAATTCTGTAACTATGTTGAATATTTAGTGCCTAGTAAGTGTTTATTAGTGCCGGATGAACCAATCCAGTTTTTAAGAAATTGATGGTTTTGGGGCTGACTTCAGGCTCAGCACCAAAAGTTTCGAATAACCATCAAATAAATATACCAATATTTATAACAAATATGCACTAGGCACTGAATCAAATAAATAGCTCACATCGAATAAATTTATTCCAAATTTATAAATGAATACAACTTTGTTCATGACTTTAATCTGCACTATTAACTCTTCATGTGAGGACGGACACACCTGAGTACTAATTAGGCACTAAATATTTGACATATTTTCAGAATTAGGGCTTTCAACATTTCGAATAGTGTAAATCAAAAAATGCACTAGTAGGCCCTGATGAGGTACTAATTAATGCAACAAAAGTGTTCACTTATCAGACCGTGGGGTTAGCACCAAAGGACAGGGCTGTTCCTAGGATATTTACCGCCCGCGTCAAGTTAAGATTCTGCCCAGGCCCCTCTTTCCCCTAGGGCACTAAGGGCAAGTGCCCAGGGCCCCGCGATCGATAGGGGCCCCGCTCAGATCAATTGTTCTGAACCTAAAGGATGTAAAATTTCCTCAATTCCTCAATATATTATTATTGAACAGATTTTTTCGAAAAGACCTAAACGCTTCTTTCTTTCAAAATTCCCTTCCGCGTACTAAAATTCTCTTCAGGTAAAATGGCGGCAGTATTCATTATAAATAACTCCAAATGAATTGGAATTCCCACTTTCTCGTCAACAAGTTTTCGAAGGCTGCAAGTTTTATGACTCGTGCCCATACCGGCATACACTAGATAAGAGCCATTATTAGCTTGTGTTATTTGTTAGGGTGGTTCGCCATAAAACATCTGTTCGAATCGTGTTGTTGATCACATTATTGTTTTCATTGGGAATCTTTCAAGGAAAACCCCATTCAACTACATAATTTCAGACAGTGCTACAAGACAAGAAATCAGTGGCCTATCAGAGGGCCCCGCAGAACTCGCCCAAAGGGGCCCCAAGCCAAGCTAACAGCATCAAATGGTGCCCCAATAATATCATTCTATTGAACTTGCCGATTCGCGAGATCTATCCCTTTATATAACGAACAAAACTTATACATAGAAGCTACAATGATCATTCCTGAAAAAATGAGATATACTTCTAAATTATAAAAAAAAACATAAGTTTTCCAGTTATTCCATTCGAAATTTGAATTATCACTCAATTACTCCATGTGCTACCCTGTTTTCAAGGGTTTTTTAATAAACCGTCAAGCTTTTCGGGACTCTCCTTTAGGTCTAACGTACACGACCGACAATCGGTGAGCTACAATTTTGTCGGTTGAAATGCAGAACACGTATGTGAATGCACCAACGCACACGAACTACTTTTAGTCGTACCTACAAAACTGTCCGAGCGCGCTCCATTTGATTTTATTCGTAGACTGTAGTCGTTCACCGACAATCGTTCGTGTGCGTTAGACCTAAACGTGTCGCAAACACGTCTCTCAGACTTTTGAGCTTACTCAGCTTTGGACAAGAAGTCCAAGAAGATGTCCAGAAGCTTGGACATCGACAAGCTGATAGATATGTTTGCACAACAAAATTAATGCATTTTTGTTGAATAATTTTTCAAGTTTTTACCACATTGATGACTCGTTAGTAATTACATCACGGCATCAGAATACCGTGTCTATGTGTATCGTGAATAAACCTAGTCGGCGGTAGGGAATTCCCCTTTATTTGTATTTTGTATGTGGTATTACGGGTAGGGGCCCCATTATCCTAATTTGCCCAGGGCCTCCAAGAGGTTAAAGACGGCCCTGCTCTGCCGCTTTTTTAACTATGTGCCGCCCGCGTAGGAATGGCCTTGCCAAAGTAGATTATCTTTGCTATTATGAAAACAATTCATTTTTCTCCTTTGGTTCCAAAAGCACTACAAGTCACTAATTAAGCACTTAACATTGTTATATTGATTTCGTGGTAATTCGGAACTTCTGATGCTGAGCGTGAGCCCGGTCGTCCACTGCAAGCGTATTCAGGCGGCAACGCGCTCACGCGAAACAAGCGTTCGTAGCTGCTACAACACAGGCGGCAATGGGCTGCAGGGTTCGTCCACTGGCAGCGGCGACGGTTGCGGCTTCTAGCGTTCGATTCAGTGATATAACCAACAAAGACCATAGTTTGTCTTCGAAAATGACATCGTTCGTATTATTTTAGCATTGAGTGCAATATGCTCTGAATCCGGAGGACTTGTACATTCTAGAGTCAAGTTATTTAGTCAAAAGACGACGGAAACACAGAGGTCCTGCCGTTATTGGATGCACCCAATTTTCAGAACCAAAAATCCTTGGGAGAATTCAAACATCTCCAAAATCAATAATTGGAAAAATATCCTGAGCGATTTTTCAATACCTATAGGAAGAAGCACAGAATATTTCTGAATGTATTTGAGAAACGATAAAACTTCATTGGGGCAACACTTCGAACTCTCAAGCTTTGTAACGTTTCGGAGTTTATATCAGACTCCCTTTTCAGACAATTTCTCAACATGAGCTTTACGTAATATTGAGAATTCATTTCAAAATTCCCTGAAATCAGTTCCATTTTCAACAAATCATTCCAAATACGATCCACACCCACCGAACCATTTAACAGATTATCATTCTTTTATAACTGTCAGGTTCCAGCATTAGATTTTTCGTGTTATTCCAATCCATCATGTGATCGCCTATTGGAAGTCACATGATCGCGATCTACCAATATCTCTACATTTTATGTTATTCTAATAATAATAACTGTATTTTCTAATTTCGAAAGGTGTTGATGTTTCTCGTGTAGCAATAGGTTTTTCGATAAATACAAGGAATATTGTAAATACAATTTCTTATTTGAAGATTTAGTTTTTGTAAGTTTCGATCTTAAATCATTTCGTGTTTTGAAAAAAGAAAAAATGAAATTAATTTCATCAAAGATAGTTTTGAGAAGGATCCATGTCCAACGAATTCCATACGAATTTCTCTACGCGGAAAGGATTTTACTTCGTAAATAGAGCCAGCGCCTCTAGCGTTCGAGCGTACACGCGCTACAGATCCCTTTTCAGGCGGATCAAGCGGCGAAGCTCGTAGCCGCTCGTGTACGCCCGCTCGAAGTCGCCTGTACTGGACGCAGCTGCATTGGAATATATTGCTTGGGATCTGTAGCAACTTGCCGCACGTATACGCTCGTTTCGCGAGAGCCATAAAACGCTCGAAAACGCTTGCAGTGGACGACCGGGCTGAAGTCATCTTCAGATGTAATTTTCCCAGAAACTACAATGTTGTTGGTTGTTGATGATTTATAGCTCTCTAATTTGGCACTAAATAGTTGACATAGCTTCAGAATTAGTGCTTCCTATACCTTTCGCTAACTTCACGGACCCGAATTAATTTCACACAAAAACTTTCTCGGCGTTCTTTCGCGGTTATTTTTCTTCTGGATGAGCTTGAAGCTGCTGAAAAAATTTAAAAATCTAAAATTCTCCGCATCTCTTCAAGATCTCGGAGTTTCATAACGCGTTAGCCACGGAGCTCATGGGCAGATATCGTAACACAATTTTGCTTTTATTACTACTCTCCCTTATCAGGCGTCGAATAACTTTCTCGACTTGTAACGAAACTAACGGGAGAAAGATTCGCGTTCCAGGTACCTCGCGCCGAGGTCCCATAACAATAGCACCGATTTGTCGTGTGCAAGGTACACAGAAATTTACGACCGCGATCTTCAGGGTCGTAAGTTAACAACTCGATGTACCCGTGTTCTCGATGCTCTCTGGTCCCTCCCGCGGCGCGACCGAGGCCAAGAGACAACACGCGAAGAGCACCGAACAACCATAGAACAATGCGACCAGCGACAGCGGGAACCGAATATATCTCGCCCGGCATGGTGTAATCACTGAGTAACCTGTGTAAGGGGTTCATAATTCTCCCAGGGACAAAGCGGAGCATGTTTATGAGGAGTTTGGGATATTTTGTTGTAAATACGAGTTGGATCTGCGTTACTCCGGAGATCTTCAGATTAACGGGGTCCATATTTCAATTCGATACGAAACTTAAATCTTCTTATGGACAAGGAAATATCAAGAATTATCTGGCGAATATCTCTTCGATGGGTGAAATTTCACAATATTACCACCACGTAGGCGGCAGTGGGACGGTGTGATGGAGGGGAAGCAATTCTCAAACCAGAAGAAGAATCGAGGGTAGTTACTTGCTTTCTTTAGATCTGAACTCGAAATGACACAAGTAGGTACCTCTTTTTGTTCACCTTAAAAAGTGATGGTACAGAACATGCCAAACTTTCCACACACATGCAACGTGACGGCGAAGTCACTCTCAATGTTTGCGTATGTGGATTTGGACGATCAAGGAAAATAGCCTGCTTTCATGTTGGTGGTTTTTTGTAATTTTAAGTATTTGGTTCCACTAGCAAATGTCACTTCAGATGGATATTTACTCCGAGATTTTGGTCAGACCCACCTTATAAAATGCCATCAAAGGAGTACGTATGACAAAGCATCTATGGCGGCATTATCGAAGGATACTTATTACAATGGAAATTGCACAAATTTTGCTTTTTTCCAAGCAAATGAACACTTGCCTCGAAAGGTTAGCTTACTGAATTTTAGCCAGACTCAGCCCCATTGACAAACATTTTGGAGGTGTGATTGCTAATTCCAGACGTGGTACGAGCACTCGTGATGCAGAACTTAATGGACACCAAAATGCAGCGAAAAACATCAAGAAATGATATTACAAGAGAAAAGATAACTAAGTCACAACAAGTATGTCATTACATCTGGAAAGATCGGTTCCAAATTCAGCATGGCAACTGCTTTCGAAATATAAAATCATTGGAGAAGGTAATCCTCTGAATGAGAAATAGAAGGCAAAAAATTGTGTTTCATAACTTCCCGAATATTTGTGGAAAAACAAATACAGGAAAGTCATCCACACCCTCAGAGATGAGAAAAAGAAAACATAAAAACAACATCAAAAACACAGATTGCGCATCGCAAGTGTTCCAATACTGGAAATCTTATAATGGATTGGAATGAAACAAGAATGCAGATGACGGAAACTGATCATCATAAAAAAATTTTAGTCCACATGTATTTTTTGGATGAAAATAATAATCTGGCGAACTATTGAGTAGGAGTGGATGATGGTACATATTTGGATTTGTTGGAACAGGAATTGATATAAGAAATTTCAAAATTTAGTCAGATAACAGAAGAGAACTGCTTCAGATTTGTCACTTGTTTTTTCGAGCAATTCGGCCCGTCGTCGTGGATTAATTCTCGAGGTTTCACCATTTCGAATGGCATCTGCAGGATGTTTCAAAAATGTTTTCGGTGTGGTCTCCGTAGAGGCAAAGAATTTTCGGTTTACCGTTTTATTCTTTTTCCAGTTTATAATGTAGAGAAGTGTTTTGGTGTTTTTGAGTACTGGCACCAATTTCCATTGCTCTCCTCTCTGGGGTAGTATGCGGTGGTGGTGAACAACACTTGGGTTTTCTCCAATTTTATTGCATGATTTGTATTGTTCATTGCGTGCTCTGCGACGGCGGATTTCTCGGAATGACCCAGTCTGCCATTGGCCTTGTCTTCTTTGATCCTGGTGTTGATTGATCTCTTCGTTGTACCGATGTTTAATCATTAATTCGGTATACACCCGGAGTACTGAGTGGTTTTTTTCTGATTGAACATTGAACGATGGCCGCGGGAGCCTCAACCAATGCCTGTTTCAGTTTTTATTTTCATTGGTCTAAAGTAGACCTCGAAATGTTACCCGTTTCAATATTCCGTAGCTTTCTTCTTCTTTTATCGTCATTCTAAATTTTTTTGACCTGATTTGATCATAAAAAATTGGTGCGACGTATTACATAGGAGCCTGCCTACTTTTTAACCTTTTTCTTATTCACCCAATCTCAGTGACTTGAAGTGAAAACCCAGAAAGTTTCAGAAATGTATAATACTCCCAGAATCATTAACAATCGATATGGTGCAGTATCATTGGCCGCGTTCACCGAACGTTACAGTTGTGGAACTGTTGCGGAATCGTCCGATGGCACATACCCTACAAACTCAACACGTTCTGGAGAAGCGGGCATTTTGGGAGCGCTTTCAATTTAAGGCTCCCCCAAACCAACGCGGATTCAGTTGTACACAGAGAATTTTGATGATTTGTAGGAGCGAGGTGAGTGGTTATTTTCTTTCGAAATTGAGTGTTGTTTAGTGGACACAATAGCAGAGAACTGGGTAGAAGATATTTTAGGTTCTTTTATTAATCCAGACAGAATTAATTTCCATGATTTTTATTAGGGGACGGTATTTTACGAAAAAGACTCCGATATACTCGTATTCTGGGAATGAACATTGTGTTCATTTAATGAAGTTGATTTTGAAAAGTTTATCGTAAATTGAATTATAAATTTCCTCGCAATGATGCGAATAGTTCTTGAAAATAAATGTGGGTAGTAATAATATTGAATCACCACGGGAAAATTCAAAATATGACGTTTCAAAAATAATGTTCACTTGCTCAGTATTCAACTATGTTGGGGTGTTCAGTGGTAGTTTTTATGAGTCCTTGTAATTTGAGCTTATAGATGAGTCGTTTGGTTTGACCATAAATGATGCACTAAATTTCCTTTGAATTTTATTTCCAATTTTTCTCATTCTATAAATCGTGATTTAACAATATCGTACCATTTCGAAAGTCTTTGTCGCAATGAATATCATATGTATGTTTCACGGGAACCTCTGCTTATCGCGCTTGTAAAAACCAAACCATATGAGCGTGTTTACGGGTGTTCTGATGAATAAATATAAATCTTCGATTTATGAATTATTATGGAACTAATTGAAATTACTTTTGTATCAAATTGAATTAAATGATTATGGAGACTCAACATACTGCCCCCTTGAAGCATACTGCTTCAATGACACTAATTTACTGGAAGCGGACAGAGCTTCTATTACGAAGCTCTGTCCGCGAACAAATTTACCGGATTGTGTTCTCAATTCAACTACGCGAACCCTACCATCGGAACCTGGAAGCGCCTTGACAATTCTAGCAAGCGGCCATTTCAAAGGTGAAAGATTGTCTTCCTTGATGAGGACCAAAGAGTTTTCTTTTAGATCAACTACAGGCTGATGCCATTTGGCCCTAGTTTGAAGTTGATGTAAGTACTCAACTGACCATCTTTTCCAAAATTGTTGAGTACTTTTTTGACATAATTGCCAATATTTCAATCTATTATCTGGAATTTCTGTGAGGTCTCTTTCCGGTAATGCCATTAACGGTTGACCTATCAGGAAATGACCTGGGGTCAAGCAATCAAAAACATTTGAATCACTGGAAATGGCACACAATGGTCGCGAATTTAAGACAGCTTCAATCTGAGCCAAACAAGTGAGCTGTTCTTCAAACGATAATACTGAACCGATAAATACTCTTTTTAGATGGTTTTTCATTGATTTAATGTTCGGTTCCCAAAGACCCCCCCAGTGTGGGCTGTTAGGTGGTATGAATTTCCAGGTTACCTCCCTTAAACTCAAAAAATCAAAAATCTCCGAAGAGGTTTTTTGTTTGAAAAAATTATAAATATCCTTCAATTCATTAGAGGCTCCTCGGAAATTACTACCATTATCGCTCCATATTATTTCCGGATAACCCCGTCGTGCAATAAATCGTTTAAGAGTGTGCATGAACGCAGATGTACTCAAGTCCGAAACAAGCTCGATATGCACAGCTTTGGTAACCATGCATATGAAAAGGGCAATATAAGCTTTAGAAATAATTGATCGTCTTAAACGAGATTCTTTTATTAATATAGGCCCAGCATAATCAATTCCTACTCTCTGGAAGGGCTTAGCAATTGTTACTCGGTCTGTTGGGAGACAACCCATTATTTGCTCACGAGTTCGAGCTTTGAATCTAAAACAAGTAACGCATCCTTTGAGAGCAGATTTAATTTCCCTTATCCCATGCATAATCCAAAATTTAAGTCGCAAATTCGCTAACACTGACTGGGGCCCTGCATGCAGTAATTTAAGATGTTCCGATATAATTAACAATCGAACTACATGATTTCTTGAAGGTAAGAGAATAGGAAATCTCCGATCAAAACGGAGTGGGGCATTCGCAAGTCTGGTGTTCAATCTCACTAGCCAATCGCTATCGATAAACAAATTGAGATTCGAGAGGGGACTTCCTTTGAGTTCTTTATTGTTCTTTATTTTAAGTATTTCATTTCTAAAATGTTCTCCTTGAATAATTTTGATTAATTCTATTTCTGCGTGAATTAGTTCGGAAACAGAAAGAGGGCCAAGCTGTCTATTGGTTTTATCACCACAATTTTTAATAAATCTCAGGCAGAAAGACATACATCTTACATCTTATTAATTTGAAATATTTAGAAAACCTTTTGTAAGGAAATTGTTCAGTCTTTACGTTGTCTGCTCTTAATGTTGTCATTGAAACCTTTTTAACTTCGGGAATATTTTCAATGGACTCTGTATTCGAATTAATCTTGAAAGCTATTTTATCTATCAGGTATTCATCCTTCAATATTTCCGGACCGGTCCACCAATTAGAATGCTTATTTAAATCTTGTGGAAATATACCACGTGATAAATGATCTGCCGGATTGTCTGCTGAGCTTATATGTAACCAAATACAATTACCGGTTAGTTCTTGGACCTCAGCCACCCTATTTGCAACAAAGGTCTGCCAACGTGTCGGCGGTGATTGCAACCAACATAATACTATTTTTGAGTCGCTCCATAAAAATATGTTCTCTACTGGATGTTTTATTACCGATTTTATTTTATGAATTAATTTAGCTAGTAAAACCGCTCCGCATAATTCAAGTCGGGGCAAAGATATCGTTTTTAGGGGAGCTACCCTAGATTTTGAACACAACAAATTGCAAGAAACGTCCATATCATCATATAGTGCTCTTATGTACACGCATGCGCCATACGCCCTGGTAGACGAATCTGAGAAACCGTGAAGCTGCAAAGAAGTAATTTTTTTATTTTTAAAAACACATCGTGAAATAGGCAATTTCGATAAGTATGTCAAATTATTTGCAAATCTTTGCCATCTTTGCAATAGCTGTGGACTCAATTCTGAATCCCAGTGAAGCTTCTCTAGCCAAATCTCTTGCATAATTATTTTTGCTATAACCATGCAAGGCCCTACCAATCCTAACGGGTCAAATATCTGAGCAATGGTTGACAAAACTTGTCTTTTTGTTTTTGAATCAGAGAAATGAACCGACGGTGTCGTAATCTGAAGATTATCCAAATTTGTGTTCCATGAAACACCTAATACCTTATTTGAGAAATTATCATCAGATATTGACACTATAGACTCCTTTGTATTTTCGTTTAGTTCGGAATAGTTAGAATGCCATTTATGTAATTTAAATCCATATGAATCGAGAAGTTCAATCAGTTGTGATTTTAATTCACGCAACTCTGTTAAACTCTCTGTACCAGTTAAAATATCGTCCATATAGCATTGGTACAAAAGTGAGTTAGAAGCCAAAGGGTATTTCTCTTTCTCATCCATAGCAATTTTCTTAAGGCAACAGGTTGCCAGAAAAGGAGCACTCTTGGTACCGTAAGTGATAGTTTGCAATTCAATGCATTTAAGAGGATCTTCAGGTTTTTCGCGCCACAAAATATTTTGCAATTTTCTGTGATTAGGACCAATCCAAATCATTCGAAATATTCTTTGAATATCCGTCGTTATTACACACTTAAACAATCTAAAGCGAATAAGAATGTCGAACAAGTCTGGTTGTGTGGGGCACCCCTTGAGCATTATATCGTTCAACGATAACCCAGAGCTGGTTTTCATTGAAGCATCAAACACTACCCTTAGAGGCGTAGAAGCGCTGCTTTCCCTTACAATACCGTGGTGAGGCAGAAAGTTTTTGTCATGATATGACTCCGGATTGTTCGAGTCGAATTCTACATATTTTGCATGTCCCAAACTAACATATTCTTTTATGAAATCGAAATAATTACTCTTATATGTCGCATCCTGCTGGAATTTTCTCTCTAAAGATACAAATCTCCTTTGTGCTGAATGAAAAGAGTCACCTAATTTATTTAAATTTTCAGGAGATGAAAATGGAATGTCAACCTGATATGAACCATCTTCCAATCTAGTAATTGAATCTAGAAAACGCGTTTCGCATATTTTATCTTCAGGTGATAACAAACGTGTGGTTGATATTTCCTCTAACTGCCAAAATTTAGGTATGAATTCATTTGAGTTAAATTCCTCTGATTGTGATGGCGAATCAGCTAATTCTGAAACTGCAAAATGACAACTATAATTCAAGTTAGAGTCTGTTTGACCTGCTACGAGCCAACCCAAATAGGAGTTCTGTAAAACAGGTTGCCCTGCACCTAATTTAATTATTTCAGGAATTATTAGTTCGAAGAATAAATCTGCACCGATGAGTAAATCGATGTAATCGGGATCATGAAACTTGACATCAGCAAGATTGATGTCATGTGGAATACTGAAAGTATTTCTGTTAATCGGTAATTGGGGTAGTTTTGTAGTTATATTATCCAGAATTGTGCAAGTGAGATCAAAGCGTTTGGAATAATGCATCGATTCAAGACAAACGTTGAACATTCTGGAAGCCTTAGTTACCGTTCCCGAAATACCACTTATATTGTGGACCTTGTAAAAACTCCTTTGACCTAACCTTTGAGCTAACCTGAATGTAATAAATGACATTTGACTTCCACAATCTAGTAATGCTCGGGCTGCTATTTTCTTTCCATCGCAATCAACAATATTTACTCTGGCAGTAGCTAATATCACATTTTGAGTATCATTTCCCAATTTACTAACATGATTAGAACGTATGATAGCCGGGTTTGCGGAAATATTCAGCTGAGATGGTTGTTCATTGGTACTGGTACTTGGTCTGTCATCATTAACAACATTGATATTTAATTCACTATGTTTGGAGTTCCAGTTTTGACTAGGATTTGAATTGTGACAAAGTAATGTATTATGTCTTCTATTACACTTTCGACAGCCACTAGACATACAATTAGCGACCGCATGTTTGGAACCTAAGCAATTATAACATAATCGATTCATCTGAACAAATTCTCTTTTTTTCTCTAACGATATGTTCTTGAATTTATCACAATTATAAATCGAATGACCTCCCATCTTACAGAACAAACAATTTTCACGAGCTCTATCCACACCCGTTTTACGTGATGTTTGTGTTTGAGCCTTAGACGAGAAATTTACTACCTTCGAACCAACCCTTGTATCAAGAGTTGAAATGTTCTCTAAAGCACGGCATCTCTTTTCGACAAAATCCATGAAACCCTGAAAAGTAGGTAAAGCAGAACTATTTCTTTCCAACTCATAGGCCTTTTGTGTCTGGAAATCTAATTTTTTAGTCAAAAGAAAAACTAGTACAATATCCCAACTGTGAACTGGCAAATTTAGAGCCTTTAGAGAATTAAAATTTTGCCTAACCCTTGTAATGAACTGCCTCAAATTTCTTGAATCCACTCTTGTGATTGAACTGATCTCGAGCAAACCACTTAAGTGCATATTTATTGCAATTAGTTGATCATCATACCGCTTGCTAAGAATATCAAGTGCCACTTCGTAATTTTCATTGGTCAATAACAAATTCTGAATCAAACTTAAAGGCTCATTTTTCAAGCTAGATTTCAAATATGTGAATTTCTGTACGTCACTGAGACCCTCGTTATTGTGAACAATAGCGTCAAATAGATTTCTGAATGAATTCCACTCTGAATGTTTCCCGTTAAATGAGGGTATGTTAATGCTTGGTAAGTTAATCCTCAAACTTGAAGATTCATTAATAGAACTCTGAAGTAAATTATGAAAAATTGTGCTTTCTCGTTTTTTGAGTTGCCCACTAAGGTTTTTGATTCTAGCCAAAAGCGACACGTATTTACCTTCCGTATTTTCTCTATCGTTATCTTCCGAATCTAACTCCTCTATATCTTCCTGTATTTGACTGTATTTTTCATAAGCCTGTATAAGCAGAGTTTCCCGTGTGAAAAATTCATTAATATCAACATCAGTATCCATATTCTTAATTACATAATTCTCTATTCTAGTTATAGTTCCCTTTACAGATGCACGTTTCCTTTTCAGTCTATCAATATCCATGCCTTTTATGTGAATTTTGACTTTGTGTTATGAATTAAAATTTAAAACACAAGTTAGATTTCAGAACTACTAATCATATAAATTCAACAATTCAAACAAACTCGGATTCTAGCGGACTGTTTAGCATCAAATGAGTTTGATTATAATAAGTTACAATATAAACTCGGAGAAAATATTTTTTCAAATGTGAAATAAAGTAAAAGAGAGGTGAGTTCAATGGCAGAATTATGGAGTGATCTGACCTTAGTAGTGTTTTCCACCTTTAATAACCAATTTTCAGTGAGAATATAGTCCGGAATTCCTTCGGTGAAATCAGCCTATTGGATCGGTAGAAGTTGCTTGAATTTGAAGTGTGCCCAGTAGATCCTATGCCTATCCCAATGTAGTTGTGAATGAACATTGATTTCCTTTCAATACGTGTGGTTGTCCATGAATTGTGGTCCCTTTTTGCAGAGATGAGTCCTAATCCTTGGAATCCCTTGTATTTAAATATTCTTGTCCAAATCCAAATGGTCAAACACGCAGTTTCCCGGCCGATGCACCAAATGTTGGGGTGTTCAGTGGTAGTTTTTATGAGTCCTTGTAGTTTGAGCTTATAGATGAGTCGTTTGGTTTGACCATAAATGATGCACTAAATTTCCTTTGAATTTTATTTCCAATTTTTCTTATTCTATAAATCGTGATTTAACAATATCGTACCATTTCGAAAGTCTTTGTCGCAATGAATATCATATGTATGTTTCACGGGAACCTCTGCTTATCGCGCTTGTAAAAACCAAACCATATGAGCGTGTTTACGGGTGTTCTGATGAATAAATATAAATCTTCGATTTATGAATTATTATGGAACTAATTGAAATTACTTTTGTATCAAATTGAATTAAATGATTATGGAGACTCAACAAACTATTTGTTAAGAGTAAGATTCAACAGGCTTACCAGACAGGACGTTATTATCATAACGGACTACAAGAAAAAAAACTTGAAATTATGATAAAGTTGCCTATATTATTTTATTAAACTCATCAAGTTTTGCTACCTCCCTGATAAAAAAATTTCTGTCAACCACGGGATTTTGAACTTTGTTATATCGACTTGATCATATCGGGAAAGATTTTTTTCGAATTCATCTCACGTACATCGAAAATAATTTGGAATAAATAATCTATAAATTTTAAGTAGAATAAATTGGAGCATGTTTGTTTGGTTTTCGAAGAAGATTTTTGTGGCAACGTATATTACTTTTTGAACTAAATTTTCAATATTTCTATATGAATCTGATGGAAATTAAGATGAAAATAACAATTTCGCAGAATAGACATATAATGCAGCGCATGCTCATGGGAGAACACTTTACCGATTCGTACCACTGTTTTCCATCCATTGCATTACCTCAGATTTGACCCAGGTACTGGTTTCATCTCTCGAAAGAATGTTCTGAGGAATAAGATCTAGTTCTGATGAAGTAATAACCGTCACCACCGCCTATTTCGAGTAAAAAGGTTATCATACCACAAAAGTTACCGCAAGAATCGGTGAAGCGTCTTCGAAGGCAACTTTGTTGGATGAACATTTTTTTCAAAAAAAAATATTTTAAATTAGTTGAGGCTTCAGCGGCCATCGTTCAATGTCACTTGTTTTCTCGATCAGGAAAAAAATTACCCCTGAAGATGCCGGACACTGGTGAAACGTCGATAATGAATGAACGACGACGGCCGAAATGCTCTAGAAACAAGTGTAATATTTTGTCATCTTGAATAAAGATTTCATTGAATGCCCTATGATTAGAATGACCAGGAAAAATGATCCTTTTTCGATTACGCGTATTTCAGCAACCGTCGACTTGAAAAATCAACCATCAAGCAGATCAGTTACAATTGAAAGTGAGTTATTAAATATTTCGCCAAATAAGAAAGAACGGCCGTTGTTGAAACAAGTCCTGGTCAATTACGCCGGGTCTCCGACCATTATCTACTTTCACCATGTAAACTTTTTATCCTCTCGAAATGAGCAACAAGAACAAGAATACAGGCCGAGTCGTGCTGTTTGTCCATCAGACATCACCTGTCGCTGAAACAAAGGAAAATTCGGTATTTCTCTCGAAGCAATAATTCCTCAAATTCTCGCCTCGTTTTCGTGTAATGGACCTAATTGATTGTGTGAGCGGTCACGATTTCTCGGACATACGCGAGAGAAGTATCACATCACTAATGTCCGATTAATCTTTGCGGTTATTCTTATTATTTCGTGATCATCATTAATTTTTTTCTCGGTTTTTACCCACGCCGGTATATGCTACGGGAACCTTTTACGTGTGAAATGTCTAGAAGGAATTTCTTGGTTTCCTTTCAACGAATACTTATTGATCGATCTACTCTTATGGCAAACAATCTTTTTTTCAGCCTCGATGTTTTACTGATCTCTTTTAAAAGTACACAGGGGAGTGAATTTTCTTCATGCTCTTCACTGTCGGTGTGAATTTTTGAATCTAGTTTCTCAGTGACATAAGAACAACAATTTCTGATGAATACACAAATTTAAATGCAATGAAAGTCCCACTTATTTCTCGATATTCTACATTCACCAAAGCGGAACATTATATTCATGAAAAAAGCAGTCTCAGTCATCTCAGATAGGGGAAAGTATGTCTGCCTGAAAACATGATTCGAAAACGAACGGATTTAAAAATTTAACCGATTTTGAGTATCCACAACCCATATCTTTTCAGGCTTGAAACTCAGCACATGGGTTGATACAATAAAAAACCGTTATAAAAAGTTCGGCTGATTTAGGAAATCATCAAATCAGTCTGGCGTCATATGTCGAAATGGAAAAATCAAAATTTTCTAGTTCAAGAATAATGATAGCTATGGTTATTTCATTGAATGCGGAGATTCTGCTGTACTTTTTTTTGTTTCTGCCTTCTCTGACCACCAGCCTCGAATGGGTTGGGCCAAAATATCTAACTACCCGCACTGAACCTCACCCAAGCTATTTGTTTCAATGTATACCCATTTCTGTTACCATATGAAAAATTAATAAAGACGTTTATCATTATCATTATCATACTCAAGTAGTAGTTTTTATGAAGATCTTGTCTCTGAAGGATGTGATATACTGATGAGGCGAAATAGCACCGGAATCGGTCAATCTCTTCTCTCAGGGACAAAATCTGATAATATTTCTACAGTCCTCATGATGAAGAATCTTGAGCCTATAAATTTAAGAGATTATTTTATTCGATGATCACCATCTTGAATTTATCATGTTAAAAATCTCTATCTATGAAGATAGAGCATTGGGAAGAAGAAACAGTACTTATATCTTTCAAGCGCTTCGTGCTCCTTTCAAAATGGAGATGCCTCAAAAATGTGTGCAATTTCTGTTAATGCGGTCTTGTATTTTTTCATATCACTTAATATGAAGATCGTTCAGCAAAAAGTAGGGGAACGTGTTTATAATATATCATAAAGATACATTCTCTATTTCAGTAATGAGTTCATTACAGTACTGAAAGTAGTGCTGTAATGAAACTCATTACAGCATTGTTTTCAGTTATATTTTTCGTTTTGTGGTTGTCAGTACTGACCTTCGATCCACTCAATTTTCGAATCAAATCAATTCAAATTCCGCAATCTGTCAAATTTCGTTAGTGACACCAACTGTCAAGATACAATACAAAAGTCACTAATCTGAATTTTTATTTGAATTTCGAGAGTTTTCCACAAAACTTTACTGAAATAGAGAAAATATCGTCTAACACTCGTTGCAGAAGGCAATTCCACCACTCATGCTTTCGAAAACTCGCTCCTTCGTCGCTCGTTTTCGAATTTCGCATTCGTGTTGGAATAGGAGCTCATTCTGCAACTTGTTTTAGAATATACTATTATACTGGGTAGTTCGTGAGTTGTGATATAAGAAGGGTAATTTTATTAAACACGCTTCATCTCAAATTTTCTAAAAATGTGGAGGATCCAACAAAATTTGATAAAATAGACCCTGTGTTTACCAAACTCTATTCGAAATTGAAGTTTTGCTGTTTCGCAACGCAACAACTAATATAAATTCATTGTGAATGTTTCAAGTTCGTTGCATCATGTCAACATGTGATAAATTGAATATTTGGTTCCAGTTGCGAAGCATACTCAAGATTAAGTGATCAAGTGTCTTATTCGGAAGACTCGGAGAATCGATAAAAAGTTCAAAAAACGATTTTCTAACGTCCACCTACGTAGTTTTACTCGGCTCATTCCAACATCTACCATATCCTCATTTTACAATCCCACTGGCATACAACGACCGAAAGGTGTGGAGACGGTATCAGATATTTTAGCAGTGAATCAACAGTTTAGACGAAAAAGTGGATTTCCTGAGACTTCAGCTGTACAATAGCGCATAAAAACCTAACAGGTTTATGCTCTCTGTATTTTCGTGCTTGTTAAATTCCGAATTCAACGACGCATCTACGATATAACATCAACAGAGTGCCTAGATTAGCAGTTTCATGCAATTCTTCGATTGTAAACGTCAGGTTATTCCTTGTTTTCTTAATGAAATCGCGTTTATTTATATAACCTTGTAATTACATTCTTTCACATTTTGGCTTTAGTGTATTTCTAACTGTAGTTCATATCAAGGAGATTGTTTCGGGAAATACATGGATAGTAAAAGGGATAGTGAAAGCTACATGGGTGAGTGATATTTGGTACATTTTTAAAACAACTGCAGAATCAAGAAATGAGGAAATCGTTAGAGACAGACTTTTCTTCTCTATTTCTGTGGCCATATTTCTGAAATTCTAAACATTGAATTTGCTGAGGAAGAGAAGTTTTTCGACTTTTTTGATAAAAAAAAATTAATTTTGTTTTTTTCTAGAAAAAATCATTTATAATTTGAAATTAAGTAGGTATACTCCATCTTTATACCACAATTCAAATATCTATGCGTTAATCTTACTCTGATGGAAACTGATAATAATTTAAAATCACATCAGAGTATCGTTATGCTATCATGTGAAAAATAAGAGTTTTTTATATCTTCAATCATGAGAGTTCTCGCACAATCATGTGAAACTCATCAATAAATGTTTTTTGGTTTGAATAAGCCCATTGTTCTAACAAATGGGCAAAATCCTCTGAAATCCTCCAATACTTGATTCGCAATTTTTTCTGCCAGTTTCCTCAAACATCAGGATCCATCGTCGGATCATGTCGTCTTTAGGTGATCGCCGCACATTGAAGTCTGCACGTGGTTTAGGGTTATGGCAGCGTTTTACAAACTGGGAGGCACGCTATCCTAGGGAGGCGAGCACTGGTCTAAAGGGAGCCGCGAAAATTAGTTATAGTAAACAATTTTCTGAATTTTTCTCTTTGCAAAATTAATAATAAAATATTGTTTCCCATTAGTTCATGAATAAATTTTATAAAAGTGAAGTAAGTGAAAATGTTTTTGTTTATATTTCATGAAATCATGGAAGGGGGGGGGGGGCGCCAAATGATGAAATATTTTTAAGCGAGGCGTGATAACATTAAGTTTGAAACCACTGGGTCATGGTGACCTGTCTTTTCAATAAAAGTTTAGTGTTTCAATAGGTTTGAGGTCAATTGCCTAGTTCCGACAGTTTCGATAACTTTTATTATCATTATCAGGGGTAAATAAGTTTTGGTTTTTCAAGTTTAAATATTGAATGATTAGGAAATGAACGGTTATGATAACACATGAAACATTCGTTTACAAATTCAAGAAACGACAATTTAATGTGCAAGGTCGTTATTGCACTCCCGAAAAGCAATGAGTAGGTGCAAATTCTATCCAGGTTTAATATTGTTTTCGGGACTCTGCTTCCTATAAACAAGTTATCATATTCTCCAAATGTGTATAATTTTCGAATTTTAAGACTAAAATAAAAATGGACTCGCTATCATTAATTCATTCCATCCATGATCCATGTTGGTATTTCATCATCTGTACCCTCGTGGTCTTACTTTACAACTGTATACGTCGACCTACTACGAACAGAATCAGATATATCATGAAAAAAATTATTATATAAACACTAAATGCATAAATCATCTTGATTCTTTTTCAAGAATCCTTTGCTGGAAAATACAGGGTGCTTCGAAGCGTTTCCGTCTCCAGGGGAGATATAAAACTTTAAAATAATTGGGGTTTGTTCAAATAAAAATTTGTTGTAACGCATTCTGTATTCAACAATAAAGGTATTGGAAAAAAAAGTATACACTCTTTTACGAATTTGCGGAAACTAGTGCCAGTGTTGAAATGAAATTTTAAACGAATATGTTTTGGGAGCTTATAAATCCAATCAATTTGTTCTCATATCAGACTCTCATAGAGAAACATGAATTTCTCAATATTATTTAGGAAATCATCATTTAATTTCACACCAAAAAGGTACTACTTTGGATTTAAAAAATTTAAATGTGATAACCGATGCTGTTATGCAGTAGTAATTAATGAATTAATTAAACAGTAATTAACTTGATGGAAATTAAAGAAAGGGCTAATAATATAAAAAAGAACTCAATTAGAGTAGGTGCTCAAAATGTACTCCACTTTCTCGAATCCACAAGTGTATCCTTAATTCTAAAGAATCTAGTATATTATATCATTAAAATATACTATTGAATTCTGTCTTTCAATTCTTGTTGAATTTACCACTGAAGCATCTTTCTGTAAGATACGACAAAACTGTGTAATCCAAGGGATTCGTATGACCGAAGAATCGGAGTGGCCAAATTGGAGAGGCGCTCCATCGTGCTCACTTATGAATAATAATGATAATTAATAACTTCACCACCATCGGATATTACTTCATAATTTCGAAATCAAAATATTCTGAAAACGGTACACAGTATCGATTTTATCGAGAGTAACTTCTTGGTGTGAAACTAAATAATGTTCAAGTTCGCTTGAATTTTTCCTTAATAAATCTAGTATCAAAAAAGTTATCTTCAATACAACTTGGTATCAAAAAAGTTATGTTTAAAACAACTTGGTACGAACCGTGTAACTAGCGTCCTCTATGAGAGTCAGACATAAAAACACATTCTTTCGATGTATCAGCTTGCAAAACATACTCGTATTAAATTTCATTGCAATCAAGGCAGTAGTCTCAGCAAAATCGTAAAAAATGTGTATAATTTCATGATATCATGAACACGGATGGCGTGACAAAATTTTTTTACGAAACAAACCACAATTATCTTTCAGAGTTTTATCTATCCTAGGAACATGATCAGCTTTTTTGAAACACCCTGTGTAGACAATGAAAACAAATCAATATTTCTGGAATTGGCCTATCTCTTAGCTTGCCGATAATGAAGTTGTTTTCAATTTCCTCGAGATCACCTGGAATTATTATGATAAAATCCACGCTCTTTTAAATCAACTTCAATATTGAATTATCCAGTTTACATTCAGTGGTGTCGAAGAAATCTTTGTTAGAAATCGAACCACCACTCAATCTTCCATCTACATGGTACAATAATAACAATAATAACGAACAAACGCAATCGGAGGTGCTAATATTCAGGTAATCAGATGGCTATCTATACTGGACATAATTCCCTCGGAATCACCGAAGATACGATCTCATCGTTCCATCTGGGAACAAGTCATGAATAACACATCAACTTTAGACACCACGAAATTCGATTTAATAATCCTCTCTGGCGTGCCTTGGGGAAAAAAATTATCGGCAGCGAGTCGTCCTCAGCTCTCCTAGTCGAAATTAAAAGGTGATCCGTGATTCTTCAGTGCCTCCTACCTGTCAGGATACACCTCGAAGACCGTTATGCTGTGGATGAATGAGCGACTGCGTTTAGATGTGATCCTCTTGGTCACCAGGATCGCCTGTGTTGAATATTTCGAAAGCGTTGATAAAGTTTGAATGATTTTATCTAGAGAAAAAGAGGTAAACAGGGTGAGAGATATTTCAATGGGAGACAGAAAACAACTGGAGGATCGCTAAAATATGTACCGGGTCCGGTAATTGAACTGATTCGTCTTCATATAACTGCTATAAAGTCTTAACCTTTCAACCGAACCCAGTCAAAATTTGACAGGACGTTTTTTAACATGTTATGTCTCCACTCTTGAAGTGATTTTTTATATGAGTTGAAGATATTATAATATATGTATTCGAAAAGTACTGTGGTGATTGCATTCATTTGGCTTTTGCCAAAACTACAATTGGATGAAAAAATTTTTCATTGCACTATCCAACGATATATTGCATTGAAAAACGCTAAGCTGGTGAAAAATGCTGGACTGCAAAGGCGCCAGCAGTCGTTGAAAGGATGCGTCACCGATAGGCGATTCAACGGTAGGTTGCGCCCTCTGTAAAAATTGAGTTTGCTGAAACACATTGTTACTGTCCTTTCTTGTTTATGAATATCTTTAAGCGATTTACTTTCCTAATATTTTCTTAATTTGAATGATGGATTCATATGAAAATAGAGTATTCCTTACTTTAAGTGAATAATTCACATATTTGGGAGCCGTTCCAAAAAGTAGGAGTGTCTTAGAAGATGGGTACAAATAAATTATGAAAATAGTTTTCATTTACTTAACATTATAGGAGAAGCAATCACAAAGGCTTGGGACCCGTAAATTTCTGGTGTTATTATGGGATGTAATGGTCATAATGCAAAATATGAAACATGTAATTGGGATTTTATATCTGTATCAAATTTCATGAAAACTTTCGTCACGTAACTGAAGATACTATTAAATCCTTGTTAACATGAAGAGGAAGATGAAACAAATTTTCAAAATAAATAAACAATAAATTTATTCCCATAATTGAACAATTGCCAATGAAATAACATATGCAAAACAATTACAACCATCCAGGTTTCTATTCTGACATACCTATTAATGCAAATAAAAATTATTAAAATTGGCTATACAGGCTCATATTTGATTATAGTCGGTGTTTTCTGTATGGTAGTGGTTTCATAAGATCCCTTAGGAAGTTTTTTTGTAGGAACTGCATTTCTTTCCAGCATTTAACATGGTCCTTGTTAGCACGACGTTTACATCCATAAATATAACATTAAACTCCGATTTTCGGAATATTGTTTCTTATATCATTCAAGCAAGCGGTTGGATCGATCGAAGGAGCTGATTTGAATACTCGATTGTGGGATGCTTCAAATCATTGTCTTCCCCGACAAGAAAACTTTCTGCATTCTGCAATATTTGAACTAACAAAACAATTGGGTTTGATTGAAGAGAAGAACCAGCGATCATTTGGAAAGTAGAGTGACCCCTACGACAAGAAGCCGAACAAATCATGGTCTGGATGGAGATCCCTGAAAAAAAGGCGTTATCTGCTCGTTTTCCTGCCAAGATGTCAAGATGAAGGAACAAATCTATCGCGAAAAGACCTTGATACCTAAGTTGATACCATGGGCACGCAAAACATTCGGTTTCATTCCAACAAGGCACCTAAAGCAAATGGCATGCAAAATTGGTTGAGATCGAATGTTACAGTTTTGATCGACCGTGAAATGTGGCCGCTGGCCTCACCCGATTTGATTCCGCTCAAAAACTGTGTTCAGGGTATTTTACAGGCCAAATCTTGTACTGAAAAACACATCTGCCATGCTGCTACATTCTAGCAATCGGCAATCTAAAGGTACGCATTTTAAGAGTCCGTTTGCTTCCGTATATAAAACGGATCCGTTCAGTTAAATAATGAAAGCCTATAATTGAATCAATGTGCATTGTAAACAAACGGATCCGGAATGAAATCGGTACCGTTCGATTCACCACCCGATTCTAATGAACGTGTTTCATTAAAATTCGGACCGCATGTGAGACAATCCGTTTCGTAGCACGGGGTTTTGAAAATAAGGTACGTTAAAATTTTATTATTTATTTTACAATCTTATTTTAACCAATTTAAATAATCTATTTACAGATCTATAGTTACCCAGAAAAATGAGTAGTGCAAGTGGATCAAAGAAAACATATACGCGCAATGTTTTTTATCAAATTCAATAAAAAGAGTCAGTAACATCTATTATAACTCTTTTGATGCACAAAACACGAAACTAGTATATATTTCTCTTCTTTCTCAATAAATATTGTTTCTACTATCCGAAGAAAAGAGTTGGGATGCGTTCGACAAACTGATTTATCACAGTCCATACATTGCACTCTGTCCGTTTCAAACGGAAACGTTTTAAAAGCGGGTCCTTTTTGAAATCGTACCCGTTTTTTGAACGTATTCTTAAAATGCAAAGCTTAAGATTTGAATCCGCTTGAATACTGTGTTTGTGTTTGGGGCATTTTACAGGCCAACGCTTGTACTAAAAAACAAATATCATTGGAATCGCTCAAGTTGTCCCTGACATGAGAATGGAACGGTTCACGTGAGGAAAAGACTCGACTCAAGTTCGTTTTGAACACCAAAGGCAGTCTAATTCCTTCGGAATAGCACATGAAAAACATGGAACTTTCTGCTTTCAATTGCAAAAAGGTGAATTAAAAAAAGTTGATAACTAATAACTAACAGAGATTTTTCATTTTGAAATACTGACACGATAGTATTCAGGAGTTCCAGATTCTGACTTTTGAGAGGTTTTTCAAGTTTTAATGAAATTCAGAACCACTGTATCTCCTGAACGAAATCTTCAACTTATCCGAAATTTGGAATAAAAGTAGCTCTCATGAGGTTCGAGAAAACTACAATCAGATATAATTTTATTTGCAGGAGACTTTATTACATAAATTTGGATAGTTCTAAAAAGTTCGCGAAATAACCATGATCAATGAAATTAATGATTTCTTCGATATATAAATGAACTGTAAGTTTTTTTAATCAATTTGCCAAATAATTATTACATGGCACTATCAAGGTTGCCCAGGACAGATCGTTTTTCTCTCTAGTTATAATAGTTTTTTCTCTGTTGTCGATATTTATCTATCTCACAACGAAGTGAGTTTTGAATCTTTATGAATTTAGTCTATATATTATTGAATGTTTATTTCAGTTTTCATTTAATGGGATACATCAGATTTCTGAAGGATGGGTCTTTAACTATTATTCATTTTCAAGTTATCTAATTAGGTGAAATCAATTATAAAGTGATCAATAAGAAATAGATACAATAAAATAAAAATTGAAGCGCTGTTCGAAGTGAAGGAATCAGAAAGAAATTATTTATTGCTTTCTGTATCATCCTAGGCTCATTCCTAATTTCATCACATATAGTTTGAATTTTAAGTGGGAAGGAGTCCCGGTTGCTTTTCATATAAACTCATGAAAAAAATCGACTGGAGTCAAGTCAGGGTACCTAGCAGGCCAAGTGACTGGACACTGAGGAAATTTCGAACAGCTTTCGTTAAGTGTGGAGTATGTAGCTCCATTGTGTTGAAACCACTCTTCAGAAATCTGATGTTTTCCATCAGATGAAAAATTAACTTAACAAACATTCTATAATGTATATTCAATTGATTGAGTTCACAAGGACTTGAAATCACTTCGTTATTTGATGAATTTTAGATTGCAGTTTTCTGAAACCTAGTGTTAGTAGCTATGTTCGTTCCAAATTGCTTAATTAATAATTTCGTTCTGGACATGAAGTGCTTTTTATTTTATTTAAATTAGAGAAAAACCCTTCGTGTTTTTCAATAGCCGTAGAATCCGTTTATTATGACGCCGGCTATACTAACCAATCGCTTATAATGACACAAATGCAGTGTTAAGTTTGGTTTAATTCAAAACTCCTTACAATAGGGTCCGGATTTAATGACTCCGCTTATAATGACATGTCGCTTACAATGACATGATTTCAGATACAACAACATGATTTTTTGAAAATTTTTCCGGTTATAGTGACCGCTCGATCGTTTTCTGAAGCCACCCTACCCTTTTCAATGCGATGAGGTTTGATACGATACGAGACTACGCGTGCCGACATGCTTTTTAGTATAATCCTGATCCTTGAGATTATTGGTGTTTTGTGGACAGAATGACATCCATTGTAGCCATTTCTAAGTTGTACAATGGAGTAAAAAGCTATTATTTCAAGTCGAAAAAAACAAACGCAAACTTAAATTTCAAATTTTTTTTCTAAAAAATGAAAAAGTTCTTTATATTTAGTTTTTTTTTTTGTAAGAGAAGCTATTTTTCATTTTTTCAATAAAGCAAAATCTGAATTTCTCGTCTTTTCCCAAACTGAATCCAAGAAAAATAAAATCAATTTTGCTAAAATTCCGCTTTATGTGACTTCCGGTTATTATGACGTATTTGTCATTTTCCCTCGATGTCATTATGAGCGGATTCTACTGTATTTCCAATCTCCCATTAAAATGTAAGTTACTTTTTTCACGAAAGTTGCAGAAAATTATTCATTGTATTGATTTATGCTTGAATGATTTCATGAAGAACATATTGAAAAAAATCATTCTATAGAAAATAAATTTTTTCATGAAATATTTTCCGAAAATTTTCTATGCAGAATCAGAAGAAGAAATCTACGTTTTTTTGTAATTCGAAGGAAATTTCAACCGAACCATTCTAAACGGAGTCAATGGCAGGACCGTCCACCTGATCGTTCAGATCTGACCCCTGTGACGTCACTCTCTCAGATACGTCCAGCCTCTTACTCTTGACGTTCCTTCCGGGTGACCTTGGCAGCAGAAGAGCATCGGGCTCTCCGTATGTGGCGCAAGAAGACAGGCGTCAACAATTGATTTAGAGTTTAATTTATTGGGCAGGAGGAGATGGTCCATGATGCGGCCGAATCTCGATCTCTCGTCGGGGTTAACACTCGCGTAATTGGGACCCGTTTCGGTTTTTTTTGAGTTGGTAGCGGGGCATTGTTTTAGGAGTCGTTAAGGTTGTTTAACGCTCTGCATCAATGAGAATGGGAGTGGAGCAGGATGAATTGGTCGATACGTTGTTGGAGCCGATACGAGATGTGACAAGCGGAATGTCTTTGCCTCGGTATTTTTTCGGCATATCATGAAATTAATGCCATCAGGTTTTAGAATATCCAAGTCGTTGAGTTTAACGGTCCATATAATCAGTATAACATCCTCGAAATTCCTAAAACAAGAAGAAAAATTTATGCGCTTTTGAAATTGGGACATTAGTTCAACTATGAGGGATAATCCACTTATAAATAGTCCTCTATCAGTCCTCAAAAATCTGAGGTTTCGAAAAATGCGTGGTCGAAGACTCGGTTCGAAGAATTCCTGGCCAAATATCAGCACGTATGAAATTTGTATTGAAGGAATTTCGAAGGACAGGAGAAAAATTTCACAATTAGTCAATGTGCATCGTTTTCCTGAAAACATAATTTGGGTATTCTCTCCCAGTCTCTGAAACAAGAAACAATTAGAAAACATTTTGTAATAATATAAGAAAGGCCCCTGCGTAAAAATTGAGCACTAATTTGTCAGGGACCAAAACTTTACGAGAAAAAATTGTTGCCTAACAATGTTAGGCCAAAAAATTTTTTACGCAGGGGCCTTTCTTATATTATTAAAAAAGTTTTTCTAATTGTTTCTTGTTTCAAAGACTGGGAAAGAAAACCCAAATGAAGTTTTCAGGAAAATGCAGAGACCTCCCAGACAATATTTCAATAGATAATGTGCATCGTGTCTTGTCTAGATGATTTTTCTTCGAGAGAGGAAGATCACCTCGAAATCAAGTTATGCACTCATTGATTGCTCAATCAACTTGATAAACTTCAAGCTTTTCAGACTCATATCAATTCGATTTATTTTTATCTTCATTCATTTTTCTTTCATTTTGAGATTAGAATTTTTGGTACTTCGAAGAAGATTAATGGGGTCAAAAGAAACTCTTTTTGTTTTTACATTTTTCTCCAATTCCACTCGATTGAAAATATACAGCCCGTCGAAAATTCTTAAGAAAATATTAAATATTCAGAAACAATTATGACAATTGTCATCTACGTGAGTAGCAGTACTTTTCAGCTCCTAGATTGGTGGGCAACTTTAACTTGTCAAGCACTCTTACTATCTTTCTTTATTACCCTTTTGGAATATATTATGTTCTGTGAGTTGATAGGCATTGCTTGAACGTAAATTTTCTACAAACACAAAATTTTACTCTCATATAAATTTTTTTCATTACAAATTCAAGGGAGTATTTAATAAATATTTGGCCATTTGGAAAACGAAAAAATTTTTGTGAAATCTGGAGAAATCGAAAGATTTGTTTACTTTCGCTGAGTGCAATATATTGTTGAAAAGATCCACAGTACTTAATTTCTGATGCAACTTAGGTGATAGATCTACTGTTCGGAAAACTCTTAGTGACATTTGTTTACAGGGAAAGTAAAGCTCATTATGACAATTTTAAATGGCTATATCTTTCTCTCTAGGCCGAATCGAAATAAATTGTGTATGAAGGAAGCATTATTTTCACCTCAAGAATCGATATTAGAAAGTATATTTAAGTCAAAGAGTCACCCAATAACCTGAATTTTGAAAAATTGCTGACAGAAATCCATTTTCAATTATCTTTCATGTCTACACCTTCCCATTTTAGGCTATTATTGTCAAAAATGAACGAAGATTGACAGAGTAATCAACGTAGCACTCTTCTAAATCATCGGAGTACATTTTGACCGTAAGTTTTTTTAAGATTTTGAACTTCATTAGTGTCTGAAATGACAAAGTTGCTTGAAAATGAAAATTTTGTCTTGAAATTACTGTATGCTTTTCGTTTCCTTTTGAGATCAACCAGCCATCTGTCAAATCATCAAATAATGAAGAAGTTATACCTCTGGCTTGCTTTGGATAATTTGCTACACTGTTTCAAGTGGATCTCTTGAAAAAGAATCTATTCTGCACCATGTTCGTTGACTGATTCTGAAACTTTGCTCAGTATTTCAGCTTTCAAGCGAGTTCGGCCATCCAAGTGATAAGTTTTGGTTTCTTCGAATGTTCAAAGACAGCACATCACTTATATGTTGAACTTATATTCAAGATCCATTGCTAAATATTCACACTAAGAATTAGAAACAACCATTTATATTTTTTTCCGAATATAGATGTGGTTTTTTTACTTCATGTTTTTAAGTCTTTTAGTCTCAACTTTTGGGGGGTGGGGAACTTTTAAATCTTCAAATGCCAAAAGGAAGAGAAGCAAAATTTCATGAGCGGTCTTGGCCATTTGGGAAGGGACGTTCTCCCAGACCCCCCCCCCTCCCTTGATCCCGCTTCTCACAAAAACAGCATGCACATTCTACCAGGTTTTTCCTCTCTTGCTTTCTTTCTTGACTTCATGTTCAAATATTGGAGAGATTGTCTCAATGAATTAGATAGAACTAACTAAAAATTGTTGCAAAATTCAAGTTCCTTTGATCTTGAACACAAAAACCAGAAAAAAGCCTTGAATTTTAGAAGTTTCACGATACTTTTGTTGTTTGAGAGCTAGACAGTAAAGATATAATAGGATTTATAGGACATTCATACTAAGAGAAAAATAGTTTGATAAAAATCGATGCCAACAATCCAGTTCGGTAATTGAATAAGCGATGATTTTGTATAAGCTTATGAAAGCTCCTTATTCCATAGTCCTATATAATCACACAAGCCTCCGCTATCTTGGGAACCATGAAAGTGCATGTTCAATTTCTGTAAAACACGGAAATCTCAGGTGCTATCTACGAGACGCTTACTTAATCGAATATTAATTCGTGTCAGAAACATCTCTCCACAGTGTCACCGAGATATCGGTCTGGACTGCGAGCGCTAGTTCGTACGTGGCAGAGCCTCCTAGGATAGAGCATTCTCATCACGATCTAACGATTGGACGGCAATCCAATAATCCCAATGTTCCATCGACAGAGCCACGTTGATAAATGCATTATGTATGATGCGGCTCACTGCTCCGGCTACTCTGCAGATTTTCCATTGTTTTTTGATCCAGTCCGCAAGACGACGTCTACGCGCCATAGAATGCGATAGCGGATGCTGGTTTTTGCCCTCGAAATATGCGTTTATCCGCGGTATCAATGTAGGCCTGGCCGAACAGATATCCTCTGCCGACTATATAGATTTAGTTTTATAATTTATCGGCAATTAAAATCTTCACAACTCGCTGACGACCGCTTCTTTCCTCTCGCGATTATCTTTTTATCAAGTCCCGGCTTATTGAGTAATAGCGATCGAGGTGAATTGTCGGTTCGTTCGGATTGAAATCCGTTTTCTATGGTCAATTAGTGGTAGATATCGGGGATTATCCAATAGCCAATACAATGGCGATTTAATTAAAGAAGAATGGGCGATTTCAGGTTTCATTTGCAACCTGAATGGAAAAAGTAGGCTGCCTTACGAAACTGATGGATTCGATATTGTTGAAGTCGTGGTCAATTGAAACTGCATAGAATCAGAGATATTCAGGCTAAAAAAATTGCAAAAAATTGCAACGGTTTTTGGACGTGACTTTCCCTCCACTATGTCAGCGAGCTTTTCCCATTTTCTCTGCTGCTTAGGTGGCAAATTTTGTGCTAGTTGATATAACGATATGAATTACAAGTTCCATATGTTTCGAAATGTTTGAGTGATATTGATGACCTGGAGCTGTCATATAAGGAACAATATAAGACAATACCGAAACGTAAGGAGCTGAATGGCGAAAAGAATGAGATTTATATAGTAGGGGAGCCCAAGCGGGGATTTCGGGATTTACTCAGACGCGATAGATTAATATATGAGGGGATTCGTTATATAATGTTGAGTACCTCCACCAAATATGAGCGCCACATGCAGGGTGAGTCTTCGACTTATACATATATTCAAACCATAGATTGTTGAGGTCAAAAGGAATACTTTTTTGTTGAGCATTTTTTCTGATTCAGCCTAGATAAAAAGATTTAGCCATTTAAAAATTTCATATTGAGCTATGCCACCCCTGGAAATGTGAATAAAATTTTTCCCAATATTGAATCTACCACCAAAACCTTCGAGAAAATTTAATTCTGCGAATGTTCTGAACAGAATTACATTCAGCCAAAGTAACCCATTTTTTCTAATTTTGCTAATATGGATTTTTTCAAATCATCGAAGAATGCGCATTTCACGAGATTTCACTAAGATTACTTTTGTTTTCCAAAATGGCCAAATATTCATTAAATGGCATTCAACTCACTTCAAAGAGTCGGGATAATAGAATTTCTGCTATTATGAATTGTAATGGTATATATTGATTATAACGAAAAAAATTAGACATGTGAGTTTAATTTTGTATTTTTGAAAGATTTGCCACGTTAATGAGAACCTATATAACGAAAATAATTTTTTTTTTTGGTTTATTACTTGGCTTTAGACCGGTGGTCATGCAGCCAGTCACAAGTTCATATACAGAATTTTACAGTCAATATTAACTAGCTTACAAATGATTACGAGGAAATAGAATATTTACACATGTATATATATAGAGAAAAAAGAAATTAAGAAATTATAAGGTAATATAAATTTAGAAAAAGTATAATTCAGTATAAACAGGTGTATAAATCAGATTTTGAGGCCTATCTTAGTGAGAAACAGTATTATTAGGTGGTAAATTTCTAAATTTTCAAGAGCAAGTAAGTGATTTATATTAAAGGGTCTGTTAACTTTAAGTTTATCTGTTAAGATTATGTAAAAATTCTTGGTTTCGTCAGAGTATTTTCCACATCCAAGAAAAATGTGATCCAAATCGGCTCTCACATGACATGCTTCACACTCGTCAGATGGTAGGATGTTGATCTTATACAAATGAGCTGGACAACAACAATGTGCAAATTTCATCCTTGTGATTGTGGTTACGAATTTTCTACTGACGTTAAAATTTTGGTGCCAATATTTAGTTGGTATACTTGGGGTGAATAAAATGTAATTGGTTCTTGACTTCTCACGAAATTCTTGCCATCTTCTGTTCCATTTCTCCTTAATACATGAAGATACATAGTTATTCGCATCGCATAGTGTTAAGTTGCAGTCATAGTTAGGACCATTATGAATGCTGTCTCTGGCTAATGAATCTACATATTCGTTACCCTCTAACCCCGAGTGTGCTTTAACCCATTTAAAAGAAATATCATTGTTTCTCATTCTGTTTTGGCAATCATTCAAGAGATATATTCGAAAATTACATTTTTTTATGGATTTTCAACACCCTGTATCTTTCTAACCGAGCCGAATAGAAAAGAATGGTAGGGACAAAAAATGTTTCTTTTGGCCACAGGAATCTACGGTTAAAATATATGTACAAGTCAAAGTCTCCCAGTATATGGGCGCCCGTCCAGAATGAAGGATTAGATTAGTGAAAAAAAATTGATATCGGTCCTCCTCGAACTCGTCAGATTGAGATAGGGTGGAATAATTACATGCTGAAAAGTGTATATACCACTAATCTGACAATCTGAGAGTACGAAAAGACAGGAGAGGGCTCCAAAAATAAAAAAAAATGGTCTTCTTGTCATTCTCGACCCTGGCTGAATTTTTTTTATTTTCAAGGAAATAATTCAAGGATTACGAAAAACATATATTCTGCATAATGTCATATCAACAATTTTCGGAATATCTCGTAAGTTTTGGTTTCGCCAAATACCTATTCCGATTTTTTTTTTGTGTTATAAGATGTTTGGTTCATCGTTAGTCTAATGATTAAAATTCTTCAGAGTAAGCGAATACTACAAAGAAATCGTCAGAGTAAGATAGCACATCTGGGACATGGAGATGAACCATATATGTATATCTTCCGAAATATTGGAATTCATAAGATCTCTGGGAGTGGACGGCGAGCTGTAAAGCTTTGTCAGGGGGCATAACTGACCATCAGGTCGCAGTGGACTGTAACCCCTTTTAAACCATTAACTAACTATTAACTATATATATCTTAATCTGAGCGCCCGAATATGTCAACATGACGATTTTTTTTGCAACTTCAAAACATCGCCGCTGGTTTGCATCACATCCAAATCGTCAGATTATTGAATGAGAGATTTTTTTAGGTCCAATTAACATTCCCCTACACAATCAGACGCTCTCGAAAAAATCCTTTTTTTTTTTTCATCTTCAATCCTCACCTACGCTCAACCCCACCAGCCAAATGGTCAGGCTATATTCAGCATTAGAATTATGTGGGCCGTTAATGCTATCTTAATCTGACACGCTTGAATATGTCCATGTAACAGTCTTTTTTACACTTTTGAAAGCCTATAGCTCCTCCCCCCACCGATGAAAAGGTATATATTATATAACATTTTTTTCTTTTTATTATCTAAATTTTGCAACCCAATAAATCTCTATGACGCTCGAGTTAATCCAAATTTAGCATCGTGTTCTCCCCTACTAATAGGAGGTCACATGAACAGAAGTTTTCAAATCGTCAGTGGCGGCTTTAGGGGGTGGCGAACTGGGCAATCGCCCGGGGCCTCGCTCTTGGTGGGTCCTTGCACGCAACAACCCGAGCAAATTCTGATATTGATTTAGATCCCTTATTATTTATAAAGGTTTGAAAATAAGGTAAATTCAAAAAAAGTTAGTTAACCAATACATTCATTCAGAACAAAATTGAAGAAACCATTTTATAGTTTTTGAATATTGCGCTTTGTCAAAATGTCCGAATGGGTAATTGAGGCACCAGATGTCCGATCCACCAGATCAGTAGGTAGAAAAGAATGCACACAACACAATTAGGGTGAAAATTATCTAAGTATTTAGGTACAATGTTTACTTATCCCAGATGTTGGAACCTCATAAAATATTTATAGCCCTGTTGACCGTTCTCTGGCGGTCCCTTTGAAATATTCGATCAGTTATCGTCTTATGAATGAATTCATTCCATTGTAGAGAATTACGGAAGGAGCAGAGCGAAATCTGTTTTTTTTTTCAAACCTAGTGATTAGAGATTAGAATATTGGGTTCAGTTTTGTTATATTCTATTTTTTGTGATGGAAAACTTCCATTGTTTTCGGTTCTTCATTTACATTTAGAGGTAATATTCACATTTTTCGAATAACTAATTTTTCTTGTCATTGAATTGAGAAATTTATTCAATTCGTTTGTTTCTCAAGCCGTTCTTTTCAGTTTGGCTCTTGTAAGTATAAATTTGGATACCAACTATTCAATGAATTTATCCAATACATAATGCTTCATTCAGTATATCGGAAACTCAAAAGTATCCAAGTTGCACAACACTACCACGAACTGCTCTGAGCTTTAGGACTTGGATACAACTGGGACTTCACGCCCTCAATCAAACTCATAATTAGTGGCTCCTCTATCGCTCGGATAATCCCATGAAAAGTCATATATGGTGGATTTTGCAGAGAAATTTTCGATAAAAATATCGTAAAAAACCACAACACCATACAAGATGGCGCCATTTCTCAAGAAACTTTCTATTTTGTTCATCTGGATCATAAAAATAAACAGTTTTATTTTATAGTCTTCTCTTCGAAACCGAGAATTTCCTTTCAAAATACCTAATAGTACTTTCATCATTTATCATCACCATCTGTGGGAATTCCACTACCCGTCTCGTTTTCAACCCCCGCTGTAGATTCAAAGTCTAAGACTTGTGGTTCAATTGGTTTGGTTCATTAGAACGGAATGAACAAACGGGTCATTTTCATAGTGAAGAACCGAAGAAGTGTGAAAAAACTGTGTGTTACTTGAAAATTTTTTCTGACACTCTGTGCGAAATTCAACAAAATTTTCGGAATGAATTCGCGTAATCGAGATGCTGGTAGAAAATTCGAGTCGGGTAGTTCAAAAAGGAAACGAGTAATCAAAAGAAAGCTTGACAGGCGCTAGATGATTTATTCACAAACATAGTTTTTCTAGACTTAAAACATAAAAACATATTTAAGGAATTCGATGACACAAGATCTGCTTTCAGCCCTTGCTATTCTATCAATAGAAAATGACGTAGCTCATTCGATCGATTATGATACTTCAATTAAAGATTTCAATGCTAAGAAGAGCCTCAAACATGAATTTTAAATTTATCATTTCTGTATTTGTTAATTTTGTAAATCTTCCAAAGTTATATTATATTTTTATGGTATATTATATTTTTATATTTTAATTAAAACTCAAATTTCATATATTTATAAAATATGACAATAATAGAGAACAACCGGACTTACTTTCGCATCACATACTTTTCATGAAGGAAAAAGGGCCTCGCGAAGATTTCCCGCCCGAGGCCTCGCAATGGCTAAGGCCGCCCCTGCAAATCGTTAACTAGATGTGGAAAAGAGCGGGGCCCCTATTTAAATTCTACGTTTTACTCCTTGATACTTTTTTGGTAGTTTTTAGTTCTTAACTTTTTATGCACATGCAAGTTGATTGTAGGGGAGACTGGGAATGGTTGACCAAGTTTAAGCTTGTAGGTTTAAATTTTCAGTCAACCTACCCTTATTATAGTGAACCATCCCCGGTCTCTCCATTTCATTGTCAATGTGAAGTCATCTAGAGACAATGTTATTTGGATTATTGTCAATTTGCTTTTGATTTATGCCAATTTTTATTATGACCAATGTTACTTTTGTATTGATTTCGGCCAATTTGAACTTGAAAAGATATTGCTTGATCGGACAACCAGAGTTCCCGAATCCTTCATCTGACGAAATAGGAGAGTTCGGAAGAGTCAAACTTCCACTTCTCGTACAGAAGCGCCGCTCTCAGGAAATTACAGTCCTCCGCGACCACCGTCGATGAATAAACCACCGGTTAGCGCGACTTTGTAGGCCCCACGACCTCAGGCGCACTCACAAATCACCCGGGGCTTTTCCGAAAAGATAATTTATATAGTTCGGTCCCGAAAACCGGGAGCATTTATATCAATATCGAACACACGAGAATAATGTTAATCGATTGGCCCGGAACGGCCGGATCGTGACCGGAATGAACCAGACTTCCTTCACTCCGGCGGCGGCGGGCTTTCGAAAACTGCGGCGTGGGCAATCTTTACCTCTTCCGCTCCTCCTCCACCTGGTCTAGTTTATTCATGAATCGAATCCCATTACGCTATCGGAACTTTTCTGTTTTTTCAGTCGACAATAAATGTGATTGAAAATATCGGTGGTTGGGGCGGTAAAGGGGTTATGGGGCAGATTCGGATGGTCCGGCTCTTGAATCAGTGGCCAAGAAGGTATTGGTGAAGTCATATTCACGTTAGATAGAAAGGTTGATTTCAATATGTTTATAAATAGAGTAATGTATTGATAATCCGAACCTCTGATAATCCGAACGGCCCCAATTGGTAAAATGATATGTATAATTCGAACAGCTTGAACCCTGCAATCCGAATTTTGTTCTTTCGCGGGGCGTACGATACATATACATAATATTTGTGTACATATTCAGATTGAATCTTGGCTTCTAAACGGAAGCATTCAACTCTTACTCGAGAGAAAAAAACAAGTCGATAATATTGGACATAACAAAGAAGAATGAAAAAACTTGTCTCTCTTGACGATTTTCACAAAGGGGGAAAATTGAAAAACATTCAATTGTATTTTTACTCAAAGACTTTTTTTTTAATATTATATTCATATTCGATGTAGGTGAATGGTCTAGGACCTAGAGTGTTGATATTAGCAATTTCTATTGATTTTGAAATAGATATTTTTGAATAAAATTCAGCATTTTTCAAGACAATTTATTTGTACTCTAGAGAAATGAATCTGAAATCCGAAAGTGTTTGGATTAAGGGGCATTCACAATCAAATTGCGTGCCGAAGTACATTTCGGCACTATAGTTTGCAAGAAATTTACCATTCACAATAAACTTCGGACTTGAATGCATGCGTTTAGCTGTAATATATATCTTATCGGTAAGCCTTACTTTTAATCAAACTGAAAACAAACAGATGAATTTATTATTTTTATTAATTATCTATGATTGAAAAAACAGATAAATTTTATAGTTAGATCGAATTAAAACTCGAATGACGGTTAAACTATGAAACACGTGATTGAAAGCACTGCGCATGAACTAAAACCGGCACGATTTTGTGCTGAAGTGAAAGCTTGCAAGAATTTTTGCCGACGTCGAATTCCGTGCAAGTCTCAAATTTTATTTCGAATAGTACTAGGGCCCGCCATCTGCTTAGCTTCCCTGCCGAAGTGTACTTCGGCACTCGAGTTGATTGTGAATGCCCCTTTAGGCACAAACCCTTTCTCGTCGACTATGACTATGTAAACCAAATGACTCATCCGAAAAATGTACGTTGTTGCACCATTGTGGTAACTGCTAGGCTTGGTGGTGTTGTGTCCGTTGTCGACGGGTAGCACTATGTCCGGGTGATAGCCGAGGTACTCTTCAAGGTCTCCTTGCCCTTGAATTTGAGGAATGCAATGGTAATGGTGGAGACTACCCGTTTATACCCTCAAAAATTACTTTGAAGGAGTCTTCTCTTGCAAATGTTACTCTTGGTCGAATAAGCACCGGTCTGTGAGCAATGCTGCCGGTTTTCAAAAGAAGAGCCACAATATGCGCCTTACTGAAGTCTGAGGAATATTCAGACATTGCTCTATCTTGTGATTCGACATCCCCACCCAACCGAATCTGTTGGCCCAGACGTTTATTCTGTATCATTCTCCTCTAAGGTTTTCATTCAATTAACTTTGAACTGTGATGTTTCCAATTGTGTTTTCCCGAACTGTGTATATAGTCTGATGTTCTATAAATTATTCTCTGTTTGACACTTATTATTCCTAGTGCTTCTAACTTTATTGGAGTTCTCTTATTTATTCTCATACCTCTATTTTTTATTTTTTGTTGTTTTTAATTGAACATTTTTCAATGTTGAACAGGATCGAAGAAGAGTACTCAACATGAAGAAGAGCCATCGATTTGAACAACAGATGAGACGTATTCATCTCCACACATTTCTGAGCCGAGCTAGTAAACCCTTTCATGGACATTTTATTTGCTATACAATTTTTTACTGATCAAACCCCTATTATTTTTCAGTTTTCTATCTATCCTAGAGAAATTGTTACATTTTTTCGAAACACCCTGTATAACCCACATGGCTCTGAAATTTCAGATTTTCATTTATGATTGAACCCAGATATTTCATTTTCTACACCCTATCAATCTTATTATTTTCAATTTTTATTCTTAAATGGTTTATACCAGTATTTCGCACCTTCCGTTCACTACCTATTAACATAAATTTTGATTTTTTTATATTTATTTTCAAATTGTTATCAGAGAGACAAACAAATAGTGTATCCAAATCCCCATTCATCAACCCGAACATAAAGGTGCGTACAGACATGCTCCGAATGCCGTACCGCACCACGTCGCGTACCTAAGTGTGGACGGCGGGGTGCAACAGCGTAGAGCACATCGCCGCGATCACAGTGTAGATATTGGCGAACTTTTGTTGATCGCGTCGATGTACGCGACGTGGTGCGGTACGCCATTCGGAGCATGTCTGTACGCACCTTAAGATCAACATCACCCGGAATAGAAACCAGTGTCTCATCGGCAAACAAAGTTATTCTACAAGTTGAAACATATTTCACAATATCGTTAATATACAAGAGAAACAATACGGTTCTCAAAACCATACCCTGAGGTACACTCTGGTTGATGACACAAAATGGTTGAATTCAACCTTTTGATGTCTATTTTTCAAATATGACCAAAACCACTCGTGAACATTTCCCCATTTGCCATATTCTTATCTGGAATTCGTGTCCTTAGACTCGTGGTGTTCACAAATTTTTATCACAAGAAAATTGTAGCGGAAAACAACGACGTGGTAGAAAATGAGCCTTATCAGTCCTAGGGGCTAACCTAATAATAGTGTTACAGATTACAGAAACTTATCGTTAGAATATTTATTATTTTTCCATATGCAATGAGAACAGGAAAGTTCTCATTGGCAAGTTGGCAAGTTGGCAACAATGAAAAATATTAAAGCCTTAAACATGGTTAACGGTTTAACAAGTGAACAACTAGGAGTTTGTCGTTTGGTGACATAATATGTTTGCTCGAACGTATTTGATGTTGAGTTGTTTTGAAAAATTATTTTTCTATTTAACTTCATATTTGCAGCTACATTTTGTGCAAAGTTGTATGTTTTGGCCTTTGAAGTGCTGAAATAAAATTAATGAGGCAATTCGTACCTGACGTGTTCAGAAGAATCTACCACTCTAATCGCCTTTACACAGAAATGAGTGCCTAAGAGTAACGCCACCTTTAGAGGCGAAAATAGGTTTGCCTTTAGAACGGTCTTTAATCTTGGTCATAATGTCTGTAATTCTTGTCCTGTACTTCTTACGTATACCTACACTTTATATGCAAGCGCAGGTAGTTTGGTTCTTCCGTGAAAGTATCTTACCTATTCTGAAATAATCCCAAGATAAATTACTAGATTATTACTTTGACTTGCACGTTGTTATTGTCCGCGCGATTAAAAATTTAGTTGTTGTGTTCAATGGGACGAGCGTTCCTTGTAACATATCATCTTCAATTTTAAACACACGACGGCTGACGTTTGTCGAGTTTCACAAGAAACGGTGAGTGGGCTCGGTAAAGCCTGAGGAAACGGATTCCACTTGCATTGTACTAGGTGGCTCAGAGTTTGTTGCAAAAATATTTCATTCGAAAAAACAATACAGCACAGCATGTTTATGAATGTTTCATCTGCATATCGAAAGAATGATGCATAAAAAACCCTGTCAGCCTGTGATTGTGGAGGATAACGAAAAACGAAATGAACTTATCTATTTGGTTTTGACGGACATCTATGTAGTTCTTCTATAAATTTCTGTTGAAAAATACACTGAAGATTTTTCATGGACCCGACTCCAGTGCCTCAAATTCAACCTTCTTTCTTCTTCGAATCCACCACAGAGGTAGAACTGATGTATGATGATTACTTTATGAATATTTCATTCGTATATTTAGGATCTACGGCTAACACTCTTTGTTTTATGGATAATAATATATATCTTCACGAAATGTTTGATTCGTTCGATATTGTAGTGAATGGATTTCGTATTTCAACAAAATATCATTACTTCCAAAACAAATATCATATCATGTTGGTTGTATAACTACCCTTGTTTGATTATGAAATGAGCGAATTTGAATTGACAACAAACTTCAAAATGTATTTTCATATTCAAAAAAAGGTTGTTTTGAATGTAACCTTTGCCAACGCTGGGTAATAAAAAAGCTTGTTCAGAAAAAAAGTAGCTGTCATTTATTTTGTGACAATTGCGTTGTGACCAAATTTTTGTTTTCGGTTCTTGACAATCTAATATGTTTTTCGAAAGTTGAATCATTGATTAAAGTTTTGATTCGGTGGTTCCTGTGGATATTGAACAGTCTGCAAGAAGAACAACAGTATTGTATATAGCAATCTTTTGGTATGGTATGATTTGAAAAAGGTAGAAGTGATAGTGAATATTTCAAGTCAACGGCATAGTTGAGCAAAAAATTATCTCCACCTGTAACAACCTAGCAGATTTTGGAACGTGATCATCCATGATAGTATTGAGGATTCTATAGTAATGTGTTGCTAAGTACCCTAACATCGTAAAGGCATTAATTTCAGAAATTGATCCAATTGTAAGATTGATATTAATGCTCATAAGTAATGACTGTTGAATATTGAAAATGAAAATTCCTAAAATTATGATTATAATTTCATTCAATGTCATCTTAAGAAAATGTTGTGTCACAGAAAATGTTTCTGCAACTGTGTTAGAAGTAATAACACTGTAAATTATATGAGTATAATTAATTTCGTTAATGGTTGAAACCCAGTGTTATATTAATAACACTGTCACAGTCCAAAAGGGTCACTTTTATTGGCAGTTGTACAAAGAATACGTTTATTATGTAAATAATTAATAATTTGGGAAACTATTAGGGCACGTTAATCCGACAAGAATTCTATGAGCTCGATCAATCCAAGAAAACAAACGAAAAGATAATATCCAACGTCCTGCGTAGCCGTAGAAAGTAAAAGGAATGCTAATTTTTCTTCGCGATATATAAACGAACATCCTGTATCGGGAATGTCGGCTTTAGCGAAGCGTGGGCATTAACTGGTAGTTGATTTCTTATTTGTAGTAGATATTAAAGTTGATTAAAGGAAAACGAACAAAACGAGATGGTCAGTAATAATAAGATAGAGGCGCAACACGGTCCCATGATAGCCGTGAGAGAGGTAGTTATAGTGAAATCTAATCGAATTGAAGATCTCTTCTCTGTCTTGGATGACGCCAGGTAGAAGAGAGGAATACTTGGTGGACACGTTGGCTTGTACTCGCTATATTCCCTCCAGTGAGCTTTTATGTGTTATTATAAAGTTATCCATTATCATAATATGTATATGAATATATTACAGATGAAGAAAGTTAATTGTTGTTTTGCATACGACACAATGTAAACAGAAAGGAATTTGAAGAATCGTCTAAGGAGGAAGTTGATCAGCGACTTTTCTCATATATCGGTTAATTATGTTTCCTTGAGTGAATTCCATAATTTGACGGGTAGAAATACATCAAGAAATTATCTTCAACGAAAAAAACTGCGAAAACCACTTGACAACGTTCGAAGCTTTTTTGTATGTATTTACCAATACATTAAAATCAATGTTTTACAATAAAAAGACAGTTTGACGACCTTTGAAAAAGAGTGGTGTCTATTTTTTTCATAACTTTTGCCCAAATTTTTAGATAGGTCAGACTCTCAAGAAAGTAGACGGTTGATGAACATTAAAAGTCAATTCTTCTAAACAAGTTCTCAATTACATTTTATAATCCTTGTATAACTCGTAGGTAACCATTCAGAGATTTAGAAATAAGTTAAATATTGCATGAATAAGGAAAAAGCATACGCGATTTTTCAAAAGTTTTTAAAGTTTTTTCTTCTTCTAAAAAAACAACTACCAATTTTGAACTATCAATATTAGATTTTCGCCTACCTCCGATACTCCAATATTAGCATCAGTTGTTTGTTCAAAGTACAAACAATTGCTTTCAGTACCTATATTTTATATATGCTTTGCTTCCTCTTAGGACATACAATAAAAAGACTAAAAGATTTGTCGGAATGCCTAGACTGTAGTGCAGGTAAAACCACAACAATTCTAAACCAATACATTTGCTGTGGTTGTTTATTTCACTGAAAAATAGTGAGATACCTTAAAATAATTTTGTTGATATGGTCGAAACACTGTTGTCTCTAATATCAATGGAGGGTATTACATATTTTGTTCATTTATTTTGGAGCAAACTTGGTTTTGTTTTCTTATAAGTTCAGTTACCTTAAATATTTCGCCATTCAGGTTTTATCAAACGGAAAACTGAAATATCAAATTTTAATATATCAGTATGATATGATCTGAGGATATCTTTATTTTCTCGACTCTTCTCCAAAAAGGATTTTCCAACCAAATTCGATGATTTTTGGGAAAATTATGAGATGCCTGTAGGAATCGTACAAATGGTAGGTATATCATCCTCCATCAGGATTTGAGAATCTTTAGAAGACTGATGTAGTCTCTCATAGATACTGATTATTTTTCTACCAATCAGAATTGTCACATTTTAAAAACCTCAGACGAGAATATGAGATTTATTTGAAATTAATAAATCTTAGCAACTTTGAACTAATGCGTTAATAGTATATTCTAAAACAAGTTGCAAAATGAGCTCCTATTCCAACACGAATGCGAAGTTCGATAGCATGAGTGTTGGAATTGCCTTCTGCAACGAGTATTAGACGGTATTTTCTCTAATTCAGTCAATTTTCGTGAAATACTCTCGAAATTCAAATGAAAATTCAGATTAGTGACTTTTGTATTGTATCTTGGCAGTTGGTGTGACATACGAAATTTGACAGATCACGGGATTTGAATTGATTTGATTCGAAACTTGATTCGATCGGAGAGCAGTATTGACAACCATAAAACGAAAAATATAACTGAAAACAATGCTGTAATGAGTTTCATTACAGCAGTACTTTTAGTACTGTAATGAACTCATTACGATACTGAAATAGAGAAAAAATTTACAAAGGTTGTTCTCAGAAGAAAGAAATTATTTAAGTAGCAGTTCTATCGTTTTGTGAAAAAACTTTTTCTATAAGCATAGGATCACGGAACGGAGAATGAAAGATCTCAATAAAAAGAAGCCTTATTCTAATAAATAGTTTGAGGCTATCACTACCGTATATACTGATATTAAAAGAGTCTTTCGGGCTTAGTGGCCGTGGTCCATTAGGAATAATTTCGTCTAACGTTTCGCCTACAACTGCGGTAGGCATCTTCTGAGGATTCTTGGTCTAAGATTGTACCTCGATCGCTGAATTTCCGACAATGGGTCAGAAATTCAATAATAAGAACGATGCTGTGGAATCAACCAAACAGAGAATCTGGACTAGCAGAAAATGCTCTAACGGATGGACACAATACAGGGTGTTCCACCGGGAGTGTCCATCAGAAGTTCATGGAGAAATGACAATTTGATCAATTTCAAATTTTGTGTCAAGTGATAAGCGAGATTGACCTTCATTTATGATATATTCTTAAATATCAATGGCTTCCGCTTTCAACGGAATTGGTATCAACTTTCTTATTTCAAATGGAACACCCTGTATATTATGGCTTTTTCGGATAGATCTTCGAATGCCACATTCATTTCATGTATCATTCCCTCCAGCCGTCTGGAGCCGATTTCCAGTTATTCACTGTTTTTTGAAAAAAATTACAAATTAAGGCTTGTAGAACACTGAGAATTCAATAAAAGCTCATCGCACAATCTCAGATCTGTTTTTTGAAATGGGTTACCGAAAAGATATTCGATGTCATCGATGATCTGCAGAGAAAATAACGTTTTGATATACTGGGGGGTAAAATGAGATTATCGAAGTTGGAATTCAAAAAAAGCCTTAAATTCCATTTGAAAAAATGGAAACCGTATTTTTTTCACTCACATATCAATTTGTGGGATAGAAATAAGTGGAGTCTTTTGAGGGTTCCCAATATCTAAAATGTACCATTCTCGAGATATTCAGAAATAACTGAGCAAAATATAATATGATCTGTCCACCCCTTCATAAAAATCTCTGACTTTATTCAGAATATTTTTCCATGTCTCTTTTGTTGACATCTCTTGAAAATCAGTTCATTGCTCAAAGTAAACGCTCACATTTTTTTTACTGCTCATAATGAAAATAACTAGTTATTTTTCAGGAAATGTGACATTCATATCGAAAGCTCAAATTGTAATGCAAAACTGATGGAAGAAGTCATGAAACGACTCAAAATTTCATTAAAATATATCAGAATAGAAAATTGATTAACAACAAATTTTCAAAACATTTCAAACATTTTTCGCACCTTCTCTATATAGAGAATCGGAATTATTTCCGATTGGTGGATTTCCTTATTCATTTTAGGACAGAATTCTGCCAATACATTGCTCGTTAAATTTTTGAGTTGGAACAAACCTGGAATACTTTGAACTACTAGATACCCCACATATTATATTATGCTCGTAGCTAACAGTTATTTCTGAATATCTTGAAAATGGTAAGTTTTAGATATAGGTAACCTTTGCAAGACTCCACTTATTTTTTCCTGACCAATTAATATGTGAGTGGAAAAATACGGTTTCCAATTGAAAAAATCGAATTTTTGGCTTGTTTTGAATTCAATCTTTGACAGTCTAGAAGTTTTTCCTGAATATCTCGAAAATTTTTCATTTTAGATATAGGGAACCCTTTGAAGACTCCAATTATTTTTACCCCACAAATTGATATGTCAGTGAAAAAAATTAGGTTTCCATTCGAAAAAAATCGAACTTTCGGCTTTTTTTGAATTCCAACTTTGACACTCTCATTTTACCCCCAGTATACCAATACGTTATCTTCTCAACAGATTGACGTCGAATATCTTTTCGGTAGCCCATTTCAAAAAACAGATCTGAGATTGTAAAATGCGCTTTCATTGAATTCTCAGTGTTCTACAAGCCTTAATTTGTAATTTTTTTCAAAAAACAGTGAATAACTTGAAATCGGATCCAGATGGCTATAGAGAATCAAACATTAAATGAATGTGGCAATCGGAGATCTATCTGAAACAGTCATAATATACAGGGTGTTTCATTTAAAATGAGAAAGTTAATACCATTTCCGGTGAAAGCGGAAGTCATTGATATTTAGGAATTTATCATAAATGAAGGTCAGCTTGGCTTATATCTTCACACAAAATTTGAAATTGATTGAATTCTCATTTCTTCATAAAATTCTAATGGGCACTCCCGTTGGGACAACTTGTATAGTTTCCTCAAAAATATAGGTAATCTGAACCATCAAAAGCTACTTTCCTAGAATAAACATTGAAGCCAGTAAGACATAAAAACAATAATAAGAACCAAAAAAATTAAACACACTTCAAACATGGCGAATGTTTGCCAGTCTTGGACGGCACTCGAATCAAACCGATACGGAATGAGAGCGATGGGTCAATCAACTTCAGGCACGTCAACAATCGCCCTTCTCCTTGCATTTGCCGTAGTATGGAACCCTGCAACAGAGTCTGCTCAGTAGTCGAGTTACAATTTCAGACCAAGAATGCTCTGAAGTTGCCTACCGCAGATGTAGAATGATCAAAAAATTCATAATAGACTTCGGCCAATGAGCCCAGAAGACTCTCTCAATGTCATTATATCCGGCCTTAACCTATTTATTAGTTTATTAGAGGGTTGAAGGCGAACTTTTTGAAAGCTGAAGAAATGGTTGAATGGATATTATATGGAAACATATCGCAAGACCCTGATTCATAGAAAACCACATGTTCTTACATTTGGTGTTGAATTTGCATGCATCTACTGAAGTTTCCTAGCAAATAGTCCACTGAAATTAGACTTTTGCTTCGGACCAATTCATACAAAAGCCAATGAAGGTTTTTCGGGTAGGTCTCGGTGTCCCAAATGATATCCCAAAAGTCCCCTAGGCGGGAGTGACCGCATAACATTTGGCAACGCTGTAAAGGGCTAAAATCCTGCCGCAATGTGAATTTTCGTGAATATCTCGGTCCCTATCGAACTTACGACAAAAATACATGAAAGCAAAAAGAAAGCTGATGAAATTTCCTAGAAAAAAGGTTCTGGGTCGGTTTTTGATATAACCAACGGTTTCGTCACATTCTTGCCTTCAATTTGAACGTATGTGATATTCTGGATAATGGAGGTACTCTATTCCACACCACCTTTGAGGATGACTACAGGGCGCGTTTTTCTCAAAGTGGTATCCCCTAATAGGCCTAATCCACGAATTCTTTGTTTTTTGGAAAGGTGTTCGAACGCTAATTATCTTCTCCTTCTATGACTGCATGTATATTTTCTTCGATGCCATTCGTGGAGTCAATCTCAGAGTTTTGGATTCCTGAATCGGTCACATTTTATTTTTCTGAGGAATCTTTAAATCCTTCGGCATTCAGGCAGGATTTTTCATGGCAATTGCCACAAACCGGTGAGCAACATCCATCGCCATTCCTCAGGATTTAAATTGTTACCCAGCCATTGTTGTACTTGATACTACACCCGAAACAGATGTTCACAGATGTTGTTGTGCTGCGTCAAGGGTTGAAGGTAAAAGATTCAATCTCACCGGTCTGCTTCTGCTCACAGCTCTAATCAAGTAAGAATACCGGTATTCATTGATGCGGCAACGAGGCTGACGAGGAGAAAGAGAAAATAGCAAAAAAGGACAAGAGTTAAATAATTTGTCATGTTTCAACCCTCTTTTTCAAAGAAAATATTATAGCACTTGCCGGAGATGATTGGGCAAAATGTGTTGAAAAACGTGTAACGTTTGTCACAGATATAGTTGCAGCTGAAGCTAAATATCATCAAATTTGTTTCAACAAATTTAACTTGCCAGTCTCCGAGAAAATGAAGGTTGGTCAACCTGCGTATGAAAAAGTTCTCAACGCAATGAAGGACATTTTTTCTTTCATTGAAAATCATGAAGACTCTCAGTTTAAATTGACTGGATTGAAAGCAGTACTGACAAAATACATACCTGATGACAAGACAATTAAGAGAAAACTCGAAGGGAAGTATGGAGACCGTATTGTTATCACCTCAAAGGAAAACAGGATATCTTGAACCAAGCTTGGTACAAAAGGAAAGATTCTGAGCAGAATTATCGGTACTTCTGCAGAAATTTTGCACCATAACATACGAACTGAAATTTGCGAAACTAGTTTCTTGGAAAATGGTTAAGGAACAGCAGGACTTGAAAAAAGCAGCTGAAATCTTCAACAAAAATAATACTGCGCATAACCTTTGAGCGGAATGAAGTTTTTCCTCTCAATCTATGTTGCCAAACTCAACACGTTCCGGAGAAGCTTGGTAACAATTTGAATCCTGAGGAATGGGGATGGATGTTAAAAGACAATATATTGTAACAAAAAATTACATCCCAACTTCTTGCGCCTGATTGTCTTTCAAAAATGATATTTTGCAACTGTGCGAAAGGTTGTGGACCAATGTGTGGCCATCGGAGTTTGGGACTCACCGGTTTGTGGCAATTGCCATGGAAAATTCTGCCACAATGCCGAACCAATTGAAGATTCCTCAGAAAAATAAAATGTGACCGAAGCAGGAATTCAAAACTCTGGGATTGACTCCACGGATATCATCGAAGAAGAGAAATATACATGCATTCATAGAAGAAGGAGACGAAGGAGAAGAAAATTAGCGTTCGAACACCTTTCCAGAAAACAAAAAAGTCGTGGATTAGGCCTATTAGGGTATACCACTTTGAGAAAAACGCGCCCTATAGTCATCCTCAAAGGTGGTGTGGAATAGAGTACCTCAATTATCGAGACTATCACATACGTTCAAATTGAAGGCAAAATTGTGTGTGGTTATATCAAAAACCGACCCGAAACCTTTTTTATAGGTAATTTTATCAGCTTTTTTTTTGTTCTGATGTATTTTTGTCGTAAGTTCGATAGGGACCGAGATATTCAAGAAAATTCACATTGGGGCGGGATTTTAGCCCTTTACAGCGTTGCCAAATGTTATGCGGTCACTCCCGCCTAGGGGACTTTTGGGATATCATTTGGGACACCGAGACCTACCTGAAAAACCTTCATTTGCTTTTGTATGAATTGGTCCGAAGTTTGGGCCTATTTCGACCTAAATGCAGTGGACTAAAACTGGAACCTTATCAAACGGAATTGGCGTTTGGTCAACACCCAATACCTCCCAATACGGCACTGATTTCAGATTATTATATGTCTACAGGAAGAGACTGGCAAAGAAAAGGTTACGCCAGCTCAGCTCAGCAGGTGTCAGGTCAGGGCACATCACTTTACAAACGATTAGCAGGCTGTGGCTAGCGCATCTCGAAAAAATATTAATCTCTTGTTCTTGGCCGCTCTCTCAGTCATACGTGTACACGCTGGAAGAGTTCGTGAAAAATTACTCCCAGGGCAATTATGAACGGTTGGTAGCGTTTACGAGCAGGTAAAAGATACTCATCAGATCTTGAAGATCGCTGACGGGACTGACGGTGGATGTCGTTGTGCCCGAGGTGTTCTTTCAATACTCTTGACAGATAATTCTCTTCTCCAGTTGACTACAGTCTTCCGATTGGTACAATATGAATTTGATCACAATGAACTACCAATTATTTCTGATATGAGTATTTTTCTTCAGTAGATTTTACAGCCTCTTAACGACATTTTCATGTCTATGAGAAGTTACTCCTATGAGATTCAGGAAGTTCATTTTCATTAAATGGTTTCTTTTATGAAAATGTCTCTTTGAGCAGAAAACACCTGCAGTTTGCACTTGGCTATGATATGACTATTAAAACATCGAGATATAACCCCCACTGACTTCACACAGAAGTGTCAATAATGAATAACCAAATAGGAACCAATTTATTACATATCAGGTATTTAAAACGACGAACTGAAAAAATATCACAGTTAAGTACCTATGCTCAAATATACAGAATGTACCTACCTAGTGCAACGGCCTATTAGACGTTTCTGGAGAACAGGACTCATTTGAAATCTGAAAATTGGAATTATAATATTGTTTGACATTAGCTACCGAGCTAAAATATTCTTGAAGCTCGACCACCTTCAGATATACAGGAAATGTAAAAAAAAATTTCTGTTTCTTCGTTTCCAATTTGGACAGAGAATTCAATTCTGAATACATTCTCTTTCAAATCGTAGCATTCGTTGAAACACTTTTCGAAAAACTGAAAAAAAAAAGGAGATAAGAGTATTTGGTATTATGTTTGTTATTTCTGTACTAAATATTTTATGCACAAACCGTTTTCACATTTTGGAGTCGAAGACTGTGGAAATATAGTAAATTTCTAGAATTTTAAAAAACTCGTCACAGGGTGTTCTAAATGTTGGGTCAAAAATTTGGATCAAGATTGGCTAATAACTTTGGTTTTTCGAGTTAGAATCCTATTTTTTATGATTTTGTTGGATTCTCCAAAGAAAAATAATGATAGTGTTCAAACATGTTCATGCTCCTAGAATGAATAATTCTTGAGTTATTTAGGATTTTCTGATTTTATGTCGTATGTAGAGTCAAATTTATTGAATCTATTCATAACAACAATGATAAATAAATTTAGGAAATTGATCAGTCAGTAGTGAATTATTGGAATAATTTATTTTCTATGAACATAGATCATTGTTGATACGAAACAGATTTTATGAATTTGACTCTACATACGACATAAAATCAAAAAATCATAAATAACTAAAGAATTATTCATTTAAGTAGCATTAATATTTTACGACATTATCATTATTTTTCTTTGCAGAATCCAACGCGATCATAAAAAATAGGGTTCTTATTTGAAAAACGAGAGTTATGGGCCAATTTTGATCCCAATTTTTGACCCAACATTTGAAACACCCTGTGACGAGTTTTTCAAAATTCTAGAAATGTAAAAATGTGAAAACAGTTTGAGCTTAAGATATATGGTATAGGGATAACATAATAAACATATTACCGAATAATCTTATCTCCCTTTTTTCTTCAGTTTTTTCTGGATATTTCAAAAATTATTTCGACGAATCCAACGATTTCAATGATAACGTGTTTAGAATTGGAAAGGAAAAAACAGAAAAAAGAAGTTTTCGAAATTTTTTTTCATTACCTGTATATCTGAAGATGGTCAAGTTTCAAGAATATTTCAGCTCGGTAGATAATGTCGAACAATATCATAATACAAAGTTTCAGATTTCATTTAGGTCCAGTTCTCCAGAAACGTCCAATAGGCTGTCGAATTTGGTACACCCTGTATATTTTGCAGGTGAAGTCTTATGAAGTTTGCTGAATAACATTTCCTTTACTTAACTGTAAGAAGTCATATCGTCATCTCGAGACCATTTCACAATCGACTCAAGGCCTCTCTTGTTGATTGTTGACAATCAATAGGAGAGGGGATATTTTGTAAGAGTTCATACGCGAAAATGAGAAAGAAGAAGAAAGTCAGGCATTCAGGGGAAGTCTTCTCACGAATTAATGCGTAATGCAATTTGTAGTGTTTTCTGATTAAGTTAGATTTACATAAAACACCCTTAAATTTTTAGTCGGGTTCTACGTCGCGTTAAACCATCAGACCTTGCACCGCGTATCTAATAGACAGCTTTGTTGAGCATGTGCAAAGCAATGCTTAATCTGGCAACACTGAGGAGTTCAGTGAATTTATTTGTTCTGACATAGAAATATATTTTGTGACGCTAGCAAACAGATTCTGAGTACAATCGGTTATTGCAAAAGAGTAATACTGAAAATGAAAAATAACTAATCTCTATTGCGAAGGAAATGAATGAGTTTGCTTTAATTTCACCAATTCATCATTTGCAACTTGAATGTAATAACTAGATAATAGATTCGTTTTTCGATATTGTAATTGTCAAGCGGTAGTAAGTATGTTTTCATGGTATTCAATCACAGCCATATTAATTGCAGCTTTATTGGCTTCAATATTACTAATTTGCACAATAATACACCTGCATCAATAATTTCTTGTAGATCTTCATTAATATCTGTATGCCTGGAAGCGGGAGCTCTGCCCTCATTCATTTCCAAAACAATGTTGTGCAAAAGAGCAAAAATTACTATTATGATAAATCTTATTTCTGATTTAACTCTCACACCATATACTCTATTCCAAATGTCTAGAAAGGCCGCAGTCAGTGAGATTTCACTGATATGATAGTAGATGATTGTCGAAATACCTACTACGAGTAAGTCGAAAGCGTCCTGGCACATATCATCGATTTCATTTAAGAAATTTGAATCCATAATATTCATTGAGGCATTCGCTGTAACCAATAAAGACCAACACGCATAAATTGCAGTTTGTTTTTTAATATATTTTTTTTAATATTTAAGACGTGCTCTAGTCTTGTTTAAGTCATGATGATTGATGGCGTAGAATAAACAAAACTTATCAGGCACTTAAACTATGGTGCAAGACAAACGGAACCTGAAACATAACTTCAAAACTAAATTCGACTTAAGGTAGACTTCCATTTGACAGTGCAATTGGAAATTATTGACCTAAGCTACTTCCTTCTAGCGAGCTACAACAAAATTTACGTAATTTGCCATTCGGCAAAACAAGAATAACCTTTTCTGCACTAAAGTGAAAAAAAACAATTCTGAAAATCTCAAAGAAATTTTCAATTCATTGAATACTTAGATACCCCACATCCTTCAGTTGGGAAGGCTTGGTCCATGTTCAGTTGGAAATCAATCCACCTGCCTGGAAAGACAATGTCGGCTTACTGCATCTTACTTCACGAGTCAGACCTACAAAAAAGTCCTCACTCTGTAAAGTTCAACTGAGAAATCTGACGGTTGCAATGACACCAAACTGCAAAAAAACCTCTGAGACATCAAAACACTTGCTCTGTTAGTGTGAAGCTGAAAAGACTACAGCATCATGAATCATGGTTCTATACTCTGTTCAAACTTAAGCGAGAGCAATGAATACAAACAGAATCGTCTGGTTTGCGCGCAATAAAGCTCGTATTGGTCAAACGGTCATAACAACGCTCCCTTCGACCGCCCTAAAAGATTGCCAGAGTCGTACTCAGAACTATGCTCGAGATTGCAGCAAGGTAATTCCAGGAAACACCAGAGTTTCAGAGATTTGGGTCGGAATCTTGCAAGATTCCGACAAAGTAATTCCGAGAAACACCAGATTTGCTTCCTTTCAATTCAGTTAAAACTGAACGATTGTATGAAATCTCCTCGATGCAACTCTGGACGGAAAGTAACTATCCGAAGGCTCTCCTACCGCTGCGCGAACCTTGTTTTATGGCTCTTGCTTAAGTTTGAACAGAGTAGCGCCGGAACAATTGTTGGATGTACTTAGCCCCATAAAAGTGGTAAAGGTCATTGAGTAGTGTATGCGAGGTCGGACGATCTTATGCCTCTACTCTGATTTAATGTACCACTGTGTAGAACCCTTGACCTAGTTCGAAAAATTCTTAGATGCTTTTATTATGTAGAATTTATTACCTTCGAATTGTCTTTCATCCGAGCTTTTATCCTTGATTCTGAGATGAAGCTATGTAAAGCTGTGACAAAATTAACGATATGATTATGAGATTATGTCGCCAACTGATGTGCACCACAGTGTTGGCAACCCTGAGAGAAGAAAGTCTGAAAGTGTATGGTTATCGACAATGGAGTAGCGGACTGGGTAGACCGCATCAGGCTGTATCTTAATTATATGAATATCGCATTTTTTCAAGCCCAGAATATATAACATAATATAATATAATATAATATAATATAATATAATATAATATAATATAATATAATATAATATAATATAATAGAAACCCAATATATACCATATTGAGCAATCTCTCAAAAACAAATAGTTTGGTGCCCGCTGTTCGAAAACTACCTTTAAATCTTTATCCCCATACCCAAGAAATTCAATCAACCCCATTGAAGCCCGATTTTCCTTGAAAAGATTGAGAATTAATAAAGGGATGCTAATTCTTCAAGCAAAATCATTACCATAAAGCACGTTTTCACCTCAATCTTTTCGTAAATTCAAAAATTGTCATATTTGTGGTTTGGGGCTACGACTGTTAACACACTTATTTCTTTCAAAATTGTACTATATCGACGCCTTATACTCCGTGAAACAATTCAATTATGGCATGAGACGTATATATCATATCAATTGAATGAACCTTCTGAATATTGTGATACTTTTTCAATATTTTCTAATGGAAAAACCCTCAATCCTGAAAAAAATGTTGAAATTGTTTTGTCAGTGTGTCTCAGTTGACAATGACATTTCATTTGAAAATGAAAAATTCATTAATACCAGTTGAAAACAATAACTAAACACTAAACATACAAACAGTCAAGAGAAAAAAGTAAAGTACTTTTTGTCCCAAGTTGGGTGAGACTGCACTGTATCTCAGCTATTAATGAAGATAGAGACATGCGGTTTTCGTGACGTCGTGTCACTTTTTCGTGAAACTATCAAATCCAATTTTCCAACTACTTTCATTTCTGAAATACAGAGGGCGAATACGAAAATGTGCACTTTTTGGAGATGTTATTATTTCTCGGGCCCTGTAAAAGATAGAGAAAAAATCAAAACTGCTTTTAATAACTTTGACGTTGAGTTTTTGAAACGATTTTGGTCCCGAAATTTGAAAGTTACGGATAGTTCGAAGAAATGATAAAGCTCATCGTAGAAACCAGCGCGCAATGAAAAGAGAATAAGCTTACCAGAGGAGTGTTCGAAGAAAAAACGAAAGAGCTGCTTGTAAACGTTGCGGCTCACATAAAAATTTCGTGAAGAAATCCTCCTCGGCCAATTACGTTCATTTCGAAAATTAATGTAACAACGCAGTTTTCGGTTTGATTGACGAATAGCTGCCATTAATAATTCGACAAGAAGACGTGGGTACCATCTCTCACACAAACCGGTCGTTGTCGGTACCACCGCCGTTTCATCATGTTAAATTGTATATGTGTTTAGTTAAAGAGTTAAAGAGTTTTTTGGTATGAGGAACACCTACTGGGCAGATGATATCTGGGTGCCGTTATTTAGATATAAATCTTCATCTTGGACGGGAGAAAGTACCGGGATTTGGTTAGAATCTTCGTTTCTATTATCGCATGGGACGTTTTTTCCATTTTTTTCGATTCGGCCTGACTATGACCAGAGATGGTACCCGGTGTTGACCATTAGCATCATTTTTCCTTCTTCTTGTTATCGCGATATAGATCCTTATTTTGGAAGGGTGAAAGTACCTGGATTTATTAGTGTTATGTGTTCGATAGCTCGAGTGGATTCGAAAATGATGTAAATTCTTCTGCTGCCTATTTTGTCGTCACTCGAAGAATATCTAAAAGTGTCTTATCACAATATAGTTTATTTCCGACAATGGGTTAGAATACACTAGAAAACTATATGGTTGGCGAGTAAAGTCGAAATAACTGCGACGATGGCAAGGAAAAGTCTAATGGCGATAATAATGAAACTGAACATTTATAAAATATTCAAGAACCTCGAGGTTCCTTTTAACTAGATCATAGGGAAAAACTTCACCAGAATGAGCTTTATCTCTTCGACAGTGTCAATAAACACAATACTGAATTACACTTTGATGATTCATTCGGTGGGAAAAAACACTATTCCTCTAGGTCCTGATATTTACATCACAAATTGAAAAAGATCGAGGAAAAAACAATTAACGAAATTCAAAGAAAAATTCGAATGAGTAACAAAAACTAGACACATAAATTTGCCTAAGCAACAATTCAATCAGTAGGTACATAACCGTTCAAAAAGAGATTTCTCTGTTGGTGTAAATGTCGCATGCAGAAGAATCACTTATACATGCTTGATGACTAAATTTTGAAACTTGATTTCCCATAAAGGTATTCCGGAATTTCGATTTGAATCGAAAACTATCTGCTTTTTGAACGGTAGGTGTTTCCAACCGACTCTGGTCATCTGAGTAATGATTTTTGGAGATTTAAGACCTCTAATGATCCCAATAAGCAGATCACATTCCACAGTAAACTAGCTTTTTCTAATCTTGCAAAATGTACTTCATCAATCACACAATTGTACGTGACTGGTTTCGAAGTTGTACCATTCGATTCGAGTTCGTTTTTGAATGTGCCTATTACGTCAAAAAACAATGTGACGAAAATATAACAATTTTCCTTTTTTTTTTCTTCAAGCGCCAGCTACTAGAGATACTCATAGCCACACCTTATAAATGTTTCCCTCAGAAAGATATGAAGCAAAGATCGTGGACCATCAGGGTCGATAATTTTTCAAAAAAAAAACATTGTAGTAAAGAGAAAAAATTATAGAACAAAAATAAATTACAGGCGGATTGAGGATAGAACGTATAAAGAGGTGAGCTTTTTAGGGTAAAAAACACTGTACATCGATTTCCGGTGAAACGCCAAGTCCTATGGAAAACGTTAAAAGGCCAAGTTCTGGGAAATGAAGAGAACAATAGCTTCTAATAACTTGAAATTTTTGTTGAAAATTCAAATTACCCAGTTTCTGGTTTTTTATTTTTATTTTTCACGAATTCATTATTTTTCAATGAAATTTGGTGGAAAGTCAGTTTTTTATATTCCAAACACATTGTACTTTTTCATTCGAAATATTTATTTTTGATTTTCATTTTGATTCAATAACTAAGAAGCAGCCTAATTTAAAATCGAAAATTCTCACTTGGAAATATCTGATTTTTCGAAAAAGTCAGTGGTTTTTTTGCATTGAAATGCCTACTTCTTGATGGTATGAGAAAAGTTATACATTATCACGGTGAATGTTCTCAAAAACTGCAAACAACTTTTATGCCACTGTGAAACTTGATGTCAAATGTGGAAACATGCAATGCAAAAATTTGTACTTCAATTATGATTCAATTCATGCTTTCAAAAAATATGCGAAAATAGTTTTCCTAAAGAATAAATATAGTATTCAATAGCGATAACATCTAAAAACTCTGTTTACTGCAATTTGTTCTACTGAAAAAATTGATTCATTGAATCTAATTAAATTGTTGTCATGAAAATTTCACCTATTTATTGAGTTTCTCCTCTTTAATGGCCTTTCTTCATCGTTAGATTCAACAAACCTGATTCTACTTAATCTTCAAAATCTTCCAGACCATCGCCGCCTTAGAATCTTCGTCTTCAAGAATATTTCTAGTCTGTATTGGATCTTCATCCATAATTTAATCTGAATCATCTACTTCCTCGTAGGCACTATGTTTTCGTCAGGGACATCTTAAATTGTTACTTCCAGAGTCACAGCTGCAGCGTATAGTTTTGAGCAATATTTCCTGAATTAATTCAATTTCTGTAAATTTCGGTTTATTGTTTCCAGCCACAATCTGTTGACGGGCAGTTAGTAACCCAGCCGAGTTTAAGATGATGATAAGCCCTGTAACAATGTTCTGCTGCATTTTCTGAAAACATTCACTATAATGGGTGATATTTGTTTTTTATTCCATAAGAAAGTGAACAAAAAGCTCTATGACTATTTCACTCGTCTTAATTTCCACGAATTAGAAACGCTCAATTCTGAATTAAAATCATACTAGATGGGAAAAGCGAAAAACACTATGACAGCAGCTGTCAGCATTTTTTTTATCAAAAATTACAATACCTATGAAAATGAATTTTTCCTGTAGAAAAAAATAGGAAAAACTCAACGCTAAGCAATATTTTTCACAGAAATCATTATGCATGTGCAAAAATCTTCGTTCTCGAATCGGATTTTTGTTGCCACCAGCACTCAAGCTTTTTGTTGAAATATTACTTAGCAACGTATTTTCTCAATTTTCTTTGGAAACATAAATTACCCTCAAGATATTACTATTATTACGAAAATATCACCCTGTTTAAACCAAATTTCGTGAAAGTTTTTTCACTTTTAGTAAAACTAGGTTATTTGAATAATTCTCATAAATATTTACGTTATGTGAGAAAAGAGTTATAAAGAAGATTTTATCATTCAATCCATTCTTTTTGAATAGAGATATATCGGACTTCAATAGTCCGGATCTATTGATGAAAACAATTACCATAATCAACAATAACTAGAAGAAAACTTACACAAAAAAAACTCTTCCAAATTGTTCAGGACGAAAATCCTGTGTTAAATTTTTTTTTAATCTGATTTATTTTTTCGACCTGCTCTCTCATTGTTATCCCAGTTCGTGGTTCGTGTATACTGAAACACATTATCAGTTCCAGCTGTAAATCATATGATATTCTCTCTCGAGAAAACAATCTACCCCAACTGACCCTTGGATATGGAGAACAAATTTACGACCTAATATTTCGCGATATTCCACATCAATTTTTAGAATCCAATTTGATTCAAATCGCGGAGAGAGGGCCATCTGTGTTGTCACATAAACCCGAACGCGCTCACAATATATCCGCTCATGCGGCTAGATAATCAGATCAATCTGCTTCAATTTTGAATGATCCCTCGAAATGGACGTGGGCTGGCTCCGCATTATGCCAAGACGGCCGGACGTTGTTGCCATATTTCCGGGATATTTCGTAAAAGAAATTGTCTGGTATGAAAATGATCATCCCAAAACGGACTGAACCAATTGTAGGCGAAAAACAGATGTTTTTATAAGACCTATGTGAAAATTTTTCAACAATTCTCGAATGTCGAAGTCTTCTTTTTCATGTCGGAACATAAAGCACCAAAGTAGAAGTGGCAACATGGTGGCCCAAGTCGCCGCCTTCTCTTCATCGGTTTTATAATGCACCTTACTTATTCATTGCACACAATCGCGTCAATAATTAATGAGCTTAGGGGTCAGTCGGGCCCCGAACCTTTTTGAAGGACCCTACTTTATCGGCCTTCCCGGCAAATAGCTTGTTTTTGTTTGATAACTTTATTTGATGGCTTTTTTACTCCGCTGCTTTACCGGGCCGGCTACATAAATTTGAAATTGAGCGCTGATGGAATGGAGGGAGTGGATCGCTACTATTCCCTTAATTCAATTGTCATTTTGATTACTCTTAGGCGTCGTCCAACCCCCGATTGAGAGCTGAGATAAAATTAATATTATAGCAAGTTCACAAAACTGGAAATTTTCACAGAAAATTATGCAGTTTCTCAAGGTTTTCTTCGAATGGAACAAAATGGATTCTAAGTCACTTATGACAGATCATTGGAACCAGAAACGGATGAATCATTAAAGAGGACTACAAGAAATAGTCTATGACAGAAATCATTTAATATGATGTCAGAAACTGTTATATAGATGTATTGAAAAGTAGAGGCAAGACTTAAATAGTTTTTAGTTGGTAAAAAGGTGAAGAACCTACGTTTCAACATGTGCAAATATGTTGAAGAGTCAAGGAGAAAATCTTAACTTTTTCCATTTCTTAGTTTTCTAGTGAAATGGTGGGGAATCGAAGCAGTTGCTAGATATGTAAAACACTTTGCTTCCCACACAAATGTATTACATTTCTACAAGAAGAGAACTGAGAACACCGGAGGAAAATTAAATAGAATTTGATTCTGAAAACAAACTCGTAATAGTTTATGAATGTTCTCGGAAATTTGACATCACTTTGTTATTTCAAATGAAGCTCCCTATATTTTATTTATCTGATTGCTTGAAAAATATCGAGAGTGAATCGTTTGGATTTGATACTTTTGATTGATTTCAAATCACTTTTTATCTGAACACAGTATTCAGAGTTCTAAAAATATTCGAAGATTAACAATTCGTCTAATCGAATGAATTATACAGAAAATTCGAAATATTTTTTATTTATTTCAGTATAGTAATGAGTTCTTCACAGTACTAAAAGTAGTGCTGTATATATATTTCGTATGAGAAGAAAACATGTAAAACATACTATAAGTACAGGGTGATTGTTTATATTTTACCCAATAGCTATCTCAGTTAATATTGGTCATACAAAAACGTTTGAATGGGCAAATTTGAAGTATTTTTCATGGTCATTCAGAATTCAGTACTTACTAAGAAATTCATGAAGGCATCGAAAACCTGAAAATTTATTGTGAACTATTGGTATTTAAATGGTACATCCTGTATTTTATTTTTCGAATCGGTAGGGCTCTTTCTTCTGATTTCAAATATATATACTTTATCGAGGTTAATGTTGGCAGTTTTTGAAAATTATAGATAGTTTCTTCTAAATCTAAGGCAGCTGTGGAATGCCAAACGATAACAATGCGATTTTTCATATCAAAGGAAACGTGGATAAAATAACAACTGATATTCATTTCCTTCATATATTAACTAAAAGTTGAATTAAGTTTTTAAATGACCCTCATATATGTCGACACACAGTCAATATCTTTTAATTTATTTTTTAAGGGTTTTCCTTACCATTTATGGAATATATTGAGGTTTTCAATTATTTCTTCCTCTAATCTGAAATTAATCTGTTTAATATTTTGCGGAGGGGCCATAGACACTTTATATTTCAAATATCCCCATAAAAAAGTGTACAAAGAGGTTAAGTAGGGACTATCAGTTGTCCATGGAATAGAGCTTCGATATAAAGAAATCACACACATATTCTCGAGTGGCCTTAGATTAAGACGAAATACCTATATTTTCCAAACACTGCCGAAATTAACCTCAATAAAGTATATATATTTGAAATCAGAACAAAGAGCTCTCCCGATTAGAAAAATAAAATGCATGGTGTACCATTTAAATACCAATAGTTCACAACAAATTTGACCTCGTTATGGGTTGAACGCACAGAATATTCTCCAATGTCTTGCTGGGATGGGAAATCTGTTTGACCAATCTTAGAATAAATTAAATTACGCGTGAGAAAAATATTCAATTCAAGGTGATATTTCATACAATTTTTTGATAAGAAGAATTCCTAATGTCCAGGAATAAATTGAAATGGACTCCTATGACCTATCTCAAAATACGAATATAAATGCTTGTGTAAAACCTGACTAGAAAGATCGTTGTTAAAGAAATGAGAATGAGAGATCATAGTTAGATTTCTCCTCGGAGGATATCGTGAATGGAAATTGATTTCTGGCGATTCCTAACAAGATAACGTCCCAAACAGATGGCCACTGCTGCAATAAATTTTCGTTTTGTATTACATTATTCCGAACCTAATCCGACAACACCATAAATATTGTAATATGCGATATGCTGAAACAATTACGAAACAGATATTTCATGACAAATGTTCAAGATAGCACCTGTAGGCCGTTGACGTTAATACCCGAAGCTTTTTTGTGAATCTCTAATCTTTTCGTAGATCGTAATATCTTGAGTTCATGGAAATGTTATCACCTTCAAGATTAATCCTGGCTTTCAGATGGAAGAAGTCAGTTCTCCGGCGGGTACAACCGCTAGCACCTAGCGACCTCATAACTGCTCATTTTACGCCTCGAAAAAGAAAACATTTTTTTTCAAAAACTATTGCGAAATCAGATTCAGTTGGCTCAAAATCTACAAATTTTCATGTGTATAGCATCATTATGAACACGGTAGCGCATCTAGAGTCCGCTATTTTGAAGGTAGGTATCGTTCATTTTCCAGTGGGTACTTCGTATTGAACAACATTACTTCAGTAAATTATAAGATTTCGATCTGAAATTCCGAGCGAATATGAACCTGAAAAACCTTATGAACCTATTGACTGCGTTGTGAATCTACCAAGCAATTCCCCCACCCCACATTACTAGTTCCTAGCGATTAATCGAACATTTTCCGGAATGGAGGCAATAGAAACATAGTCAAAATATTGAAGAATGTAAAATCCATTCGATTTCATTCAGATGGCTAAAAATTTAAAAACTTAATCAAGATACGCAGGGATTTATCTCTACTCCATTTAATTCATTCCATTCTGATCACTAACATGAAAATGAATCGAATTATCTCGATTGTGTTAGTCACGAATCAGACATGATATGATCTTAATATACGGATTAATTGAATAATTGTTGTTTTCGTAATTATCTCGCCATGGTTTAATGTTATCATGGTATTAAATTTTTTTACTTTCGAAGTTCTGGAATGATTTTAGGTGGAAATTAAAAAGTCTTCATAATTATTTCTGTATCAACATTTCCATGTGGAAATGAGTTTTGCGGAAAACGCCGGAGGAAATTAGGGCCGAAAATTTTCAATAACGGAACAGGAAAAACATTATAATTCATTATTCTTCAAAAGAGTCTTTTGGGCTTATTGGCCATGGTCTATCAAGAACTATTTCACCAAAGGTTTGTAAGGAATTGTAACTGAACCGCTGAGTTAATGACTAATCTGTTCGGTGTGAAAATGCCTACCACAGATGCAGGAAAAACGTAAAGTATGATAATTTCAGGTTACTTTGACTATGAAAATGTACATGTCCATAATTCATATTTCGGCAAATGATGAAATTTCTGACAGATTTGTGGAATATATCGGTATATTCATATTATGGGCAGTGATTGCGACTAAGAAGTACCTACTCCTTCAGAAAAAAGGAAGGTGGCAAAAAAATTGTTGAATTTGTTGTCCGAGAAGACTTGGATGAAATATGAAGGATGAAGGAAATTAGGAGTATAAACGATTTAAGGGATTGTTGCATGGAGTCGAAAAAGGCAATTTTTTGTGATAGGGACTCCTGAGGTGACCGTCGCCGAGGTAAACAGGCTCGGACAAATTTTTAAATTCAGTGACGTTTAGAGAAATTTTGAGACGCTCAAAATTTATTGTAGTTCAGAAATTCATTTTTTTTTCATTAATAGTGATAATTCCACGGTTCTTCAACTCTGCAGAGGAAATATGAAAAGAAGTAATTATTTTGTAAATTTGAGAAATAAGGTAGTACCTTCTTCTTTAATTGAGATATTAAAAAACTTTCGAGTAACCATATTCAATTAAATTAATTTGACAGCGAAAGGCTCTTCCGCCACTACTAACACGTAGGAAATATTCTTATATGGTGCCGAACAGTCAATAATCTTTCCCGAAAAAAAATTATTTATTGTAAATTGCATCCATCGTATTCGTTTACCAGAAAGCCCTTTTGAAAAGTGATGATTCTTTGTGGGTCAAAATAAACTATTTTTTCGTAAGAAAAAAACACAACTTCATGATATAGCTCAGCAAGGAACCCTATTGCGTAAAAACATAGTACGCCCCTGGATTGATATTAAAAAAGTGTCTGTATAATGATTTCATTTCAACATCCTAACACAAACAGAAACGGAGATAATCACCAAAGTTGAAATCGCCCAAATTTCAATTTTGACCTTTACCTCGAAAACAAAATAAGATAGACGAATGCAGTTGATGGCCTTATAAGTTTCTCTGTAAAGACGACCGTAATGTGCCATTCATTTTCCCCTATCTCATCGAGCTGAAAAGTTCTAGTTCATGAATCACCAATTTTGCCCATCACCCTGTACCTACATATGTAAATATAACTGGAAATTTGAAACTTGGTCAACTTTAAGGTTCTCGTTCCCGAGTGTCTTCTGTTTCTGGTTACCAGATTGATTGGTTATAGTCCAAGATCCTAGAGCTGTCTGACGTAACTTGTATGCACATGGCTGATTTTTATATATGTTTTGCAGAATATTATTTCTTAAATAGTATCAGATACTTTAAATGGATTCAGCTGAATAATATTTGTGTTTAGGGGATATTCAGTCACTACTATTTGTCCAACTAATGAAATATAATTTGATAGTTACCTCAATAACATATTTAAAATTCAGAAATGTGAAAATAAGTTCATCCTTTTTTTTTGAAGCGTCTGAAAAGTTTTGGCCCATGGAAAGTGTCTGACACTTGTGATACTATTTTAGAAATAATATTCTGCAAAACATATATAAAAATCAGCCATGTGAAAATAAGTTACGTCAGACAGCTCTGAGATCTTGGACCATATTCTTTGCATATCAATCATGTTTTAGAAGACATGTTTGAAATAGTAGAATTTCCACTTGCTGGGGGCTTCAGAATCTAACGTGCGTTCGAAATAATTCGTCGTCAAATAGACTATGGAATTTTGAAGGTTTAATTTACTGAACTGCGTTCAGATGCAAAATGTTGACGTTCAAAATTCCATAAGTTTTTTGACGAAGAATTTTTTTGAAGGCACGTTATTATAAATTGGCGAAGTTTTTCGGATAAACGTGAATATCAGGACTGGAATTCACTTTCTAGGCCAAGAACAAAACGCTGTTACGCAATTCCAACCAATTATTTCCCGTTGTTAGGTCGGTGATAAAAGTTCCGATATTGTTTCCCTTAATAGGTCTCGGCCCAGACTATTGCGATTCTCTCACGTACCGTAACCGCAGACGCACGTGGCACTTACGCTTAATGAGGCCGGATCGGAGTGCGCTCCGGGCTTAACAACCGGACAATGCAACAGGTACAGCTGTTGTGTTTCGCGAGAATGGACAACAGCAAAAATCTTATTGAGGAATGCTCATCTTGCGGTCCTGGTGAAAGTTTATCATTTTTGATGGAGAACCGCTAAGTTGAGGTGAAGGGTGATGGGGAGGCGAGCTTGATTGGAATTTGCAAAAGATTGGTGAATCATGAGAAAAAATTAGGAAAAATTCAACATCAGGAATGAGTAGTGTTCGATATATGGGCAGCGACGCGAAAATTTCCTATTATAGCTTTGGTATATTTCTTGAAACACACCAATGTCATAATCAGAACTCCATCGACAAGTTCGGAAGCGCTAAAGAAAATTTCAGTGTCAGAAATTTTCATAAACTTTTTTCAAAATTCAACAGAACATTTGACCTAAACAGCCGAACTCGCTCGAAAATCCCGGCTATCTTAGTTGATTCAATTTTCAGCTTCTTAGCTGCAAGTTGAACATGAAATAATGAAATGGACGAATAACAAACACCGGAGCAATTTTTTGAATTCAAAGGTGATTTTCCTCAAGAGATCTTAACGGCAATACAAGAAAATTTTCCAGGATAAAGTTTTTGCAGTGATCAATTTTTGCTTAGTCGAATATTCATCTCAATTCTATCCGCGCCACCACAGAAGAACTTGTTTTTTCGACGTTTATCTGAGATAGGTGCCTATTTTTTTTTTTGTGTATTCTGTGATTGTATATGTCCGCCTGGGGACATTCACCGAACGTAACAGTTGTGCAACTGTTGCGGAATCGTCTGGAGGCATATACGCTACAAACTCAACACGTTCTGGAACAGTGAGCATTTTTGGGAGAGTTAGGTAGCGGTAGCAGAGCGGTAGCGAAATCTTCGTTCGGTGAATGCGACCATTTACTCCATATTGTTCATATTATTTTTACTCTTTAATGACGGAATTTTTTGAAATATCTGAGATGCCTCCTGACTTCTGCATCCAAAGTTTCCTATTGATTTGTTTTGAAGAATTATTTTCCGACGACCTTCTTGCAGCTGTTGTCTTGTTATAAGCTCTTGAGAATGGCAAGCTTCTCTAGCCGAAATAAGTGGAGTAGAAATAATAGCAGTATAAATAAATAGTTTTCACCAAAATAGGGGGTTTGAATAATTATTATCATTACAACTATTTATTAAGGAATTAATACATTTATAGAAGTGTGTATATATCAAAAATGGTCATACAACATACGATTCTTCATGCCAACCCTTATTAATCAGGATTTCCGTTATATGTAGGAGTTCTTACGTATATAATTCTAGACAAAAGACATGCAATGTTTTTATTTCTGTGTTAGGGGTGTAGGAAAGAATTGTTGGGGAAGGAACGAATGGGGAAATATATCCGAAAGAACAACACATAAAAAGAACAATTTAAACGGAACGCATCAAGTATCTTTCGAGGCTCCACTTGAAGGATCTGAAAGTAGGCTGTTGAGGAAATCTTACAGAGAAAAGAAATAATGAGCTGAATTGGTGGAATGGCATGTGTATTCTCAATGTGAGATCTGCAAGTGATCTCGTATATGATGATCCTCAACCCCGAGATATTTCAATACCCTAGTTTTCTCAACTAGCTCACAGTTGGCCACATGAAAGCCATATCTGCATAGTTCAGATTAGAGAGCACCCTATGGAAAAAAGGGTTTTTATCTTTCTGAAACTTGGTATATTTTTCAAAAGTCGAAGTTTATGGAGGAACTGGTAAAAATCTTGTACTCATACTGATGATTTGAGGATTCCAAGTAAGCGTCTCATCAATAATTAAGCCACCTAAGGGTAGGAGATTTTCGCCTTAAGGGAACAATTTCGTGGTGATCTCTATTTACTATAAAGGGTGTTTCGAAAAAAAGATTACCCCTCTCTAGGATAGATATAAAACTGAAAAATAATAGGTTGTTTTGAACATAACTTTTTTGATATTAGATTTATTGAGCTAAATTTTGAGCAACATTAAACATCATTCAATTTTACACCATAAAGGTACTCTTGATGAAACTCGATACTGTGCACTGTTTTCGAAATATTTTGATTTGAAAATTATGAAGCAACTGATGCTGGTATAAAGTATTGTTAAAGTAATTAATTATTATTATTTTTAATCATCAAGCACCATGGAGCTCCATGCCACATTGATAGAAGGTGTCGTAATCGGTTGAGTAACCATTTTCCGAATCGATGGATTGGTTGAGGTGCAAAAGTTCCGATTCATTGCACTCCTTGGTCATTTCAATCCTAGATTGGTCGTACCTACACAGTATAAAGTTTAGTCAAGAGTGCCTTTTTGGTGTGAAATTGAATGATGTTTAAGAACGCTCAAAAGTTAGCTTAATAAATGAAGAGTGAAAATTCAAAAGGGTCTAAGTGCCATTTTCACGAAATTTTAGATTTCATTTGTTATGGGGTCTATGTGCCAAGGCCAAAAGCCTACGAAACGGTTCGTGTGCCATCCGCATTAGGCAGTCATCATTTGTGATGAAAAAAACAATTATTTTTTACTTTTTCCATGAGTTTGGGACATGTTTTTGGTAATATCTCAGTTCGATTTTTTTGGCACTTAAACCCTTTTGAATCTCCACTCTTCAAAAGTAATATCAAAAAAGTTATGTTCAAAACAACTTGGTACGAAACGTGTAACTAGCGCCCTCTATTATAATCAGACATCAAAACACATTCTTCAGATGTATCAGCTTTCCAAACATAATCGTATAAAATTTCATTACAATGTTGCCAGTAGTTTCGGCAAAATCGTAAAAAATGAGTATATTTTTTTCTTTTTCCATGCCCTGTATCTGGAATACGGATGACGTTACGAAAACTTTTTACTGAACAAACCCCTATTATCTTTCAGTTTTCTATATATCCTAGAGAGGGGGTCACCTTTTTTTGAAACATTTTGTATTCAAATGTCTTCTAGTACCTATGACGATGGATTATGTTTTGGATGCGTTTAATACGAGACCCATGCTGGAGGCAGTGAGCGCAATGATTGAAAGGTCTTTGTTTAAAAGTGGTACGCACCGAGCAAATTAATCCCCCTGATGGTATGGACATATACGACGTACATTTGAGTATCGTCAACGAAGAGGTGATAACTGAAGTTTATATTATGGGCCAGGGAGGAGGAGGAGACATAAAGAAAGAACAGAAGTTAAATCATATTGATCGTTGAAATATCCGCTAATCGTGACAATTTGAGTCTTAGTAGTCTGAACCAGAATTATTCATTACAAATCGAGACAGCAGGTCCAGTATTTGCAAATCTGATGAAACCTGCTCCGTCAGTTGTGGACACTGCGTCCTTCTATGATACATATGCTAACGTACAGTATCGTACATAGTGTTTGAATGTACCACAGTCTTGGCCCATTTGTTGACATTCAGATTTTTTTCCGCACCGCACTCTCAGGACAACAGCCGTCAGCATTGTCAGATGTGAATCGAACCTGTTACGGTAGTTTTCGATCCAATGATCATCAAAAAATTTGACAAGAAATGGAAGATGAGATTGAGGAACTCCAATGTGTAAAGCAGTAGCAGACGTCAAGGTGACGCTGACAACTCTATAGTATGAGCTCTTTATCTCTGAACATATTTCCATCTTGTTGGGGCGTTTTATTTCATTCCAACAATTCCGAAAGTATTTGTTTGAAATGAGGAACGAGAAGGATGTACGATTCGACATTCCATTATCGTCGTACGAACCCTTCATGCTCCAGGAATCCCCTCCCCAAACTTCATTTCCGCCGCAGAAAATACGAAACGGGATATTTAATTTGGGCACATCGACGAACAATCATGGAAGGGGCGCAAATCGAAAAGAAAAACCTTCCCGCCAATTTTCTTTCAATCAGCACAAAACATGTCTCATCCACGCTCGGAAAATAATCGGGGCTGGCTCTAGAAAAAACGGAAATATGCAGCGCGGGAAACTCACGTCGATTATGGAGCTTTTTCAATTTTTCCATTCGACGAGTCGCCGTGTCGCCGGTCCCCCTCCCCGCCGCCAAGAAAATCCACTTATTTCCCGGATTCCCATCGCGTGTGTCGCTGGGAAATAATGCTGTTATGGTCTTTTTTTGCCCCCGATTCTCGATGGGGTCGATGCGTTTCTGATCGATTCGAACTGACAGTCTCCTTGTTCTACGTTACGAAAGCTGCTCAAAATGCCATAACTTTTCGGAGGTAAAAGAAATGTTTTCGCGTCATTAGCAGGGTTTTTGATCTATAGTTAAATTTTTTAATCTAACGAAGGTTGATCATTTGTTCTCATTTCCCAAATATTGATGATGTTATAAACATCTTTGTAGTCATTCTTTTGACAACCTTGTTTTCGAAAGCTCACACAACTCTCATTGCGCTCTTAATGTAAATCTTTCAATTCAAATCTTTTTGTGAGGGATGGTCAAATTTCGATGATTTAGTACTACATCTCCTGAATTAAAAGAGGTAGGAAAAAAGTAATATACATGTCATGTCATGTTCCCTTTATTCGAGACATGAATTGCTGAATATCGCAAAACGGTATTTAGTTTTTATGATACAGGAAAATTTTGTAATTTATCAAATTTCTATAATTGGCTATAACTTCTTAATTATTGCTACTACGCTCTCGGAATAAAAATATCTGTAGGGCCGGTTTTTCAGTACTTTTTACCGATGCTATCGAAATTTCATTTCCGATTCTAATTTTAGTGGAATTAAAAAAATTTTTTTCCAAATGCATAGCATAGTGTGCAATGATACTTTTCAATAGACTTTTCTTATACAATTGCAAAAATATATTTTACTAGCACAAACCCGCGGCTCCACTCGCGTAATATTTCAAGTTCAAAAAAGGTTCTGATAGGTCCGAAATCCCACATTCATAACCTCGTATCGAAGGACAGAAAGGCACGTGTCTACCTGACAAAGCGATCCAAGGGCGGATTTAAGGGGGGGTAATGAGGGTAATTACCCCCCCCATGAGTATCGAAAACCTGTGAAGAAGGTACCTACTCAATGTGATGCACATACAAATTTCATACAATAATTTTAAATTCGTAATTTCTCAACTATTGTCAATTTATATTTCGAGCAACAATTAAAGGAACAGAAAAATATTCAAAATTTTTTGATGATTTCCAACAGGCTGTATCTCAGTGAAAAATGGTCTTAAAGAAAATAAAAAATCTAACTTCTGAAGCTTGAAGACTTTTGTTTCTGAATTTATTGATTCACAATTTTTCGGAATACCGGTAGTCATGCAATCATCGTATAAAGCAGGAAGAAAAAATTTTCAAAATTTTTCTAATTTTTTTTCCTCTACGCGCATGGAAAAATTATCTCGATTTGACCGATGCAAATGTCATATAACTTATTTATTGCAACATGCTCCTTTTTCACTCAACTGCCGATATCTCCGGAACTACTGATCGCCTAGCGAGCTGAAAGGCGATTTCTTTTTTAAAGAAAATTTCCTACAAAAATCTGTTTTGTTCAATTAAAAAATTTTTTTTTCACATGTCACATAAACGTTGAAAAAAATACATTTCTGGTTTAATGGACTGTATCTTCGTCAATATTGGCGGAAAAGCTTATGAAAACATTTTACAGCCTGATCCTAAATCGGTAGATCGACCGGTTCAGCAGTTTTCTTGAACCGATTGATTGAAATTTTGAAAAAATTAAGGGTTTTTGTTCTTCAAACTTGACTTCTTAATCAATAAATACATTATTTCTTCACTTTACACTGAATTGTTTTTTAAATAAATCATATTTTTTTTTAATTTCAAAAATCTCTGAAATTTGGAAAAAAATTAACATTCGCAGAATTTCTTCAAATTTTGTTCTAAAAGTGAAAAAATGGAAGAAATTTTTAATAAAAAAAAAAACAAGAGACCATTTCTGACTCACCTCCACTGGAACTATAGACACTGGATACATTTAAACCTTCATTTGTCGCAGAAAAAGTCATGGAATGAATTTAAAGTTGATACCCCTAACTTTTCCTCGGCACTCGTTAAGCGAAATTCTGAGCGACAGAATTTTTCCATTTTCTGACACCACGTTTTAAAAAACTCTTTCGACTCATTCGGTAAAAAAACCGATTTGAAAAGATTAGGTCAAGTTAAAGGAAAAAAATACCTTGTTCTCTTAATTTTTTCAAATATTCAATAAATCGGTCCAAAAATCCGCTGAACCGATCGATCAACCGATTTGGGAAACATCAGGCTAACAAATTTTTATATAACCTAAGCTTTCCCCCCAATGTTGAAGATGATACAGTCCATTTAACAAAAAATGGCAAAATGTCATTTTTGTGCTTTTTTTCCCTTTTATGTGACAGGTGATGAACAATTTATTTTTAATTGAACAAAACAGATTGTTGCAGAAAATTTTCTGTAGAAAAAAAAATCGCTAGGCGAGCAGTATTTCCGGAGAAATCGGCCATTGAGTGAAAAAGGATCATTTTGCATTAAAAACTGAATATCTCGAAAGTCGTAAGGTTATGCGACATTTGCATGTCGCTAGAAAAAAAAATTCTCCATCAGCGTAGATCATGGCCACCGGTACTCTGGAAAATTGTTAACCAATTGTTTCAGAAATTGGTTTTTTATTTTCTATACGATCATTTTTCACCGAGATGCAGCCTGTTGAAAAAAAAATTTTTTTTTCATTTTTCTGTTCCTTCAATTGTGTATTAGCAATAAAAACTTCCTGAATATGTGGTATGTAAATACCTTTCAAGCTCAAAGAACCGGAAGTCTCTAGTTCGTTCTCAACGTTATTACCCCCCCACGAGAAAAGGCTATATCCGCTCTTGAAGCGATCTCACGTAGTTCAATAATTTCTTTCTCAAAATCGCATTCTTTGAACACGCAACTTTCAAAGCATGTATTAAAAAACTATACTGTAACAAGCCTTCCTCATCGTGAATAAATGCAGCAAATAACAATGTCATTCTTACAAATTGAACATTATTTTGAATTGAACTGAAATGTTAAAAATGGTTATCGTGTGTTGTCCTCAGCCGTGAAACATATGCCGTCGCAGACATTCACATTTATAATATTAGTATAGATGATATACTGCAGTTTTTATAATAGCGGTTGTACCAGTATACTTAGCCATTGCGAAAGATCAAAATTTAAAAATTCGTTCAAAGAACCTACTTTCATTTGAGAAAAATATGTGATAATCACTTCCGGTTCGATCAGAAGTAACTCCGACTTTTTTATTTCAAATAGCACTCTGGATATTTCTCTATCTGCCCCTGCAGCTTTTTCGCGTTGAACTTACGAAGGCGATTTAACATGAACAAAAGTAATTCACCCCAATTTTCACCCGTTTATCTCGAAAGGTTTCCGAATTTTTCGAATAAAAACGGTTTTTTCAATTATTTGAGCAAAATTCGAAATCTATTTATGGTGATTTCTTTTTCAGTCAAATAACTACTAAGGAAACCATTTTATTATTAATCTCGGTTGATAATCCGATGTTTAGATCTCCCAAATCAATAAAAGAGGATTCTGGGATACACAATATTTCAAATATCCCCGAAGGAAGAAATATGAAAAATCGAGAAGTGTGAAGTTGGAGAAAAAAATCTTCAAGGACCCATGATAATATGATATCAGAAATGTGATCATCAATATCTTGCTTGTTCTCGAATCAAAGGGCGTTTCTGAAAAATTATTGTCCCAAATATATTGGATATTTTCCTTATCAATGATGGGGAACGTCAATTGATGCTCTTTCGAGCTCTTCCTTCCTTGCCTTCGGAGAATCGGTCGAATTTTTAAATCCGTGAATAGCCAGTCGCACTTTCCGCTATCTGAGATAAGCTAGACTGCTATTTTCACGAACTTCGTGTTCCATTTCAGTAAATGTTAAATACTCATAGCTAGGAAAATAGGTACAATTGTATTTTATTTTATTTATTTTTTTATTCCATCCAAATTTTAGCTATACTTCAGTATTGCTGTGTTTGTCACCAGGGGAACATACTGAAAGATTTAAACCGACTGGGAAGCAAGTGCCTCTCAGAATAGGTATTAAGTTTTTTAACACATTTTTGTGAAAGGTATCTATTGTCACATAAATTAAGAAAATGGCCAATTCGAAGAATTCTGATATGTGAAAACTAGCAGTTAGAGAGCAAATACTTCTATATTTATATGAGAATGATATTCTTATTGTAGGTAATCAATCGGGTTTTCGTGAAAATAATTTCTTTGTAAGATCATTGTCTGTCATTAATGGCTGAAGGCACTGTTAAGAATAAGATTATTCTTGCTGTTTTCCTGGATTTCAAGAAAGCACCTGAAACGAACATTCAAAACGATTTGAATGTGCGGAGTAGCTATAAATTAATTTGAATCTTATTTGTCTGGTAGGAGACAAAAAGTCCAATGCAATGCACTGTAATCGAATACTGCGGAGAGTGAATATGGATTTCCACAGGAAACAAATTTGGGTCCTTTCTCACTCTAGATGATATTGTTAAAAACTCAAGAATCTAAAGCATTGTATGTTGTCAGAATTTGCAGATGACAGAATAATATTTGTTGCCGGTCAGGATAAATTCACAACAAAAATTTTTTTTAATGATCTGAATATATTACTTAGTTGGTTAAAAAATAATCACTTAAAGATTAAATGAAAAAAGCAATCGGTTATGAGTCCTACGTGTAATAGTCATTCACTTCACGCCTCCAACGTAATTTTTCATTCGATGTAAAAAAATACTGAATATGGTAATATAAATGAGTGAAACTACGTTGATTGGAGAGTGTCACTGTTCTACACAATCGTGATTCAATCAACAGTGTCATCTATCGAGAAGGCACTGGTATATGATTCAATATGTACGAATAAATTCCCAAATGTCTTGTCAGTATGGCTATTAATTGAATTAAAATCCTTCGAGAAAATGATTCAATCTGAAATAGCAGATACAAGATCCAGCAGAGATGCTGGCGATCACTTTTATCCAAAATTCCATTCGATTGATATAAACTCTATTGAAGACTTTGAAAACCACCCAGAAAAATTTATCTTATGAACACTGAGGTTTCAGGAATCTCTTTCGGATTTTTTTATCTAAGTAACCATGGAGGAACTGAGTCAACGATGTATTCGTATCCCAAAAATCACTTTCGATTAAAATGTACAGACATAATCGGGACACAATCACAAAAAAAATTATCCAGTTTAGCTTTTCCGGTTCAGAAATATGTCAAACCCTCAACTTATGAAAACACGACAACTAATGTCCAGAAAGATGATATCCCAAGTCGTAGCAACCGAAGGTTACCTACTTAGATATTGCTGAAGGAAAAAATATTTCAATATTGTTTCATTCACAATTTTCCTCATTGTAAATATGACTCAATTTATCATTGAAATGGTATTATACATTTTCACAAACAAAATTGGAATTTATACTAGATATCTTCTCTAAATATTTAATCAATCACTCAGTTTGGCTGTCCTAAAAATACATATGTAGTGGATGTATAGTATCGGATCAAGGCATCCACTTCGCAAATTTGATTAAATGCGAGAAAAGTTCTGAGAAAAATCTTTTGAGTGTTTCAAAATTGTAAATAAAATGTATTCGAATATTCGAAAGTCTAACACCCATGTATTCAGTTGAACGAAAACTATTGCAAAATACAAATATTATTCAGAAGTTTTACATGTTCATTGTGTGCAATCGTTAGAGGATTGTGAATGAAAAAATGCGTAAGTCCACAATTGGCAGCTAAAATTTGGATTCTTTCAACTGACTCAAGACAAGACTGGCACAATAGTTATTTTCCTATCAAGTGCAGAAAGTTTTACTTTTCCGTACGAGATTGCTGTTGCCCGAACGACATTGAAAATGTGTATTTTATTTCAACATACGAAACAATCCTTGAAATTCCATAAAGCACATGAATTCTACATGTCGTTACCATGGTACTCTCATCGTTGACGTTCGATGCATAGAGACATATCATAATTCGGTTTATTCTTTAATGAAAGTTGATGAAAACGCACGATCGTATAAAAAATTGATTTCAATCAGAGAATCTTATTCTCTGGAATATAGGTGAGTAAGTATAAGGAATGAATTCAGACATGAATAGTTGCAGTATGTCGCATGGAGAGAAACAATGTTTGACTGATGACCAGAGAGTAGGTGAAGATCTGATATTTTCAAAACATAGATAAATTGAAAATAGTAATCATCGAAATGAATTGAATACCATCTTCAGGCACACAGATGTGGAATACTTATGAGGCCAAATAAGGCCAAAACCGGTATATCTCATCTCTCAGTGACAAATCTGATTTCATCTTCTGAATCGACATGATCTGTTATCTTATAAATTGTTTTTTTTGTTGTTTTAACTTTTTCTAATTACAAATCTAATAGAAACAAGAATAATTCCAACAAAAAAGTTCAATTGTACACCCATTCCAACCAAAAGAATACTCGTAAGCCTTCTGATTGATGCGCCAAATGATTTGTGGACAAAATGATATCTGTTGACTTTAGAGCTGGGTTTCTGGATTTTCCAATAAAGAACAGAATATATGCCTTTTGGTGAGTTGAGGAAAATGCTTTTTTTATGATTCTGATCCCAATAGATGTTTTCAAAAGAATACAAGTGGCCATTCAACTCATTTCGGCCTACTTTATTTATGAATACGAAAACTTTGTCCGGTCTCTCGTTGCACTATTGAATAATGAGAAGGCAGCCGTTACCACAGCGACTGTGAAATATCCATTGATTATTCGTTAACTCAATTTTGTCACTGCATTTTTCTCCTCTGCCAAAAAGGCGAATCACCATATCATCCAGACTCATTCGGGAATGTTAAGTATGTTTGCTCGAAAACAGGCCTATTTTCTGCAATTGTCAGCTAATCTTATCGTTTTCAATATTATACGTATTTTAGTGAACGAATTGTCAATATTCCATATATTATACAAATAAGATACCGTGGATATTTGATGTTTGTTTCTTCGAAAAAAGTTTATTTGATTCCGATGGATCGAATCGGTCCAAGGTGTCGATGTGTGTGACTAGATATATTTGTATGTACATTATTGGTTTTCACAATGGTAATATATCAGTGCAATTTTGGATTGTACGTCGTGTTCATTCAAGGTTCTGTTGTTCCAGAAATACAGCGTGTTGTCGAGGGGATATGCCGATGCCATGAGTACAGGGTGAGTGTCTTTCTTTCGTATTTTGTTTTATTTTTATTATCGTTAATGAATTTTGTTTTCAAGTTTGTCATCTTTTTTCAAAATGATATGAATAGAAATACATTCTCTGAATACTCATATTCCAGGGAAGGAAAACAATGCAATATCCACATTTTAATTCAAGTTCAGTCACACTTCAACAGACCGCAGTTCATAAAATATATATTCAATTTATAATTTTGCAAGAAAATATTATGTTGCTGGTTTCTATTGGCCTTCCAGGTAGTTGAACGGAAAGAAATATAAAATCGAGTATGAACTATATATAAGCATAAAAGATTTTTGAAGCACAATGAAATCATTTCATTCTAGAACCCTTACTTTATTTATATTCGAATGGATAGGTAATACAAATAAAATATTCTTCAGAATTGAAAAAAGTTATGGTTTCAACTTATTATTCGAATTTTTCGGAATAAATTTTGTATTTATTCCGGATTTAGGATAATATATTTTCGAGGCATTACTGAAATAGAAAATTAGATGATAGCGAACGAAATCAAACAGGTATGATTTCAGGTCAATAGTGTTTCTATTGACTGCAGTCTTACCTGAAATTGATTACATTTCGGTTACAATTAATTTGATAGTCAGTATCACATATTGATTCATAATCATATGAGGAGGATGCCTTTTAGTAAAATTAACAGAAAAATTGACACGAGAGCCTATGTTTTTCAACACCTACCCGGCAAAACTAATTTCTTCACCAAAAATTCACCGAATGAAGAACTGATTCTAGTTATCAGTTAGTCTGTGTTATCCACTGTTTGAATCTTTCGTTTTCGTATAGTTTGATGGCTGCTCTTTTGGAAATCGCTTTGCGCTCATTGGTCCCTCTTAAAAGATATGACATGACAGTACTGAATAATTATTGGATGAAATGCAAATGCTTTTGTCAATGGGCATACATACACTCATGCTTTCGCATTCGTGTTGGAATAGGAGCTCATTCTGCAACTTGTTTTAGAATATACTATTGTCAAATTTCATTACAATTGTTCCTCTAACAGAATAGAATTAAATGGTAAACTTCTTGGACAGGACACTCGAACTCAGGAAATACAAGCAAAATTCAGAGGAATTCATTCCTTAATAATCGACTGATGAAATATTTATGTTACACAAAAAATCTAAAATGCGACCCCACCTAATTTCTAAGGTTTCTGAATTTCCTTCTGTAGAAGAGTTTTCTTTCTGAAACGGTTCTTCCAGCAAAACGACCACCTATTTCGATTCACACGAGATTAATCACGCCGATGTTCGGTTTTTCCGTGATTCCCTCAACTTACAAGCCTGGCGTTACCCTAATTGGTAAATAATTGTCGAACCGTTCAAGAATGCGTTTAGTTAACATAATGGGCACCGTCTTCTTGGCGAAACAACGAGTCCGGGCGACCTCTAAATCTGTCGGTGTATCTGTCACACACGGTAATGAGGGGGTCACCCCTCTCTGGCTTGCCTCTCATTAACCCTGCGACACCGTCTTGTTGGGGTGTTCCGGGGCCGTGTACTTTTAATTGCTTGATTTATCGCGGCAATAAAACAAATGGAGGAAACTATTCCTCTTCGAACCCCAAGGAAATCCGTTGGAACGACAATCTGGATTGAGAATGTGGCTTTTGGCCGACTCTCGAAGTTCCGCTCACCCAGTAGATAAGTCATCATCATCCAAAACTTTGCTTTTACTGCAGTAATCTTGAACTAGAGATGCCTCAAAATAAGGCTGGCTTTCTAATAATTGATGCACAGTTTTCTGCCTTGAGAACGATGAAATTCGAGTCCTTATCTTCGAGAAGAATTGCAAAACTTTATTTCGAAAATTTCATCAAGGGAATGTGAGGCAGACGGCATGCTCAAGGTTTGATGGTAAATAAAAGTGAGTTTTATTAATTAGTTTTATTCTTATCGTAATCTTCTGTGATGAATTGTCTTCATTATTTATGTGTTTTTGGAACTTATCAAAATTTAAAGCATCAGCTTTCGAATAGAAGACGGGTCATAGAGTCGAAAGATCTGAGGTAACAAACATAAAAAAATTTTAAGTATACAGAAGAATTGATAACCACCTCCTTTTTAAAGGGTTACAAAAGGAGGCTCTCAGTTCGACTGTATTTTGAGGTTTGTTAACTCAAACCTCGAACCGATTTATATGATATTTTTTTATTTGAAAGGTAATACTTGCAGTTCGGTCCCATTCCAATTTGGGCAAGTTCTGACTATGGCAAGACCATTGGGTCTTAAATTGGCATTAAGTATGCGAGCGACAAATAGACGAATATCTCAATATTACGCCAAACGATTTCGATTATTCAAGGTTAGTTGGATGAGAGTTTTTTTAAGATCTCATTATTGGATTCATCAGGAAGAAACGTATTTCTTCAGTTCTTAGGAACAAATTGAGGATACTCGACCGAATCATAGGAGCAACGAGGCAGGTGGGGTTATTGGAGACGTAACCCCTTCTTCCATTGATAGAAAAAATTGTAAGTAACAATTTGAAAGGAATAAAAATGTTTAAGATTTTCTTGACTGGTGGGTGATAACCCCCACCCCTATTAATGAACACTAGTTACGCTAATGGACCTGATCAATGAGTCACCTACTTACTATAACGTCATTGTACGTCATGTAAATGTCGTATTCGAATACACTATTGCCAATTAAATGCAAAAAAAATTCACTGTTGCCGAAAATTCATGGTACAACAGTTGATGGGAGAAGGGTGATCTATATTATGTTTGGCAAATTCCTTCATGATGAATTGGAAAATTGAGTTATAGTTAATTCGTAATGAAATATCTTTCATAAAGATGAAATGAAACTTTTAGCAAATAAAAACCGACTACAAAAATTACAAAAAAATCCCAGAACACACTTGAAATTTAAGAAATATTTGCGTTTTTACGTAGTTAGGTATCCACCTACTTCAATCTAAATCAACACATACTTTCCTCAGAACACAATACTAAAACCATAATTTATTTTTAGTAGGTATTGTGTTCTGAGGATGGCTATGGGTCGGAACATGTCAACACAATAAATTGAATAGTCCAAGCACACTGGAAAAAAGACTTCTTATCCTTATTCGTTTTCACATTAACTCCAGTAGGATGAACTTTAATGAATCCTTCAACACATACTTACCTATTAATAACAAACCATGAACAAAATGTTACAATAAGATAATATATTCAAAATAATTGTTATTTTTGGAGTCAGTATCCTAAATTAAAAGAGATAGAAGAAAACGAAGAATACTAATACACATGTCATGCACTCTTTTTTCGAGAAACATAAATTACTGCATACCGGAAGTCGCTTTACGGTGTCTAGTTTCCGCGTTACAGGGTGATTTTGAAATCAGACCAATTTTAATAATTCGATATGAATTCCTCAGTATTGTGACTACACTCTCGAAATAAAAACATCTTTTTTAAGATGATTTCTCTAGTGCTATGCAAATATTTTTCGAATGGAAACCATATTGTGCTATGATATGTTCGAATATATTTTTCTTGGACAATTTCAAGAACTTATATCATGATAAACAGGATAGAAGGTGTCCGAAAAAAGCGTGGGGTATTTGTTTATTAAAAAAAACAAAACAACAAATCAGAAGAACAGTTTGTGTTTATTGAAATTTAGACAAGGTTTTGAAAAATTAAGCAGTAAAGATTATGTTGTCGAAATGTTAACCCTCGCGCTGCTGGAACTCTTCTAATCGAACACGGAAATTAGCCATCACGCGTCTGCACATTGCTGGGGTAGGTATTATGCTTCAATTCCTCTGAAGTTCGTTGTTTGTTTGCATACAGTTTCTCTTTAAGGTATCCCCATAAAAAATAATCAAGAGGTGTTAGTTTGGAGTTTGGGTACTCCTCGGAGCCCACTTGATAGTGCCATAACAAGGGATCACTTTTCCGGGAATAGATTATTGACTAGCTCAAATGACTGGTTTAAGGAAAATTCCGAAACAAAATATTTCAATCAACAAAAACAAAGAAGGTATTGATTTTTATTCTTTTATTCTTATATCTTCTTCACTGAGGAGGGCATAGAACTTGATATTCAAGAATTGTAAGCTATCAAATTGATTTATAGTTATATATTATCATACAAACTCGAGTTTCTCAAAAATTTTCGTTTCTACTATGAACAATATTTGAAAACAAAGATTTTTAATATTCAATCACAGTTTTCACGGAAGTTAATGAGAGTCGAAAAGTGTTTTTTCGAAACTTTTGATATACCTCTAATGAAATCGGAAGTATATCATAATATGAATTTTTCAAATTGTATAAGAAAAGTCTATTGGAATAGTATATTCTAAAACAAGTTGCAGAATGAGCTCCTATTCCAACACGAATACAAAATTCGAAAAGGAGCGACGAAGGAGCGAGTTTTCGAAAGCATGAGTGTTTTAATTGCCTTCTGCAACGAGTATTAGAAGATATTTTCTCTATTTCAGTCAAGTTTTGTGAAATACTCTCGAAATTCAAATAAAAATTCAGAAGAGTGACTTTTGTATTGCATCTTGGCAGTTGGTGTGACTTAAGAAATTTGACAGATTACGGAATTTGCATTCATTTGAAGTGAGAGGATCTGAGGTCAGTACTGACAACCACAAAACGAGAAATATAACTGAAAACAATGCTGTAATGAGTTTTATTACAGCACTACTTTTAGAACTGTAATGAACTCATTACGATACTGAAATAGAGAAAATATCATATCACACTATACATATTTCTATTTGAACATTTTTTTCCCTAAAAACTGAAGACGAACTGAAATTTCGAATGATCCGCTAGAAGGTATTGAAGAAACTGCTCTAATTATGCTTTTATTTCGAGAGCTTAGTTGCTATACTGCGGAAACTATAACTTTTTATTATAATTGGCCAAATTTAAAAATCACCTTATAGCACTGAAACTAGACACAGTAGCGACTTGCGGTATTCGGCAATTCATGTTTCTCAAAAAAAAAGAACATGACATGTCTATTACTTTTTTTCCATCTCTTTCAAGTTGTTATTCATAGTTATGTGTTGATTCAGATTTGTAGTGGGTAGGTACCCAACTACGTGGATGCGTTAAAAAGACGCAATTATTTTATTTTTAAAGGAATATATATTCTTTTGAATTAGAGAGCTAAAATAATACAATAAATGTTGAAACAAAAAGTACCTAAGCTGAGGTAAAAAAAAGAACGGGGTACCATATCAATCTTCGTATGATACTATAGTAATATACGATACTATCGTCACTAGTATCATACGATACTATAAAGCCAGGGGAAAAAACCTGAGCTGAAAAAACCTGTCTCACCTTAAAAAAAATAAAATAAAATTGTTGTATCTGAATATTTTATATTGAAGGACACGATTATCGGAACGGCTCTTCGGAGGAACGACTCCAAACACAAACTCCTACCTGAAAATAAAAAAAGACAGAACAGCAAGAGAATACGATTTCTACTTCATCAAATTGATCTAAAATTTTCAACCCATTGCAAAAATGAATTTGATACATTGTCTATATGTCTGATGCCATCTAGAAATTTATAAATCAAACAATTATTAATTAGGTGTTCAACTGTTTCCTATGATTCATCACATTCACAATTAGGACTATCAACTGAATTCCACTTGAGAAGCATGCTGTTGGTACGACCATGACCTGTTCTTATTCGATTAAGAAGGGACCATATTCTCCTGGGAAGGTTAAAACCAGGAACTTTATTCGATGGATCAGATATTAGATCTTTATTAGATAAAGAACATATGTACATCCCATTTGGATTTCCAGATTTCTTTGTAGCTGAAGTTCGAATTCAGAAAGTTATTTGATAGGTTTACGGGATTTCAGTCTTCGAATTATATTTTCTGGAACGTAGGATAGTATCGGAAAAGAATCCGAAAATAAATTGAATTTATTCCAAGAAGGGGATATCAATTTGCTTTGGTTCTTTTTATGGATTGTCATTTATTTATTCGTTGCTTACAAGCAACAAAGTAAGATTTTCATTGTCAAATACGAACGAAATTGCCTAATTTGGATATCGATTGTGGAAAAACAAAGTAATCCCAACCATCAGAACCTATTGCACCCTTGGACGCACAGCCCGTTGTTCTCAATGCATCATCTCGAACAACAACCACGTCTGACGTTGACATTTAGATCAGATCCCGAGCCGGTTACGCTCTACGCCTCTCCGTATAAATCGCAACTGAACAATTCGATCAGCCGAACAGGTTCCCGAGATAATTCAATACGAACGCCGATTTGAATTCTTTAAAAACGCGGCACCGAGAAGTGTAACTCTTAAATTACAGCACAATTGCACGAGATTGTCGAATACATCTGCATAAGTCAGGCCGGGCCGATCGGCCGCAGATATCATTGTCGCGCGCGGCCTTTTCTTCCCCGAGCGAACGAGTTTTCGGCCGTTGACGTCGCCGCGAGACTGGAAGAAACGCAAACGGGACGAGAAATGCGAACGAAACGTGCTGGTCTTAATTAGGCCTTGTTCGGAATCGGTTACGAGTTTATGCCGATTGGGGTGAAATTAAGCAATTGCATTGTTTCGATTCGAGACGTTGAGTCAAGTAGGAACTCCAAAACAAGAACATATACGGATGGAGGCTAACACTGCGCAAAACAATTAACGCACATTCTGAAAATCTCAATTTTAATGAAAGTTGACTTTATTACTTATTTTTTATGTTCTCTCGGGAAGGTCTTGAACGAAACAAGACACATTAAATGGAAGAAAAATCCAGGATTTCACCGAATCTTATGTGAAAGAAGAGAAATGAACAATTTTCAAAATACTGAAATGCTGATAAGTGATTTAATACTTGATATTTCCACCCCTTGCGTTAATTACAGCTCGGCAACGACGGTTCATACTCAAAACGAGTGATCTTAAAATGTTCTGATCTAATCCCAGATTTCTCCGAGTTAGATTCCTAAGTCATTAAGAGTAGCTGGATGATTTCCTGTACTTCTCAGCATTCTATTGAGGTTGTCCCAAACCTGCTCAATCGGATTGAGATCTGAATTTCTTGCTGGCCATCCCATTCGAGAGACTCTTCAAGGTACTCCTGAACGATGCGCGCACGATGGGGTCTGGCATTATTGTCCATAAAAATGAAATTTTCACCAATGTATGGAGCAAATGGCACTATATGCTCTTCAAGAATGTTCCTTATATACTTATCAGCATTCATAGCTCCATTATCAACGACTACTAGGTCTGTGCGAGCAGTCAAAAATATTCCACCCCATACCATAATCGATCCTCCCCCGAAACCAGTAGTATTCAGGAAATTGCACTGAGCATATCTTTCATGTGGACGTCTGTATACAAAGGAACGTCGATCACAATGGTAGAGGCAGAATCTAGACTCATCTGTGAAGAGAACTCTTTCCCAATCGGCCTCTTCCCAATGGATATGCTCTGTCGCAAAATCCAAACGCGCTTTTCGATGGGCTGGGCCTCTTGCCGCGACAGGAGGCCTCAAATCATATTCTCTGAGGCGATCTCTTATTGTCTGAGTGCTAATTTGCACCCCATGAGTTTGCTCAAGCTGATTTTGAAGGAGGCGAGCGGTTGCAAACCGTTGTCCCAACGAAGAAACTCTCAAGTAACGTTCTTGAATGGCAGTTGTTACCCGTGGTCTACCCTGTCCTGGTTTTCTGACATTCTTACCTGCCTCCCTGAATCGCTGCAACATTCTGGACACAATTGTAGGGGAAACTCCAAACCTTTCTGCAATTCTTGTGTATGTCCACCCTTGTTCTCGCAAAACTACCGCTGGGGCACATTCCTCTTGGATAAAATTGCGTGTTTCGTGTTGCATAGCGATCGAGTGTAGAAAATCAATTGGAAGAAAAACTATTGATCACTAGAATTGATCGAGAACAACTGATTTTAGAATGGAGCCAATACATTCGAAATCTGATAATATCATCTTTTTTTATTCCTCCTGGGAAAAACCATCTGTATTGAAGAAAAACGTTGAAATAACATATTATTAGGCATGCATAATTCTGATGAAAATAATTATCATTGAGAACACCTTCAGTTCCATAATGTGCGTTAATTTTTTTGGGCAGTGTATCTGTATATGAAATATAAGTGATTTTATTTCGTTCGTGAAATCGTTGAATTGGCTCTGCTCATTGCTCATTCCAGGAACTTTTTACTCACGAGTAAATCATCAGATATATTCCAATTCATTTAATTCGAAAAATGACATATATTTGTGTTCTTCATAATTTTCTAGAAAAAACCACTCAAAATTGTATTTCATAAGCAGTGTATATCTGACTATGATCATTGAGTAAAAATAGATCTATTCAAGTGTATTGTTGTTATTGTTACATTTATTGAATCATATTTATGCTCAAATGCAATGTTGATCAACCGAGCAAGATCTTCTGCATTCACCCAATTTTAGTTCTGTTCCTCGTAGTTGCAGAAACTTTTCATTCATAAGAATAACACAAGGAGTACCCAGAATCGAACGGATATTAGTCGAACGTGATTCGAGCATCTAATAGGTATATTAAATTGCATTGGGCGAGTAGTACCTATACTCGAAGCCAGCACATCTCCAGAAGGTATCGTATTGCTGATACAGATAACAATAAATAAGAGATCTGTTCTGCGCAGGAAATAGCTGCAGACGCGAACAAGGCATGACCAGAGGCGGATCCACAATCTCCATGAGGTGTTGAATGAAAATTTTCAGTTTGGCGGCCGGAAATTAAAGAAAGATAAAGTCTTGGAATACCCTCACCATTCATCGGAAAGTATCACTTGAAAATTTCCGTATAACCAAAACAGTTCACTACTCACTACTTGCAGTATGTGTATGTATCAAGCGAAACGGCTACGTTTCCTTTGAGAAAAATTCAAGTTTTGATCATCAAAAGAATACCTGGAAAGGAAAATGACGTATTCGTATTCCATAATTTTTCTTGAGGTTCCTTCTCAATAACAAAATCAGAAAGTTCAGTAAAATCTTTATTCTAGGTTTACATGCTCAAAATGTGCCTGATCTAATAAACGAGGAGAAACAAGGAAGGACATTCAGAGTCCATATCAGGGGAGACTATGAACAAATGTTAATGTGTTCATTAAGGAGCGATTCCACCGGAGTGCTGCACTGTGCGGCACTGTGTGCCGCACAAATGTTCGTTGCGGTGTACTCGTCCAAGAGAACAGCAACAAAAGTGCGCGAACTCTGTTGAAAAGTTCGCGCGTACAGTTGCATACTTTTGTGCGCGCACAGTTTCTACCGGTGGACTCGGGTCGACGCACACACACATGTTTCAGCGAACTCATTCTTGCTTCCGCTACGCTAGCGAAAACATCTATTTGTTCGCGCTAACATGGAGTGAAATAACTGGAAAATGATCGAATTTATCGAAGAAATTGAACTTTATACCGTTCTGTGGGATTGTAATCACGGAGATTACAAGAACAAAAATAAAAAACACGACGCAACTGAGGAGTTGGCGAAAAAATTTAATTGTGACTCGACCGAAATTTTTCGGAAGTAGAAGATTATTTTGGCTCAGATTAGGAGAGAAAGTAGTTTGCATCCCGTTTAGCAATCAAAAAACTAACAGCATTAATCAGGAACTCAAACTGTTCGCACGATATTCGAGTGAAATTTTAAAATCTACTCAATGGGTCTATTTTCATCATCATTCCACAAATCGATTCATCTCTTCATTACGATGTTGCAAAAATGAAACATCTATGTTTCTTTCTTATTTTTTTTTTCAAGCAATGTGTATGCCCCCACACACGCTGCAGCACAAAGCACCACGTTCTCTTGATCCTCCATATTCAACGGTTGAAGGAAAGCGCAACACTGAGAGAGAACAGTGAGATCCTGTTCGTGCACACTTTGTGCTGCACTGTGCGCGTACAAAAGTAACGCACAGCTCTGTCGGTGGAAACGGTCGCTAAATATGTTAACATCTTGTACGCGCACAGTTGAAGTACTGCACAAAATGTTCATGAACAATTGTGCCGCACACGATTTTGGTGGAATCGTACCTTTACGCATACAGTCAGAAGACGTTATATCTACAACATCTGACAAAAACTTGGCTTGGGTGAAGTTGTTCTGCATAGAGAATAAAAATTGCAATATGGTATTTATTATGCAAGTAGAATGGTTCTTCAATCAAAAAAATAAACAACGAGAGTATAAATTCACGTAACTGACTCCTGAATAAGGCTACGGAAAGGTGTTCACATGATGCAGGCAAACCATTATAATATATGATGTCATTATACACAAAAGATGTACTGAACAATGATGTAGAATACTTGGGTAGGTGAAAGCACTCAGGTGCTCTCTGATTACATTAGCGTCCGCAATTGAGATCCTCTTATGAAATGATTATTCGAATAGGAATGACTTCCAAGCAGCAGAACTGTAACTTAGAGACATCACACTGAATACAATCCGAAAATACTCCGAGGTGAATTTTTCCCAGTATTTTCGCTCTATGTTCCTTATCTTCTCGTTAATCCTGTTTCTGACTTCCATGTATCGGCTCCTCCCTTCTGCAGTTTTCTTGCTTCTATATCTAATGTTGGCTAACCTTCAACCGTTCGCCAACTCTTTTATTTCTGGACAGTGCCATTCTTTCTTCTTAGATCTTCCTACTATTTTTATTTGTCTCTGTCCAATCGCTTCTATCGCCGCTGTTTTAATGTTATTTCTCATGTTTCTACGTCATCTATTCCTTTTATATCGTTAAACTCAATTTTTTGCTATATACTTGTTTGGTACAGGTTCTTTATTGATGCGTTGGTGAGAGATTCCATGTTGATCAATCACATCTTCTAAAATTATGACTCTTTCGGTTGGAGGTACAAGTAGAAAGGGGTTATAGCCCATAGAGACCTTATGGTCAGAGAAAGCTCTTCTCACCAAACTTGGGAAGGCTTCAGCAAGGCAAATTCCTCACCAAGGGCATTGTTTCCTTTGGCTCACAATGGCAAAGCCTCCCTTTACTAGGTGGGAACTAATAATAGCTCGGGTTGAGATATCAGGAGTAGAAATTGACCATCTCATGCCTAGATGTAGGTACCTCCAACACATCAACATTGTTTTACTTTTCCTTTGATTTTATTTTGCCAAAGTTGAGATTAGAAAATTGTGATGTACCCAGCTAGGGTTGGTTCGGTCAATCGTTATACAGCAGAGGGATGGTAAATTATAGACTGGAGACTCATCAAGGATGTTTATTTCTTAAACCATGTTACACAGAAACACAATGAATGAATCATTCAATCAATTACTTCAGTTCAACTCTGCTTGTTGTTTTGATGGAATGATTTTATATAAATCTACATTGTTTACTTCTTTAAAATAACATAATGAATTGATAAATATACTGACCATGGATATAAACAATGTGTATAGATCTTCATCACGTTTTTAGGATGATTTAAGGTTACTCGCACCGTTGAGACCTTGTTGTCTCAAGTATGAAAAAAATACAGGATATTCCTATTGACACATACTACAAAATGTTGTAATAGATAATTGATTACTCGATTCCTCCCTCTCATTTAATTTATTAAAAATATTCTCAAGCATGAATTTGAACTCCATCAAAAACTTGTCTTGGGTAAATCTATAGTTGTGATAGTATCAGGGTTCAACGACTTGTTGTTTACCACAATCTGACTTAAAACAGAAATGTTCAGGTTTGTTTGTTACCCATTCATACCGTCAAACGATGATCTAGATTGTTTTTATAAATTTTTCAGATGATTGATTTTCCCGTTTTTCAGAAGATAGCACGAAAGTCTATCTTACCCCAACTGCTGTTGTTACGAAATATCCACCTTATCAGTTTGAATCAATCCGACTATACTGGATTTAGCAATATAGCGAAATCTTACTGGAATATTTCCTCTCAAATCCCCGACTAGATAGTTGCACCGGCGCTTGAACTTTTACTTTACGATACCACAAACCCCCGAATGATCCATGTAAAATGCATGCCCACATAAAGAATAAAGCCCGCTCCTCGCCGTTCTATCAGACACTTGTACATTCCGACCGCTTTCCGAATCCTAACTCCGCGATTATATGAGCCTGCTTCCTCGTAATTCATTTTCAACCGGACTCCAGTCAATTATTTAAAAATTGCCGTCCCTGGGTGCATCATTTTTCCGAACGCGGCCCCGATATTCCCCGTGCACTCGTATTTCGCAGAGGCAGAGACCTCTATCGGCCCCCTGGGAATTGGCCCAGCTTGTCTTACCGCAGTTTTTGTTCTAACAATCCGCTATACATCAGATGTACACCGTTTAGATGTGACGATTTCGAATTCTTCTTGTGTACAACTCTCCGATATAGGCAAAAGGACTTTCTTAGCTAATCAGAGGTAGGCCTAATGGTGCTTCCTCGCTACTGTTAAACCATGCCGCAGAGATAATACTGCATTCTGAAGCACAAACTACGATCTGCTGTAGATGAACTTGATAGAATGGAGGATTCTTGTTTTTATTTGCAACTACCTGTATACTGCATTACTTTCAATGATAGCACCAAGAACATTATTATGTATAAGGGTGGAAATATTTTCTCGAAAGATAAGAAAATAATAGAGAGAATTGTTTTCAGTACTAGTATATAGATTTATTTATTTGTATGAATTGCATCAGTATCTCCTTTAAGATGTCAGCAAATCTCCTAGAGATGTCGCATTGCTGAAAAATAATAGTCGTGTTATGAACTGGAAACAGTTGTAGACGCAAACAAGACTACACGTGCAGTAATTCAACAGGAAGAGTTGAATGAAAATTGAATTGTCAAAAACGAATTTTCTAGCCATCGTTGGCTTGAAAAAACATCACACATGAAGAGTTTTACATATGGTATGTAATATAAGTGAAGAAAAAAAGGATATATTTTCAGCTTACAGCGTGAACTAATCGGAAGCGAGAATTCAGTCGCTATGGAGCTTTTTTCAGGAAACGACCGTGCATTGGGCATATGAGATTATTTCCAAAAGTGTGATTCTACTTCTTCAGCTCGAAAAAATTGCTCCAATATTAGAGCTTATCGTCACTTGAATGGTGCGCCAAGCATTCCCCTCATTTCGAAAAGGTTAAAAAAATTGACCCTACTCTAACATTAGATATACCAAAACCCTGGAGCCCAAGGGTTTTGAGGACTGAAGAGAAGGTGAAACAGGTTATTAAATGCATAGATCGTCGATCATTGCTACTTCGTATCTTGGAAACAAATCTAAAATTGCACCTTTAATAAATTCAATTGGTGCAAGAATTTAAACCCCATAATAACCTCTTTCCAGGAAAATTAATCTCCAGGAGAGGTGACATTCATTAGAATTTTCGCAGTTCTCATAGGTATGAAATTCCTGAATAGTGTTTTTTCCCAATCAATACACACATTTCTACAAATCTTTTTTTTTTATTACTTCGAAGAAAAATATAAACTTTGTTTGGATACACTTTTTATCATGCTGTTTTGGCACAGAGGCAATGTGCTATGCGGCATTCGCAAATCACTGAAAAAACTAATCAGTTGATGAAGTTTGTTCACTCCATTCTGAACGAGCGTTGTGCATTCATTTCAATGAAAGGCTCTGAAATAAATAGGTAGAGTTCAGTTCTTAGTCTACAGGTGCGTCTTTGATGAGTACATATATTCTAACGGGAGATACTTGAGGTCGAAAGAAATACGTTTTATTATCCTCTACATTTTTCCGATTCAGCTGGATTGAAAGAATACAACATTTCAACAAGAAAATGAAAACCATTTATATTTTTTAATTACCTATTCAAAAACTATTCATCTGATTGAAAATCTGAATGACATTGGAATTCTCCCGTTAAAACCCTAGAAAAAAATTTATGTAGCAAAAGTTGGTCATAATCCCACATAAGAAATGACTTCAAAAGGAATATGTTAATTTGGAATATATCAACTCTTCTCTTTGCAATGAAAAAATGTTGTTAGGAGACCCTGATATATTGCATTCAATTTTGTGATTCTTCTCATTTCTCGTGATGAAGACCACTTGACTATGAGTTCACTTTTCTATCCCGAAAGGCTCGTGCATAAACTATGTAAACTCCCTTCACATAACTCTTCTATCGGAGAACTTTACATACACTCTTCCTCCCCTTTTCGAAAGCACTCAGGACTTATTGAAAATTGAAATTCGAGCTGTTTTCTTCGACGGGTCATAATTCTACGCTAAATAATAAAGATTGGCTTTCTTTCGGAGCGGCCAATTTGTTTCGTTCTTGGTGGACTCCCAGTGCTGCTGTTTTTTGCTGCGGAGTCCCAATGGAAAATTGTGCAGGATTCGAAAGCGCGAAATGTCGGAAAAATCATTCACGTCACGCAATTCAGACATTTTTCTAGAATGAAGTCGGAGTTCTGTGCAAATGAATATAAATGAAGCACTCTTATTCAACATACTTTTAGTAAATAAAAATGTTCAACAAGCTATTTAGAACAAACTAAGGTTAGAACTTGAAAGAGTTTCTTATTAGTCTCTTTCATTTTTATAATGACCAAGTTCTTCCATAAGATTCTGTGTTATCCCGATCCATCATGTGCTCTCTGGTATTGGAACACATGAATATGATCGGAAATTTGCGATAAAGCAATAGCTCTGATTTGACTGAATCTTTTGTAGGTCTTGATGTCTTTCCTGCATGGACATATTTTGCCCAAAAACGAGGGGAATGTTTCAAATTCAAAATATCGGACAATATATTTTCTCCTCTATAATTTCTTCAGCCGACGTTTCGGTAGCACAATTGCTCCTTTATCAATAAGGCTACCAAGTAATAAAACTTATTAACATGGAAAATTATAAAATTGATAAATTATAACCTCAAATTTCAAAAGTACAAGAACAGAAAAAGCACAAAAAACAGAAACAACGAAAGTAACCTCGAAAATTCATCTTTCGTTCACTTTCGTTGTTACTGTTTTTTGTGACTTGTCTGTTTTTGTACTTTTGATATTTGAGGTTATAATTTATCGATTTTATAATTTTTTATGTTTATTAGCTTTATTATTTTGTAGCCTTGATAAAGGAGCAATTTTGCTACCGAAACGTCAGCTGAAGAAATTATAGAGGAGAAAATGTCCGATTCCCGATATTTTCTTTTATTTACAAATACAATGGATGACAACTACAGCACGGTTTCAAATTGAGTTTCTTTTATTTTTTACCTCATTCAAAGGTTCGGCTCTTATTGATGTAGAATTTTCTACTTTGAATACAGGTCGGAAGTTGAATTTAGACAGATTCATCTAATTACACTACTTGGAAAGTCATGAACAGAAGTATTACTATAACTACGCTAGGCATGTAGACATTCCGTAACAGTATTTGGCACCTTACGCGAATATGCGGTATGACATTGGTCAGACGAACACGAATTAAGAAACTAATCACATTTCGAGTGCAAAAGGTATTATAATACCTACAATAAGCGAGAGTTCAGCTTTATTTATCATTTTATTCAATAATTATTCATATCGGCTAATTGAGAGTGGGATTTTTTCCAATTGATGAATGAAGCTTTACTGGTTGCTTTATTCAGCCATTTCAAATTGTCAATGTTTTGAGCCTATCATAACAGTAGATATAGTTACTAGACAGATTTTTTTCGGCTTATCTTTACTATCATTTGCGTAATATACATTCTGCAGCATCCAAATGAAATATTTTTGAGATCGAGACATGGTACCAGAAAAGAACTATGTAATCAGTATCGAAGCAATGATCTGAAAATATCTAGTTTGATGATTAATTCACTTTCCAGAAAAATTCAGGATACAATAATCTTGATTAATTTGGTGGGTTGGGATTGTTGGAATTCAGTTCAGACTGAAACATACCTAATCGAAAGATGGAATGAAGATGAGAATAATCGAACTATACTAATTCAATCCACTAGTTTATTGATGGAACGAGAGTATTAAAAGTCAAGATCATTAATCGCTAGATTAATGAACTAGGGGATTGCAAAATTTCTCTGTCGGTCAAAAATAATCAAATTCAGAAATTCTAACATAAGAAGTATTTAAGAAAAAGAAAATTCTTTGCACATCGAGAACATTTTTGAAACATAGATGAAAATGGTATTCATTTCGATGATTACTATTTTGAATTCATCTATGTTTCAAAAATAAGAAGTATTTCATTCTTCAAAACATGATTTATGAATTCAGTATCAACAAATTGAATGGAACAATTGACGTATCTTACCTGACCTGAATATTATAACTCGGTTGAGAAATGGAATTATTATGTTCGGTTGCCCAAGACGCATTAAAATGCGAGATCGAGCATTAATAGGGGTCATTAATGGAAGATTGACTATTGAAGTATTGAAAGTGTGGGGAAAGTTTCAGTTGTATTCATATTAAATCGCACCAAGTCTAGTGAAGAGAGTCTTTTGAAATTCACATACATTTGAAAAGAAACATAAATAATACCGAAGAAACCAAAATCTTCCACACAACATTTCCAATATAGTTTTATTGAAATTTTTCTTCAAGAGATTTCCCTGATTTTACTTTTGACATCATTTTTATTCTAGCAGAACATATCTTCGAATTTCAAAGCGAACATTTGTTTTCTATTCTTTCTTTGTTGTACCTATGTGTAGGTTCAAATGTGTGTTATCTATTAGCCTCAACGTTGGTTAATTTACGTCTTGGCATTTTCAGAAAACTCATTTCAAATCGAAACCGTTGATAAACTGACACCATTTCAAAATAAAAACTTTCATAAAGCATATGCAAAGAACCAAACTTCAGAAAAAGGCGAACAGATTGACGAAATGTTTCATTCTGATTTTTATTGGATCAATTCAAGTTGTTATTGAGTTTTAAATGATTTAACAGCGAATTTCTCGAAGATTACATACTTCTCAAATCGATTGAATACGATATCCCTAACCCTTGTGGAGCAGTTAACTTTGCCATTTTACGCAAAGGAAAGAGTTCAGTGGTCAAGAATCCTGTAGGAGTGAGGAATTAGCCTCGTTGAAGGCTTCTCAGATACCGATTGGATTTCATAAGATCTCTGGGACTAGAAGGTGAGATTTAAATGGCGTGGTGAGATCAACTTTGTCAGCGGGCACAATAGGCATAGATATGGTCACAGTAGACTGTAACCCCTTCTAAACTAACTCACTAACTAACCACACTCACCCTATTTTTCAAGGTTTCACTTTTACCTCATCAGAGACGTGAAAATATTTCATTCATTACAAATGGAAATTACAGACCTGTGTGTGGAAATATGGAGAATAGTTATGAAAAAAATTTTTGCATATTCGCCTTAATTTACGATCAATTATTCCCAGGTAACGCCAGAAACCCGAAAGGGTTGTCGCGAGACAAAACCGCATAATAACGGAGGCGGCTTCGAAACGGGCTGTCGGAGGGCTAATTTTTCATCCGGCCCAAATCTCTCTCTCGCGTAGGTATATTAATTCGACCGGAGGGCGTCCTGCGATTCTTGACGGGTCCAGGAGGCTGCAGGGCGGAGATGGAGATGGAAAAAAGGACGGACAGAGGCCACGTTGGCCTTTGATCTCCACATAAAGAGATATAACCATTAGGTTTTCATCGTGCTCTGCGGCCGTTTGTACTCCCAGGGATTAAGGAAATATAAGTGGCGAGCGAGGAGCTGCCCGTTCATTATGAATTAATGTCGAACCTTTCACATCAAACGCGGATGTTCATTTCGACTATGGCCTATGCGGGACCAGGGATGGATCGGGGGTTGCCGAGATTCCTGTAGGTCTAAAATACAGAAGATATTGTTCAGATTCACCCTATGTGACCCTATAGATTCAATTGAGAGATTGATGAATTGAAAAAACTAATCTTCGAAATGAATATCATCTTCAATTTATAAGCTCATTGTTCAACAATGAAGAATTAATCATAACACAACTAGAAAAGATGTCACGTTCTACTCTTGCCGTTTTTGAAAAATCGTGTTGAAAGTTACAAGATATTTGGTGATATATACTTGGTAAGTACAAAAAAATTTGCAAGGTGTTTAGTTTGATCCCTCTGTTTATTAAAACTTCGCTGAAAGTCGACGTTCTTTCAACGACAGTTGGAAGTTGGGTTAATATAAAAGCTGAATTCACTTATCATCTCCTCTCGGAATTTCTTGTAACCTAAATAGGTGCGTCATCTATCCCATGGGTTTGAAATAGATGACGCATGACGTTTCGGGATAGATTTTATTTTTGGAAAATGTTCGAGTTTTTCTTCATGTTGATATCATACAATAAAAGTTTAGTACCTAAAGATTTATTCATGATTTTATGACCACGTTTAGTTCAAAACGGTTGATTTGAGGAGCATTTTAGAAAATCTTACGTTATCTCTCCCTGTTTTACCCTATCATAAAATAGTTGTTATAAAAAAAAATTTCCACTGCCATGAGGGGTCGACTGGCTTTTTTACTTGTATAAAATGACAGCAGCACCTCTGATGATAGTACATTTCTGTATATTACCCTTGTTTGAAATTGCATGTTCCATTGATGCTATACATTTTTCATGCCCGATTTTTTTTCGTCACCTAGAAGATCACAAGTGGTTGGTTTTTGCCAGATGTAGTTTACTCACAGAGAAGAGTGAACCGAGCGACTGAGCATCTCAATAAGATTTTACATAGTGCAAATTAATGCTGAACGAGTATACTATACCATGTGTTTTAGACCTATCAAATTAATGAATGAAATCACTTTTACTATTCAATAAATATCATTCATTATAATATAGTAATGTCATAAATGATTCTACAAATAACAATAAGGCTTAATTTTTTGAATTTTTATGATGCAGTTCCTGGTTCGAATTTCTATACAATACAATGCAGTCACACAACATTTTTTGTATTTCTGCCTATGCAGAGAGGTGCGATATGAATAGCATAAAATACGTAAAAATTCCAAGAAGTCAGGGAGCTGATAGAGAATACATACAATTTATCGTGCTCAAAAACAAAATCGTAAATGCATGAAGTCCCTCCAACAGTGATTGGGAATTGGGATTTCGAATACTGTCCTAGTTCAACTAGTCCTACAGTGTTTAATGGTTAATAACATTGACCAAATTCCTGTGAATATTATTCCACTATCAAAAAGCATGACGTTACCAGTAATCAGTAGTTAATAACATTGTTATGAATGTTGAAAAATTAACGTTTCATTTATCATCTTCTTCTTTCACAAATATTTACCGCTGAAACAGGGGACGACTTTTTCATTGCATAATGGGGAAGTTTCGAAAAAGGTGACTCAGTGTCTAGTATTGGTGGAAACCTGAAAAATAATTGAGGTTAGCTTTGTAATCGAATTCCCTAACCCCATCGGTATACAAGATACAGGGCCGTTGATGAAAAAAAATTATGAATGATGAAGTTCCATTTACACGACAAGAAATTTCTTCCCAAAATGCCTTATGATTGATAAAAATGATAATGAATGGTTTTATCACCACTTTATACCAGCATTATTGCTTATTACATAATAATTTTCAAATCAAACCATTCCGACAACTATACACAATATCGACTTGGTATCAAATTAAATGTTTAACTTCACGTGAAATATTAATTAATCTTAAAAATGTTGTGTTCAATACTTGATATTCGTATTAAATTTAATCACAATGTTGCTAGTAGTTCAGAAGAAGTCGTAAAAATATGTATTTTTTTTCTGCAACTCCCAACGCTCTTCATCTTAAATGCCGATTTTCTATTGAGCAAACGTCGATTAGCATTAAGTTTTCTATCTCACCATTTTTTGGTGTTCTTTTCTATTTTCAAATGTTAATCATGCAAAAACCACAAAAAATATAGCTATTTACTATCTTTTGCTTTTAATCCACATTGAGGTAATCCATCCATAGTTCAGAGGTTACAGAGTGAAAGTCTATTAATTTATCTGCAGATTTTCTTCCAAGAAGTCCTTGAGAGAACACTTACTATCCCAAGAGTCATTTTTTGGCCTTTTGTTGTTGCTCTTAGAAAAAAACCTCGAACTATTGATACTTTTAATTCAAACATTTTCAGATTTATTGCAAGAAGTCGTTGAAAACAGAGTGTGCGAATTTGAAGTAAGAAATATTTCGCGGGTGTAGATATTAAATTATTGATAATGTTTCGAATGAACACCTATCTATAAATGCTAGCCTGTTTTTTCATTATGTTCCTCTTAAACCAGTTTTCAAAAAACTGCAAATTCTTTTAGTAATGAAGACATGGACGCCCGCAGTGGGGGCTAGGGGGCCAGGGGGGCCATGGCCTCCCCTGAGATCTTGATCTCCCTGTTGTTTTTGAGCAAACGGAATACTGATGTCGCCTACGCCTCATCAAATTTTTATTTGGCCCTCCCCTGAAAAAAAATTCTGCGGACGCCCATGAATGATGTGGCTTTACTGGAATGCTCCACACCCCAGAATTATTTTTCGTTATGCTTGAGCTTGTGTTTAGTTAAAAAAATTTCCCTTACGCATTTGAGTCAGTTCCTTATTGCTAATCTCAAGCAATTTTGGTCGTCCACGAACCGCTCACAATTCATTTTTTTCACTCATGACAAATTCTGACAACACAAAATGAAACATTGTGGAATAACGCAGTTCTAGGGCTGCGTTATTCCACAATGGCATAATCAACTGTTCATGAAATATTTGAAATAGCGACTTTGAGGGAACCTTTGTATTCTATTTGCAAAATAAAAATTCCTAGACAGAGATCAAGCTCAGAAGTACGGCCCTGCGCACGTTAGCACTGGAGCGTTGTTGTTATTCCTCTTTCCTTCCGGCTTTTGCCACAGAGAAAAAAGAAAACACACATCCCGGTTTATTTTCACGAAGTTTTGTACATGTCGGCTTCACGGTACGGATGACGTATTTTTCAACTGTGGTCCGCCCTTTTGCTGATGTCCACTTGTTATCATTTGCTTGGACTGCTTCCAGGATCATTCCGAGACTCGTAATGGAAAATATTAAATTATATCAGGACGGAGGAACGCTTTAATGGACCGAGATGAGGTTTTTTCGTCAAAGGTGAAATTTCGCTCTGACCTGGGGTTGGTCGATTTCCATAATATTCATAACATACGAAAGTTATTTATGCTGCAGGTATGATGACTCTTATTACTTTTGAGTCACTCAAATATCGAATATCATTAATTCCACTTGAACGGATGATAAATACTCACTTGACTTATTAAAAGTCTTTATATGGCGGCGTTAAAATAAGTTAGGTTCCTTTTCAGTTTCATTGGTTTCTACGTTCAAACATGTTCTTTCCATTCATTCTATCTCAGTTAAGTGACTTCAGTTAAACAAACTTGATGAACTACTTACTTTACTCATTTGAGAGCCGTATATTTAGTTGGATAAGAATTGAAAATCATTCATCCTTCATTCATTCAATCTACTTGATCCGACGATCAACAGAAAATAGAATACAAGTCGTTTGAATTCAACATACTTGATCAACTCAGTTTTGTTTCAAAGGGTATAAATAAACGAGTTTTGTGTCTAAATGGAATGAAGTAATTAGACTGTTAACTGAACGTTCAAGCCTTGTTGCTTTGAATAGGATAAGAATTGTTTGTTATATTTCAAACTACACACAGATAATTTATTTTTCTTGGAAAACTATTATCTCGTAGTTTTTTTTCTCTGTTTGTTTGAATGTATTTTTCACTTGGATAAACATATTATTATTATTATTATTATTCATCCATCTCATTCAATCGCATGCTAAGCATTGAACTTCAAATGTCAGTTCAATCTAGTATGTAGTTACTCGACTTAATAAAATACCCGATAAAACGCGGTTTAAATCAATCTGTTCAAATTTGTCAACTTTTTCTTTATCTTCATTGAAGAAAGTCGGCAAGGAAGTTGTACATTTGTTAATTGAATGCAAGTTCCTGGAATTCAACTTACTTGATCAACTCATTTGAGAAATGTAAACCAGCCCTCAAGAATATAAAAACTACATTTCTCTATTTCACTATCGTAATGAGTTCATCACAATACAAAAATTAGTGCTGTAGTGAACTGTTCACAGCATTGTTTTCAGTCATATTTTTCGTTTTGTGGTTGTCAAAACTGACCTCAGATCTTTTCAATTTTCAAATAAAATCAATTCAAATTCCGTAATCTGTCTAATTTCCTATGTCATACCAACTGCTAAGATATAATACAAAAGCCATTAGGATGTATAATCTGAATTTCGAGAGTATTTCACAAAACTTGACTGAAATAAAGACAATATCGTATTATAATCGTGGCCGAGATCGTGGCAGAAAGCGATTTTAACACTCATGCTCTCGAAAACTCTCTCCTTCGTCGCTTGTTTTTGAATTTCACATTCGTGTTGGAAAAAAAGCCCATTCTGCAACTAGTTTTAGAATATACTATTGCAAAATAGAACTGCGGATATTTCAATACCGAATCTCGCATCATCTATATATTGAATTATCTCTCATTTTCAGCAGAAAATATAAACTGGAAAAAAAGGGTTCAACAAAAATTGTGGCGATGTTTCGCAGAAGTTGGTTTCTACTTCCTAAGGTTCACAGTGCTCAAAAATTAGATACATGATTCATAAATTCACAGTGAAGAAGAGAAGAACTCCACTAAGAAGTACATTTCATATGACACTACAACTGTAATAATTAATAATAAACACCTGACTAAATAACACATTCAACACAATTTACAAATTCATAAAAAGCAATTTATTCACCGTGGTGAAAAAGTTCTAGAACGAGAGAAAAAAATACTGTCAAGATTGATTTCAGGTATCCTAAATCGATATTCAGGTCGATACCGAGTTTCAGCTTTCAGCAACATCTTTTATAATGTAAAGTTCCATTGAAAATATAATCCTCCGTTAAACATAGTATGGAGTTTTAGCGGTCCCTTGTACGCATTTAAAGTTATCTTCTCTCTTTGTATAATTTTTTTTTTTATCATTAATTCTTTGTTAGCAAAATCTGGAAATGATTTAAATGAATTATAAGGTCCAGCTTGTTGTTCCATGCCAATTCTGCAATTTATCGAATTTAACATAGTATTCTAATAATATTTCTGCCCAATTTTTGATGAGGAGAGGGCTAATATAAGCATTCATTTGTATTTTTCTTGTATCCTTTTCTTCTAGGGTGTAATTTTTTTTGACGATCTTGCATCTCAACGGAAATACTCCACATTCAAGGTATGTATTATTCTATAATCTCGCAGATATCATAGGGTAGAACATGGCTTTGCCTAAGTTGGAGCTTTGCATTTTCATTCTCCACCTAATATATTTAAGTTAACATATTATTGTGAACATCGATTGAATTAAAATCAATCATATGACACTAATTAAAGTAGTGGACACAAAGAGCAGTCTCATCATTATTTTTCACATCTTCTTTGACATATTTCTGTTGTTTCATTCGAGTATTCCAAGATTGGTTAGTTTGACCTATGTACATTTATAGAAAGTATGTTTTTTCCTAATTATTCCTCGTCTTCGGTGAAAATCGTGAATTCCACCTCGCTTTCACAAAGGCGAGATACAAATGTCAACTTTCAATTGAGATGTGGGTGCCTCGAAATAGAAGTCCCGATGTACGAATAGAAAGAGAACATCGAAAGATAAACAATGACACCTTCCCGAGCACAAAGACATAATAAATTACATGCGCGGTCTTAATACAAGCACATTATACATTATCCAACATAATTAAAAGCACTTTCCTGCCTTGTGGGCGAAGAGATCCAACGAGCCACGGCTATTTCTGCCGTCCCGCATTCCTGCCCTCTCTAATCGTCTCTTGTTTTGCTGAAAAACCGTCCTGGCACCCGTTCAGTTTTCAGCAGGAATGAATGAACTCCAGCAGGGAGCTGCACGTCCGTTCATTCTAAATTTCTGCCACTTTTTTGTTGGTCGTCTCGGAGAGCACCATTCATCTGATGCCTGAATCCGCCACATCTGTCCGGGTATTTTTGGGTTTATTAGTTATTTGTAATACGCGGCGACAGGCGGAGACAATATCGGCTCTATTATTGAACGGTGAGACGACACTGGACCGGATGCCGCACGGTGTAGTTTTGTTGGGAGACACTAACTCCTTTGTTCCGGAGAGTTCTGGAGTAGAGACCGTTCTGGAAATATCCCCGCTTCGGAAGAACGCTGGAATACCGATGTGCGGATAGGTTTTCGGCTTTGGAAAACATGAATCGTTTGTAAAAAGCAAATTATTGACGTCCAATATTTTCAAAACACTACATGGATAACATAAAACCTGATGGTCTTGCTAGTATATACAGAGTGAATCATTGACTTGTACTTGTATTTTAACTAGAGATTCCTGAGGTCAAAAGGAAAAATATACTTTTTCATTAATGTCGTGAATCTTCCACGGGCACAAAATTCCATTACCACGTTTAATTTTTGAGTATTACATACCATTATATTCCCTAATTATAAAAGAAATTCAAGGAACCAATCTCTCAAAAATAAGTTGAAGTGCTTTCAATGAATATTCGGATTTTTATCTAGTGATATGCGCATTTTTCATGTTATAATTAATATTAAAAAAATAGAACAGCGAAATTAAATAAATTGGTTACTCTGGCTGAATGCAACCCTGTTCAGAAGTGAAGAAGTATTTGTTGAAAGTTTTTATCTTTTTTTTAGATATTTTCGAAAATGAAAAATTATGGCACATCTTCGAAATCGAAACATTATCGAAATTTAGTTATAAAATCAGAACAAATTTAGATATTGTGAAACGGTTTTCACTACTGGTTTTCACGGAAATCAAGCCCCCTTCAACCTTTTTACTTATCTAGTCTAAAAGAACCAGAAACAGCCAAAATCAAGCAATTTGGGATACCCTGTAGTGACAAGCTGCTCTAATCGAAATAAAATACAAATGGTTGAACTTTTCCGCAGTAGTATGATATATCAAACAAGCACATTGTGTAACATGCTTCCAGCTGTTCTAAGTAAAGTCTTCAACAATTTAAGGCTAGGTAGAATGAACAGGACTCAACTTTTCATTCAGGGCACTGACTACTTGACAAAAGTTATTCTTTTTCTCGGATGGTCGAACCTAAAATAATAATGATATATTTTTTTAATGAGATTTAGGTAGGAGCAGTGACCGCCCAATTTCAACTCGAAAATAAGAAAAGTTCAATTCTACAATTTAAGGAGTTCAATAATTATCCAGTCGAAAGACTTGAATATTTTAATTTTTTGAGATACGAAAATGATATATTCGCACAAAATTCACGACAGTATCTCAGATCTAAATAACATTGTTAGGATACATACCACGGCCAAATGAGAATGAGATAATCACCTCTTCGTTCACTCTGCACTGAAATCGACCACCTAGTTGGGAACAAGAGAGGATTCCATGGGCGTAGAACATATTCAGACGTTACGATATCCAGTGTTGTTGATGTGAAATCGCAAAGATTTCATCCCGTGTCGAGTTGAAATTAGTTTAATATTGATTCAAATTATGTAAGGATATTGCCCTACAAACCAGAGAAATATCTGTAAATCATAAATTGAACATTAATCAAAATTAATTAATTTTGAGTGAGAAAGTGAAATGTAATAAAAAAAGAGACAACTTATGACGGCTTTGTCCCATAGATTGAGCATCAATTAAGATAATCAAAGCATTGATAAAAAACCAAAATCTCTGAAAAATAATGTAAATATTTTGTTGCATATTAATTATGACAATCCGAGCAGCTACTAACATATTAGAAACACTCAAAATTTTGTAAAAAAAAAGAAGATGACAACAAGATCGTTAACGACAAATAACAATTTCGATGTCACCTGAAGTTTTTATACTATGAGAAACATACCCCTATAAGGAAAATAAAACATGGCCAGCTCAAGGCATTTCGATCATGGTTACATTACATACCAACAGAGATGTGTAAAAATGTGTCTGTATTTCTTTCCGAAATTCAGAAGGGATGGTTTTTATTTAATTTTTTGAGACTCATACGCTACCAAAAACTTTAATAGAGATGATTTACATACGTATTCCTGCCTGTCACTATTTTGTATGTGAGTTTTCGGAGAACCTGCTGATGACGTGATAAACTAAAATCTTTCGCCGCGTAGATTCTTTCGGAGAAAAATTATGTGACAATTTCTACCACGATCACATTTACTCTCTTACGCTAAATTCACACATACCGGTTTTTAGTCGGCCGTTTTTATGCCGGTCGTCCAATTCGCACGCTGATTGGTGCTGGTAAGCGACCGGCGTGAATGCAATACCAATAAGCGTGCAATTTGACGATCGGCATAAAACCTGCCGTCCAAAAACCGGTGTTCAGCGTAATATTTCCCGAATTTAGCTTGAATATCTTAATACTTAATAACCTCGAAAACTTGTGTTGTATTGAAATATATTGGAATAGATGAAATGGTTGTGAGTAAAGGCATGGGCGCCCGCAGAATTTTTTCTCAGGGAGGGCCAAATCATTATTTTGATATGAGGCGCAGGCGAAATCAGTATTCGGTTTTACTCGAAAACAAGAAGCAGATCAAAATCTCAGGGGGGGCCATGGCCCCCCCTGGCCTCCCCCTACGGGCACCCATGAGTAAAGGTATGCATTAGCCATTTTAGCATAGATTCCAGTTACTTAAGCATTTTTCTTCATGGGGACACAGTGTAGGAGACATCGGCAATTAATGCCGCAAAAAAAACATGACAAATAATTCAAATGACACTCATGCGAACTATGACAGAAATTTATATAAAAAGGTTCTGACTCTGAGCGCTAAATAACTCTGCTGAGTTACAAACTTGGACCAAGAATCCTCTGAGGATGTTAGGTGAAATAGAATAGATGAAAAGATATGGCCATTTTAAGCTTTTCAGTGAGCTATGTCATCAATGGAAACATGCCAGTGATGTTTTTCCGAATTGAACCTTCGAAATAATGTTGTAGTAATTCAATTTCGGGAATATTTTTAACAGAGTTTCATCTAGTCAAAGTCAACAAGTTTTTTAATCTCTCAGATATATATATTTTAAATGAATTACCCGAAAAAGTTGCATTTTAAAAGAATATGCGAAGAATAGATTCATTTTTCAGAATAACCAAACATTAATTTAGTAGCATTCATCTTACTTTCTTTTGCGTTTGTAGAAGATTTATCACATTAATGATATTCCGAAAAACATTTTATCGATAAAATTGTTTCCGAGATATAACTGAAATTTATATTTTTCTAAGGGTAGTGGAATTGTTGAACAGGTTGTGTTGACTCAGTTTTGTGAAAATTCCGGCTGTTTGCTTATTGTTAGACATTCTGTTAATCAACTCTTCAGAAATCATAGGATAGCTTTTTTCAATAACTACAAATTCTACGAATAATTTCAACAGAAATAATTCTTATTTTGAGAATATTGATAGATATATTTTATTTTTAGTTATCTATTTCGTGGAACTAAGGATGGCCTTTTATTTTATATCTTCAGGAACCCCATAGCCAGTGAAACGGTAAAGATGTGTTCTGTGAAAGACAATTTCGTCACTTATCAATAAAAGTAAAAGCGAAACTATCTACAAATAGCTGGTTCAACTATTTGAAAATATTCTGCAGCATCTTAAAACATGCAGTGTAGCAAATTACAAATCATAAATAACTTTGTAGTCCTAAAAGAGTTAGGCAGGATTTTACATGTGTCGTTACATGGAAAGGTATCACAACGATAAAAAACAATATTACGAAAAAGAAACTGCACACAGAAATTATTTCAGTGGGAAGCCAGCTCCAGTTTGGTTCTTCTACCCTTCCACGCCACTGATCCGGGCACAGAGAAAAGAGAATAATTATTCCTTCATCCAATTAGAGCGTTCGGAATGATAGCGGGCTCACAATCAGAGGAGGCACTGGAGTCGCTTCCATATATTCATTGTGTCTCTCTAAATGTAGAAATTAATGTCGGTTTTATCTCATTAGAGAGACCACGAACGAGAGAGGTTCGCACTTTCAACCAAGAAAATTACTTGGCGAATCCAGAAGAAAGCCGAGGTGGGGCACTGCCTCTAATTAATGACTGTTAATTGGAAAGTGCTGTAAGAAATTCTCCATCCCCATACAATTCGGAATAACGACATCTATTAAATGTTGTGGAATTGTGAAGGTAAAAGGATACAAGGGTTGATCCTTCGAGCGACACATACATCATTGATGCTGCAGCATCTCCTTTCGGTATGAGCACTTAGAGTATCAACCCACCTTGATCTGCACCCGAGAGGACATGGGGAGCTCTTCAGCACAATGCTGTCAAAATATTCGAAGTATAATAAGCGACGTAAGAGAAATAAAGAAAATGTGAAATTATCGGCATCTAGAAGAAATATTGAATTTCAGCTAGAAGATTTCTATGTTTATTTCTTTGGGAGTAGGTATATTAATTTGAAAAATTGATTGAACTTTCGAAGAAACGGTCGAAAAGCACGTTATTTTCAGTGATATAGAATACAGACCAGTTTTTGTATTATAGAAAAAACTGGTCAACCTACCCCGTGTCTGCGGTAGGTTGCCTATGAACCTATGGTAACTTGATCTATGAGGTTGCTAGAGCTAAATCTACGAGATAATAGGATAGAAAACACGAAAAACCGATGCACTACCCAATTTTCATCGAAGCCAATAGGCGCCACTTTAATTAAACACAAAGTTTATTGTGATTAATTATCTAAAACAAAACAACTAGAAATATAAGATTCAGTGCACTCCAAAGAAAATGTTTCATCCTTATTACTTTCATCGTCTTAACTCTTGTTATATCAGCCTCACGAAAATGGGAGACCCATGGTCTTTACTGATGAATTCAGATTCTATTCAGGGATACATGATGATGACCGTGAAAGAGAAGATCCTAAATTTTCTAGCGAAAGGTTTGTGCAAAACACTTGAAAAATGGTTTGCGGGGCTACAACATATGGATGTAGGTCACTTTTGATTTTCATCAATCATGGCTGTGCGTTACATTCAGGCTGAACCAAAATTTCCTCCTCATGTACCCTCAGCAACCTTTTTTCCATCAACATGGTCCGTGATCATGCATCGCTCGAAAGGAAAAATGTATTTCCTGAGAGATCTGTAATTACGATGAGTGTACATACATTATTGAGAAATGTTATTTCTGAAAGGACATAACGCCATCAGTCATAAAACAATATCTCAAGAATAAAGGTTACTTCCAAGGATATTAGAAAAAAAAATTGAAAATTGACAAGTACTTCCTTTATAGGCAATATATAGAGTTCAGAGAACTAGCTCAGGTAACTTCGGGAATGCAAAATCAAAAAAACCTTCCTCGCGAAACAACCAGTATCCATCCTTAGGAGCAACCTAGATGAAAAAGACATCTCATTCAATTCCAATATCGACGTGATCAATACTCCAGACAAATTGTTTGCTCGGCGCTCCATTGTGAGCCCCTCAATACCCGATCATAAGGTGTCATCTCCGTCGACAGAAGGATTAGAACGGTTATTGCTCTTCAGCACCAGCAGCTCCCCATGCGGAGCAGCAATAATTGTGCCTCTGAAGGGGGATTAGCATACAAATCTTGGTTTTGTGGGGATTGTGTAACTTGCCGGATGAGACGGTATTATATTCCGGCACCTTCTGCAGATTATATTGTGTGCGTAAGCCGCGTTATGTGTTGGTTGGGGTTATTTTCTTTGGGAGAATCCGTATTATGCATCGCATAGGCGTTGAAAGAGTTCGGATTCGAAAAGGCTTGTTTGTTCATTTTGATTGAAATTCTCTTGCTCATTCTCTATGATGAGACAAAATAACGATTGGATATCAACATAGCCGATGATGAGGTTGGTATGACACAACAGTCGTAGTGTTGTTTGAACATATATACTATTCCCCAAATAGAATAACTTCTTGACTTGAAATTTTATAAGGGGAGTTTTCTGGGATAAAATTCTTGTTGCAAGATTCCGCTCGATCGCATGAAGTTCAATACCAATTTGATTGGATTTCATTTACACGATTATACTCTTAGTTGTCTAATTTCAAAATAGAATGTAATGTTGTTTCGTGTTAACGTGTATAGTAAGTTTCCAAAACTGTAATAATTTTCATACAATATGGGCAAAGTTCTATATTTTATGGGAGCGTGGATTAAGATATCGAATGGAACTTATTCGTTCCAAAATTGCCCAAAATGTTTTTTTAGCTTCCTACAAAAATTGGGGAAGTGAGCACCATGCAGCCATTTTGAAATTTAGTTCTCATCCTTATTAATAAAAATGAACGGAATGTGAGCTCATTGAATTTTCTATGAAAAAATTTGAAACCTCTGACCTTAACCGTTTTGGGAGATGAAGACATCCGTAGATATAGTGAGAATTTTGATGCCTCTGGAATGTCAACCCTCTGTCTTTCAGGCAGACATTAACATGCTCTCTACAAGATTATGGTGTTTCCACCGACACCGAAAAGCTCATGGAGCTGCTAAAGTCTTAGCTTGTGGTTAGGCTGCTAACAACAGCCTGTTGGCACACATATTTCATGTTCCGCTTGAGCAAGTCATCAAATTATACATACAGGCTCTGTGGATTGAAATAGGTGAACGATTGATTTACCAGTATCCAAAACTTGTCGGTCTAAAAATCACATATCTGAAGAAATCGGTAGTGGAGCCTCGAGAGGTACCAGCCAAAGCTCTTGAGATGAAAAAGGTAGGCTTGTATATTCAGGAGGACATAGTAAGTCCTTGATACACTGAGTTAAGCCAGATGCATGAACAAAGAAGTAATGAAGAAAAAAGGTAATATCATCACGCAATCTAACTCATGTCGTCATTTCCAATCAATAACATTTGTTTTTACATACCTATATTATTTTGTTTCATTATTCTAAAAGTAAGGAATTGTCATTGTCGCCTCAGAAAGCATCTGTTGAGAATGGGCTTGTCGGACACTGACGAGTGTAGATTTTGTGGGGAGGAGGAAGAAACTCCCATTCATATAGTAACGGAACGCTTCGCCAATGTAAGCAAAATTAAACAATGCCTAGGATTATAGGCATTAGCCTCGCTGAAGCCTTCCCAGATATTGGATTTCGTTAGATCACTGGAACTGTAAAGCGAGCTGTAGAGGGTGTGGTGAGAACAGCTTCGTCAGGGGGCATAAAAGTTCATTAGGTCACAGTTGACTCTAACCTCTTTTAAATTAAAAGAAAGTAAACTACCTCTCCTCTCAGTGAAGATGACAAAATCTGATTCAATTTCTCCAATGCTCCTGATGAAAGATTTGTAAGGCTATAAATTGAATATATTCATTTCGATTATTAGTTGTTTCAATTGATCTTCGTTTCACAAATCCTATCTGCAGAGGATGGTTAAAAAAATTCACCAATATAGAAATAAATAGTAGTTCTAGTATCGCTTCTGAAGAATTCGACATATCACAGTTCTTTCTTACTCAGTATTTCCGCTAAATGAAACTTCGTATCGTTAAATCGCGTTTTATTGGCATTTCCGCGCCTTCACTCCGGGCAAGCACGCGGCAACTCAATTAGCCGCGTCAAGAGTGACTTTAAATTCATCGAACTAGTTCGTTCTTACTCCCTCGCGATAACTGCTTTGGCGGCCGTGATTAGAAATGCATTATTCAAACAATTACAAGATAAAGAGACAAATTGCGCCGGAGGACAGGAGGGACTAAATTATGTCTCTTCGCCGAGACTGCTACCGGCAACAATGAGAGCAAAACCGAGTCGTGCGTGCGATACCGGACGATTCGAATCCGGTGGCGCTTACCGGGTCGTACCGGAGATCCTAGCCGGTGATAAGCCGAGTAAACAGCGGTGAGTACCGGTGGTGCGGGAGTCGCCTTGGGGAATCTTTAGCGCGCGAATGCTTTCCTAACGATCGCATGAGGAACTTGTTGAATTTTTGTTTTTTAAATATACTGCTCCACAAGAGTCCGTGATATCGTATTCAATCGTTCTGAAAATTATGTAATCTTCGAGATCGCTGTGAAATCATTTAAAAATCAATAACAAATTCAATCGATCCAATATAAATCAATATGGGACATTTCGTCAATCTGGTCGTTTGGTTCTTTGCATATGCTTCATGAATGTTCTTATTTTGAAAGTCAGTTTATCAACAGCTTCGATTTGAAACGAGTTTTCTGAAAATGCCAAGACGTAAACTAACTAACGCTGAGGCTAATAGGGCTATCGGAATGCTACGGGGTGGCCTAATTCAGGTTGTTGTAGCGGAAAGGCCCCAAGTCAGCCAAGGGTCCAAGGGTGATATTTCGACTTCGGAACTGTCTCCCTGAACTTATTCAGGGAGACAGGTTTCGTGTTGCAAAGACCAAGGCTTGGCGGGCGACGAAAATCAACACCTTCTCAGGATCGTTTCATCACCGTTTCGGAGAGAAGAAAGCCTACATCTACGGGTAGAATGCTACGGAATACTCTTCAAAATGCAGATGGGGTCCAAGTTCCCATCGAAACCGTCCCACATCGTTTGAGAAAGGTGAATCTACGTTCTAGACGTCCATTAAGAGGAGTTCCATTAACACGTCACCATGAGCGTCGAAGACTGGAATGGGCAAGGCAACATATCAATTGGAGCGATCAATGGCGTAGTGTCCTTTTCACTGATGAATCCAGATATGGACGATTTTCAGATTCACGAAGAATAAGGGTACGGACACTCCCACGCATACCCCGTAATCGTAGCTTTGTCCAAGAAATGCATCTATTCCGAGAGGGTAGTGTTATGGTATGGGTCGGGTTATGTTTTAATGGGCGCACAGATCTACACATTTGTCCTGGGAATATGACCGCCTCACACTATAGGGAGCATGTCATTGACAATGTTCTACCAAATTTTCAAGCTGCTATTGGTAAAACTTTTCAATTTCTAGACTATAACGCTAGACTGCACCGTGCAGCCATAGTTGAGAATGCGCGCGAGGAGCTTGGTATTCCACATTTACCAATACCTCCGCACTCACCAGATTTGAATTGCATAGAACCTTCATCGGATATGCTCCAAAGAAGATTAGATAATCATCAACCTACCCAGGGTCCTTAAATGATTTGAGAGAGCTTTCCCCAAGAAATGTTCAACAACCTCGTGCCTAGTATGCAAAGATGATGTCAGGCTGTTATTGATGCACAAAAAAGCATTTGAACTATATTTTTTTGCAATTTAAGGCAATATCCCTAACTGATGTGGAGCAGTTTAATTTAGGGTTTTCTCTCCCATGCTCTGATAAATCAAACAGTTTTCAGGATCCTGAAGATTCTCATGTATTCAACAATTTGTTACAAAGTTTGATAGTTCCAAGTGTTTTTTCTTGTTTCATTGTTAGTCCAAAATTTTTTTCGGTTTGTCCTTTGACAAATAAATGCACAAGTTTTACGCAGAGACCTTCCATCTATTATTTGAAAAAAAAAATGGTATAAGACAACTCGCCTAATTCTATGGAGATTCAGCAAGTTTCAGAACTTATTTATCCTCTTACCGTATGTTAAATTTGTTTTTCTATTTTTTTTTTATTTCACTTCTCATTTACTTATATTTGATCATTGGTCTTTATATGATTTCCATACGCCTTTAATCTCATTCTCCCTTTTTTCCTCTTTTTTTCAGAGGAGTACTTCTCTCTTTTACTTAGTTTATCTTCTTTCCAGTTTCTATGTGTGTATTGAGCTATATATGCTCTATTTTCCGACTTTCTGACAGGAATTTTAAGTATCCTTTTTATTTGATCTTTGCTATGTTTTTTCATTCCCCCGTCTGTTCAATTACTATTTTCTAGTTTTAATTTTCAGTTTTTCTCTGATCTCTTTATTGGCTGCTGATGTACCATGTGCCACCATATAATGTTCTGGTTGCTGCGTTTAGGGTAGTTTGAAGTTCTCTTTTCATAAATATAGCCTTTCTACGTTATGCCAGATAGGTGTGGAATACGGTACGTTATGCTGGCTATAAGTACTGTTTTTGTTATTGTGATCTAATTTTCCAACGACAGTTTGTTTCCTCCGTAGTGTAGAAGGTAGTGGGTATAAACATAAATGTAGTTATCTTGTTCTTTTCCTATTTTCCTCCATTTGTTTGTTGAATTTCAGCTCTTGATCTAGTATGAGCCCCCGATATATCGCTTACTTATACCAACGATCCTTTGGCAGTCTATCGTAATGTTATCCATTTCTTCGATATGTCTTGTCGACCCAAATAGTACACCAACGGTTTTCTTTGCGTTTACCTTGTTTCTCCATTTACTGAAATATTCTGATATATACTCCATATCTCTCTGCAGGTGGTATCTCCATTTTCCAGAAACTTTTTTAGGGTTTTCTTTCCCAGTATCTGGAAAAAAATCAACAACAATTTTTTTTAATGTCTTTGAGTGAATTCGTTCTCGAATTTGTCAGGGACGAAATCCTCTCAAAATATCGTTGCTTCACAAATAAACAAGAAATAACACTTCGAACTATCAAACTGTAACGATTCGGAGTCTATATCAGACGCCCCCATCAGACTAATTAAAAATTTGGTGAAAATCCTCAATCGTTAAAGTTGTTAAATTTATCAGTTGACATTTGTCAATACATGGTAAATTAGTAGCAAATACTCTGATGGTGAGATGAAACTTTTTCATCTCGAATTTTCCTGATATCAGTTCTTTCCTCAACAAATCAATCCTAGTACGATCATTCCCGATTATTATTTTTATCGAACAAAATACTCTTCAGTTTTTTTCATTTATCAGATTTCGTCATCAGAATTTTTGTTGTTTTCCAATACATCATGTGATGAGAATACAGATGATCTGCAATTTGCGATCTACCAATATCAATTTTTGTAATTATAAAGATCTTAAATTTTTCTGTGTTTTGAAAAACAGTTTCATGTGGAATTAAGATTCAATGCCTTTCATTTTTTTTTAAATCCCTGATTGTAATTATATTATATTATTTCGTTTTCAGAGAAATATTTTTTAAATCTCCTAATTATTTTACAAATAACATTTGAGCTTCAGTTGGATAGTCGTTTTATAGTATCCAGAAATACGTATATCTGACTTTGAAAAAAAATTAAACGAATAAAGAATGCTAGAAAAGTTTAAGCCATCGAAGAAGTTTCCTGATAAAAGATCTGGCGAGATATCCTGGGAGTTTTTCTGTGTTCTTCATCAAGAATAATATTCACCTCCGCTAACTTTAAGGTTACCACTATTGTCTCATCTATAAAACCAAGACATCTGACACATTCTTATCGTTGATGAAATTATCTCCACTCACGTTCTTCCACTGCAACCCGAACGTATCCATGACGTTTGATCGAGTTGCATCGCATGAATTCTTAAAAAACCGACTCCCCTTCCCTCCTTGGACCAGATCCAAATCAGTCATTAAAAGCATTTTGGGATGGATGGTGCATTGATGCTTCTCTTTCGGGGTGATTATAAAAACATTAAAATCTCGGCTCGTTTGTGCGAAGGTCTCGTTGATATGCAAGACCCCGCTTGTGCAGACTCGGAGCGCCTGGACCGGCACACAAAAGGAAGAGTCTACAAAAGGGATTTCGTGTGGGACACGAATTGACATTCATGGTGATAATGCACAAGAGACGGAGGGCAGCCGGAAGGGATTGGGTGGAACGAATAAAATTTCGTGAGGCTGGTGCCTCTGGAGGATTGGCTGATCTAAATGATATGGGGTTATCGAGGTTGGCTATTGATCCTTCTTCATGACATTGTGAACATTTTTCTGATAACTGCGATGAAGATAAAATACCATTTCAAAGGGATCAAGATATTTTTCGGGGTCTATTACCCTACAAGCATATTGTCATAGTTCGATTATTGTTAAAATTTTATTCTAATTTCATTTTATTTAAAAAAAAAACAAAAACATCCAGACAAACACTTTGATTCATCTGAATGAAACTATTCAAATCGAAGTGTTTTGAAAATATGGTTACAAATATTATAATTTACCTAGAATACGGTCCTCATAAGAGGACTAGTCATAATTCGGATTTCGTTGTCAAAAATGCAAGGATATTCAAAGAAAAACGATTATTGTTTTTCGAATCTTCACTTCTCTGCATCATCTGATACATCGTTGGTTTAAACTTTCCTAGAATTGCTCGTCAGATTGATCAATTGACTCTTGTATTTTTGAACTTTTTCGATTTTATTCATACAGTAAATCTAATATTTTGAATTTCCAGATAAGAAAATGAATATATATGAGGTTCAGCTCCTCGAAGCCAGATAGATAACATTCTCAAATAGCTTGATACACTTCTATACTATCAAATTGATACCTATTAGACTGAGAAATCCAAATAAAAAACAGCTAATATCTCATGGAGAGAAAAAAGGTGTACCTACACAGTTCTTTTCAGCATGTGACTGGAGATGTTGGAGTGTTCTGGGTTGTAGCTTTCGAATGTCAAGTCTCAGCAATGAAAGTATTTGCGAAATCGCACTCTATATTATTTACAGATTGAACGAATATTAGAATCGAGAATGTCCTACTTAATGCACGAATCACTTGGGATGTCAGTATTTCATTCTGTAGGATGCTTGTAGATTAATTATAAATGAAAATTTCTAGATAATATTTTGATGAAGTAAAAAGCGCCACAAAGCCCAAAGCCGATATTTTGTTTGCAATTTCACACGGAGCTGCTGAAAGTTATCACTTGGGGATCAAAAAGATTTGGTGTGAGTTATGACAGGAAGGCAGGGGCGTATTTAAGATAATTCAATTCCATTTCGTCCTACATCTGACTGGGAATCGTTTTCTAACTGAATTTTGAAAAAGTGTTTATGTTATCACTGATGGGGTCTTTCGTAGTCTGATATTATGTGACTAGAGAATAAATCTGTACTCTAAGCCGTGGTCTGTCATTTATTTCACTCAACGACAACTGAGTTTCTAACTGGGGTAGTCCAGTAGTGTGTATAAATTCATTGGTACATCCCATTCCCTCCGTAAGGGTTTGATTTTTTTCTGTTGATCACATGAGGAATCCAGTACCATGTATCATTCGAGTTTACTTTTTCCTTTGGTTTAATTTTAGTATTCATCCTTCCGTACAGCTCTCATATTCATCGTTGGGTAGTAGAAGAGTAGAGAGTTAGTTACCTGATTCCCAAAGATTATTTTCAGTAACAAAAGTTCATGTCCATTTTTTATTAAAAATATTTTATCGATCGCTAGAGTCGTCAGCCTTTCAGACTCAAGATAAAATTCACACAATAAAGGAATCAATTTAGAAACATGCAAATTTATTCATTGAACATCCTAAACCGGAGTGAATAAAAAGAAACGAGACATCATCAAAAAGTCAACATATGAAAATATTACATTTGAATATGAGTAGATATACCTAAGTGACATATTCAGTTACTGGTGTTACTATGTATTTAAATCATAAAGAAAAATTACAAACCACACATAATTGTGGTTTGAAAAATGAATTTATCACAAAAAAATTCGTTTTCATATACGCTTATTAACAGTAACAAATCAACACATAATGATACCTCCAGAATGACTTATGCTCTCAGAATAACATCTGAACATACTTCTAATTAGAAGATCCATACCACCTTCAGATATCTCATTTCGGTCTTCTTGCACCTCGCTCTCAAGTGCAGCTGGGGTATGTGGAGCATGGATTGAACAAAGTAATCTTGTCATATTAGCGCAGACTGATTCAAAAGGTGAAAGATCGCGATATTCAGAGACCATGGCTCTTGAAAGTCAAGACTTGGAGCTTGTATCGCATAGGTACAAGATTTTTGGGAGTGGAGTTCGATAAAATTTTGAACTTAGATAATTATATTTATAACAGTTGTTAAAAAATGGCAAATGTTGGTATGGAATCAAAATTCCATATCTAGGAAGTTACACGATTGAGACTACGTTGATGATTTTCCATTATACGAACTTGATGTGTATTTTATAATAATAAATCGACTTCATTTTATGAAACATGTGAGAAAATACATGACATAATGGGATGTTAGTTTAGTCATATTGAAAATATTTATAATAAAATAGATGTGTGAGATGAACGAATGAAATAAGGAAATATTTCCTGTATGTGGAGTTGAACGATGCAATACAATAGCTTAATGAAAAACCCTGCCACTCCGTGTTTGTAGATAAAATTAATTGAAAGTTTTCTATAACGAACGGTCTTGAAGGACATCTATGTGATCTTGAATGACATTATGTCGTTATACTTTTATAGACAGAAAAACACAAACTCTCCCACGTGAAGAAAGACAAAAGCAGTGAAAACCAATTGTTTTTGTCTCTCTGCGAATATGGGGAGGTAAAATATTTGAGAGGACTGGTAACCCAGGAACAGGTGAAGATCGGATAGTACCAGTGATAATCCTCATAGAAGGTATAGTTGAAATTCAAGGAGGAATCAAGTTTGACTCCAAGATTTCTTGGATAGAAATTATACATGTTAATATAGGTTGTAAAATGGCCTTCATATGCTTTTTTTGGGAAGTTAATGTGCGAAATTACATCAACCATAGATTTGATCGAACAATTTCAAAAATCATCGTAGAAATTATTTTTTTATTTGTGTCTATTCTATACTCTATACCACTTATAAGATGATAAAGTTGCCCTTCCACAATTACCTAGTTACGCTTCTGGTTCTATACTTAATACTGCCTCAAGTAACGTCCGAACTTTTCTCCTTCGGATTTATATTTTCCATGGTCCCTTGCTGTAGAAATTGGCCAACTTCAAACGACCTTTTCTGAGACCATAAAAAAAGTTTAGATATGGATAACTTCATGACGTTCAGTTGGGAAATTATGGGAAAGAATGTTTCATCCAAATATGAAAAAAAATCAATGCGATATTATGCTTCAACTGCATTGTGAGGAGGATGAGTTCTTTACGAAAAGGTTATGCTCACCTATGCGGTATGTTTTCTAGTGCGTTAATTAACGCTGGTTTATACTTCAACACTATTCTAAAACAGTCGCCCATATTTTTTCTAATAGACCATAAAACAGCAAATTTAATACACAACGACATCTCCAGCTGTTCTAGAATCTTACACGAGGTCGAAAAAAGACACATAAATAACGAAATATGAAAATGTCTGTGTTAATAGTCGTGTAGAGAGCTTAGAGTACGACAAAAATAAGCTCATAGGTCAGGACGCATAATTCATGGAGTTTTGTTTTCGATTTTTTGAGTTAGTAGGGTGACTTTTCGGCGGTGAAATAAATTCTATTTTCACATCATTTACTGGTTCCACTCAGTGTCGCCAGTAATCGCATAAACATAACGTCAACACTAAGTTTAACCTATTTCAGCCAAAAAAATGATGGGGACGTTTTACATGTAATAAATGTTTCATCGGCTACCGTGTGAAACGATTCAGATAAATCACGACAATTTTCATCTGTAGAAAAAACGATTTGTCTGTTCGGCAACTTTTTCGAACAATAATTAATATACAGTGGAACTTCCCTACAGCGAACGTCTCTACAACGAATTTCTCTGTACAACGAATTTCGTATCTGTCATTGCACCTTGAATCCAAATACCCTGTTAAAAACACCCTCTAAAACGAAGTGAATTCTCTCTATAACGAATTATTCCAAGAAAATCACTCTCTAAGTGCGTATTGTTAAGAAGGTTTTTCCCAGAGTATACTTAGGGATGGTTTTTTCCGTAATTCTGTCGGACGTAGGTAATAAATCCCGATCATAAACTAAACACTAAACCATTACGGCGGACGGAGAGTTCCTTCTGAAACAGTTGTAGATGCAACCCTGGCTATACAGATTGTTCAGTTTTCAGTTTCGCTCTGATCGTTAATAAAAATAGTAGTGCGAAAATGTCTAGAAGGAAGTGCTTGAGTTAATTATGTATAATGTATTCAAATAAAAAAAAAATGCAAGTGAACGTTGCTTTTTTTGACACTTGACACAATAAAAAAAAAATTTCTGCATAACGAAATTTCTGTATAACGAAATTTCTTTGTGGATTTAGCGTATTCGTTATAGGGAAGTTCCACTGTATCTGGAATTTGGCTATATATGTTATGTCATGACTGTTATATTTCCAACTAATATCGCAATTCACTAGAGCAAGAAATCCTGATGATTCCGAATCATTACTTCCTATTAGTACGAAATTTCAGTTGGAGATGACCAGTTTATATAAAGTTTCTGTTTTTTTGCCGAAGATTTCCAGAACGATGTTTTTTGATTATTAGGTATTATTATTATTATAGTACTGGTTGTTGCTCGTGCAAAAGGTATAATTTAAGATTTTCGAGGTAAAAAAGTTGAATACTCACTTTTTTCTCAAAATCATTCCTCGGCTTGCAACCAATAAAACAAAAAATTGCTGAATTGTTCCAGCTGTTGTCAAGCTTAGCTCTTACCAAAACATTTTTCTTTCATTTGCATTCATTTGATCATCAATTCTATGAGTATTATTTGATACTGCCGTCATCCGTATGATTGAGTTCGGAAACCCTACAAATCTTTCACTTGATTCTTGAATGGATTGTTAAGCATCTCGTGCGGAAACTGCACATGTGTTGGCACGCGAAAAACGAAACGAATCCAATTACACCTATTTACGGGAGGATTTATTACAAGGAAAAGAGAGTAGATGTGAATAGTTTGAAGATTACACTATCGATTTCATTCCAGCCAGGTAATTTACACATTCTAAATCCACTGTTGAAGATTTGTGTCATCTGATTGAAGATTATGATGTCGTTTGAAGTCACTAAAAACCACAATTGACACAAGTGTCATCAGGAGCAAGATTCTGAATTTTAAATAATTATCCAAAATTCGAATTCTGAATGAATATCGTGGAAATGAAAAATTACCTTTTTTTAAATTGATTGAGAAAAAACAGAGAGACTTCGAAGTATTAAAGTAGTGTTATGAATATTTATTGATTCTTTCAAGAATACAGTAAAGGCCAGGTCAAAAATAACAATCATATACTATTCAATATTTAAAAAGAAGGAAGAAGAAAACGATAATTATTTATGGTCGAAGGAGCATGATATCGATGTGAAATGACTCTGATAAATCTCGTTTCAGGGCATAGTTTGAATGGTTTTTCTGAATTAGACATGGTTAAGAATTTTCGTAAACGGTGGTAAGTGACTGAACAAACCTATATTCTGATATACAGGGTAGGTCATTGAGCGGGTGAGTCTATTCAAGCGGGAGATTCTTGATGAGTTCGAAAGGAACACTTTTTGTTTTTTTTTTCATTGTTTTTGATTCGGCTCGGATGAAAAGATACAAGCTAGTGGAAATCCATAGAAAAATATAATTTTCGAATATATTTAGTAAATGATTTCATAAAATGAGATGAAAAATTTCCCACATATATGTTTTATTTTTTCATGATAATCCTCCGTTCAAATGATTCACAGAATCAAATTTGCGCTCCGTTTTAGCTAAGATTTGGGAGGTAATAATAATAATAATAATAATAATAATAATAATAATAATAATAATAATAATAATAATAATAATAATAATAATAATAATAATAATAATAATAATAATAATAATAATAATAATAATAATAATAATAATAATAATAATAATAATAATAATAATAATAATACTAATAAATGCTTCATTTCCTTCTCTACATAAATGTTTATCATCGTCATCGGTATATCTAATGCTCGAAAATATTTTAGTGACATGTTTCAAGGCAAGCAGAGCTCATTATGAAAAAAGTTTGAAATGGCTATATTATATTTTATACTTGGCTTAATGGGAAAAAATGGTAAACGAAAAGATTAATTCTTTTGGCCTTGAGGATCCATTGATAAGTTATATGTATTGATAAGGTATATGTAAGGATGTTGCTTCAGATCGGAGTGTAAAATTCGTCTCTTGGTTCCTTCTGATAACCGCCACTCTGGCGATGTTTTCAGATGTAGGTACTCTTTATTATACAGGGTGTTTCATTGGTAAAAGCACATACGGTATCCTCAGCTAGAACTACCCTAGGCGAGTCGAAAAAACCCATATATGTTAGGCTAATCAATTTTATAACCGAGATACAGGGTGGTTCATGTATTCACCGAAAATTTCAATTTCTACTAACTTTTGAACCAACCGGTATATTTATTTGATACTTGGAACGTATAGTAACCTTCCACAATTCGATCGATATATATTTAAATTCTTTGAAAATTCCAGGTCAGTATTTGAAAAATATGGGATTTTTTCAAAACTGAGATTCAACACCTTGTCTATTGGAATTTTGGGATTTGATTAACATATTTCAAAAGAGCAGAAAATTTTCTATGAGGTTCAGTAGATTTCATGGTTCCGTATGCGATTTTGCTCAAATATAATTGAAAGCTCCAATTGAATATAGGAAGTCCACTTAATTCTCAGAAAAATCTTTCATTGTGATCAGATAAAATTCATTAAGTATTTCATAATATTCCGGGGAATCATTTCAATATATTTTCGGAAGAACATTATTGATTGAGAAAAATTATTTGAAGTCAACAACAATGACTAAATGAATGAAGAAACATGAATACCTAGTCAACGTGATTTACAGACGGTTCTGGAAAGTAAAACCGTTTTTCTCAATACACATTCTTTTCCGCTTCAAAATATGTCTGATACAAATTTGATCATGTCTGGATTATGACTACGATATCTCCTCATTCTTTTTTAGGTGAATATCCTAAACATCTCAAATAACACCAAATGAAATGATTTGGGAAGTTCGGAATGCCTTCTTCATGTTTCAACTTGCAAAACATTTGTTATATTGTAACCAAAGACCTATTATTGGACATCTTTCTAGAGAGAGATTGTGGATATGCGAACGAGATGGAGTAATTTAAGGCATTGTCATTTGCCCTTCTATTTTGTTTGGAACATATGATTTTGACAGTACCCGAACTTGGTATCTCTTGGTTTTTTTCATGAGATCTGCATAAGTCCCTCCTTCTCTTATGTATATTGCCTGGGATTTCTTGAGAAAAACCACGTGACAATGAGTCAATTTGTAATAAGTCAATGATTGTAACCGATGCAGAACAATTCAAAAGATTCGGAGAGGATACTTGGCAGAGATCAAATTCGCCTAACGGGTGAAAACTATTTCAACATCATGGCATTATAGTCAGCACTGACGGAATATAGCTGATCTGGAGCCAAATATTCACCAACTGGAAGATCGGTCTGAACTTAAGATAGAATTGCAGTTATAACATAACCCATACAGCTGGATATAAATCCTACCCGACATAGCTGGCATACAAGACAACGGTAGTTGCTCCGTAGACCAGGCAACATGCCGATTATCCGGACTTATCTCCAACCGATTTTCCTGCCTCCTATAACAAAGTCATTCCGTTCGAGATAAAAATCATGGTAGCAGCTCTCATCCGGCCAATCGGGTGATCTGGACATCGCTGCCGACCTCTCGGTCCTGTGTTAATGAGAAAAAGAACGTGCGATAGCCGGAAGATCGAGATCTTCGTTGTGCTCAACTGCACCGAGTGCCCCGGACCGCGTTTCAGTCCTATCGGGGCATGTTCGGGCTCAGTGATTGTATCGATGCTGAATTTATTCGGTAGCCAAGTAGGCTCTGCTGTATCTCTATCTTGAAGTATGGCGCACAGAGGCGGAACATGATTATTTCGAGACCGATCAGAAAGGACAAATTTTGCACGAGGAACTGAGCTTGGATAGATGAAGTGGAAGCCATAATTTGGGCCCTTTCGTACTATAAAACTCCAACGTTTTGAGGGATTGTTACTGCAGCTAATCTCAAATTTATTCTTGGCAACCCAACCAATACTTCAATGTCCAAAGGGATTCTCCAGTGGAAATAATTGTATGATCGTTGATTTGTTTGTGCTCAAGGATGCTTTCAACAATTTCATGCCGTCCTTCCAATTATTTGGGTATTCAATTTTTATCATTATTATTATGATTATTAAAGAAAATTAGAGTTGAGGCAGAGCCTATGCTCCTTGGCCAACTTCAGACAAGGCCGATAGGTCACTATAACTTCACCTCTCGAGGCGCTCTCAAAAAGTGGTTAGGCCAAGCAATTTCAGTCTCTCCGCATAGCAGGGACGAGACGAGCTGTAGGGTATTCTGGTGTTCCAATGTATATTTCAAGATCTTTTTTCCGGATCTTCTCCACAATTGGCCCCTAGGCAGAAACAGGGGATGTGCAGGGAGGCCGTGCCCCCTCAGGTCCCCTCAAAATTTCACGATGCCCCCCAGAGAATTCATTAATCATATTCCAGAAATAGATTTCGCACTATTCTTATATAGGACGAAAATTTTTTTTTAATGTATAGATTTGAATCCCCAAGATATAATATAGTCCTCTCGTATATTCCTGAACAATTAATAACAATACGGAGAGTTAGTTGTAAAAATCTCTGGTACTATGAATTTTTTTCACCCAAATTTTTTTCTTCGCTTAAAATTCCACAGGTGGGTGGTTTTTGCCAGATGTAGTTTAATCACAGAGAAGAGTGCACCGTGCGACTGAGCTTCCCTATTAGATATTACATGCTGCGAAGTCTTGTTGTACTAGTATTGTTAACACTGTGTTTGATGAATTCAATCAGTTCTAATATTAAATCAAGGTGACTTATAGTTTCATAAAGAAATTTACAAATAATATTAACGTGATATATTATTTTTCAAATATTTATGGTGCACCTCCTCCTTTGAATTTCCATACAATACAGTGTGTCACAACCAAAATTCATACAATTTGAACGGTTTTTTCGGTAAACGAATACAACGGATGCAATCTACAGTTAATATTGTTTTTTCGCCACTGTAATAGTATATTCTAAAAAAATTGCAAAATGGCCTCCTATTCCAACACGAATGCGAAATTCGAAAGCTATCGACGAAGGAGCGAGTTTTCGAAAATATGAGTGTTGGAATTGCCTTCTGCCACGAGTAGTGGACGATCTTTTTTCCATTTCAGTCAAGTTTTGTGAAATACTCTCAAAATTCAGAAAAAAAATCAGATAAATGACTTTTGTATTGTATCTTGCCAGTTGGTGTGACCTACGAAATTTGACATATTAGGAAATTTGAATTGATTTGATTTGAAAATTGATAGGAGCGGATCGGAGCAGAGAGTCAAAGAATATTTCCTAGTTGTTAGAAGTGGTGATAAAGCCTTTTGCTGTCAAAATGTTTTCATTCATTCTAGTAACTTTTTTTATAATTATTTCCAAGTTGCTCAAATAAAGAAGAAGTTACTACCTAATGTTTCAAATTCACAAAATACTTCTTTTCTCAAGTTATGGAAACGTTGAATGGAATGTGTAATGCAATGAATGGGGACGGACCATAATGTTATGCCGGTTTTTTGAGATGTGAGAACAATTTGTTTTCTTCTTCTTCTTGAAATTAGGTGTTCTGTAAGATGTTTAATCAGTTGAGAACTTAATGTCAACTCACTCGTTAGGTACTTTTCTTTTTATTATATACATGGTTTTTTTTCTGCTCAAAACTATTTTTTCCTTTGAGACATAGAGGTCGATCATTCTGGTAACGTTTGAAATGGTTATTTAGGGTCTTCTGTTTTTTTATTTTTTGTTTCATTTTACTAATCATTCAGGGCTCATGCGATCATTGTGATATCTATCTTCAACCTCTATTAAGTCTAGCGAGAAGTGCAGATGGAATAGAGCGCTATCCCATCTACACTTCTCTTGAATCCGCTCATTCCTCATGCTATCGAAGAGTCCCTTACTGTTCTGTATTTTGCATTTCCGATATTTTCGTATTAGTTTACAGTTTTAGATGATTCAGGTTTTGAATTTCAATTCTTTTCGAGTTCATGGATTTCATCTCGAGATTAATAATCCAAAGTGGACAGTTCCAACAGCATCGCTTTTATTTTGTGGGGGTTCATTTAAGAAAACGAGGAATTGACGTATAACCCAACATATTCTACACTAATTGAAATAAAAAACATCGTTAGGCTCACGTAAAATGAGCCCTGAATTTTTCGTCTCCTCCAAACTCGCGATAACCGTTCAAACTTTTTCAACCTTTCCCATTTCCTTTCTTTCGCCAAAACCAATAGCTTTCATTCGTTCCACCTAAGGTCCCATTAATCACGGGGTTTGACAGATGCCGTCCCTCGCCCTTATCTCCTTATTTAGCGCGATCCTGCCGTAATCCTCCCCCTGGGTATCGATGCCCTCTGTGTCTTTCATTTACGCAAATAATCGGTGAATTATTCATCGATGCCACAATGGGAGACATGATGGACTGGATGTACGATGACGCGGCAACATAACACTGTTGCTACAAAGGTAGAAACTGCGGTAGCGACAGAGGTTCGCCCTCATTCAGTACAATAGTGATCAAAGATTATAGAGTATAAAGATGGGAAACGAAGCGACTACAGTGATGTCAGCGGCATCTGTTTTTCAAAAGTAATCGGGTTATGGTTAAAATATTTAATTAGGGTCCATTTGGCATAGATTATATAGAGATTATTAGTAGGCTGTTGTCATTTTTGAAAGAAATACTAGAATTGATATTTTTGCTGAATGATGATTGTATTATCTGGCGTATTTTCCACTGAAATAACTCGAAATCTACAAACGCACCTAGCTCACTCCATAACCTTGGTTTGTGTGTTTTTCTGTTATAAATTTTGTGTTAAAAACTGGCCGACATTTGAAATGCATGGTGATTAATTGCAGAAATAACAGAAAGAATGATCTTGAATGTGCATTCTTTTCATAACCAAAAAGAATGGAAATGTAAGTTTTGAAACTTGTATCATGTAACTGTCTTGTTCATTGCTTTTTATTTCCAGTGTTGTCAAATGGATAGAGGTTTCGGGGCAAAAATATATTGTTCTGGATAATTTGTTTGCGAACCGAATTTTCTTCAGTCTCATTTATTAGATTTAAAAAGTTCAACTCATAGAGGCAATGGTGGTCAGAAGAACGACTTATAGAGGTGGTGGTTCTCTTGACGACCCTTCCAGCAGTTCGACTCATCTACTAGAACCTCTAGACTCATTGAGGTTAAAATACACTGGGTAAGATATGTATGAATCGGGCCCAGAACAACTGTTTGATTTATCGATGTTCGATTCATCGAGAGTTCACTGTATGAATAAGTTCTTGAAATTGTTATAATAATTCTCTTATATGTGAACAGATTTTTGAAATGTCCCCAAAAATGATAATTATTGTATTGTAGTTGATTTTACAAAATCATTTCAAATAAAAATATAAAGAATCCAAAACGTATTTCATTTGATTCAAAATAATGTGTAGATGGAAAATATAATCCTGATCAAAAAACGGAGCTCTGCTTTTGTTTTGTCGATCAGGATGTTTCTCTGAAAGCTCGACAAAGAATACTCAATGTAATGAAAATTTATGAAAAGTATAATTCGAATTTCGCGCCTATTAAAATAGATTTCTGTACTAAATTATGTTTTCAGCACCATCTGAGTGTCAAAAGTAAGAAACTGGCCAAAAATCGTAGTACCACAGATGTAAGGGCGTTTCCTATCTTTCTAACTCTATAGAGTAAGATCCCAGGGCCGCCAGACCTTACTTATTTTTGAAGTAACGAATTTTATAGTATAGACAGTCTTATATGTGTTAAATAGTGTGTGCATACTCGCTAGCTGGCCCAACTAGCAAAATAGTCCTATAAGTTTTTTCTTATACAACAATTCGACCTTGTAAATGTTGTAATATTGTCCCACGATTACTTTTTCGTCATGTAAGTATTCTGATGGGAACCGTTTTGTTGTGAGAACTAAATAGTTGTATAAAATTATCGTGTAACTATTGTCACAACAATATTATAGGACACTAATAGAACCTTTCCGCAGGTTGTTCTATAAACGTTTACAGAACAATTTTAATACGACATTTCCGTCCATGACATCTAGTTGTCGATTAGATGTCGTAAAATGTATTTTGCAACAGTTATATGTCTGCAATAGGACTCTCCGATATGTGTAGGTTAGGATTTCTTTATACGTCTTATTCTGAATGTGAAATATAGTTGTCAACATGTCTTATCAATTTGATTCATGGAAAAAAAATAAAACATGGTGGAGCATTTCGGCCGAATGTGTCTAACTGTTACAAGAAAATATTACGATCAGTAGAAGAAAAAAGAAATAATTGTGAGAGCGAAGCAACCCGTAATATTTTTGATACAGAACTCACTGTATCCGATATAGAAAGTGAGGTTTGGTGGAATGAAGCTCCTGAAAACAGTGCTACAGTGCTTGTAAATAGGAATTAAGGATCAACTGGCGTACAGAGCTGGATAATGAAGAAAAAATCGACGATTTTCCAGTTTGAAACTCCTGAATAGTGAGGTTATACGATTTGGTTTGCAGTTGCCCTAATAGTGTTTCCTTCGCAACACAATATGACCATCTGGTCGTATTAAGGTCGTATAGAAGATTTGATGCTCTGATATCGTGCTGTGAATGTTTCATAATAAAACGAATTAGTTTTATACAGAACCCACTGTATCCGATATAGAAAGTGAGGTGTGGTGGAATGAAGCTCCTGAAACAGTGCTTGTAAATAGGAATCAAGGATCAACTGGCTTACAGAACTAAATAATAAAGTAAAAATTGACAATTTTTCAGTTTAGAACTTCTGAATAGTGAGGTTAGGTATGAGATTCGGTTGGCAGTTGCCTAAGAGAGTTTCCTTCGCAACGCAACACAATATGACCAACTGGTCGTTTTAAGGTCGTATAGAAGATTTGACACTCTATTATGGTGCTGTGAATGTTGCTTAATAAAACGAATAACTTTTATACAGAACTCACTGTATCTGATATAGAAATTAATGTATGGTGGAATGAAGCTCCCGACAACTGTGCTTGTGAATAGGAATTAAGGATCAATTGGCTTACAGAGCTAGATAATAAAAAAAAACGACGATCTTTCAGTCTGGAACTCCTGAAAAGTGAGGTTATACGATTTGGTTAACAGTTTCTCTAGGAGTCGTATAGAAGATTTGATGCTCTATTATGATGTTGTGTATGTTGCATAATGAAACGAATTAGTTCTTTTGATGTGGCATAAAGGTGAATAAATATCATTAAAAAATCAAACAGATTTATTTTCCTTGTATGCATAAGATTTTTGGTCGAATATCTATATTATGGCCTAATGTTTTCGTCGAAATATATTAATCTGATCTCATCTCTATTAGATGTGAAATGTTTGAATTATATTAACATTTGCTTCGTGCGCTTTCATTTTTTTAATTCTAATAGATTTATCCCTTTCAATTCGTGCCTGTGATGCTTTGGTGGCAATAAATATCATAGGTTGTATAAGTATTAGATTGAAGTACGTAACAGAACCAATATGTTATATAAAAGTGTCATCTGTCATCAGAAAGTTAGATTGAAGAGGATCCATTTTGGAAACAACAAAGAGACTTATCATCAACCGCCATTTTGAATTAAAAAAATAAATGTATGAAAAATTATGATTTTGGTTGAAGAATGTGATTTAAATTTTTTTCATTAAATCATTGATGAATTATTGAATATAAGATCACATTATGAGGGCCAAAAACAAAATTCAACAGAAATATTTTTTTTTTCAAAAAAAGTTTTTTTTTAAATATTATTTTTTTCTGAAGCCCATGAAAATTTAGCACCACATATGCCATATATTTCACAGTGAAATTAATTCGCCATGGGAAATATCTTCTGAATTTCGAGATATCACATTCAGAGATATCATTAAAATATCAGCTTTAACAAAGATTCATCGCTTGTGCATATTGAGGTATCTATCCGGAAATGATGGTAGGTTTATCCACTAAAGGCACATTTATACAATCGTGTGGTGATATTAATGTCACCAGAGTCACAAAATAGTCTCATAATTGACCGAAAAATGGTAAGAATTAATGGTTGTATAGACGTTATACATGTGTCCTATAGTGGAACGTAAGTTCATTCACAGGACAAATATAGGATCATGGAGAATAGATCTAAGAGTTCTATTAAATGTCGTATAAAAGTTCTCTAAACGTTTATACACCAATCCTGTAACAGTCCCAAGGCGCTCTACCAGATTAAATAATGCAACTAAATTGTCTTATAAATCTTGCCCATTTTGGTTGAATAAGGGTTGTATATACGAAATGAAAATGTTTACAGGACTTCGACTTGTCCTATAAAAAAGTACGGAAAACGTTTACAGAATTCTTATAAGACATTAAATTGCTAGCTGGGGGGCTATGTGGCCCGTTCGCAGGTAGCAGGTAGAAAAAGTGGACAAAAACATACCGAACTTTTCTTAAATTCGAAGAACTGATTTTTATATATGTCACGCAGAATATTATGAAAAATAAATATTTCATATTGCCAGACAGTTTCCGTGGGCCGAAATTCCTCCCAGACGCTTCAAATTCCAATAAAAAAATGACAGGTTAGAAACATTGTGTCATTTTGACAACTTTCGGAATCAAACGACAAAACTTCTAGCTCCTCCAAGGATGGAGGTTTGGTCGTTGGGCCAGCAACCCAACACCAAAAAAGTTCACAATGTTGCTGAATTTCTCATTCAACAAGCCTCGGAATAGGACTGGTAGTATTTATTCAACGACGTGAGTGAATGAACTAAAAATGAAAATGATTACTTGAAATGTACAGGGACTATTGAGCACCAGGAGATCATTTTTGCTGGAGTTGTTTGTTACGTGAGAGTTGGATTGGAGATTGAAAATGAAGTAGCAGCACAGTTCGGAGAAATAAAAAGGATTGAAAGGCTTGATGAAGAGAACTAGGTATACGTCATCAAGCTGTTTCTTGATGATATGTATTGTAGATTGCATATTGTTAAGCCCAGAATATACATCTACATACATACATAGAAACATTGTTGCGAAATGGCCAGATTCAGCACTTTTGTTAAATTCGAAACAATAATTTTGATATATGTAACACAAAATATTATAAATAAAGGAATATTTCATATTGCTAGACCGTTTCTGTGGGCCGTAATTTCTCCCAGACTCTTTAGGTGTTGGGTTGCTGGCCCAACGACCAAACCTCCATCCTTGGAGGAGCTAGAAATTTTGTCGTTTGATTCCGAAAGTTGTCAAAATGACACAATGTTTCTAACCTGTCATTTTTTTATTGGAATTTGAAGCGTCTGGGAGGAATTTCGGCCCACGGAAACTGTCTGGCAATATGAAATATTTATTTTTCATAATATTCTGCGTGACATATATATAAATCAGTTCTTCGAATTTAAGAAAAGTTCGGTATGTTTTTGTCCACTTTTTCTACCTGCTACCTGCGAACGGGCCACATAGCCAAGCTAGCGAGTATGCACACACTATTTAACACATATAAGACTGTCTATACTATAAAATTCGTTACTTCAAAAATAAGTAAGGTCTGGCGGCCCTGGGATCTTAGACTACTATAATCTTTGATAGTGATCCTTATCACTATTACCCTTGTTCGAAATAGCTCTTTTGTGTTGTTATATTAATTTGTGATTGTCCATCAGACAAAAATCACCTACTTAAAAGGAATGATAACTGCTATGATGACTTCTTTCTAATCCTTGTTATACAAGTAGGAAGAATAAAATTAGTGTTATTTGTCTGATGAGGATTCCGAAACACCAGAATAATTCACTTGCCTGCTGTCTGATATCCTTATATCTGCAGAAAAGTTTTCATGACCTTATCATGTTCTATCCGAATATATTCTTCACGCAGCATCAAGCTTCCAAACTCATCGAAAAAACGAGATAAGAAAAAACCAACCTCGAGCCAAAATCCCAGCAATCAATCCGATGAGAAAAGAACCCTCGCGAGCGTAATTCAATTAAACCTCCGATTGCAACCCAATAAAAAAGCCTCAGAGACCCCTCGAGCCTCATCGAGCCCCGGGCATCATTAAATTCATTTTTCGCGACATCGCTTCCGAGCAATTGACTCCCGAAGGCCGACAGTCACTTTTTCCCGACAATGAGGTCATGAATAAAGGAGGAAAGGTACAATGATTCGTGGTGGGCGCACAAAAAGGCGCGGGCTCTTCAGGATCAGGAGACCGGGGCCTGAGAGGCCCTCCAACTGGAGTTGGGCCCTCCAATTGGTATAATGCAAGCGCCATGCTTGCTTGGTTTGCGATAGAGAAGCGGACAATGGGAGTAACTCGGCTTTGTGAATTTCGAGTCGGACGTGGGTGGAGATGGCTGCCGACGATTTTTTAATGAGCTCTCGATCGTAACGTCGGTCTTGATGATGATTTTCGCGGCATATGAGGCTTCGAATTGCAGGAAGAACTTCTACCCGATTCGCTCACATACAGGGCGTTTCAAAAAAAGGTTATCCTGACTCTAGGAAAAATGGAAAACTGAAAAATAATTGTGGGTTGTCCAGTAGAAAGTTTTCGTAACGTCATCCGTATTGAAGATGAAGGTGATTGTGAAAAAAAATATACACATTATTCGTATGCAGAAACTACTGGAAACATTGAAATGAAATTTTATACGACTTATGACTCTCATAGAGGCCTCTGGTTGCAATGTTCGTACCAAGTAGTATTGGATATAACTTTTTTAATATTAGATTCATTTATAAAAATTTTAATTGAACTCAAACATCATTTATTTCTACACTGAAAAGGTACTCCTGATTAAACTCGATACTGTGTGCTGTTTTCGAAATATTTTGATTTGAAAATTAAGAAGTAATAACCGATGCGTATTCTGCCAATGAATAACACATGGCGAGGGATGTTGATCGTGATTAAAAAGTAAAATGAAGAAACGTCAGGAAAAGTAGTACTTACGAGAAATTAATCAAAAAGTTAAAGTTTTCAAACTGATCATTTTGGAAGCACATCTATATGGAATCCGGGGCAATATGGGGTACCTAACTTCAAGATCCTGATTTTTGTATAAAACATAGTAACTCAACATTTTGAATTTAGCTAGCAAAATGGGTTTTCTCTTGACTTTAGCCAACTAAATAACGAACTTAAAATTTTTACGTAGTTGTTTTATGTATTTTCCAGAAAACAGGTCTTATCCCGTTTTGCCCCGTATACTCTTAGTTATACGATCTCCATTATATATTTCACAATCTATAAATCTTGAGCATCAGTGAACACATACTGGCGCTGCTTTCATTTTGACGAGTTATTTTTTTTGCGTATTTTCGTACCATCAGAAACCAATACAAGACATAATAAATCTCAATACTTTGCATGGGGCAAAACATGGTCCCCAAAAATGGGTTTAAACGGCACCCCGTTTTGTTCCATCATCATAACCTCATTTTGCCCCAAAACACCTGCTTGAAGAAACAAGAAAAAACAATTACTGGAAAAGTATTTTTGAAGCCATGCGTTTGATAAAGTATCTAAATGAAAGCAATATCGATATGGCAAAATATCAATAACTTGAGAAATGTACATACTTCAAAACAATATATGATCCACTTTCACAACGAAAGGCGTTTATGACACGATGGCGGAAAAAATCAAACTTACGTTCACACGACCCGTACCTACTGCTTATATTGCGGGGAAAGGTATTGGTAGTGGAGATAATGCGTCTGAGATTTCGGGGGTTTATTCGAATAAAATTCACGTAAAATGGCTGTACCCCGTTTTACCCCATTACCCAGTTTTGCCCCGGATTCCCCTACTATTACTTCGAAAATCAGAATGACGGAAAGCCAAAGTAATAAGTAGGTATCACGAATTGTTCAGTAGAAGAAGCTGAATAGCAGAGATTTCACACAATAATAAACTGAAGAGAAGTAATGCTAAAAGTGATTCTTCTTTTACTCTCATCATTATCGAAATGTCGATGACGAGTTCAGGGTACACGTACCATAATACAGGGTATCCTAGAGCAATTTGAAATTTTAGAGAAACACGCCTATGTCCAAAATTTTCGATCCTTTAAATTATCAAAGGAGCATTTCATTTCTGATACCTATTGTTTCACTAGGAGAAAATCTTTAGAAGCAAGAGTGCCCTTATCGTGTTGAGCTATCAACTGTTGCAGCCATTAGTAGGAAGATCATTGTTTTTCTCATGAGCAGGGCAACTATAATTGTAATATAATTTTGCTGGCAGCTCTGTGACTAACAGGTTCGAATTAACGATAAATGTCGTTGCTGACATCTGAGGGGGATTTCGTGTTTCAAATCCCCAGAGTGATTTTGTAGGAGCAGTAACAATAACAGACCTCCTGAATTATTCCCTGTGATAACAAGTGTTTCTGAGGGTCCGCGTTACCCGAAATCATGTGACAAATTTCATCATTGTCCTCGATGAGGGTCTTGCTCACACAAGGAAGGAATCTACCTTTGTTGAGTTATGTCGTGTCCTGAAATTTCCTCATTTTCATGTCTATTTCATGTTCATTTTCACGTCAATTCGACGTATAATTTATTTTGGTCCTAATTATAATAAACTGATTTCCTTCAATGCACTCATTCAAACCACTATTTTTCAGAAAAACGTCTTTAACTTGAGTATTTTATATTTATTGAACGGTTTTAAGAATCATCTCGTATATAAGATGAATGGACATATTCCGCAGTAGAGAACTACATCGTCCGAACTATATAAAATGCTGTAACCGAATGATGGAGCATTACAGATGAAAGAAACGGTCTTTCTTTCATTTCGAATCCCGTATTTCACCCGAAAATAATCGCCATCGTCTATTTACCAACAAAAACGATATTTTCGGAGGGAAAATCTAGAAAGACGGATTTGGTACCGGTGAAAGGCTTCTGTGGGCGGGACTTTATCTCCTTGCTGTTCATAGATTTCCTGCGAGTTGATTAAAAACATAGAAAAGCGGGACGACACATTTCTGCCCTCATTCTTCTTTTTTCCGAGGCATTGACACAGCGGAATAAAGCATAGTTCATTAATGAACAAAACTGAACAAATACAGGAAAGTTGCCTGAAAGGAATGAAAGGACGCTGATAAAGGAATAAAGGCCGGCACAGAGAAGCGAGGAAAGCGAGGAAAACCAGGAGCAGTACCGTACTGGAAAATTGATATCATCAACGCCTCACTTAGGACAAAATTGGTTTCGTAATCTTATGAACTTCTAGTAGACATCGTGTAAAGGTTTGAATAGTTATTTATAATACAAGTTCAAAAACGAGCCACGAAGTAGAAAGTTTTTTAATGAACGAGTGTAAGAAAAAGCCTTCTCTAGTATTATTATATTTTCTATAATTCATCGAATTGGCAAAACTATTTTCTCTCTCATAATTTTGACTTATGAAAAAAATCCCTGGCAGGAGGTCGACATGTAATGAAGAGAGATATTCTTGCATGACTGCAAGATCATAAAATGTCAGCATTCGATCGCTAGATATGCAATAATACTACTGCAAGACTTGGTTTCCTAAGTATTTTGATTGAATTTTATTTCATCACTTGTTTTGGAATCAATATTCCTCAAGGCTTTCGAGAACATAGATAATGTGATTGTCATATTAATTGCTAATTTCTATTCTATTTTTTCTACCGAGAGATTCAATATCTAGGGTAAAAAAATTAAATGATTATAATGAAATCCTGATGCTCGTGTTTCCTCATTCTGGCCTGTGGCTCGCCCTCGATTCGATTCACTCGTAACGCATTTTCTTTCTTACCTTGACAGAGAATGTATTTTAAATATCTGCCAGAGTTCCTCATATCGAAAATTTTATCTGGGGCTCCTGCATTTATGACAAAAAATATCCTATATTCAAAAACAAGTATGATCAGCAACATCCAGGAAATCGTTAAGAACAAACAAATTAATTAAATGTGATTCGATCAGCAAAAAATTGAAGATTCTGTTCCGAATTCAACATTCAAATTCTTTTCAAAGCAGTATGATTTGAGATAGTTAGCT